>JAGIQG010000030.1:8960442-9560442 GCA_024679065.1 Sphyrna mokarran | reverse complement strand
AGGATACGAGAATGTCACGCGGTGTACTCCGCGGCATCTTCCGCCAGGATCAACTGGGCCAAGTGTTCCGGACTCCTGGTCGGTCCCTGGGAGACGAACCCCCTTCTAGAGGAACTCAGGCCTTTCACCTGGAGCGGGACCGACCTCCTCTACCTGGTGGTCCATCTCTGCCCAGCCAAGGAATCCTGGCCAGAGAACTGGTGGGAGCTGGAGGCCAAAGTCTTCGCCCACCTGGGTCGCTGGACAGGACTGCTCCAAGTGCTGTCCTACAGGGCGCAAGTTCTTGTCATAAAGCAGCTGGTCGCCTCCACGTTGTGGTATTGGCTGGTCAGTTTGAGTCCTCCCCCAGTTTTGTTACAAATATGCAGAAGATCCTCGTGCAGTTCTTCTGGGACAAATGACTGCACTGGGTCTCTGCCAAGGTTCTACATCTCCTGCTTGAGGAGGGTGGCCAAGGTCTGGTGTGCCTCCGTACTCAGGTAGCGACCTTCAACCTCCAGACCCTGCAGAAATAGCTTTACATCGAGCCTCCTCCATTATGGCATGCCCTGGCAACATATTTCTTCGTCCAGTTGCACAGTCTCAACTACAATGTGCAGCTCCTGCATATCAATGTAGGGTGTATTCTGTCCTCATTGCAGGAGTTGCCAACCTTTTAGCAGGACCTCCTCACAATCTGGAACATGGTTGTCTTGCGATGCAACTCTTCCCCCATCAGGAGTAGCAGCTATTGTGCGAGAGCTGCTGCTCAGGAATCCGCACCTCCAGCCTTACAACTTCAGGTGGCTGGCGGAATGGAGGGCCGAGGGCACGAGGTGACCAGGATTGGGAGCATGCTGGATGGTGGAGGAGTGGGCTGGATGAGCTCCCATATGCTGGCTGAGCATGTGGCTGTGGCCAACTGGCGTGCAGCCAGAGCCATCCAAGACCTTATGACGGTCGTGCTCCGTCCTGAGTGCGCACGCGGGCTTGAGCTGGCGCACGCATGATGGGGAATCCTGTCCGAGCATTGCCCTGTTTGGATAGAATTCCACATTGGCCCGAAGCCTAGAACCCCCCCTCCCCAGGTCAGGGGCCCCACTGCATGAGCCGCCTCGCAGAAATGTCTTTCGTGCCCTTTTCTACCGCGCAGAGGCGTTTCCTGTGTGGGGTGCAGCTGCACACCTTGCACTACCGCGACCTTGCCTGTCACCCGGATACACCTTGGCGGGCCTTGTTGCTGCTGGGTGATGGAGGTCCCTCCATGGAGGGATCTCCCCAAATTACCTTGGGGACCTGGGGTGTAGTCTGCTGCACGCAGCAGTGCCGTACAACCGTAGGTTTTTCCGGTACACGGGCTCCTGAGACTGCCCTTTCTGTAGCCTTGTGGAGTCTGTGGACCATGTCTACGTTCTCTATTGTGGATTGCACACCCTTTTTGGTTTTCGCAAACACCTTTTACTGATGTTTTGTTTATACTTCAGTCCCGTGCTCCTAATCTACGGGCACCTGGTGTGGAGAGGGGCGTATCAGGATGCCAACCTCCTCGTGAACCTGCTCCTGGGGCTGGTGAGACGCGCCATCAATAGGTCCAGACATTGGGCAATCGATGGGGCCGTCCATCCTGATTTGCCTGACCCTATACCACGGCTACATGCACGGCCTGGTGTCCCTCGAGAGGTGTCCATGCATTTGATGCCTTCTGTGCCTGCTGGGCACCATAGGGGCTGGGGTGTATTATAGACCCTGATGATCACATTTTGATTTAATGTTTTAAGTTTCCTTTGGACTTCAGTTTCTGTTCAGGCTACCACACCACCACCACCACCCCGGTTTCCTTTTGGGGAGGGTTGTCCCTAAGTTAATTTGAGTATGCAAAAGAGGTACCTTATAAGTTGCCTTTTCATTTCTCTGACCAAAATAGATAACCTCACACTTATCCATATTAAATTCCACCTGCTCAATTATGCCCACTCACCTACCTATCCATACCCAATTGTAAATTTCTTCTTTCTTTATTGCAGCTTACTTTGACACCTATTTTAGTGTCATCTGCAAATTTGGCTATAGTACATTTTATCCTTGCATCCAAGTTATTAATATAGATTGTAAATAGTTGGGCTCTAAGGACTGACCTCTGTACCATACTACTAGTTGCAGCTTGTCAACCAGAAAGACCCCCATTCATCCCCACTCTTTGCTTTCTGTTGGCTAGCCAATTTCTATCCAAGCTAATATATCCAACGTATAGACAGAATGATTAAACATTTTGCTATTTACAGAAACTGGTTTGAAAAGATACTGATTTTGACTTTTAAGTTGTAGCTTGATTTTTACCTTCATGTTTTTTCTTATTGTACTCTTAACTTTTTGCTGTTTTTACTAAAGCCTTCCAGAAGTGTACCTTTTTATATCGGGATATAATTTCATTTGTTAAATGTTTCATTTGTTTTTAACAGATCCCATAAGGGATTATAAAATAATTCCTCCTTCACCCTCTGTTGGATACCTGTTGAGTAAATAACTCTTTGCAAAAAGTGAGCTTTCATCAATCATTTTAACAAAATATGGTCAATCTTTGAGTAATTACAGCAAGGCCATTTTGCAGATGCCGTTCTAAGATGATACTCTGCTGTATTGCTGCTCAGAAATCAACAAGTATGACAGACTGAGATAATGTATTGAATTTTTAGTTTTTTCTGTAGTTTTGCTACTTGATCTCTTATCAGTTATACAACAATACTGTGGCTTGTAATATGCATGGGTGCAAGTTTAAACTTGTCTAGCTACTTAGTTATTACCAGTCTGCTCAAATGGAAATTAGGAGAACAAAGTTATGAACAAAAAGTTCTCAAAGTTCACCCACAATTGATTTTTAAAGTTTTCTTAAAAGGGCCCTGGTGCTTTTGTGTTTGTGTAATGTCTTGCATATTCTTGTGTAAATATTTTCAAGTGCTAAAATATAAGTATTCTTTTTCAACTTCATCTGAACAGCCTTATTAAAGTGGCGTAAGTTTTCCTCATTACTTGCGTTTTAATACAAACTATAGCATGATTTTTTTTGTATGCATAGGTTAGACAACATAGTAGGTGACAGTAACCATTTATATACTGAGAAAGTAATTGTTTTAAAATAATTTTTATGGCCATTTATGTTTACCTTAGCCAATGTAAAAACATTTTGTTTGTATTTTTTGTTGAAATTAGAGAAGTGTGGAGAATGCAGAATGCGCAATGCAGCGTCACATTTCTCGCTTATGAAAGAGATCAGCAAGTCATTTCAGCTGAAAAAATGACATCCCTGGTATCGTTCTAGCTGTTCTAATAATACGTTTTGTAATGAAAAGAGATTTTTTTTAGTGCTATTGAGGATTTTTTTTTTGATCGAAATATGTCTGCTGATAGAAGTTACTAGCCAATCTGATTTGTTTCCGTTTTAAAAAATTACTAGTACTTGTGCCAGAATTTCACACATTAGAACATCTTGTATTTACAGAATTGAAAGTTCAATTAAAGCTTGGGATTAAGCTCTGACAAAGAGTCATCCAGAGTTGAAATATTACCATGTCTGGAGAGAGAACAGAACTGCCAGACCTGCCTTTTCAGCATTTTCTGTTTTTGTGTGAAGCTCAGATTTGTTGGATTGCTGATAATTCAGTGTTTTAAATGGCTACTTATGAATCTGCTCCAATACCTTTTCATGTACCTTTTATAAGAGCAAGAAATGAAAAGGAATTACATGGAATGTTCACTACAACAGTTCCACCAAAGCTTATTTTTAGTCTTCACTCCCTTTTCATTTCTCTCCAAATAGGTGGAAGATAAAACTGATGCCAGTTCTAACTCTGAACTGATACTATTGTTATCTTAGTTTGGATCATCATTGTGCAATTGGGGAATTTTGTTTATTTTGCAATCTCCAAAGTAGCTGTTAACCATGATTAGAACCCAGTGTGTCATTACAAGTGTTTTATAAATTAATCTAGTCTACTTTGCATTTGGAAGATGACATTTTACTTTAAAATGTTTTGCACAAGTTGTTTCATGGAATCTTGTTCCCCAAAATGATCCAACCTGATTTTGAAAATCCATCTTAAAGTTGGCTTCTTTTATATGAGTCTTCCTAAATTTGTAATATTTTTGTTTATAAGCACAGTTATGAGTCTCTTCTGGCAAAACTAGGAGAGCACATTTTTTGTTGTGTGGAAGTTTTCATAGTAGCCGTAACACTATTTTGAGAACTGTGCTAACCAGTTTAAAATTCATTTGTTTAGCTAGCAAACATTCCCAGTATAATACAGAAAAACTTCATAGGCCAGCAAGTACAAAACTGCTTTTCTGGTTTGTTCAGGAATGCTAACTGCTTAGTCCCCGATCTACCAAAAAAAATCTACTGCAAATGGTAAGTTTGATTCTGTGCACGTCATATAGAAATCATTGTGTGTACTGTAGTTTCTGACCTCTGTCGCGTTTTGGCAGGTGATGGAGACAGACTGAGTGGATCTTGCACATCCCAATATACAGAGAATAAAATTCCCTACTTCACAACTGCTACTTAAATTATGGGAACACGCAACTTTAAATCTGTGATGGTTGGACGATATTTAATTACAGATTAAAATACACATTCTGTTTAACACTGAACCAGCAGAATCTCTGACCCAGCTTCTACCTTTTCCAGTGGCTATTTGAGAGTGGTATTGGATTGCTGACTGAGGATTAGTCACAGGAATGGTTTTGGGAATACAAGGAATGTGAAAAAAGAATTGATGTTTTCTTTAAAAAGTCATTTCAATATACTGAATGTGTAATTAGCTATTTAGCTTGGGTTCATTTGCCCAAAGCTTGTGTGGACAATTTGAGGCAAATGTTGATCAGCAAGGTTCTGTTCAGATCACTTACCTTGTGCTGAGTTAACCAATCTGGTCATAAGAACGTTAGTAAGAGCAGGAGCAGGCCATTTGGCCCCTTGAATCTGCTCCGCCATTCAGTAAGATCATGGCTGATCATTTCGCAGACTTGGTCCCATTTACCCACGCACTCACAATAACCTTTAATTCTTTTACTGTTCAAAAATCAAACAATCGTTACCTTAAAAACATTTAATGAGGTAGCCTCAACTGCTTCACCGGGCAGAGAATTCCACAGGTTCACAATCCTTTGGATGAAGAAGTTCTTCCTCAACTCAATCCTAAATCTGTTGCCTCTTATTTTGAGGCTATGCCCCTTAGTTCTGGTTTCACCTACCAGTGGAAACAACATCCTTGCATCTATTTTAAATATTCCCTTCATAATTTTATGTTTCTATAAGATTCTCTCTCATTCTTCTAGATTCCAGTGAGTATAGTCCTGGTTTTCTTATAAGCCAACCCTCTCAACTCCACAACCTACTGAACCTCTTCTGCACCCCCTCCAGAGCCAGTATATCTTTTCTCAAGTGAGGAGACCAAAACTATATTCCAGATATGGCCTCACTAGCACCTTATACAGCACCTCCCTGTATTTAAACTCCATCCCTCCTAGGAATGAAGGACAAAATTAATTACTTCTTAATTACCTGCTGCACCTGCAAACTAATTTTGTAATTCAGGTAGAAGGACACCTAGGTTTCTCTGCACAGCAGCATGCTGTATATTTTTTAACCATTTAAATAATGGTCCATTTTGTTGTTGTTTCTATCAAAATGGACGATCTCACATTTATCAACATTGTACTCAATCTGCCAGACCTTTATCCACTCATTTAAATTATCTATATTCCTTTTGCAGGCATTCAGTGTCTTTTGCACACTTTGCCCTACCACTCATCTTAGTGTCACCAGTGGATTTCAATACACCACACTTGGTCCCAAACTCCAAATCATCTATGTAAATTGTAAACAATTGCAGTCTAAACAATAATTGTTGAGGCCCACCACTAGTCACTGATTGCCAACTAAAAAAATGACCCATTTGTCCCCTGTCTTTGGTTTCCATCAGTTAACCAATCCTTTATCCATGTTAATGCATTACCCATAATACTATGCACCTTTATCTTACGCAGCTACCTTTTGGGCGGCACCTTGTTGAGTGCCTTTTGGAAATCCAGATACACTGTACCTCCTGGTTCCCCTTTTCTCTTCTGTGCTCATAATGTCCTCAAAGATGCATTGTTTTTGCAAATTCCCCAGTTTAATTTTATAAAAATATATTTACAACACTCATTTAGACATATTGAGTCCAGTGCACATTTTTTGGTATGTTTCAAATGACTAAGTACTAATCTGTGATTCCCCTCTTTAAGAATATAATGCCTTTCAGATGAAAGTAGCTTTGCTTTGTGTATTTGCATTGACTGTAGTAATTTATCAAAATGCAATAGCATATTTATAATTTATGTCTAATTTACTAATTAAAATAGATAAAAGCATTAAAGTATGTATTTCTTTTTATGGCGACTTGCATGCTTTGAAAATAAAACTGACAATTAAATTGGATCCATGTTCCCAATAACTGTGCAGGAATTTTAAGCTGAAATCTCCTTATCTTTTCATGTATGATTTTTGTTTTTGTCCCACTCAAGTATTTATCCTGAAGTTTTGTACTGTTATATGTAATTTAAGATGTGTCTTTGAAAGATGATACTGGACCCTAAAACCCCAGTTTTTAATCTACCATTTTCTTTAAGGAGGGATCATCTGTTGGCAGTATCAAAGTTAAATGATAATTTAAAAGAAAAATATCTCTTTTGATGCAGGACTTCCTGGGGACAGGCACCAGCTTGGCTCATACTGCATTTTCCCCTCAAATCTGAGTTATAATGTTGAGGGAAATTATTTTTGTCCTACTTCAATAGGGTTGTTAGAACAGCTTGAATATATAATAAGACGTACAAGAAATATGTATTAATATTGAAACCTTTTGTTTTGGGTAAAGTTTCAATTTGGAGATGACTGAGTCAATTTGGTTTTATTCACCAGTAGTCTGCAGTTTTTATGCACGTTATTTTGCTCATTTTTCAATCGACAGAACGATTGAAGCCATTAGACTATGGCTCATTTGTAAGATTCACTTCATTACTTTCTACTGTTTCATTAGATACAAATTGAACAAAAGTGCATTTTAGCAAGATTCGTAGCAATTGTTAATTATGTACACTAAGATTGTAAATCTTGTGTTCCATATTAGGAAAAAGGTTGAAATGACCCATTTATTCACTGACAGGAATAGAGAACACAAACTGGTCTTCCACACATTCTTGCTCATTTTTGTATAAATTAAAACCAAATCTTGAAATATTCATTTGGTACAAATTACCTTGAAGTACATGGATCAGCTTGTCCTGCAATTATTATATAAACATGATTACAACACATCTGAGTTTTCCTCATTCAGTAGTGAGGATGAATACAAAACTTGTTTTTTCAGAAAATGAGACAATTTTATTTGTCACCGTCCATGATATGTGCATTTATGGATACGATGCATTATAACTGAAAACATGGCATTTTAGTACAAAACAATTCAAGATTTAAGTAATGATGTTAACAGTAATATAACAAAGTAGAGTGCTTGTAGCAGCAGAGAAATGTTAAATTTGGATAAATTTTATAATGCATACTATGTAATTAATTGCAACCAACATTGTTTTCACAAACTAAACAATTTGTATACTCCTTTCTGTTGGAATAGCAAAAATAGCACTCATCTTTAATGAGTTTAGAAATTTTGGTGCTCATGGAAGTGCTTCAGTCTAACGTAGGAATTGGTCAAATTGGTATTTAGAAAATTACAATTACTGATCTGAAAAGATCTATGTTTTTCATAATGCACAATTCAGGGTGTTGTGATTTGGAGTTGAATAGAATTTTTGAGTGTTCATTTGAATAAACAGAACTAGAAAAACGACTAATTTAATCAAATTAGTTATGCATCACTATTGGAAGTACAAGATATGGACAAATGACGTGTTTCCCATAACCTGTAGAGTATTAAGCTTTCCCATGGCTGTTACACGGAGATTTGTCATTGAATACATTGTCGAAATTCGGTTCTCAGTAATTGTCATGGAGTACACAACCACAAATTTGAGCAATCTCTTTTCCCACCTTCCTCTACACCCCAAAACCAGAGCTCTAATTGATTAACATGAAAGTGAAATTTACTTATTAACATTTAATAGCTTAGTAATTATTGGCTTATTAGAAATTAGTGTTATAGAAACTTCTTGATACTCTGGTCTCTCTTGATCCTATAAATATTTTAGTAATGGTTGCCTTTGCATCCCTTGTTAACACCAAAAGGAAGGCCACCTTGCCTAAGATAACTGCATTCCAGCTTATGTCTATGATCCTATAAATATTTCAGTAATTGTTGTCTTTGCATCCCTTGTTAACACCAAGAGGAAGGCCATCTTGCCTAATTTGCCTGACAATGCATTCCACCTATTTTTGCAGTTCTTGTTGGAATGCTGTGAACTCTAGGTTCAGCTGTTGTTAGGTTTTGGAAGGATAAGGAATTTGAAATGTATATAAAGGTACATCTCTTGTGTACATGCAAGGGGGTACTGAGAGAGGGGAAGATGTACAGAGGGAAAACAGAGAGAAAGTGGAGAGAGAGAGAGAGAGAGGGACCACCTGCCAAGCCAAGATAGGATATGAACCCAATGCCACTGGGTGCCTAATCCAGTTCAGGTAGTCTATATTTTGAAATTCTAATTTATTGCCCATCCCTGATTGTCCTTGAACTGAGTGGCTTGCTAGGCCATTTAAGAGTCAACCACATTGCTGTGGATCTGGAGTAGGTCGAACCAGGTAAGGGTAGCAGATGAACCAAAGTTTTACAACAATGGTTGTATTAATCTTTTCATTTCAGGTCTTTTTATTGAATTCAAATTTCATGACTACTAGTCTGGTGGAGCATCACCACATCACTACTTCCTCATATTTGTGTGCATATGTATACTTTTGGGCATAAAAATATTTGCAGAAAATAACCAAATTGTTGTAAAAACACAACTGGTTCATGGATATTTTTCATGGGGGAGTGTTTTCACCTGTTAAGTGTGCAAATCCATTTCAATGCTGTAGTTACAAAGAATGACACAACACAGGGAACAGGCCCATCAGCCTAATGAGCCCATGCTGCCATTTTAACATTGAGCTCCCTCTTCCACCTATGACCCTTAAGTTGTGAGTACTGCTTCATCTATGTCACCCAAGAACAGTGTCCTTTTCAAAAATATCACAGAGCCAAAGAAGTAGGAATTGAAATAGAAACAAGCATTAAAATGTTCAGAAAAATTATCTGGAAGATCAGCTAATGCTATAAAGACCTCTACCAAATACCGTGGAAACGTGTTTTAATGAGGAGCATCCTCGAAGCTCCAAAAATGATGTGTGGTACGTACTTTTAAAAGGTTATCACATCACATGACTTAATGCATTATTAGCCAAAGGAAGTAGCACATCTTTTAATTTGTTGAGAGAATCACAAGGGCCAAGATGGAGTAATCAAGCTATTGCAGACCAGAATACCTCATTCACCTGACGAAGACTACAAAGGCTGAAAGCTAACAAGTTTACTATCAAATAAATCAGTTAGATTTAAAATTGATGTTATCAGACCTCTTACTGAGTTTACCCCAGTCCAACGCCGGCATCTCTACATCGTAATCAAGAATAACAGTTAATAGCACCATCCTATGGAAGAACAAAGAATAGCAGTAATTAATATTATATCCACGGGGGTGCCACCAATTCAAAGATTTTGTCGGAATTAATATTTTTGAGTTGAATTAAAGAGCTGGATTTTTTGTACAGTAGTGGGGTTAAGATTACCTTGAACCAATGGCAGTGCAGTTTGGGAATTTGGCCCAGGATTTTCTCTGCATTCTCCACATTTCTGATTGCAGTTCAGCAGTGTATGCAACCCCAGCCTGGATTTTCTTGCACATTGTTTTCAAGCATTTCTTCTACCTGGCCTGCTGCTGCTGGAAAAAATATGATTAGCAAGCTGCCTGCTTGGAATCAAAAATATTCTAGCTTGTAAAAAAAAAAATCTCTCAATAGGGTATTGTGCATGGCTGTGCTTAAAGTGCTTGCACAGCTGCCTTATCCAGTTTATGCATCCAGTCTTTGAGCTAAAACAGTCATCTGTGAATGGAAGACTCTTGAGGTCAAATTGTAATCCAGGCATCGGCATTCTAAAAGCACAGAAGATTATTATGAAGGCAATCTTTCCTCATGTACAGTTGGTTAACACACATTTGCCAAAGTATGGAATGATGCCATTTTCCCCAATGGGTTTCATCCCAGAAAATATCAGGGAGGCAGAAATACAGTGAAGGGTCCCTGCTTATTACTTTCTGCCAAACAAATCAATGGCATGAGGAGGCTATAAGTTCTAGATCAGGGTGCCATAAAGTGAAACCATTTGGAAGTTGTAATATGTGGTTGCACTCATCTTTAGTTGTATATTAAAATAACATTTGATCAAGTTTTTTTCAAGCCTTCAAAGAAGAGAGTTGAATTTTTCATTTTTGAATTTAAGCTGAGTGTGAAATTTATTATGGTTTGATTATTGTTTCTGTAGTAGCAAGCCCCTTTAAGCGAAGGAGGAGTTAAGGTCATCTGGCCTGATTGGCTAATGGGGCCAAAGAACAGGAATCCTGGGGCTGAGCATAGGACTGAATCGAATTTGGAGCTGGAGAAATCTGCAGTACATCTTAGCATTCCGTATAGAATATAGTTGTTCTGACAAAGTTTGTTCAAACTTGATGGTCACCAATCATTCATATACTATATCAGCGATGAGGATCATATTCTTATTTTTGGAGGGGATATTTCTGCTTTGTATGCTAAAAATCTCATTTATTAGTGCTTCCCTCTCGTTTACCACTGATTTATTCTTTACCAGCCTTGTCCAGCCCACCTCAGTCAAATCACTTCTCAGTTTTGTAAAATTTGCTTTCTCTTAGTATAAAACTTTTATTCTGATTTATCTCTTGTCATTTTCCGTAATAATACAGAATCTAATTGAATTGTGGTCACTATACCTGAGATAGTACACCATTCTGTAGCCATACAATCATCTGATCTGTTTTCTTATCCCTGCTCTGATTGTCATGTGGCATTGGGAGTAATCCTGAGATTACTGCATTTGAGGTCCTGCATTTTAATTTATCTTTTATATTCAGCTTTCAGCACCTAATTTATTGATTACCCATGTCATTGATATCTTATGTACCACAACCACTGGCTGTTCAGCTCCCTCTTGAGAATATCCAGTAGCCACTCCTTGACATCCTTGGCACCAGGGAGACAACATATCATTCTAGATTGACATCTGCAGTCACATAAATGCTTGTCTTGTGCCTCTTACTATGAATCCCCCATCACTAATTTCCTTCCCCTTCTGTGCAGCAGAGCCATCCTTGGTACCATGAACTTGTCCTTTACTGCTTTCCCCCAAAACACCATCACCGCAACAGTACCCAAAGTGATATGTCTGTTTGAGAAGGGGGTGACTTTCTTCCTGAGCCTTTTACTTTGCCTGATGGTCACCCATTCCATTTCTGCCTGAAGTTGGTCTTGGGCTTATCATCTTCACCACTTCACCAAGGTATATGGAGATATTGTTTTTGCCTGGTAGCCTGTTTGACAGTGTGTCTCCAAAATGAAATTTGGTACACAAATAAATCCAGAAAGACTGATTTAAATTTTGGTAAAAATCAGGATTCTGGAATTCTTTTTAAACGATCCATTAACGTCAAGTAATAGGAGGAATTGACTCTTTTGAAAGGCTATGGGTTATTTTATTTAAAAATATTATTGATTGTTTTAGAATGTTCTAGATTGTCTCAGCTGCTCTGTTTAAATTTGTGACAGCTGTCAAAATGTGAGGACTGTATTCAGAGCAGGTTGTTAGGATGTTGTTTGGCCTAAAGCCACCTCAGTGAAATGGGAGTTCTTAAGAAAAAGATTTTTGTTTTGCTTTTTAGTTTGAGCATAACCAAGCAGGGAAAAGCCACAAGGAAGGGCTGTGTAGTTGTAATAATGTTGAGTTAACACAGTATGGCAGAAGGATGTGCTCTGCTAAGTGCTCTCTTCTCATTCTAAGATTCAAATATACAGGAATACAATGCTTCAAAATCTAAAGAACAATATTTTAAAATAAAGAAGGTAAATGGCAACACCACCTGCAAACTCCTCTCCAAGCCACTCACCATCCTGACTTGGAAATATGTCGTTCCTTCACAGTTGCTGGGTCAAAATCTGGAATTTCCTCCCTAACAGCGATATGGGTCAAGCCACAGAACATGGACTGCAGCGATTCAAGAAGGCAGCTCACCAGCACCTTCTCAGGCAACCTGGTATGGGTAATAAATGCTGGCCAGCCAGTGATGCCCATGTCTCACAAATAAATAAAAAAATTTGCTTATGGGATTATGCATCCAAACATAAATTTGGAGCAGGAATAGACCTCTCGGTTCCTTGAGCCTGCTCCACCATTCAATAAGGTCATGGATGGTCTGATTGTAAAAGAAAGACCACAATCCTGTATATCCTGATAACAAGGAGGTGAAAAGTTAATCACGAATCTGAAAATATAGGCATGCTTCTTGGTAGTTCAGCAATCTGAAAGTCTGTAAAATGCACGTGACAGAGAAAGGATGGTTGGGCAGCTAAAGCAAAAAGCATAGGACATGAAGTTTAGATCTGCCGCTCTGCTCTGATCTGCAGATAATTAATGACTTTGCAGGTTTATTAAAAAACTCATACCAAGTTTTTTTTAATAGTGCCAGTTGTAATAAGGTTCATTTGCCTGAAAAGGCAGACATGAAAGGAATTGAATAATTTTTTTCTAAAAACAAAAGTTTTGTTCATAAAGGTTTGTTTCTCTAATACCCATGTCATATTTTGTTAAAATAGTCTATTTGGGAGAGTTCATTAGCTTTTTCCTCTTTTTCCTATTGGTTAGATAAACATATTTACAAATTTTCCACTTAGGTTCATTTTTATTTGTCTGACTTCTTCCAGTTTGAGACATTCTGTTGTCAGCTAAAGGAAATAGATTTTCCAGATAATAGCATCTATATGTTAGAACTTCTGCATTTAGTACCATTTCTTTTTCTCTATCAGAAATTGCTTGGTTCCAATAGTGGAAAGCTTATGATTGTATACCAGGGCAGTTTTTTTTTAAATATTAGTTGAAGGGAATTGAGTTTTTTGCTCATCTCTAAACACCACTGAGAAGGAGGTGGTGAGTTGTCTTCTTGAGTCAGTGCAGTCTGTGGTGTAGTTGCACCTATAGTACTTTTAGGATTGAGGATTTTGACTCAGCAACAGTGTTAAAACAACATGTATTCTTGAAGCTTGGAAAGGTGGGAGTGGGGACTGCTTTAAGAGAGAAGTTACATATTTATACTTGTGTAACTTTCACATTTTTGTTTATTAACTAACATTTTTATTGTTTCAAATGTGTTGCTCGTGGAATGAGAGTATTTACCGATAATGGATATCAAGCAAATTGTGTTGAAACTTATTTAAGCAGCTTAATGTTGCCAAAAACAGCATTGAAAAGAGGATTTGTGAAAATTTAAATTCATGCAAAGCTTAAGTGAAGCTGCACGAGTACTGGTTTACTACTGAAAGCTTCTGACAAGCATATCGTCTTTGCCTAGAAACATCTGAATTATTAAAGTTGGCCTTGTTCATGACGTTGAGCATCCAATAAGGTGGCTGCACATTAATTAAGGAGGGGGACAGGAAGAAAATGTGTCTGTGCGTTGTAGTGCTAGTAATCATTTGAGTACAAAGGATCACTTGCTGCTTTTCATTTGACTTGATTAAAGTGGAAAATACCCCATTATGCAGGTTGGAAAATGAGTCTGTATACAACTTTTCATGCAATGTTTTTACAGCACTAACCTATTCAATATTCTATAGCTCTCCCCATAACATCTTTACATTGTGATACTTTTACAATATAAAATTGTATTACCACTTGTGGTTATATATTACTGATTTTTTTTTTAAATGACTTGTACTTTTTGCTCTGTAATTCAGGCTGACCCTGTAATTATTACCCTGTGGTATCCAGGCAGTCTGAATAAGAGTACATTTTTTTTCTGGTAGAAACTAGTTGAAGCTATGATTTGAGCACTAGCTACATTGAATTTTGGCTAATGTAATAATGTTTTGCTGTTTGTAATATTTCCTTTTAGTGCACTTTCCCTACAAAGATTTTGTAAATGTGCTACCGGGGCTTATGAAGCAGAGCCTAATGTTAGGTTTGCTGGAGCAAAATATAAAACTACAGAGTCTACGCTGTTATTTGCCTTCACGTTGCTTGAGGATCTTTTTTAATGGTTCATCAGCCAAGACGTAAGACTTTCCTTTTTGTCATGGTTGCGCTTGATGTGCTGTTTCCATTTTTGCATTCTGTACACAACAGGAAATATCCAAATCTGTAGAGGAAGTATAAATGAGAGTAAGCTAAACAATGTATTGCTCTTAGTTATCAGGCCAGTTTCCAGAAATTGGAGGTATTTTCTTTCAAGAAATACTGACTACATAGTCATCCAGACACAATATAATGTCTAAAATTTACATTAACCATATTCAAATGCATAACACTGTACTTGTCCATATTAATATATGTGGACTCGATCACTTAACATATCTAAATTGCACTTGTGAATTGTTCTATTAATGCCCTTGTGACATTGTAGTTGTAGCAGCACTATTTCAGTATTTTTGGTAATTTTTAAGTTAATTAAAAAAGGACATATACTTGAACCAGTACCAGAGAAGGGAACAGAACTGGTACAGCACTAATTTGATGGAAAGCAGAAAATATCTCTGGTTGTCAATTCAACTATTTTAATTGTACTAACAAATAATTTACAACTATGGTGGCAGAATTTCAACTTTTTGTGTTCTATTATAATCTAGTGTGTCAACTTGCAGGGTTTTACAGTAGTTGCTAAATACATTTCAATTTTTTTTAATTTAACTTCTCATATTTGATACTGTTGCTTATTGGATGCGTAAAGCTGATAAATTTGGAAGAGCTATTCCTTACTTTTTTTGAAACTTTATTACATTGGAGCTACTGGCTTTGAGTAGCTAACTGATAAAAGGGATTAAATTGTCAATATCAATAATTGTTATTTCTGGAGTAACTTGAGTGTTTTAATTCGGTGCTCTCCCACACTAGCTTAATAACTGTACCAAGCTTGTTTTTCCAATAATCAATACTTATGTAGGACATAAAGAAAAGGCTGTTAAACTTGCGTTGTAATAAAGATGTCCATGCTGTGGGATGAAACAGGTGTGCTTTTGGTATCTGGGAGTTTGTCATAGACTCGCCCCAGAAGCAACTTCTGTTGAAGCTGCCCAAGCTCATTTCATTTCAGCCCAGAGATGCTGCTAGAATAGATTTGGCAGTGACATAATGGAGCAGACATTGTAACAATCGGTTGTCAAAAGAGTGAAGTTCTTGCTATTATTTGCTTAAAAAAGCCAAAAGATTGATGGTTTTGTTTTCTAATGAAACAACCAAATATAGCTGATTGTTTGAAATTCTTGTAGAAAAGTTTTTAAAAAATGATTAGCTTGTGGCTCTAAACAGAAATTGATCTGTTTTAAAACTTACAATTTTTTTAAGCTGTTCTAAAAATAAGTCATTGTGATCAGCATGATTAGGCTTTGTTTCACTATCTTTATGCAATTGCTGAAATCTCAAGCTGTCTTGAGCCCCATTTCCCTGTGGCTGCTAGTTGAGATAGGTGAATTCTTCATTCATTAAAGGTTCAACTGTAGTTCTAATAACAAAAGGCATTGTTGTATATCACTACTAGAAATCTTTCTTCACTTAATTGTTGTGAGAGAAATGAGCTAGTTAATGTATTTACTGGAATTTAAACTGAATCCAGAAACTGAGAACAAAGCATTTGACTTTTTACCAATGTGTTGTAGAAATAGGCGTGCTTATAACTGTTATACATTCTTGTGCCAAATGTTACTGTCTTTCACTGAATAATTGAGGATTGGAGGATTCATTGTATTTAAACTCACTCTGATGGAGATCAGTTTTAATGGAGCTGTTGCAATGCTTACATTTTATAAAATAAGTATTATTGCTCAATATCTGAAAAAAGAGCAAACAGTTTCATGTTTTTAATGCTTTTAATAAAAGATGCTTTTAGTAAAAGTGCAAAGTTCAGTTTATTTGTACTATTCAGTCAGTAGGGGGAAATGGATTGTGTGCTGTTTGGAATTTATGGGGTGAGGGGAATCGTGTTGAAGGTTACATGCCTTATTTGACTACATGTTTTATGTTTTGCCTTGAAGAATAGATAGTAGAGCTGAAATTGGTCTACACCAGCAAGCAAAACTATCTTTTAGTGAATATAGTTTCTTTTTACCTTGCCTATTTTTATTTTTCACTTATTTGAAAATATAGCCAAGAATTTTCCTTTCAAAGCACCGCAAGCAACAGTAAGACAAGAGAACTTGTCTCATAAAATAATGTCACATGGCTAATGAAGCAGTTATAGTTCAATGCCAAAGTTGACAATCCATTCAACAGCTGCAGTGAGCGTGTTACGATGGACCTATCAGGGCTGTTGTTATGTGGGTGATGGCCTGACCTGGATGGCCAGAGTCAGAGTAGTATCTCATGTTCTACTTTTGGAGCAAGTAGCCAGATCTTCTCCAGTCTGTTCTCAGATAGTTGAGGGTTGTCAGAGTTTATGCAGAAGATCAAAACCTACAAATTCAGTTGGTCAAAATCAATACCATTTTGGATTTAGTGATGCTTGACCTTGTCTCCAGTGTTCTGAAAGTGTTGCCAGTAGGTCAGTGTGTGGTCAAAAGTGATACCAAGATATTTTAATGTTGGACCATGAGTGAGTGAGTGGCTACAGATCTGGATGTTTTCTGGCAGTGCTTGTCCCAAGGTTGGAAAATCCCAGCTGCAATCAACAGACCTCCTACAGTCTTTATCCCATCCAGTACAATTCCCATGGTGGTTGGGAGATAAAATTCTGCCATTTGAGTTGATTTAGGTGAAAGGCTGAAACAACAGTTTTGACAATATTTGATTGAAGTCTCCATTTTCTGAAGTAGGCTTCCAGACAACATAGATCTCCGAGTGTTTTCTCAGTGTCTTGAAGTTCTTAAACTAGAAGGCTGGAGACAAGTCAGTGAGATATGGGAAAAGCCATGAATTTGGAGGAATATATTGTAGAGAACTTGGGCAAGAAATGATCTTATGGAATCCATTATTATTTGAGTGTCGGCAGCTGATTTGATTTCTAACCTTGAGATACTGCTTCAGTGCTGTTTTTACCACGCGCTTATCTTCCCAGCTGCGTTGTATCTTTGATTTTATCTGGAGTTATGACATGACCTCATGCGCATTGATTCCAAGCCACAGTTGTGTTGTTGCAGGAGTTTCCATACCTATTGATTTGAGTGTGAAATGTGAGGGAGGCAGCAACCTTCACATGTTAAAGTAATTTTTTCCAACTTAAAAACCTGTGAACTAATGATGTTAAGAAGGCAACTGAATTCTTGGCTCCAGCCCAGGCAGTAAAAACCCACTGGAAAATAGATTCTCTTAGTGAAGTCAAAGCTGAGAAATAGGTTCAGCAATGAGAATATACCATCTCAAAGTTGAAGACATATCCTTGACAAGAATGCAGATATGGTTGTCCTGTAGGAAACCCACCTCACAGATCACTCCAGCTGTTAAACTGTCATTCCCAGGTCCCAACTCATTGCAAGCAGGGATAACAAGACTTACAAACTAGCTACCGACATCAAAAAGCCTCCCAATGACATACAAAACTAAAATCAGATGACTCCTACTCCATCTGCATTAATGTAGGAATTGTGCATCACAATTTCCTACAATTCACCTAATGACATGTGGTCCAAGATCTTAGGGTACCAAACATCATCTTTGAGTTCAAAATCACTGAAGGGTTTACCCAAGAATAACACTGCTGGAGATCAGCTATTGGATTGGGGCTCCGTGTCCTAAAATTTGTTTATGCTGTACAACAGCCTGGCAGATTCCATTCCACCAGTGAAAGAAAGGGCAATTCATCTGATTGTTTTCGGACCCATGACAGCAGTGGCCAACCACTGATGTACAACCCAGCTATTCCCACAGACAACATTGACTTTCAGGCTTGGTCAATGTTACACTGGAATCTGCAGCATGGAAACTGGGCTGTCCACAGCAGATATATAGAAAACAAGATTAATCCTCCCTGAAAATTATAACAGTGATGCACAACTTCTCAAACTGGCAATTACTATATTTGTTCCCTGGTTCTTCAGAAAAACTTTTGGATTCTGGGAAGCCAGTGATTCTGAGGAAATGAAGACTTCCTTGTGCCAGCAGTGCTCAGATCTCTTGAACTCATAAGATGGCAGAAAACAGTGGAGAACATTGACTTTGTGCACTTGAGCTGAAAGGCATGAAAACTCTTTGCCTGCTACAGGCAGCCAAGCAACAATCATACCAACAGCTCAATATCAACAATGCTACTGACTCTTCATCTCTGAATAAATTTGGGAATGCTGGCCAGCAGGAGTGATGCATGGGTGGTATGCAGCCCTTCGAATCTGTATTCTGAAGCAGACAGATTTCTTAATCTTTTACACAAGAGTGTAAATTATTGTTCAGATGTCAGCAAATGAAGATTGGGTGAGGAAAAACTGCATACAGATTTTCTACAAGTTTGTTTTGCGCTGCTGTCATTGATCTATCTTACATTCAGTAAGTCTGATATTTCTGAAAGCTGAAGGAAAAATATACTTTTTGCTTTAAAGGCACCCATCTCAAACTTTGGTACTGAGTAAATGAATGCGTTTTTACAGATTTTGAAGCTGTCACAATTTTCCCCATGAATCCTGAAATGAATTTTTTTTTGCAGGTTGGTGGTATTGGTGTGAATCAGTTTGTTATGCTTCTTTTGCATCTGTCTGTACAGTGGATGATACTTCAAACATCCCATTAGTACTAAAGAATAGGAGGGAAGAGTTAAACACCATCACTAGAGAAGTAGCATCAGACAAAACTAATGGGGCTATAGGCAGATAAATCCCCTGATCCTAATGGCTTGCATCCTACAATCTTGAGAAGTAGATATGAAGGTATTGAATACATTGGATGTAATGTTCCAAAAATCCTTGGATTCAAGAGAAATTCAGGAGAAACTCGAGAAATTAGTCCAGTCCAATGCCGACAACTCCACTTCAGGAGAAATGCTAGAGGATTGGAAAACTGAAAATGTGACACCCCTATTCAAAAAGTAAGGGAGGCAAAAAGCAGGCAACTCTTGGCTAATTAGCCTAATATCTACTTTTAGAAAAATGTTGGAATCAATTATTAAAGAACTAATAGCAGCACCTCTGAAAAATCATAATCTAATCACGCAGAAACAGCATAGCTTCGTGCAAGGGAAATACTGTCTAACTAAAAGTTTTTCAAGAAGTCTCAACCAGAGTGGATAGAGGGGAACCAATAGATGTGTTATATTTGGACTTCCAGAAGCCATTTAACATCTCATTAAGTTATAGAATAAGAGCCTATAGTGTTGGAGGTAGTGCACCTGCATGGACAGAGAATTAGCAAATGGGGAGCAGTGGTTAACACTGCTGCCTTACAGCACCAGAGACTTGGGTTCGACTCCCAGTTTGGGCCATTGTCTGTGTGGAGTTTGCACGTCCTGCCCATGTCTGCATGGGTTTCCTCTGGGTATTCCAGTTTCCTTCCACAATCTGAAAAACATGCTGGTTAAGTGCATTGACCCAAACAGGTGCCGGAGTGTGGTGACTAGGGGAACTTCACAGTAACTTTATTACAGTGTAAATGTAAGCCTTACTTGTGACTAATAAATAAACTTTACTTTTAGCGGCAGGAAACAGCAACTGGAGATAAGTGGGTCTTTTCCAAATTAGTGACTTGTAGCCGGTGGAGTTTCATGGGGATCAATGCTAAGATTGCAACCATTTACAATGTATATTAATGATTTGGAGAAAGGAAGCAAATGTACTGTAGCCAGATTTGCAGGTGACACAAAAAATAGATGGAAAGGTAATTGGTAAGGGATACAAACAGTTTGCGAAGAGATAAGAGGCTAAGTAATTGGGAAAAATATTAGCAAATGGGTATCATGTGGGAAAATGTGAAGTTGTTCATTTTGCAAGGGGGAATGAAAGAACAGAGTACTAATTAACTACAGAAAGCCACAATACAAAGGAACTTGGGGGTACTTACACAAAGCTAGCACACAGGTGCAGCTGGTAATCAGGAAGGCAAATGGAATGTTGGCCTTTATTTCAAGGATTGAAGTATAAAGTAAGAAAGTCATGCTGCAATGTAAAGATGTTGGTGAGACCGTGTCTGGAGTAGCCTGGGCAGTTTTGGTCCCTTTTTTTTTAAGGAAATGTATTATTTCATTGTTGCAGTTCAGAGAATGTTCAGTAGGATGATTCTCTTGTCTTTGAGGGAAGCTTAAACAGACTTGGACTCTATTCATTGATCATTGAAATTTTGAAGAAGGAAAAGTAATCTCATTGAAACATATAGGATTCTTAGAAGTTTGACAGGGTGAATGTGGAGAGGATATTTTCCCTTATATTGGGACAGAAGGCATATTCTCAGAACAAAGGAGTATCAATTTAAGAAGTTTAGTTTATTTTTAGGTTTTGACTGGGATGAAGAGGAATTTCTTCTGAGGGTTAAGCCTTGTCGCAGAGTCCTTTTGGAATGACTCTCTTGACCTTGTTGTGCCTTGTTGCAAATTGTGCTGATCCTGGAAAATAACATGGGGGCCTAAAAATTAGTTTTGCCCGAGGTGCCTCTTTGTAATGGTAGAGGCCAATTTGCGTAAGATTGACTGGATTACAATCTCAAGTTTGGCCCTCAATGATCCATCTGCCAGAATGCTGCCACACCTCTGGCAGGAGGTCATGTGTGAATCGCTACTAGTTGTCACAAGCAGAGACATGCTGCAATGGCCATGCTGAGGGATATGCAGGCATTTGACAGTGCTGGTTGGGCACTGTCAGTGTACTGGGGCAGTGCTAAGGGGATGGGATCTGAGTTGGGGCTATGACGGGTGGACTGTGTTGGAGGTTCTGATGAGGAGAGGGGGGTGGAGCAAGTCAGGGATCATGATAGGTGATCCATTAGGAGGGCCTGATGGCAGCAACCCATATTGGGGAAGGGATAGAGGAACATGCTGCTCGGTGAACATAAAAGTAATCATGGCCTGACTGCAGAAAAGAAGGATAATATTTCTATCTCAACAACATTAAATCAGATTATCTGCTTCCCTTATTTTTTGTGGGAACTTGCTGTGCACAAATTAGATATTTTGCTTCTCTACATTAGACAATTCCTTTGTGTAAGTGTATAAATGTAAAGTTTCCAATAATTATTTCAAGTGCTTTGCCAATAAGACCATAAGGCATTGGAGCAGAATTAGGCCACTCGGCCCATTGAGTGTGCTCTGCCTTTCAATCATTGTTGATATTTTTCTCATCCCCATTCTCCTGCCTTTTCCCTATAAACCCTGATCCCCTTATTAATCAAGAACCTATCTATCTCTATCTTAAAGACACTCAATGACCTGGCCTCGACAACCTTCTGCGGCAATGAGTTCCACAGATTCACCACACTCTGGCTGAAGAAATTCTTCCTCATCTCTGTTTTAAAGGATCGTACCTTTAACCTAAGGTAGTCTTCTCTGGTTCTAGTTTTTCCTACTAGTAGAAACATCCTCTCCACATCCACTCTATCCAGCCTCGCAGTATCCTCTAAGTTTCAATAAGACCTCCCTCATTCTTAAAGATATTGAGTTCCTTTTGTACTGTAATTTAATATACACTTTGTCTTAATGACCTTTATTATTATTGTCAACTGTAACTTTTTTAACGAACGGAAATTATTGGAGTCTGCATAGGCCATATCACTTTTTTAGCATGGTTTTCTTCAGTAATATTACCATTGGGAATAGTGTTGTGCTTGATAAATGCAAGTGTTTTCAAGACTTTTAAATGTGTATTATCATTACCTATTATTTATGGCCTTAATGTAAATCCTTATTATTGAAAAGATAATTCCCATAACCAGCCCCATAATTTAATAGCATGTGAAGCCAATGCATATGTTTCTGCTTGGTTGCATGATGTATCAAATAACTTGGAATCTGTTACTGTGTATTTTCTGTCTTGGTTATAATCAAATTCCTGTGTGAATTCACATCATGATGAATTAGCACGCGTGCTCGATTATAGACCTGACAAATTGACTGCACAACTGCATTTATGGAATAATTATTCTTTACAATTGGTATGTGTTTTTTTTCTGTTTAGGCACCAGTGTTTCATGCCATTAATGTGGTGGTATTCTAATAATTATAGAGCTCATCAAATGAGCTTTGATTATAAGAAAGACATTTAAACTTTGTTCTGAGTAGGAAACATTATTTCTAGTCGTTCTTCTCTTTCCTTCCCCACCAAATAAATCTAAGACTTTTGACATGCAAATTAATGTCACAAGGCACAAGCAATTACTTTTCTTTAGAACAATTAACCATTATCACTTTCTTATCCTGACTTGCACCAAATTCAGTTTACCCATCACCCGTGTTTTTTCTCTCGTTCATATTCTCTTGCTCTTTGTCTTTTTCATGCTTTTGCTTTTTATGTGGCACTTTGTTAAAGAGGTAGGCTTTAAAAAGCTTAATATTATCTTTCTTAATATTATCTTTCTGTAGCCTGGTGTTCAATTATTGTTTGGTGATGTTCCTTTTCTGTTCCCTTGAACCATTCACCACACAAGATACTGCAAAAGAATGTTTTTTTTTATTGTAGTAGCCAGTGTTCAGACAGATCATAGAGTCGTAGAATCCCCATTATACTGAAGATTCTGTTCAGCTCATCAAGAGTGCACGGACGCTCTAAAAGAGCATCCTACCCTGCACCTTGATCATGGCCAATGCACCTAACCTACACATGTTGGGACTCTGGGAGGAAATCAGAGCCCTTGGAGGAGACGGGGAGAATGAACAATTTCATATGCTCACTCAAGGCTAGAATTAAACCTAGGACCCTAGCACTCTGAAGAAACAGTACTAACCACTGTACTACCATGCCACCCACTAACTTATGTGACAAGGGCATTTTACAGAAGAAAATATATCCTGTTATTAACTAGTACGTTCACATTGATGAAGAGTTGAATATAGGAGATGTTAACTTGAAGCAAAAAAGGAAGCCTTTTCTTTTGTCATGTCAAATGTAAAAAATCTAGCATTGTTAATGACTATATCGTCATTTTTTTAATCCCAGCGTCACCTGTAGGATCTCATGATTCTAAACCAACTTCAGACGTCTTTTCCTGCAACAGAAGATGAATAATGTATTGAAGATCATCAGTATAACTTGATGATGATTTGTGGAGTCGATCGAAAGTGAAAAGGGTAAGTTCATGTTTCCTTTATTCTCTTGCGCAAGATGAAGAAAGAATGATAGAATATTGCATTTACAAATATTTCCCTGTATTTGAGTGTAAACTGTTGATTCAAAGTGGATTAAGAGAACTACACATTATGCAAGTACAGTATGAGACTTGAATGTACAATGCACAATGGTGCAATTCTAAACATGGCAGATCTTCATAGAAGGATAACTAAGTACATTTTCATTCATATTTTTATATAATTTCTGCAGCAATTGAATATCTCAAAGGCAGCAGGGGTCACTGAAAAGAAGAAATTCTTGAAGTGTGGAGAAAGAGACTGCATGGATTTTGTGAGAACGTTAATATGTGAAATTATTGCACAGTACACAAGTGGTCTCCTGTAGTAAAAAAGATCAAGCTGTAATAGTGGAATTTGTGGATGTGAGATTTGGAGCAGTTGCTCAGCTAGGCTGGAGCAAAGCTATGAAAGAATTTGAACATGAGGATTAGGATTAAAGTCATTTAACACGAGAACATAAGAAATAGGAACAGGAGGAGACCATCTAGCCCCTCCAGCCTGCCTCGCCATTCAACAAGATCCTGGCTGACCTGAAGTGGATCAGTTCCACTTTCCTGCTTTCTCCCCATAATCCTTAATTCCCTTGTCTATCAGAAACCTATCTACCCGTGACTTAAATACATTGTGAGGTAGCCTCCACCACTTCAACGGGCAGAGAATTCCAGTGACTCTCAACCCTTTGAATGAAGAAGTTCCTCTTCAACTCAACTGAGGTGATGGGTTTGTTGCAGAGTGCAAGTGTTGCAAATTTCTAGGGTAGCTAACATTTGGAGATGGGCAACGTAGTACAGAGACTGTTGCAAAAAACTACAAATAAAATGCAAGGAATCTGATTTTTGTTTTAATGCTGAAAATGCTCAGCACCTCGTGCAATATCCATGCGTGTTGTTTCAAGCTGTGGCTTTATCTATGAAGCCTCCAATACCTTTTTGAAATATACTCAAGCTTTGTGTTCCCTCCCTGAGCGCTCTCCTGTACTTTTCAGCCCACCAGCTACCACATGTTGGTTCCACACAAATACTGTCATCCTCCCCATATCACCACTTGGTGGTAGTGCCCTTAGCTACTTCAACCTCATGTTCTGGAACTTACTCCTTTTAAAGCTTATATCCATTTCTAAAATAAAACCTTCTCAAAGCCATTGTTGTGGTACAGTCTTCAGTCACTTCCTATCTTGACATGATGACCAGAGTACTGCTTTCCCCCGTGACTTGTTTAGTGGCAGGGCATTTCATCAAATGGGAAGGTGGTAGGTGGGGACTCTGTCACGTTTCCACCTCATCGCCAGTTGGCAATCAGGTCTGACGAATGAGCAACGCTCCAAAAGCTAGTGGCTTTGGCTATCGAATAAACCTTGTTGGACTTTACCCTGGTGTTGTGAAACTTCTTACAATGAACTGAAGTACAGAAGTTTGCAGTGGCAAACGATAATGCTTTCTGTGTAGGATATTTTGCAAAGTGTTCAAAATCTGGCTATTTCGTATAACTTTCAGTTTTGCTTTTTACAGTTTAATTTGTTCTCAGTTCCTCCTAAGAAAAATGTTATCCCATTTTGCTGTTAGCTGGTTTCAATTCTTGCCACAACATAGAGTAACAAATTCACAAAAGCATGTTGTAAAACAGTAATCTGACTGAGGTGTTCAGGCTGCATCATTAATCAAAAGAACGGTAACAATTTCTTATTGTCACCTGAGCCAAGATAGGATTATTATCTTGAAATTGTGTCTTTCTGATTTCATAGTATATGCTTAACATTGCTTATCATGATGAATGCCTATTGTTGAAAATGTTAAGATACTGAGAATTTTTCATGCTGGCAAAATTAAAACTGCTCGAATTATACTCATTTCTAGTTTCTAGCTATATTCTTGGGTGATTTTAATTGGAGGCCACAAGAGGAACATGTGAAGAATCTTTCTGAAATTAAAAAAACACTATTACGTCATTGAGCTGATGGCTTTAACCCTACTTTTGTCTCCTCGGATTATGCATGACCAATCTAAGCGTTTCTACCACTTTTTGATTTTCTGCATCTGCCATATTTTAATTTTTGCAGAACTCTTCTGGCTTGTTATAGATAGAACCTAGCAACAAGAGTTGCCTGCACCTAGCCACCTAACTACTTTTCTGACAAATAGGATAAGGACAACTGAAAGAGAGCAGGAGCATTTAAAAATTTCTCTTTGTAGTGGATTAAAGATGAGTAAAACTCTTTACTTCCATTCCAGCCTGGGAATTTGCTTACTGATAAAATCCCAGCTGATAATACTGAACAAGTCAGATCCCAGAGAGAAATCTAGCTTGATAACCTTGTATTTTTAGAAATTTTAGAGGAAAGTTACTGAACGTTTTTCCTGCTGATGAGCTTTAAACACAAAAGAACAAAATGTCTATTAAACAAAAAAAAAGAACTATTTTACAGCAGATAAGTTTGAAAAGATCTCAGTACAAACACAAGAATATAATTCAAATATTCACTGTTCTTTCACCCCCAGCTATGTTTTTAAGAATTAGGAGAGATAAAATGATCTTATCATATCGATCTTGTGCCCTAATATTCAGAATAAGTAAGATGTACATGTATATTAACAGGTGAACTTTGGTCAGATGCACCACATTCCCAAGTAAATGACAAATGCAATGAGCGAGATATCATGGATCTCTCAACAATCCAGCCAGGCTCTTGCCACAACATGAACCAACTAGTCTGAACTTTGTTTTTCTGACAAGCGTTTCCAATCCTCACATTTTGAAGATCTGTCCTTGTAATTCCCTCAAAACTTCACTCTCGCTTAGATGACTTCATCGAGGATCCACCTCCAGAGCTTCAAGCTTGCCTTCTGATATTTATTTTCACGGGATCTCCATGTACGTTTGAATATTACCTTCCGAATATGATTTCAGATCCTCCGCCATCCCAAGCAGAACACCAGTGCTCCAAAAGGCCTGCAGTAAGGAACTGCCACTTGGATCATTCTCATGAGCCACTTTGCTTAAAGTTTGCTTCCTGCAGCTCTGTATTTCATTTGTGTTTATCTGCTCCTTGCTTTTAACTTTACATAGGAGACCTCTTTCTAATCCCTTAACTGGGAGTTCCTTCAGAGATCTCATCTAGTTCCACTCTCTGGTTTGACTCCTCCTCCCCATGTCCTTTTGCCTGGGATATTTTCCTCCAGAATAGTGGTCCTATTCAGGTCCCTTGACCAGCTGTTTTCATGCCATTTCACTTTCTTGCTTCCTTCTGATCAAGCACACTGGGCTGATTCCCAGCCTGAAGAATAAAACTCACCATTAACTGTACATGTGCGACCATTTTCCACCCAGCGCATGTGCAAAAGGCCTAAGTGACTCTGCAGAGACTGATAGCCAAGTTCTGCACACAAGAGGATGGCCCCAACTGGGATCTTTGGTTCATGTCACACTATCTGTAACGCCCACGACTTGTCTGGGCTTGCAAAATCTCATTAATTTTCCTGGCTGGAGATGATACTCATCTCTTTAACCTATGCTTAATGCTCTGTCCACTCACATTGTCTGTAACTTTGACTTCTTTACCTATAAAGATTTGCATTCCAACCATTATTTTGTAAATTGAGTTTGTGTCTTTATATGCCCTGTTTGTGAACAGAACTCCCACTTACCTGACGAAGGAGCAGCATTCCAAAAGCTAGTGGCTTTTGCTACCAAATAAACCTGTTGGACTTTAACCTGGTGTTGTGACACTTCTTACTGTGCTGACCATAGGTCTACAGAATAATTCCTCGACGTTAATCAGCAGTGCAACCATTGTGGTACATTAGATGAAATCCTTAAGCACAGAAATAAGAAGCAGTTATATAAAGTAACATAGGTAAGTTGAGCCAAGAGAAAGCTGCACCATGGAAGTGGAAGAAAAGATGTTTGAATAGAATTAGCAACAGTGCAACTGGTCCTATTAATAATATTGTATTCTTTGTACTATCAACTGATCAGAATAACCCCAGCTAGAATGTTGAAACGTGGTTGATGACCAGAACATGAGGAAAGTGGAATGTTGGAAGTGGACTCTGTTTCTTCCTCTATTCCTGCTGAATATTTCTTATTACCTCAGGCTTATGATAGGCAGAACGTGGGCAACCGTCCAGGGTGCTTTAGGATAGTTAAATGGAGGTAACAAAGGCATAGGTGCTTTCAGGTGTTTTGGATGCTTTACAGAATTTACAGTAAATCAAATCCAATCATATATTGCACTTAAGACAAAATACAGACAAAATATGTTGGATGCCAGCTCCCCCAACTTGAGCAGAGTATACCTACTGTATATATTGTACCTTGTTCTCTCAGGATTCTAAATTGATTTAATTCTGAATGTTATGTATGCTGGTTAGAGAACAAGCTATATACAAATATATAAGAAACAAGTTTTAAAAAAACTTAAGAAATTGCATTTGTAGTCACAGAACATTCTGTAAATACAATATATTTATTGTAAATCACTTCCTTCTATTGTTGTTGAGATAAGTTTTAAAGTCCTTGGCTATCTTATTCCTTATGTACTTGCTCTGTGTACCAAGAAGCTATTCACTTATGTGGAACATAATCTGAGCCAAAAACGTATTTTCTTACAATCTAGTAATTCAGGTTTGACTCCCAAGATAACTCAAGAATAAAATTCTGACTATCTGAAGAAAAAGTAAGTTTTAAAAAGAACTTTTCATTTTCTAGTCACCTCAGTGCCATGCTGTACAATTCCCTACCCAGCCTCTGCCTCTTTAAATCCCATTTCTACCTTGTGCTCTTGGTTACCCTACCTCCTTTCCTCACTATACATTTGTATCTGATTACACCTCTAAAGTACCTTGAAATGCCTTTTATGTGGTTCTCTGTCGCTCTGTGTATAAGAGTAGGTAAAGCAATACATAGAAGTAGAATACTAGTCCAAATTACAAGGCTCTGTCTACTATGCAAGGACTTGACAGGCAGCCTCCCTCATATGTCCTGAATTACGAACTTGTATTTCTCTTCCCTCATCTAATTTTAAATCTGTCCCCTTGCATGATGTGCTATTTTGAGATACAAGTTGAAAAAGCATTTGCAATGAAAGGCACATATTTTTATTCAATCATGGGCTGTGGGTATCATTGTAAAGCAGCAGTTATTTTTACCCCTAGACAGTGCTGCTGAACTGCCTTAACCTGTAGTTCATGTGATGTGAGAGGGATGTTGCAGAATTTTGACCCAGCGATTGTGTAAGTTATGTAGTTCCATAAAGCCACAGAATCCTTACAGCACAGAAAAAGGCCATTCAGCTCATTGGGTCTGCACTGACTCTTTAAAAGAGCATCTTAGCCAGCATATGACTTGCTATCTGGAACCAGAGCACCAGTATGAGGCAAATATACAACAGTATGGTCCTGGAGTTTCCTGACATCAGTTGATCGATCACCATCTGTTGCTATAGCGTAGCAATCAACTTTGCAGAATTGAGCTTGGCAAAAATGGCTTTTTTGGAATTAAAGTTTTGTTTTAGAAAGAAATTCCGAACTATATAACCTACAGCCATGTGAATTTGGATTTCAATATTATACCTGTAAATATACATTTGACTACAAATTTGAGTTAAATCATTTGAAGCTGGAGTGAGATAAAGTACTTTTGGTGTGCACTACTCAATATCTCTTCCTTCCACTTCACCTCCCCTTTCTAACCTCACCCTAATTTCCACAAACCTTACAGCTTAAAAAAAATCTACAGAAGCTGCATGGCATAATTTAGCTTATGTGGAACTACGTTGTTGGTCTCATATATATGAACAAGGATCAGGAGTAGGCCATTTAGCTTGTCAAGCCTGCTCTGCTATTTAATAAGATAATGGCTGATCTGAAATCTGCATCTCTCCTATGCCTATCACCACCTCCTTGCTTTCCAAGAATCTATACATCTCTGCTGTAAAAATATTCCAAACATCCTGGTTCCTTTCAGGAAGAGAGTACCAGAGTCACAATCCTCCCAAATCTCCGTTTTAAATAGATGGTTCTTTATTTTTAAGCAGTGCCCCCTCATTCTAGCTTCTCTCATAAGAGGAACTGTCATCTCCACATCCAGCCTGTCAAGACTCGTCAGGATCATGTATGTTTCAATCAAGTAAACCGCTTACTCTTACTCTTCTAAACTTCAGCAAATAAAGCTCAGACTGTTTAATCTTCCCCCTAAGACAACCATTCCAGGTATTAATCTGGCAAACTTTCTCTGAACTGCTTCCAGTGTACTTGCATCTTCAGTGTACTGTACATAATACTCCAAATGTGGTCTCACTATTGCCTTGTACAACTGAAATATAAGGTCCCTACTTTTACATCTGATTTGCCTCACAAGCAGAAAAAATAATGAGGCCATGGCTTGACAGGGTAATAAATAATTATTGAAGTTTTGTGTATGAACAAGTATAATGTAGCCATAACAAATATGTTGTACTGTTAATGTAATAAATCTTCCCAAGTGCTTAATGAGTATTTAAAGCACACTTTAATACTGAGCCTTTTAAAATAGTATTACGGCAGAGAGCCAATAGTCAGGTCAAAATGTTAGTTTTAAGATGTGTTTTTAAGGAGACAATCTAAGATTTAGGAAGGGAATTCAAAGGCTTAGAGCCTGCACGTTTCCTTCAATGGTAAAGCAGTTAAAATGTCATGTCCTCAAGAGGAAAAGATTCTGCAGTGATTTGGGGGTAAACTCTGAAATATTTAGCTTCTTGCCTCCTTTGTGATTACCTGATAGGGCTCATGTCATTGGTAGTATTCAAGCAAAAGCCTAAACAGTGGAAGTATAATCTATAAGCTTATAGTTGATTCATAGTCATTGGTTAGAATTTTTGGCCTTTCCTGTCAGTGGGATCTTCTGGTTGATAGCAAACCCCAGCTGCAGATTTCTGACAGGCTGGGGGAGTGGATGCACAGAATGTGAAATCCTATTGACAGCAGCCAGATCAAAAGATCCTGCTGCCAGTCAATGGTTGGCACCTCTGCCACTGTAAAACATGTTGTAGAAGGTGTGGAACATCCTGCCCAAATTTTTGGATCAAAACTTCAGAGCTAAGTTTCTATGCAATAAATACATTCATTTTGTAGGCTGTACTCCATCTAGCTTCCACGGTGAAATCACTTAATGGTATGGCACTGGTTGAAAAATGTTACTACACACTTATTAGCAGCTGCCACAGTTTGAAGTTGTTATTTGTGCCATTAGCAAAGATTTTAATAGTAGTATCCATCTGGTGATTAGTTAGATTTATTGGACCATACCTTAAATGGACTTATATTTATGACAGGAATTTTCATGGAGGGTGTTCACTGTTTTGAGTGATGTGCCAAGTAACAAGCTGAAGGAAACTAACTCAATTCCATAAAATTTGTTCACTGTTAGAACTCTTAATTATCACTAAAAGCCATACGGTGGCAGGCCACTGCATTTTGGTTTAGCATTTTATGAATGATTGCAGTGTTTGTTTTGAGACTGACAATATTGTACTTGTTCATAATCCAATTTAATTGGCAAAATTGCAAGAACATGAAACTGAATGTAAGCCTTGGGTGTAAAAGAAGCAGGCTGGATGACCGCTGGATCTGTGAGTCCCTCATACGTCCAAGAATGGGATAAAAGTCTCCGTGATATAGTTCGTAGCTGCGTGAATATAGAATTTAGCTTAAATTTTTTTCTAATTGTTTAGCATTTGAAGCATGACTTCCAAAGAAGTCCTGAAATTTGAAAGGTCCTCCTGAGGATTGGAAGTAATTCCATTATTTATAAGATACTGGTCCTCTGCATCTGGCCCAATGGGGATCAACTAATGCAGGGCAGAAGGGAGGCCAAGGCATGAGGGGATGCTGAAAGCACCACTACCCAGCAACTAAAGTATACAGACAATGCATCAACTACATCCAGAACTCTAAGTTCCAATATTACAGAAGTTTCTGCCTCCCCAGAGACACACTGACATCAATTAGTGACATGATGGCTCCTGAGAACGCTTCCAGCTGCAGGTGATTTTGAAGGTCATAGCGGCCCTCAACTTAATGCCTTGGATTCATTTTGAAGCACAATGGAGGACTTGTGCAGTAGCTCTTAACCACCTGTTCACAGTTATTTTAAACCAATGATTGATATTATCTTCAGACATACCTGCACTTTCATTGACTACTGGACAGATGAAGGCAACCAGGTGGAGAACACAACGTTTTGTTGCAATAACTGAATTGTTCTGCATCCAAGGTGCTATAGGCTGCAGATATGTGGCTATCAGGCAGCAGCAGGAGAGCTGGGGACTTCTGGCAACAGAAGGGGTACTGTACATAAATGTGCCAATTGTTTGTTACCACAGGACAGATTCTGCAAGCATGTGCCTTTTATATGGGAAGTTCATGCAATTCATCTTGCCGCATTTCCAGGTACCATGGCTGTTTGTGCTGCTGTAAGATTAGATGGATGATGCTTGAGCATCGAGGGCTATCCCTTGAAGAGGTGGCGCATGATCTCACTCCATCGTGCAAGAACTGTGACAAAGAGAGATGTAACAGCAGCCATGCATCCACAAAAGTGGTGATGGAGAGGGTTATCAGGCAGCTCAAAATACATTTCCAATGCCTTGACCAATCTGGAGGATCATTGCAGCATCCTCCTCAGCATGTCTCCCTCAGTTGTAGCATGCTGTGGCTTGTACATCCAGTTCTGATAAGGGGGTGCCCACTGAAGGCTGAGGAGAGCAAAGCAGGATCATATGCCAAGGAGTCTGACTCCAGTAATGGGTCTGAGGGTGAACCTGCGATTGCACAAGGTGAAGACTTCGAGACGGACAATATAAATATTAAGGGGAGCAGAGGTATGAGGGACACACAGATCCAGCGAACCTTCAGCTAGGAATCCAAGGTATGGAGGTCAACTCAATCCAATGATTGTCTCACTCTCAAACTTTCCCTTAAAAGCCCAGCCCAGAAAAGCTGCATCACTCAAAGTGCTCAGCTTACAAGCCTAAGCAATATCTGGCCAATGTGACTTAGCGTAAGAACAACATACAAATGTTCCAAACTCAACAGAAAATTCAAAGTAATGCATGCAAATAATGTCACCCATGTTGCACCCCTTTTGTACTTAATGTACCTTAAACATGCATCTGTAAATGTTGCTTCCTATTACAGCTGAATAATTTGCTACTGGGATGGTGAAGGAAGGCTTTACAGGCACTGTCAATACTTGTAATTCATTCATCATTACTATATTTAACAAAAATGAAAATAAAAATTTTGGCAGCTAAACTTCCATATTTTAGTTGTTTGAGATCATTATTAATTCTATCTTTACTTGCATTATGTTGGTTGTAGAGTTGCCAGTTATGCTATTTACTTTCTCATCCTGATGTGGATTGCGTATAATGAATGGATTCCTATTGTAAGTAAGGGTTCATGTGTGAATAATCTCACTCTGATGTAATTAGGTAAAGATTATCCATTTAAAAATATTTTTTTATTCATTAGATGTAGTTGGATCAGCATTTATTGCCCATCCCTAATCGCTCTTGAAGCGAGTGGCTTGCTTGGTCAATTCATAAGATACTTGAGAGCCATCCACATTGCTATGGATCTGGACTCTTGTATAGGCCAGACTAGGTAAGGAAAGCAGATTTCCTTCCTTAAAAAACATTAGTGAACAAGATGGATTTTTATGGTAATCAGTAATGGTTTCACAGTCATCGCTTGATTTTTAATTTCAGATTTAAAAAAAAATTTTAATTGAGTTCAAATTTCACCAACTGTGGCATGATTCAAATCCAAATCCCAATATCATTACCCTGATTTTCTGGATTATTGGCCCAGTGACAATAAGACTACACCATCGCCTGTTCCAGATTTCTAAAATTATTATTGTAAACATTTGTCTGAAAAGAATCTTCCACCACAACATTTAGGAGGCAATCTTAACATTTGCCCAGTCATCTAATGGGTGGCAGGCTGGTAAATTCGCAAAAGATTTGGGAAATGAGGTTTGCATGCAATTTCTCACCTTTCGTGATCTTACTGACACCACGTATTCGGCAAGATTAGAGTGAGGCTGATTATAATATTTAAATATATGTTAACTCTCTTTTTAATAGAATTAGTGCACCTAGACAGAATCAGTTGGTGATTTGTTGGGAAGGGGGTGAAGGCAGCCTGTGGTGGGGGGGTGGGGAGCACTGAGGTAATGGTGATGGGCCAGAGCTGAGAGAGGCACTGGCAAGATTCTGTTCTCTCAGACTACAGACATCTGCGCGTATGCAATTGCACCTTCTGCAGTTATCAGCTGTCTTTCAGGTGATTTAGGTCCTGCCCACTCCCTCTGCTGGCGGGTTTCAAGATTTTTTTGACAAAGTTGGGTAAGATTGAATTTTGTTACCCAAAAAAATGGCATGAATTTCTCCATTTTCATACCTGTTCAGGCCTTAGAATTGTTTTGGTAAGATTGCCCCATTTAGTCTTTTTTCTGCATTCTGTTTACAGTGGGACATATGCTGGTATGTGAAAAGCAAACATTTTATCTTGACTCTTTTTGTCCCACCCAATATTTCCAAAAAAAATGGACAATAGACCAACAAAAGATGTAATTAGATTAGGGAATAGATTTGGGGTAGAAAAGAGTAAACTGTTCCCCAAACTAATTTCAAAAGGAGATAGAAAGTGCTGTGAATTATAAGTGGGTAAGCAAGATGCAAATTGCCAGACATGTTTCGTTTCAGGTGTTGAGTTGCACTTGCTTCATGAATCAGTATGACCCAAGAGAGTTAATCTGTATAAATATTATATGTATGTGAGTACTGTAAGTTTGAAAGATGTCTTAGAAACATGAGCATTGCATAACTACTGAGTCAAATCCCACTGCAAAAACAACATGCTAACAATGTTATTAATCATTAACTATTCTTAATCCAGAGACTGAAATATGCTAGAATTGTGAACCTCCAGAATTTGCTGCTCAATTTGAGGTGTTATTGTTTGCTTCTGTCAAACTGCGCCTCCCCCTTTGCCTACTTTTTTTTTTATGAATTTGCTGAATTTGCGCATTAATTGCCCGTTGAACTTACCATAAAATTAAGAGCATAAGTATTCCAAGCAGGTAGATGCATCACCAAAACTGCAAAACTCTGTACTAGCACAGCTATCAGGGATAGCTCTGGGATATTTCAAGATATGTGCTGAGCTTACCTGCTATTGATTTTTCTCCCCACCACTTTTGAAATTCTACCTTTGAACTATCATGTTGGGCTTTCCTGATTTCCTAGTAGCTAAATGTTGATACAGTACTTGGGTGTGCATTGTGAAGATAGGAAGACGGGACTTAGACGTAGGAGTAGGCTGTTTGGCCCTTGAGCCTGCTGCTTCATTCAAAACATAATGGCTAATCTGATTGTCACTTCAGTTCTATTTTACTATCTGTCTACCATAACCTTTGACCCTTTTATCTATCAAATTCAGCTTTGAATAAATTCAATGTCTCAGCCTTCACTATTTTCTGGGGAAGAGAATTCCGCAGACTAGCAACCCTCTTGAGAGATGAAAACTTCTCATCTCTGTCCTAAAAGGATGACCACTTATTTTTAAACTGTGTCCTCTAGTTCTGGACTCCCCCACAAGAAGAACATCTTCCTGGTATTTACGCTATCAAATCTGTTCAGGATCTTGTATGTTTCGGTAAGATCACCTCTCATTCTTCTAAACGTCAATAGCGAAAGGTTCAAACCTGTTCAACTTTTCTTCATAAGATAAGCCCTTTATCCCAGGAATGAGCAGTGAGCAACTGCTTCCCCTGAAATTATTTCCCTTTTCAAATGATGTCAAAATTGTACATAGTACCCAAGATATGATTACACCAAGGCCTGATACAGCTGCAGTAAACACCTCTACTTTTATATTCTACAGTACGATTGCTGTTGTCCAGAAGTTCCTTTACTATGAGGTCATTAATTGATCGTGTTTTTATTGCACATTACCACATCTAGAATAGTTGGTTGGCATTAGAATGTACTGTTCTAATATAGTGTCCGGAATGCACTCAGCTTATTTTCCAAGCTTTGCAACCTGATTTGCTCGATCTATATGCAAGTTAAAGTCACCCATAATCATTGCATACCTTACTTACATGCACTACTTATTTCTTCTATATTCCTAATGCTACAATGTAACAACTGTTAGGGTGCCTGTAAATACACCAGCAAGTGACCAATTTTTCATATTTCTATCCAAACTGACTCTCCATCTGCTCTTTCAAACCAAGGTCTTACCTCATTACTGTATCTTTGCTTTCCTTAATTAACAGAGCTATCCACCACCTTTGTGCAATATTTTGTCTTTTCAAAGAGTCCAATACCTTGCAATTTTCAGATTTTAGCCTTGATCACCTTGCAACTATGTCTCTCTCAATGCTATCTGGTCATATTTACTAAGACTTTAACTCTGGTTTAATTGTTGAAACTTCTTGATTTAATTAATTTTTTTTGCAAGGGTACCTAACAAAGAACTGCATCCACAGCTTGGTGGATAGTAACTTGGGTATAGACACTAAATTATTAATTGGAGGAAGGGAAAGTTATTTTCCTCCTTAGCTATTGGAGGAATAATTATTTGATCACAAATGGCTATTGAGCCATGGCCATTAATACCATTTAGAAGGCAGTCGGCTATGTGTTTTAAAAGGATGTGTAATGAGCAGGGAACTAGCAGTCGAGTAGATGGTCCAGTTAAGTGCCAATCTTGGTACAGGTTCATATCCTGTAACTTCTGATTTTAATTGTGATTTGTGATATGGTTTGCTGATTTCAAACTAAAAATTATTTTATTTTTGGATCTTCAATTAGTTTTATTTATCATCTCAGAATTTATTTACAAACATACGATTAGCCTTGTAGCAAGGCCTCAAAACAGATGATGAGAGCAATTGTTCTACCCCACTGCGCTGGTTTTCTAACGCAGCAGGGTGGGAGAATCTCATATCTGGGCATGCACAGGATTTGTGCATGTTCCTGCTGCAAGTGCATTTCTTAGCCCCGGATGTCAGATCCTCGCTGGAAACTGGTGTGAAAAACCGAGTAAGTAATTTTCATCTGTTTTTATTATGAGTTGAATGTAATTAGTTAGCCTGGGACTGAATTCTCTGGGCCCACTAGCCTGTCCCATCCCGCTAGAGTATTTCACTGTAGTGGGGTTTACAGTAAGTCCCCACTTTCGGGGAACTCGGGACAACCCTACTAGACTGGGTGGGGGTGTGTGGGCGGGGGTGTGGGGGGGGTGGGGGGGGGGTGGTGGTGTGGAAATCGGGGCCCCATGGAATGTCGGGCAGGAGGTAGTGGGGCCCCACTTGTCCAAGGGGCAAGATGCCCATGCCCAAAGGGTACCTTGGCACTGCCCAATGGGCATGGGACAGTGCCAAGGGGAGCTATGGAGATATGAACTGGTGGAGGGAATGTCTTGGCGGGGTGCAATCGGTGGCGGCGAGAGGGTCCCTTTGCCACTATGCAGACTGGTTGATGCGGGAGAGAAGTCATGCTGAGGTCGGGTGGGGGCTTGCACTGATTGTGGAGAGCGGCTGGAGATTGGGAGAGTCTGCCCGATAAGCGGTCTGCACTATCTGTGGGAGGGATGGAACTGGTCGGGATGGGATGCTGGAGATCAAGACTGTTGGGACCGGGAAGGGGGTGTCGAGACCAGCAGGGAATGGTCAGGGGGCGGGGCCCAAGATCGCGCTAAGGGGACGGCACTGCAGGCGTCCGTGGCTGGCCAGCAATCCAGCAGCCACAAACGGGATAGTACAGGGTCACTGTGCATGTGTGCGGCTGATTTCAGCCTCTCCTGTGGGGAAAAGCCCCATTCCCTGAAATCAAGAGTATTGATAAGCAAAGGGGTCTGGGTGTACAACACAGGTCACTGGAAGTGGTAATGCAGGTGGAGAAGATAGTCAAGAAGGCATTCAGCATGTTTGCCTTCATTAGCCAGGGAGTTTAAAAATTGGCAAATCATGTTGCAGCTTTATAAAATCTTAGTTAGGCCACACTTGGAATACAGTGTTCAATTCTGGTTGCCATACTACCAGAAGGATGTGGAAGCTTTGGAGGGCATTCTCTATAAGAAGAGGTTGGAGAAACTTAGTTTGTTCTCACTGGAATGTTGGAGGTTGAGGGGTGACGTAGAAGTCTACAAAATTGAGAGGCATGGACAGCGTGGATATTCAGAAGCTTTTTCCTCAGGTGGTAGAGTCAATTACTAAGGGGCACATGTTTAAGTTGCGAGGGGCAAAGTTTAAAGTTGATGTACAAGGCAGATTTTTTTTACACAGAACTTGTTGCCAGGGAGTGGATACGGTAGTGACATTTAAAGGGTGATTTGACAAATACATGAATAAGATAAAAATAGAGGGATATGGTCCCCGGAAGGGTAGGAGATTTTCGTTCAGATGGGAGTACAGTCGGTGCAGGTTTGGAGGACTGAAGGGCCTGTTCTTGTTTTGTAATTTTCTTTGTTCTTCTTTGTTATTCACAACTGTAGTGCAGAGTGTGGGAAGTTCTTGTCTGAAGTCCCACTGAAAAAACCAGCGTGAATTACTCCAGTTTTCCCGAGAATTTGACACTTAGAATTTTTGGGGGAGCAATTCCATCCGTGTATTGATTTTGATGTCTAACTAAATGAAATTGGTCTATAGGTAGCTGTAGTTATAGTCATAGAGGTTTACAGCATGGAAACAAATCCTTCGGCCCAACTTGTTGATGCCACCCCTTTTTTTTAACTTCTAAGTTAGTCCAATTGCCTCGCACTTGGCCCATGTTCTCTACACCCATCTTATCCCTGTATCTGTCTAAATACTTTTAAAAAGACAAAATTATACTTGCCTTTACTACTACCTCTGGCAAACAGTTCAACACTGTTAAATGATCAAATTTCTCAGTTGTGGTTGCGTTGTCAGGTCAGAGTACATATTGCATTTTCAATCTGTTGTAGTATGATTATAGAAATGTTCACAATTCTAAGACTGATTTTCATTTCCAAGTAAAATAGAGCTGTCTAAATGAAAACCTGGAAAATCCTTTATAAAGCTTTGAAACCAGGAAGGAGTTAGAGTAGGTAATTGTCATTTTGTTAATGTTTAACTTTGAACCATATGTTTGCAAACTAAAAAGGTTTGCTGATTAATTTCATAAAGCTATTGCTGTAATAAAGCACCTAACTCTTCATATTCCATCTGTTTCAACTATTTGGGGTTGATGCAGTAGGAAGAGGTTATTTTGGTGTAATTTTATTGTGTTCTGTAAATGTAGATCAAAATGCTAAGTGTTCAAGCCTTGTTCGTTGTATAATTAAAAACCAAATCTAACACAGTAATTAGCAGAATTACTGTTGGGCAGTGGCGTAAGAAGTGGCACTTCACTGTTTAAAATAAAACAACTGGTTCAGAGAGGTGAACAGATGTATTGTAATTATTCCATTAAGGTATTTAATGCCTAACTAACTATTTTAGAGTCAGTGTATTCCTTGTTAGTCTTGTCTCTTTTATCAAATGCAGTACTGTTCAGGGTAGCATATCCTTTATCTCCTCATGTACATAATGCACAATTGTTAAATATATAATTGCCTTAGCAGCAAATTGCAGGTACATGGTTTTAGTATTAACATTCATTTTGGCATAATGATGTGGAATTGTCAGCATTGGACTTGGGTAGGCACAATAAGTAATCTCACAACACCAGATTAAAGTCCAAAAGCTTTATTTGGTAGCACGAGCTTTCGGAATGCTGCTTCTTCAGGTAAGTTACTTTAGCACAAAAAAAGAACAACCAAAATTTTCTGGAAAAGCAGAGTACTGTATGTCATATGTTCTTGACTTTTGGCTCCCAGATGTTGGTAATAATTACACTTTAAAATGAGAAAGATCAAATATCTTTATCTTTAACTTGACATGCTGCCTTGCACAACGGAAAGACAGATTTAACTTGTGTTACACATCAATCTATAGTGTGCTGTGAAATGGTCCTCTGGAACACTAACTCATGACAATTGCTCCCTACTAATTGGTTCTGAGCTCTTTACGGATTTTTACAGATTAGGCAACAATGTATTAAAGTTAGGGCTTTAAGCTAATTGGTGGGGGGTGGGGGTGCAGGGGTAGGGGAAATTACAAAATCTAAAATAAAGGAGAGGGTATGTGTGCAGGTAAATGTTGAGGATGTTCCACTAATTAAAGGAATAGGGGGCATGAGAGAGGTTAGTAATGCTTCTACAAATAAGGTCCAGATAAAGGCTGGTATAAAGACACTTTACCTGAATGCACAAAGCATTCGGAACAAAGTGAATGAGCTGATGGCACCAATCAGCACAAATGGATATGATCTAGCGGGCATTACGGAAACGTGGTTGCAGGGTGATGGGGACTGGGAACTGAATGTCCAGAGGTATCAGGCATTTAGGAAGGATAGACAAGAGGAAAAAGGAGGTTGGGTAGCTTTATTAATAAAAGATAATATCAGGGCAGTAGTAAGAGAAGATATAGGCTCCAAAGTGTAAAATGTGGAATCGTTGTGGGTGGAGATAAGGAATAGTAAGGGGAGAAAGATGCTGATGGGTATGGTCTATAGGCCCCCAAATATAACTTTGAGGTGGGGCGAGCTATAAACAAACAAATAATTGATGCATGCAGAAACGGAACGGTGATAATTATGGAGGATTTTAATCTGCATATTGATTGGATGACCCAAGTTGAGCATGGTGGGCTTGAGGAAGGGTTCTTGGAATGCTGTTGGGATAGTTTCCTTGAACAGTATATAACGGAACCTACGAGGGAGTGAGCTACCTTAGATCTGTCACTCCGTAATGAGGCAGCTAGAATTAGGGATCTTCTTGTGAGGGATCCTCTTGGGATGAGTGATCATAGTATGGTTGAATTTCTGATGCTGTTGGAGGATGAGAAAGTAGGGTCCTGAACCTCTATCCTCTGAACAGAGGGGTGTATGATAAAAGTGGAATTGGCGAATGTAGATTGGGGGCACAGATTGGTTGGTAGGACAGCTGAGGAACAGTGGAGGATTTTTAAGGAAATCTTTTTCACTACTCAGCAGAAATATATTCCGATGGTAAAGAAGAACTATAGGAGAAGAGATAACTAGCTGTAGTTATTCGAAGGAAATAGAAGACAGTATTAAATTAAAAGCTGATGCATTCAGAGTGGTTAAAAATAGTGGGCAATTAGAAAATTGGGAAAGATTTACAAAATAACAAAGAATGATTAAGAAAGTAATAAAGAAACAGAAGAGTATGAAGCTAAACTAGCTCTAAATATATAAAAAAAAGTAAAAGTTTTTACAAATATATAAAGAGGAGACTAGCTAGAATGAATGTTGGACTCTTGGATGAGAGAGGGGATTTAGTGGTGGGTAATGAGGAAATGGCTGAGGCTTTAAATAAGTTTTTTGTCGGTCTTCATGCAGGAGGACACAAATAGCTTCCCGAATATTAAGGATAGAAGGATAGTAGGAGATGAAGTCCTTAATGTGATTACTGTCACTAGAGAGTTAATGCTTAGTAGACTAATGGAACTGAAGGGAGACAGGTACCCGGGACCGGATGGAACGCATCCCAGGGTTGTGAAAGAAATGGCAGAGGTGATAGCGGATGCCTTAGAAATTATTTATCAAAATTCGCTGGACTCTGGGAAGTGCCAGAAGATTGGAAAACGGATAATGTTACGCTGCTGTTTAAAAAAGGTAGCAGACAAAAAGCAGGGAATTATAGGTCAGTTAGTTTAACATCCATAGTTGGAAAAATGTTAAAATCCGTCATCAAAGAAAGAATAGCAAGGCACCTAGAAAAAGATGGTTTGATTAAGCAGACGCAGCACGGATTCGTGAAGGGGAAGTCATATTTAACGAACTTATTGGATTTCTATGAGCATGTGACTAGTGCAGTAGACAGAGGGGAACCAGTGGATGTGGTGTTTTTAGATTTCCAGAATGCGTTTGATAAGGTGCCTCACAAAAGGTTGCTGCAAAAGGTTAGGGTGCACAGAGTTGAGGGTAAGGTATTAGCATGGAAAGAGGATTGGTTTTCTAATAGGAAGCAGAGATTTGGAATCAATAGATGTTATTCTGGATGGCAGCTGGTGACTTGTAGAGTGCCCCAGGGATCGGTGCTGGGCCTCAACTGTTTACCATTTACGTTGATGATCTGAAGGAGGGTGCTGAGTGTAGGGTAATGAAATTTGCTGATGACATGAAGATGAGTGGAAAAGTAAATTGCGTGGAAGGCATGGAAAGTCTGCAGAGAGATCTGGACAGGCTGAGTGAGTGGGCGAGGACCTGGCAGATGGAGTATGTTAGCAAATGTGAGGATATCCACTTCGTAGAAATAAGAATAGGAGGGATTATTATTTAAAAGGTGAAAAGCTTCAGCATGCAACAGTGTAGAGGGACCTGGGGGTTCTTGTGCGCGAATTGCAAAAACCCAGTCTGCAGGTGCAGCAGGTGATCAAGAAGACGAATGAGAATGTTGGCCTTTATAGCAAGGGGGATGGAATATAAAAGCAGGGAATTCTTGCTGCAACTGTACAGGATACTGGCGAGGAAGCAACTGGAGTGCTGTGTGCAGTTTTGGTCGCCGCATTCGAGGAAGGATATATTGGCCTTGGAGGGAATGCAGAGAAGGTTCACTAGGCTGATACCAGAGATGGGGGGGAGGGGGTTAGCCTATGAGGAGAGATTGAACTGGGTCTGTACTTGGAATTTAGAAGCTGGGGGGGTATCTTATAGAGACATATAAGATAATGAAGGGAATAGATAGGGTAGAGGTTGAGAGATTCTTCCCACTTAGAAAGGATAGCAGAGGGCACAGCCTCAAAATAAGGGGGGGCTGCAGTTTAGATCGGAGTTGAGGAACTACTTCACTCAAAGAGTGGTGAGTCTCTGGAATTCTCTGCCCATTGAAGTGATGGAGGTTACCTCACTGAATATATTTAAGTCATGGATAGATAGGTTTCTGATAGACAAGGGAATTAAGGGTTATGGGGAGAAAGTGGAACTGATCCACTTCAGATCAGCTATGATCTTGTTGAATGACAGGGCAGGCTAGAAAGGCTAGATGGCCTACTCTTGCTCCTATTTCTTATGTTCTTATATACTGTGGATGCTAGAAAGCTAAAATAAAAGCAGAATTCTGGAAACACTCAGCAAGTCAGGCAGCTTCTATGGAGGGAAGGAATTAACAGAGCACTCCAGCTAAAGATCTTTGATCTGAAGTGGTCACTCTGTTTCTCTCTCCATAGATGTTGCCTGACTTGAGTGTTTCCAGTGTTTTTAATTTAGAAATTTGCAGATCCAATTGGAGCAATTCCAAACTCAGACAGTACTTCTACGCACTAGGGCATCACAAGATCCTTTTATTCTATTGTTTCTGCCAAATATTTTTATTTGCTACTGTAAATAAAGCATTTAAATGTTAAAAACCACTTCCAGGGGAAAAAATTGTAAATTATCTAAGGCTTTAAACTGGCTTAGGAATACTGATTTCAGCTGATGTCTTAACTTTAGTGCCTTGCCAAAGTACTTATTTAGTGGCTTTTTTTTATATAAAAAAAAAAGTGCTTGGGTAAATAATTGCTTGAACAAACATCTGGCCCCAAGGAATAAATAGATTTGTGTATGAAACTTCTGGAAACATATTTCTAATTGATTTTTTTTTGTGTGGGGGTTGGAGTATGGGAAAAATTATTACATTTTGAAATTAAGGTGTTGTTTGATGGTGATAATGGGAGTAGAATCATAGAATTCCTAGACTACAGAGGGAAGCCATTCAGCCCATCAAGTCTGTACCAATCATAATCCCATGCATTTACTCTGCTAATCCCCCTAACACCAGGGTCAATTTAGCATGGCCAATCAACCTAATCTGCACATCTTTGGATCGTGGGAAGAAACCAGAGCACCCAGAGGAAACCATGCAGATACAGAGAAAGTTCAAACTCTGCACAGACAATGACCCGAGGCCGGAATTAAACTGGGACCCTGATGCTGAGAGGCAACAGTGCTAGCCACTATGCCACCCCATGAGTTAACATGAACTGTTATATTTCCATACGTGATGCTTTGATGCCTTGATTTGATGCATTGTTCCAGTATCACCAAGTGTTTTAAAATAATGTATAGTTTTGTGTGCTCTCTTGACTGAGATTTGCTTTATTGTGCATGAGTTTTGAACGTTACAGATTGGAATTTGCATCTTTTGGAGGTTTTTGTTGTTAACTTTGCTTTCTCGACACTGAATGTGACCCAAGACAAATTTGCATTACACAACCAGTGTGTGGTTCAAACTGTAAAAGTAACTGTAAGGGCAATAGTTCAAACTAGTAAGATGTAATTTAAAACAAAATCAAATTCTCACAAGAAGCAAACTTCCATTTGGAGAAATAGATGCAAAAATCTGAAATCCTCAACAAAACATGTGAATGCTACAGTTGGATGACAATAGGATATGGATAGATTAAATGGAATGGACTTTCTCAACTGTAGTCATTCAGTCATTGGAACTTTCATGCTGAGAGAGGGATCCAGTATTTATTTCTCTGTCAAGCAAGCTAGACATGATGTGGAAATGCTGGCTTTGGACTGGGGTGGACGCAGTAAGAAGTCTCACAATCACCTGATGAAGGAGCAGTACTCCAAAAGCTCAAGATTCCAAATAAACTTGTTGAACTTTAATCTGGTGTTGTGAGACTTAAGAAGCAAGCTAGAGGCAGAGAACATTACCATCATCAGATATTCTAGCTGAGATATTGGACACATTAGAGTCTTATTGCTCAATGGGTTAGCACTCAAATGTGAGCGTTTGGTCCTAGTGACAATTGATTTTTTTAAAAAACTTTTTTTTAATTTACTTAAAGTAATTAATTTTTCAAAAAGCCTTTGTGTTTTGATTACATGGTGTTTGTAGAGAGGAATGCATTCATATATCCAATCAATTATTTCAAACAGTTGTATCTTTCTGAAGTGTTTATGAAAGTTATTTATTGGTTCAGTATCTCCTAACCCGTTTGAACTTCAAGTCTAAGTAGTCTCATTTGTTGATTGTAGCTGGTTCTGACTCTAGTCTCCTGGAAACTGCAGGTGTCTCATTGCGAGTAATTAGATATTGTGATTGAAAAAGTAAATCCTATTCTTCATGTGACCAAGAGCTGATAGGAATTCTTGCATAGATAATGTGCATACCCCATTAAAACCTGTTTTCCAGCCATTCAGTAACCCAAGAGACAACTATCAGTGACAAAGAAATATTAAAAATAACTTTTGATTTTGAAAGAAAATTAAATACTTGATCTACTAAAGCTGAGTAAACCTGCTTGTTATTTTGAGTCATTTTATCTCTCAAATTCCATTGTGTTTTTACACTAAATATTGCACTAATATATGAAACATAATTTACCATTTATTGTTCCATTTTGAACCATTGCCTCCTTGCATGGTTATAGTTCCTTGGGCACTGGTTTTCCTCTGATACCTTGCACATTCTACCTTTGCAGTTCGTCTGTGCCAGTTGCTGCAAGTTTTATTGCCAGCCTGATGCTATCTACTTTTTTTCACTCCACCTGTCTTTTTTTCAGTATTCATAAAGCCTTTGTGATCAAAGGCACTGGACAGCAATTGGAAAATGCCAACAGTAGCATCCCATCACAACATCAACTGAGATGAGCTCAATAAAATCAAAGCCGAATCTTTCCTATTTATCTTTAAGCTTCTAAAGCAACATTTTGATGTTTAATACATTGAAATTGTGCCACTAATTTCTGCAGAAATAATTCTTGATAGATGTGGTAGGATGGTGCACTCCAGTGCTGTATGTGTGCTTTTGAATTTTATATTTTTATTGACTTATATAAAACTATACAAGTGTTCAATGATCATCCCTTCTGAAGTAGGGGTGGTATAAGCTGATAAAATTGTGATGGTTCTTATCAAGAACCTTGTTTTTATGCAAGAATTTTTATATGTAAAGCCACGGTGCTTTTAGAGATAATTGAAAGTTTTAATCACAATTAGCAGAAACCGTTCAAATCTATGCTTTTGAAATTTTAATTGTGGCATTCAGATATTTTGAAGAAACTGTTTCAGTATTGTTGGCAACTGTAATTTGCATGTTCTGCCATTGAGGAACAACATTTAATCAGGTTCCGGAAAGAATAATTGGCAGTTGTCTACTATTTTGGTTTGAATTGTCAAAATCTGTGTGTTGTATGTATTGAAACTGCTTTTAGATAATATTTGGCAATTACCTACAGTGGAATTATTCTTTTATCTGTCTAGTGTGTACATATAATGTACAGAATTTTAACGCAAGATTTTGGAATATTTAAACACAAAAACTTTTAAGTGTCCAACATGAAGTAAAACTTACAGAATCACAGGATGTTCACAGCATAGAAAGCCCCTCATGTCTATGATGGCTTTCCAAATGAGCAATGCATCTAGTGCTGCTCTCTGCTCTGGTTGAGCTCAAACTAGTATGTAATACAAATTTAACATAACTTCAATCTTAATCCAGTTCCTTGTGAATATGGATATGATCCAGATAACTCAATAAATTAATAGTCTTGTAAAAGATCCCAGCAGAATGGCAATGAGTAGAAAACTGAGGAAGTTGCCCAATGGGTGGACAACAGGTTGGTCTCATATATAGTTGGGGGGGGGGCAAACAATTTTTGTAGTACAAATGCAATACCATACTTCATTTGGAAATTCTTGAAATGAAAGAAAGATTCCTCCCTGCGTCCCTCCCAACACTGACAACTGTTGCATTGAATGCAAAGTGTAATTGCAACCTGTCATTTTACAATGAGTTGATTAGGCCGCCATCTAACTAGTACTGTTTGAAATTTGGTACAGAAACAACTTTTCATTATTTGATTTTGAGTCTTTTGCTGAATGTTTGTTTGTTTGTTTGTTTTGTGGAGCTGTGGTATGGTTCAGCTTCCAAAATATAGAGATATTTTAATGAACACTCATTATTGTAGGATCTTATCGTTTTAATGAAGTGCAATCTCTAGACTACCATAATTTGAAAACATATCTTGAACACTCAAGTTTTTTTTAAAAAAAGAGTCTATCAAGTTTTTAAATTCTGAAACACCGTCAGTTGATATTAGATTAGTTGATTGTATTTTGTTTTTTAACATAGGTATGATGTGAATATGCGGTGCTTGGCAGCTCGAGTAAACTACAAGACCCTTATTATCATCTGTGCTCTCTTTACATTGGTCACCGTACTTCTGTGGAACAAGTGCTCCAGTGATAAAGCAATCCAATTTCCAAGAGATTTGGGTCATCTGGAGAACCTATTCAGAGGAGAAGGTTTGGAAAAGCGGGGAGTTGACTCTGAAGGTAACAATGATGTGAATAGCCTACTACAAGTAGGAAAGTCTCTGCCAAAACAGCCATCAGCTGATGCATCCCATCAAGAACAGCAGAAAGCTCCACCTGTAGCCAATCTTCTAAGTAACAATGCCAACAAACTGTTGGGTCTTAAATACGAGGAGATGGATTGCTTAATAAATGATGATTATACTATAAAAGGACGGAAGGAAGGCAGTGAAGTTTATCTACCTTTCTCCTGGATTGAAAAATATTTTGACGTTTATGGAAAAATTGCCCAATATGATGGCTATGACAGATTTGAGTTTTCCCACAGTTATTCAAAAGTATATACCCCAAGGGGTACGTACCGGCCAGATGGGGTATTCATGTCTTTTGAAGGTTACAATGTGGAGGTTCGAGATCGTGTGAAGTGCATCAGTGGCGTTGAAGGTTAGTCTTACGATAGAAGATTTCTTACACTAACCTGCTCCTTTCCAACCCTGATTAGGAATTGCTCTTGTTTTTGTTACCACATGTGGATTACATGGTACAGTTTTGATCTGCGTAAGAAAGGATGTAACTGTGTTAGAAGCAGTTCAGAGAACGTTGACCCGACTGATCCTTAGAAGGAAAGGATATTTTTGTGAGAAAAGGTTGGGCCAATACCAGTGGAGTTTAGAAGATTAAGACCTAAAATTAAAATATGTAGAGTTCTTAAGAGCACTTGACTGAGTAGATATTTTCCCTTGTTGTGGGGACACAGTTTGAAATATTATGGGTCTCCCATTTAAGACTAAAAAGAGGAGAAATTTATTTCTTGAGGGTCATTATCTGTGGAATTCTCTTCCTCTGGGAGTAATAGCGGCTGGTCGTTGTATGGATTCTACAATTCTATGAATACATTCAAAGCAGGAGGCCATATGGCCCGTCGAACCTGCACTGACAACAGTCGCACCCAGGTCCAATTAGCATAATGCCAATATTTACTCTGCTAGTACCCTTGATACTAAGGGGCAATTTGGCCTGGCCAATCAGTCTAACGCACACATCTTTGGAGTGAGGAAAGAAATCTGGGCACTCAAAGGAAGGCCATACAGACACTGAGAATGTGCAAACTCCACACAGACAGTTACCAAAGGCGAAATTGAACCTGTATCACTGGTGATGAGAGACAGCAGTGCTAATCGCTGTGTCCAACCATCCTTCCAACCAAGACTGGATTAGAATTTTGACCAACAAGGTAGTTGAGGTTATTAGGGACAACAGGACAGTGGAGCTGAGGCCACAATCTGATTAGCCATGATTTTATTGAGTGGCTGAGCAATCTCAACAGGCTGAATAGCCTTCTCTTGCTCTTAAACCTTGAAGAGATGAAAAAAAATTCCACCCATCTATTTTCTTAAAATATTGGATATTTTTGTGCAGTCAGAGTCATAGTGTTGGGACTAAACTTCATTTTGACTTTGTGCTTTTTTTAGAAACTACAGAATTTAAAATTTTTGAGCTAAAATTCCAGCTCCAATGTTTTGCTTTTTGAAAAAAGAATGAACATTTGTAAGTATACAGAAAGTGTTGCACCTCAGTATATCTTCAAAAAGCTTTCCGATGATGTGGTTACATTTGTGAATATATTCTATATATGGCAGTGATTTATTTCTTGACAGTGCATGATGACTTGCGTGCTAAGGAGAATGATTTTGCTAATATAATAATCGATGGCTGGGATGTGTTGGAAGGGTCTTAACAGATTTTGGAACTCGAGAAAGAAAGGATTTGCAAACTGTTTTGTATCCAATTAAGTATTTTTGAAGTGTAGCCAGGTATAATGTAAAAAGAAAGCTTTTTTTTTGCAACCTCTAAAATGATGCTCATATACAATATCAATAGCTTCTTCATAAGATTAAAATGTAATGCTTCCAGGCACTTGACATTATTGTAAAGTTTACAATTTGATTTGGAGGTAAGAAAAATCTTTATCTAATAGAACAAGAAATGATTGTTGGCCTAAGTTGTTGAAGCATGAAATTCTCCAACAAGATGTTTACACTTGAACAATGCAAATATTGTGATGAGTGCACTTGTATGACAGGAAAGAAATGCATATTTTTCATTGCAATATTGTTGTCACTAAATATTTGTAGAAGTTATTCTCTATGATCATTGTGGATTCAATCACCTGACTAGATTTCCCCGCTCCCCCTGCACTATGATTTTTTTTCCTTCATTTTCTCATGGTTTTTGTTGGTTGTGCTAAAACTGCCCTCAAATATCCTGCCCTGACAACAGTTATCAACTGGCTTTTCTGTTTAGCAGGACCTCCAAGGTTGGTATGATCCAGCTGTTATCGCCATCTCCATACATATGCAGATATGAAGGATCTCTGGATTGGAAAAATATGGAATAGAAATCCTAGCCAACAGATACCATTTAATCTAAGAATACTTGGGCTTACTGAAATTGTTACTTCCGTTGCGGCTAAGATCCGTAATCCAGGCATTGTTTAAAGATGAAACCTAGGACTTTGTTGGTCTCGATAAATGTTGTAAATTATTCATTATTTTTAAGGTTTACAACGTTAATTTTTCCACAAATGTTCAATTTTTAATTATCTGTTAATATGCAAAAATTTATTTTTGTGTATGAATTAATATAACCCCAAAATTTAATTTGTGCATCTAAAATAACCCAAAATCCAATTAGCAGTCCGCCTGAAATGATGGACAAATTTAACCCTAACTACCTAATGGAAAATGAAAGCAGTGGACAGTTCAGTTTACCCAGATTCTTTTCTCCTTGGGAAGGATCACTGTGTCATATTTTAACATTTACTGAGCAGCCAAATAGGATACCTGCCCAAAGCTGGCAGAATGCTGCTGTAGCTTTCCTGCCAGCTGAAGGCAACAGGAAAAGAATATAGAGCCAGGAGAACCCCAAACATTTGAATTTTTTTTTAAAACCTCACGGAGTAAGGCGGCGGAGGAGGAGGGTGTTCAGGATTGTTTCTGCCTGAGTACAAGACAGTCTGATCAATAGGCAGCCTCTGGCTATCCAATTGCCACAACATTCTATCCAGAATGAATGAGAAGTTATACAGGGGAATTTAAGAGGTCCAGGAATTTGAAATAACTTGAATCTTGTTGCTGAATAAGTAAGTGAATTTCCAAATAGTTTCTCCACCCATCGAAGTTAAAGTGAGATTTTAATCTGATATCCTTATAAACCTGCAAAGAACCAAATTTGATATGGACCTATTTATATCTTTGTAGTAAACTGTTTCCATATGTATGTTTCACTCATTCAAACTGCAGCCATCAAAAGATAGGAATTCAGCTCAGTTACAGTTGGAACTGATGGAGTCTCATTCAAAACGTGAGCTAACCTGTGTTTTCTATTTTCAGGTGTCAGTTGAATTGTATCTCCAACATTTATTTCAAAAAGCATTTACCTGTTCCCATTCTCCAAAAGCTTTTGTAATTCTAAATTGTACTGCACTTTGTGACCTTTGGCACAGATCTGATTTATAGGACATAAGGAACCATTGCAGTGAATAAAAATTGGAAAACTTTGGTGTCCATGGTACGTTTCATGGTTTGTGATTCAAACTGCAGGGTGGCATGTTAGCACTGTGGTTAGCACTGCTACAGCACAGTGGTTAGCACTGCTACTTCACAGTGCCAGGAACCTGGATTTGATTCCCAGCTCAGGTCACTGTATCGAGTTTGTATGTTCTCCCCATGTCTGTGTGGGTTTCCTCCCACAATCTGAAAGAAGTGCTGATTAGAATGCATTGACCCAAACAGGTGCAGAGTGTGGCGAATTTCACAGTGACTCCATTGCAGTGTTACTTATGACTAATAAACAAGCTTTAGTTTAGGTTATAAGTTTTACTTTAGGTTCTTTGTTACGTTGATCGACCTGACCACTTCACTGATAGAATCATGCAGCAACTGAAGAGAAATGGTTAATATGTTGAAGCAAAATACTATTGCCAAGTAAAAGAGATGCTTAAAATCTGTATGGACAAAGATAATGTAAAGAGTATTAAGACTATCCAAACCCTAGAGGCAAATGGCAAATAGACAAGGGTTTTGAAGACTGGGAAGGACATTTAGAAGGCAGTTGGTTTTTCTCATGAAGAAAGTATTCTATGCTGATAAATTTTTGCATAAAGTGAAGTGAAGGATATTGCAACTATACATTTCAAAAAAGGAAAACAAATCTGATCCCAAGTAATTGCAAGCTTATTACCATAACCATTATTGCTTAAGTAAAATAATGGCAATTGTTGTATAGTGGACGCTGTGGAAGAATGCTCATACAACATAACTTGATATATTGAATTCAGAAGGGGGAATTCATTCCTAGCAAACTTTTTTTAAATTCCTTACAAATGAGGTAGGTAGAGGATCTCACTATGATGCGACTTATTTAGGAATTTTGAAAAACTTCTAGCCAAATTCCCGATGAGGAAGTCAAGGTAATAATTGATTATGTGGGAGGTGTTGAGTCCTAGAGGTCTCGGTGCTTTGAGCCCTGTTTTCGTTTTAAATTAATAACTTGGGTATTGAAACCTGTCAAAGTTATTGACACTATTTGTGTTGGACAAGTGATGAAGACTGATGATGCAGCAAAAGGTATTGAAGATTTTAACATTTATATGCATAGAAATGATAAAGAAGTTTTAACTAAAATAAACCTACAGTGCTGCATGCTAGTCAAAATGCATCAAATTCCTTTCACAAAGTACTTGGAGACACGAAGTTGAGAGGAGTGGACTGATCCTTTTCATTCACTAGATAATATAGCAATGCAATTTTAAAATGTATTGGAATGCTGAAATACATCCCCAGCACAGTAAAATATTGGCTTCCTGAGATTGCATTAAGGCTTTGCACTGCATTAATTCAGTTGTGCTTGGAGAACTGGTCATCATTTTGCAAAGACAGTACATTTTGAAGAGGGACAGTACTGATCATAAGAGTCAAAGGGATATATGAAGAAAACTTGGCAAAGCTTGAGCTCTCTACTCTAGAACGAAGGTGCTTTAAGATATGGGGAAAACGGAAAGTGACCCCAAAATGGATATAGGATGTAAGTCTATAAAAATGAAAAATGAACATAAAACAGATATGAGGTAACATAATAAATTTTTGGAATTATCTTCCAGAAAAGGTAATTAAGACAAAAAAAATTAAAGTTCAGAAGCAGGTGGATTAATTGTGGTACAGCCAAGATATTAAAGGGCCAAACTTCAAGGCTCTACATGCCATTTTCTTATCCTATAATTTTCTTCAATGGGAAATGAATGTGCACAATAGTCAAGACTAATAAATCTTATTTGTGCCCCACTAAAATGAAAATGAAATATTATTAAGTGCAGTTAGTGCACTTAATAATATTAGTGCAGTATTACAATAATGTCAAAACATGTAAAGAAAAGCTTGTAATTGTATACAACCTTTCATTATTACCCAGATGTCCCCAAGTGTTGTAGAGACAATGAAGTACTTTTGAAACATAAGGTTGAATTTTACATACCTGTGCAAAACCATTGGGGAAGGTGGATGTAAATAGAGTGGGCACTCATCCCACCACCTGCCTGCTGACCTCCAGCTTTCCAACATATAACAAAATCAGCAACATTCATATTTTTCAGCCCATTATCACTGTTGCAATATAGAGAAAATGATAGCCAATGTGTGTCCAGCAACCTCCAATGTGGTCACGACCAGCTAATCTGTTTTTGTGAAATTGGTTTAAGTGCTATATATTGGCTAAGACACCAGGGAAAGCTCTCAAAATCTTCAAAATAGTGCCAAGGGGATTTTTTACATCCATACAGACAGATGGAGCCTCAGTTTAACGTCTTATCCAAAGATTGGCATCCCCAAAAGTGCCCCCAGTACCGTGTGGCTTCATTAGGCACTAAAAGTCAGCTTCGACTTTTATGCTCAAGCCCTTGAGTGAGACTTGACCTTCCCATGGCCCACCCCTCGGTTGGTGGGCAGAATAAGAAAATGCACCCCAATATTTGTGTTTGAAAAAGGATAGGCAGGTAGCTAGGCTGAGGTTATCTCATTGATCTCTGAGGTGCTTAGTCATTCAAGATTTTTCAGCTTGGATTATGTTTCGAACTAGAGTTCCACATTTAACACTCACTACTTCTCCATTTTTAAATGAAGAACAAATTTTTTAAAGCAACTATGACTAACTTGTATTTTTGGGATATATTTAACATTGATGTGTGTTTCACACAAGTATAATCACAAGAGGAAAACGTATTAAAGGGATACATACAGGGACACCAGTATTTTGACATTTGAGGAATCTTCAGTTTTTAATTATTTGAGGTATTGACATTGAATTAATATGCTGACATCCCATGCAGCGTAGATTTCCACGTGACTATCATGCAGGTTTTAATCTAAACTTGGCTACTCTGAAATAAATCTATAATGTCAATGTGTATTTGATTTGTAAAACCAGCAATTCAGTTACTTGTTTGAGGCAGCTAAATTGAGGGTGAAAATCTAATTAGTTGGCACTCATATGACTGATAGTTGGTATGCCATTATTCATCTGGGTTTTAAGAAACTGCCTGTATACAAATGATCAGTTGTGTATTATAGTTTTTATTTTCTGTATGATTTTGGGATTGGTTTTTGGAGATTATTACAAAAGGCTGCTTTGATTCCACTGTGTTTCAATTAAGATTTAACTTGCCTAGTACGCCCATGAATAAATAGTTGCAGTTTCTTTAAACTATGAACCTAACTTCAAACAAATTATGACATACAATGTTTACATTTAACCAAAATAAGATCAAGCTGAATGAATACGTTATTTTAATGTTGTAAGAAAACCATAGAAAAGTCTCTATAGAAAATGTAAATATGAAATCAAATGGTCAAGCTGAAGATGTGGTATATTTTCACATTTCCTTCTCTTACACTACCGCTAGGAGCTTCTGCAGCAATGTCCTGGGGGTGAGATGATTGATCTCCAAGCAATCATCATCTTTCTTTTGTACTAACTATGACTACAACCAGTGGAGAGTTTCCCCTTTGATTCTAATAAAATCAATTTTGTTTTGTTCCTTGATGCCACATACAGTTAAAATGCTGTCTATTTGAGTGTCGGGTTTTATTTGTAGCATCCTCCTCCTCCACTTGGTGTTCAATTGCCCACTATCATGCATAACTGGATGTGACAGGACTGCGAAACATAGATATGATTTATTTTTGGTTGCAGGAGCACAACACTATCTATAAAATATTCCTTCTGTTGTTTAGCGTGTTTGTAGTCCTATACTGTGGCTTCACCAGACATTCACCTCATTTTTAAGTGTTCTCCTTGACTCCTTATTAAACCAAGATTGATGCTTTGGTAATGGTAAAGTGAAGAATATGTTGGACTTTGAGGTTACAGGTTGTGGTACAGGAATATTTAAAGTATCTTATGCAGGGAAATTTGTTCAATGTTCTAGCAAAGTTAAGAGATAATAACCAAGAAATGGAAAATAATCTGTCCCTTCAAAATTTATTTTTAAGTGTAATTTTTGAAACTATTTAATTTGAATTAATTTATTCCATGTCCAGTAATTAAATCAAAATTGGTTCAAAATTCTACACAGCACTTTTTTTGTAAATTTTAATACTTCTCCAAACATTGAATAACTTTGGATTTTAAATGAAGATGCCGCTTTCAAAAGGTCCTAGTTAGTGGGAGTCAAAGTGGGTCAGATACTTGGAAGTATTTTGCAGTTTAGGCATCGTTAAGTTAAAAAGAACAGACAAGGAGGTCTCATTAAAAGTTTTTTACGGTGGGATCCTGAACAAAATGAATTGTCTTTATGTCCAAACTTTTCGTCCTCCTGTCACCATTCCAAAGCAGTCTCTCTTGCAGGCAACAGATTCAAACTCTTAACATAAATCAAAAGAGAGGACATGCTATCAAATTGAAATTGTTTTGAAACAATTCAATATTCTCAATGGTTTTAAAATGTAGAAATTGATTAAAAACAAAAGTAAGAGGGAGCTAAAATTTTTAGAATATAAAAATAAATGGGATAATGGGAGTACAGATAGCTGGCTCCAATTAAAGAGTTGGAATTATTGAAGACTACAAGTCCCGATTTATTGGAATTGCAGAAATGGCATTTATCACTGCAATATTATAATCTCTGGTATCCCTTTGTTAAATTTGTAGTTTACAAAGAATTCTTATTTTAATTGTAGTCATTCTAACAACTCATTAAATTAGGAAGAGCCATTATCATTTGTATTAATGGCTGTTTAAAGCATTTGCACATGGAACTAGAATGGTCTCCAACCTTCGAGCACAAGATCATTTTCAGAATCTAAATGCAGCACAAGATCTTCTCTTTAAAATTTGACTTCGCTAAAACCCCCAAGAATGTATGCAATGCATAGTACACACCTATTCTTAGTCGCAAGCACAGGTGTCACACTATCTGTGAGTACTGTAAAGTCTGGGCCATAGTTTGAGATGCTCAGTCTGACACAGCCCATCAGATGGGCATCTGAGATGAATGCGTTGGTGGAATTGCACTTGATTATTTTCATCTGGCAAAATACCATCTCAGAGGTGTGTGAAACTAAAGTAGATCTTGACCTTGAGTGCACAAAATGTCGCATGTCTTTGTCCCTTCCCTTGACCTAGTCTATGTCATTTTGCCTACTGATAATTTTCATGTCAAATCCATTGCTTTGTTCAAATATCTGCTGAAATTTTGTTGTCAATTTTCTAATGTCCACTTGAAGAAAAGGATTTGACACACATGTCACGATTTTTTCCATTGCGTCTATCTTCTGAAAAGATCTGTTTCTTTTCCAATTTGTTCAGGAGTTCACAGAATTTGTTTGGATGGTACCCTTTCTGTTCAACCTGTTGTTAGCTGTTCTCCAGATTTGAGAATTGCTCAGTAATTTTGTTCTTTAACTGAGAGGACTACAGACCCAGTTTCAACTCAAATACATTTACTGTATTGATTGTATGACAAGTCTTTATCCCTCCTCTGGAATTCATGATTCAGCTCGTTCAATTTTGCACTTACAGCCATAAGAATCACCATATATAGCAACCACATTTTATGACAGCTCAACTTACACTTAATTTCTCGATTTAAAGAAGGCAACAATTTCAGGAAACACATCTAATCTCTAGAGGACCTTTTCTCGACTTAACCACCTCATATCTGCATAAAGAATTAGCTTACCCTAGGTGGCATCAAGCTTATTAAGACTTCTGGCACAAATTGAGTTGACAATTTTGACAACAACTATCATTACATGAGAAAAGTCAATAATCGCTAGCACTTGTTGGTGGATAACACAGTAACTGACAAAGGAGGGTATTTGAGGATCATTTCTGCAAAGTGCATCAAAGTCTGCATTAACAGTGCACAACCAGTTGTGATTGACACCTGTTTCGTGATCAGAATGTTTTTCTCAGTCACAAATCTTTTGAATTTGTTATAGATATTCTTGCCTCTTATTCTTTCTTTGAGTGGCAAAAGAGTGAGAAAGTTTCCTTTGTTGAGTTTTTGAATGCTATGTGAATGAAAACAAATTGGCAGGGCCACATCCATCATATCTACTGATGCATCAAACTGCAGTCTGATTTGCAGCCTTAGAAGCCTTGGTCTACTTACTGAGAGACTTGAACAATAATTTCTCCCTTCTGGCTACTGTTAAAGCCATGATGCGGAGATGCCGGTGTTGGACTGGAATAAACACAGTAAGAAGTCTGACCACACCAGGTTTAAGTCCAACCAATTTATTTGATAAATTGGTTGGACTTAAACCTGGTGGTGTCAGACTTCTTACTGTTAAAGCACCAAACACCGTGATTTTGATGGCTGTCACAATTTCATCTTTGTTTCTAAAGTCTTTGAACAAGTTTCTGCAGCAACTGTCATAGTTTCCTTGATAACTTTGTCATCAGTGAATGCCCTGTTGTGTTTCTCAGCAGGTGGCTAATGTATAAAGATGTCTCTTTGCTAGCCTTCCCTTTAGCCACAGGCTTTGAAAAGAGCTTTCAAAATTCCATATAATTTTCTTTGTTTGAATCGTGATGTTTAAAGGGAAGTTTTCTTGAAATTTTGCATGCGTTGTCTGATGAAGCCATTCCAAATTACCTTTTATTTATGGCTACAATGAGAAATGAGACAAGTGGTCTCCACTTTGACATTCGTAAAACTAAATTCATTTTCCCATTCCTGATTCAAAATGGCAGGTTTTTGCCCTCTTGGAGATCCCTGGCTCCTCGCTTGTCATTTTGTCTTCACCCAGTTTATTCCAAGTCTTGTGAGAATCTTGTTTCCGAAGTCTCATGAATTTTTGGCTTGGTTAGCAAGCACTGAGCTGATGTGCTTGTCATTACGAGAATCCCATGCCTTGCGGATTTTTGGTGTGTTTGGCAAGCAATGCAAATCAACTTTCGAGATTCTAGGATCAACCTATCAGTTGCAGTCAACAATTTGGAGTCCATGGACTGCTAAATGTTGTTTACCACCAACAGTTTGAAAGATTCTTGAACATTGATATCTATATATACTAGTAGCAAATTGTTTGGAACTACTTAAAATCCCCAATAATCCTCCTTTTTAGTCATAAGCAATGAGTGATATTTTAAATAAAGGGGTCAATTTCACTTTAAAAAGTTGATACAGCAAAGACACATCTCACATAGGTGCAAGTATTTGCATCACTTCTGCCCAAATGTGGTGTCTGTCTTTCAAATTCAGTCTCTAGTATGTACAATCTCTTGCTGTCTGCTCATTAGATTTGGCCTTCAAGTCACTTTTGCTGGCAGCCGTGTACCATTGGAGGTTCCCTGATACAGTTGCAACTCAAGCAGCACACCTCCTTAGCTACATTTATGATGGTCTTTAAGGTACACATTCCCAAATTACTCCCTTATCCCAACCTTTTAAATGATATGTTTGGCTCCGACATAATTAAAGTAGCAGCCAGAAACTTGTCCCATTCACAATCCCTGCACTCCCTTTCTTCAGCTTTCTGTCTTTTTTAACTATATTATCACTCACAGCACGTTGTAAATATGCCTTCACTCCTCCCATTCCTGTTCCTGTCCCCCCATCCTCAGAACTGAATATATGCCTGAGATTTCTGTTTGCATGTTCTGCAACAGCATTTCTGATCCCAGCTGTAGTTCAATCACTCAATTAGCTGACTATTTACTCTTTGCTTTTTAACTTTCATTTCCATTGCAACCTCTGATCACATGGACATTTCTTGCTATGAAGCCTAAATACTCTGCTGTCAGAATGCTCTCCAGTTTCATTTTAGAATTAGAGACGTTTCCAAAAGAAAAGATGGGCTTTTTTCTCCCAAAGCACAAGAGTCCTCACACCTATACCTATTCATAAAACAATCCTGAATGACCTGCATTGTTGCTCTAAATTGTGAGAGTGGTTTAACTGTGCTTTCACTCAATTATTTAAGGTAAGTTTTAATCTGTAAATGAGGCAAACTGTTGATTTTAAACCCTCCTCTTTTCAACCAGATTAATTCAGGTGATAGCATTGACAGCATGAGTCAGTATAATTGTGGCCCCACAGCAGGACTTAGAAGTACAAAACCTAGGTTGACACTCCAGAACTAGAAGTATGACATTGTTCCAGGTGCTATCAGCAGGAGATGTTAAACTGAGATATTGATTAGGTCAATGTTTAAGAACTATAAAGACAAGAATGTTGGATTGGTGATCTGGAAGGACGTAAAATTATTTTGTCTATCAAATTAAACTGAAGCAGCAATTTAGCTAAAAATAATGCCAGATGTAAACAAAATATCATTAGTTCAGAAGAATTCCCTTCTCTTTAATTCGCTTCTAAAATTGTAGTTCCTCTCATCAAATACTGCTGTGTTAATAAAACAAATGGAGTCTACTGAGTCTGTCCCTTACTGCTAGTCTGAATGATGTACAGTTTCTTTCCTGAAGTTGTGCATTCAAGTGGTGTTGTGCTTATCACATTTGAAGATAAATGACTACATTGACCATGGACTGGGTTTCATTTATTCTTTCTTTGCTGTGAGTACTTACCTTGAGCTGTCTTGTAGATAAATGACAATGTCCCTATCCTGTAACTTAAAAGTTGTAACATTCCACAACACAGTACTGTATTAAAAATCAAGGTTTAAACCTGGATAAAAGACTGAAAGGAGGATGTTTGGTTTTACAAGTCCACTTTCATTTCGTCACTGTATACATCATAAATTGTTCAATCATCACTTTTTTGAGAGGTTTCCAAAATACCAATTAAAGCCATTTAAAAGGTGGTACTGGCCCTGGTGAAGTTTTTGGTGAATGTGTTGTCACAATGATGTGACTTTGCATGAATGATATTAATCTACAATTTCACTAGCTGACGAAACAGACCTTTTCAAGACAAGAAAGGGCACTGACAAAGATAGCTGCCGCAAGTCATCTGGTATTGCAAGCTGACCAGCTTCTAAAGCATTTCACTGTGAATTGAAATTTAGTAAGAATTTAGCAACACCAATTTATAATCCAACCGATTTACTTGATAGTGAAAACGCGAGCTTTCGACTCCTGTGTCTTCAGGCAAATGCAGTGTTCTGGTCTGCAATAGCACACATCAGCACAGACAGTCAGAGATTGTTGATTAGAATGCGAATCCTTACATCTAACCTGCTATTCAAGTGTTAAAGTGGCGAACAATGTGTGTGAAGGGAATCCTGAGCATTGTTGGAGAATTGTGTGTTTTCTCCAGACAGCACAGTAAGTGAGGTTTTTTGCTAACCCAGGCAAGTTACGGGGGTTACAGATAGTGTGTCATGAAGCCAAGATCCCTGTTAAGACCGTCCTCATGTGTGCGGAGCTTGGCTATCAGTCTCTGCTCAGCAACTCTGCGCTGTCGTGTATCACGAAAGCCCCCTTGAAGAACATTTACCCGCAGGTCGGAGGCCGAATGCCCATGACTGCTGAAGTGTTCGCCCACAGGAAGGGAACTGTTTTGCCTGGTGATTGTTGAGCGATGCTCATTCATCCGCTGTCGTAGTGTCTGCATGGTCTCCCCAATATACCATGCTTCGGGACATCCTTTCTTGCAACGTATTAGGTAGACAACGTTGGCCGAGTTGCAAGAGTATGTACCGTGTACCTGGTGAATGGTATCCTCACGTTTGATGATGTCGTCCATGTCTATGATCCGGCATGTCTTGCAGAGGTTGCTGTGGCAGGGTTGTGTGGTATCGTGGTCACTGTTCTCCTGAAGGTTGGGTACTTTGCTGCGAACAATGATCTGTTTGAGGTTGTGCGGTTGTCTGAAAGCAAGAAGTGGGGGGGTGGGGATGGCCCTAGCGAGATGTTCATCGTCATCAATGATATGTTGAAGATTCCGGAGAAGATGTCGTATTTGAAATTTGTCAATTGATGTCAATTGAAATTTAGACATGCCACAACATCCTTCTTTTTCATAGCTGATGATATCAAGAGTTACTTTAGAGGGATTTACTGAAATTTACCAGACATAACATTTCCATTTCTGTAAGACTACCTCTCAGCAGAGGCAGAAAGACTGCTAGACCAATAGTTATCTAGAAATGTCTACCTACCTTATGATGGATAATGACTCATTCAGGAGGTTAATGGCTGGGACATTACAGAATTTTCTCATTCCCAGACCTGAAACAAAAGCAACTGTTGATTCAGACATCAAATGAACAAATCCCTTCTGAAATCATTGTGGGAGTGAGCAAGGGGATGTGATTGCAAAACCATTTTGAAATCTCTATTACAAGCTGTTAAAGATAAAAGCAGTATTGTAATAATCTACTAACAGATCAATAGGGAGCTTCCTTCTCTTTGATCCCAAGTTAAGACCTTGTCTCTTACAGTTTAAAAATCCATCGCACAAGGAATGATTTTCCCATTGAAAGGAACTTGAGTGCAAAACTCTTTGATTTATTGTCACATGTATTAGTATACAGTGAAAAGTATTGTTTCTTGCACACGATACAACAAAGCATACCGTACATTGAGAAGGAAAGGACAGTGAGTGCAGAATGTTAGTCTGAGCTAGGATGCTTAGAAACATCAACTTAATGTGAGGTAGGTTCATTCAAAAATCTGATGGCAGCAGGGAAGAAGCTGTTTTTGAGTCAGTTGGTAAGTGACTGCAGTCTTTTGTATCTTTTTCCCAAAGGAGGAAGGTGGAAGTGAGTATGTATAGGTGTGTGGGGTCCTTGATAATGCTGGCTGCTTTTGCAAGGTAGCAAGAAGTATAAACAATGTTACTGGATGTGAGGTTTGTTTGCGCGATGGACTGGGCTTCATTCATAAGCCTATGTAGTTTCTTGCAGTCTTGGACAGAGCAGGAGTCATACCAAGATGTGGTACAACCAGAACAAATGCTTTCTATAGTCCATCTGTCAAAGTTGGTGAGAGTTGGAGTGGGCATGCCAAACTTCCTCAGTCTTCCGAGAAAGTAAAGGCGTTGGTTGGCTTTCTTAACTATGGTCTCTGCATGGACAGACTAGTTGGTAATCCAGGCAGCTAAAAACTTAAAACTCTTGCCACTTCCACTGCATTGCCATTGATGTAGATGGGCATTCTTTCCACTATGTTTCCTGAAGTTGATGACTCTCCTTCATTTTTTTGACATTGAGGAAGAGATTATTATCATTGCACCAGTTCACCAGATTCTCCATCTCTTTCCTGTACTGTCTCTCGTCATTGTTTGAGATTGAATTTTGGAAGAGACAGATTAAGGATTAACAATAAATTGTCTCTGGCAATTGCAGTTACATGGGTTTCAACTCAACTCTTGGAATCTAAAGGAACTTGGAAAAGTTTCTGCCACAGCCACAGTGACCAGCTAAGGACTCAAAAGTGAACTCAAGATTTTTTTCTTATCTTGTTCAGTATTAAAGTTTAATGTGACAAAAAAAGTAACTGCTGCAATCTAACACGGAAATTTTACATACTCATATGTGAATGTGAGTTATGAAAGTTTGAGAAGCATGAGTTTACCTTTTTAAATATCTTGCTACCTTACCTGGGTAGGTTTTTAATTCCTAAAAATGAATCTCTTTTTGTTTTAAACATAAAAGTTTGTCAGACTTGTTTCTTTGCAATCAGTATATAAATGATTAAACACGGACATTGAGTAAATTCCTTCTAAACACAAAAATAACCATAGACGAGGAGTGGTATTTCTGATTTGTAGCCCTCCTTACATGGCTGTAACACACAGTGCCATATTATCTTATATTACACTCCTATTTGGAGTGCATGTATTTAAAGACTTTTATCTAGACTATCCAATCATAAATTGGACCATATCTGCTTTTAGAACTGGTGTAATGCCCAAAGCATTATAAAGGTCATGGAATTTATTGTGAATGAATAAATTAGTTTTTTTATTACATGGTATTTCACTGGTGTTCTGAGGATTGAACTCCATGATTGCCAACCAGTTATTCCCGTGAAAACAACATTTGTTGGTTTGATATTATGGTGGAGGAATTTGTTGGAGTAACACAGCTTGTCGATGCTTTGATTATTCTTGCATTAAAGATGCAAATACCTCTAAGTATGATTACTGACTTTCCATTGTCTCAAAACTAACCTGTATTTAACAGCTTTAATGTTTAAAAATCTCAAATTGTATTAACTTGATTGTGCTACATTTGTCAAGAGACTTGATTACCACTGCATGAAAGAAAAACCCTTGACAAAAATTAATTTGCCATTATAATGCTGAGAAAGTGTATTAATAAATGGTGGCACTATAGCACACTGGTTAGCACTGCTGTCTCATAGTTACAGGAACCCAGGTTCAATTTGGCCTTGGGTAACAGTTTGTAGAGTTTGCACATTCTCCCCGTGTCTGGATTTCCTCCAGGTACTCTGGTTTCTTCCTCCTGTCCAAAAATGTGCAAGTTAGGTGAATTGGCCATGCTGGATTGCTTTTTAGTGTCCTAAAACATGTAAGTTAGATGGATTAGCTGTGATAAAAATGTGGGGTTACAGAGATAGGGTGGGGCCTGGGTAAAATACTTTGTCAGCAAATTGGTGCAGACTCAATGGGCTGAATAGTCTCTTCTGTGCTGAAGGGATTCATGAATATCTTCTCTTATTAGCCAAGAGAATTTGTTCTCACCTTCCAGTTTTTTTTAAACTTGAAATTCAATCACAATGACAAATTGGATACAACTTGGAATAACAAAATCTTACAGATCCCCTTTATTGCAGAAAAATATCTAGCTACACGAGGTAGAATCAAAACAAATGGGAGCCAACTAAACAATATTAGATGGAGGATTAAAACACAAGTCAAAGAAGTAGGTTTTTAGGTTTTGGGGACCCACTTAAACAAAAGCGCAACAAGGAAATGAAGGAATATTGGCAGAGAATAATGGTTAATGCCTAAATGGTTGCAGGCATAGCTGCCTTGGATATAGCAAAAGGAGAAAGTGGGGAGCATTAGAGGGTAGAGTGAAAGGAACAGATTTCTGACAGGTTGTAAAACTGGAGGACTTTAAAAAATGGAGGGAGTAGATTGAGGCTACAAAAGAAATTTAAATACAAAGATATAGTTTTAAATTGGATTAAGTTTTAGATATGCTGAGGTCTGTGAAACATGGAAATGAATCATTTTTTGGGGTGGTGGAGAATGGAGAATGACAGATCTCTCTGCACTATGTGCACATGTACACAGTGCACTGGGAGATCTGGGCACATGCGCAATAGCATCATTACAGCTGGGAGCTAGGTTCCCAGTGAGAATAGGCTCCATCCATTTCCACTGCTGGTGAGAATCTTTTCTAAATGCCATAAGATAGTGTTTGGGAACTTGCCCATCTGCACACTTATTCAGCACTTAGAATTTTTTTTTTGTAAGATTGCCCCGAGCCCCATGTCTTTTGATGTTGTTAAGGGACAGCATGTAGATGAGGAGCAGGAAAAAGCAAGATATCTTTCTGGGAAATTAGTTAACAACGAAGTAGAGTACAAATTCAAAAAGATCATTGTGGTACAGTTTCTATGTAAGTTAATTAGTTATTCTAAAGGCTTGGACATTTATATGCTATGCAGCATTTAGGCATATCAGTGATGTAAACCAATGCTTCCTTTTGCAACGTACAGCACTTATGTTGCTTACTGTATAAAGAACAAAGAACAACACAGCACAGTAAACTGGCCCTTCAGCCCAACGAGCCCGCGCCACCATCCTAACGTCTTAATGACATATAGAGACCAATATAGGGACAATTTGTTACCCAATCAGCCTAAGAGCACATTTTTGGGATGTGGGAGGAAACCGGAGCACCCGGAGAAAACCCACGCAACCACGGGGAGAACGCGCAAACTCCCGCAGACACAGGCCCAAATCCATGTGTCTGCACAGCAACAGCGATAGTCTGAGCTGTCATGTTGCCCATCAGATGGTCCAGTTTAAGCATACACTAACGACGTGAAGCACTAGGCCACTCCTGAAGTAACCTCCAGGAGCAGCCCTCGCACGACCTGCCAAATGCATGCACCTTGTGGTCAACAAGGTGGACCGAATAGCCTGTGGAAACAATTAAAGTATTTAAACAGTCCTCCTTTATCCCTCTATCTGCAGACCGCTCATGTGGCTGTCCAAGAGACCCTTAAACAACCCTAGCGTGCCTGCTCCCACCACCTTACTTGGTAGTGCATTCCACACCCCCACTACCCTTTGTGTGAAACAATGCCCTCTAATATTAGTCTTATACATAGCCCCCTTCACCCTAAGGCCGTGACCCCTCGTTCTATCAGAATCTAATGGTGGAAAAAGCTTACCACCATTTACTCTATCTATACCCCTCATAATCTTATAATTATCTCATAATCCTCTAATAGATCCCCTCTCAGCCGACGTCTTTCAAGGGAAAACAACCCCAGTGCGTTCAACCTTTCCTTGTAAGACAGCCCTTCCATACCAGGCAGCATCCTGGTAAATCTCCTCTGCACTCTCTCCAAGACCTCCACATCCTTCCGGTAGTACGGCGACCATAACTGGACGCAGTACTCCAAGTGAGGCCTAACCAACGTTCTATACACTTGCAACATCAGACTCCTACTCTTGTATTCTATATCCCTTCCTATGAAGGCTAACATACCATACGCTTTCTTTATCACATTCTCCACCTGTACTGACACCTTCAGAGACTTGTGAACCTGCACCCCCAGGTCTCTCTGCATCTCTATACTCCGGATAGTTTTACCTTTTTTCCTATAACTCCCCTCTACATTATTCCGGCCAAAATGCATCACCTCGCATTTATCCGGATTAAATTCCATTTGCCATCTATCTGCCCAATCTACCAGCCTATGTCCTGTTGTATTGTCTGGCACTGCTCCTCAGTACCCGCCAATCCAAGCATCTTAGTGTCATCAGCAAATTTGCTGATCACACCACCTACTCCCTCTTCCAAGTCATTTATATAAACCACAAATAGAAGAGGTCCTAGTACTGAGCCCTGTGGCACACCACTAGTGACTGACCTCCAGTTGGAAAAAGAGCCTTCCACTACCACCTGCTGTCTCCTCCTCCCAAGCCAGTTCTCAACCCATCTACATACCTGGCCCTGTATCCCATGCGCCTTCACCTTTTTTATCAGCCTACCATGGGGAACTTTGTCAAACGCCTTACTGAAATCCATGTAGACGACATCAACGGCTTGTCCTTCATCAACCGTTTTTGTCACCTCTTCAAAAAATTCCACTAGATTCGTAAGGCACGACCTCCCCTTAACGAAGCCATGCTGTGTATCCCTGATCAGATCGCAGCGCTCCAGATGCTTATACATCCTGTCCCTGAGGATCCTCTCCATTAGCTTACCTATAACTGAAGTCAAGCTCACCAGCCTATAGTTCCCTGGGTTATCCCTTTGACCCTTTTTAAACAACGGTACTACATTTGCAATCCTCCAGTCCTCTGGGACCACACCTGTGTCCAAAGAAGAGACAAAGATTTGCGTCAGAGGCCCAGCAATGTCATCTCTCACCTCCCTTAGCAGCCTGGGATACATACCATCAGGCCCCGGAGCTTTATAAGTCTTTATGCTACCTAAAAGCCCCAACACTTCATCCCTCGTAATGATTATTTCCTTTAACGGGTCCTCAAAATCCTCAAAGCCAGCATCAGACATCAGGCCCCTCTCCCGCGTGAATACTGACGCAAAGTATTCATTCAGGAAAACCCCCATCCCTTCAGGCTCTAAGCATAGATCCCCTCCTCTGTCCCTGAGAGGTCCAATCTTCCCTCTAACCATCCTTTTGCTCCTTACATAGGAGTAAAATGCCTTAGGATTTTCCTTAATCCTCCCTGCCAAAGCCATTTCATGGTCCCTTTTTGCCTTTCTGATACCCCTTTTAAGATCCCGTCTACACTCTCTATATTTTTCCAGCGCTGCCTCTGTCCCCAATTGCCTGGATCTAACGTACGCCTCCCGCTTCTTCCTGACCAATTTATTTAGAAAATAAGTATTTAGAAACAGACATTTTCCTTAATGAGGTTCAGCATGGTGATGGCATAATACATGTGAGCACACTAGCCACATGCAGGGCCTATATCAGAGTTTAAGAATATAAATTGAGTTTAAATTAAGAAATACAATTTTTTTGTTTCAAGATAGTCATTCTTCATTATGCTATCAGCAGATTGTTGATGGCTGTTGAGTATGGCTAGAGTTGAGTTGATGGCTAGAGTATGCATATAAAAATAGAATAGTCCTGTAAAAAAACAGAAATATCAATGTACTTAAATCGATCTGCACTGCTCTAAAATGTGACCTTTGCTCATTGTCTACTGAAGCTACTAACCTATTTTCTTGACAATTCTTGTCAGTGATGGTTTACCATAGCCTTCCAGTTGGGCAGTGGGAGAAGGCAGCTTCCAAGATTATCTCAGCTGGAATGGGAATCAAACTCATTCTGAACTACAAGCTAGCCATCCAGCCATGAGCTAGCTACACCCCCCCCCCCCCTTGTAAAATAAGGCATAACAAATTTATTCTATATATAGAATTCATTTTTCTGGAATGTTGAGATTGTACAATTGTAACTACTTGATAATGGTATTTTTGACTCTCTGAAGGGTCTCTGATAGAAGTCAACGAAATTCAAAAATTTCTTTCCTACTTTAGCTGAATTGTTCAAATATAATTTAAAACTTAAGCTTTGTTACATGCAAGTTCAATTCGATTTGATTTGATTTTGCATACAGGAACTTGAGATAGTTTGATTATAATATTATTAAACCAAATAGTTCCAGCTTGCTTCTCAAATGGGGATAATGTTAAAGCAATTCTTAGTTCTGAGCATTTGAGCTGTTTCAACAACTGGCCTTCTGGAATTATTTTTTTGTTCCTTCAGAAAATCAAACTAATATTGTTCCTGCTTTTATATCGTTCATGCAAAGTTTTATTACAAGTCTGCAGATTAACATACTTATTTGTCATGCAAGAATGTTATTGCAGAAACATTTTTATTCATTGTTAATTGTCTGGTGCTGTGATGCAAGAAACCATAGTTCACTTGAATGTAGTAGTAAGCATTTTATAGATTTCAGTTGCTAATCGAAAATTGGTGCATTTGTCAGGAAGGAATTGGTATTTTCAGGCAAAGAAGCTGCCCTTTTGTTTTGCTTAATGTATCTCATCACATTAATCACATTTTAATATCTTGAATGTAAAAAAAAAGTCAAGGATGAGAAAAAGCCATTCCCCGGAAGCGTATTCTCATTTTACTTCTACTCAGATCCTATAATATCCTCAAAGCAATGGATTAATCAGTTAATGCCGAAGTATAAAAACTACAAAACCTTAAATAGTCAAGCATACACGTCACAAATGTTTGTTTCAAAGTCTCATCAGGCACATGAATTGGCATGATCTCCTGAAGAATGTGGTTAAAATTTTGAAATGTGAACTAATTCATGGGAACTGTTTTTGTAAACTTTGTGATGTATATGTGATAGAGCGTACATAGTTCAGGTTGCCAAATTCCAGAATGCATGTAATCTTTTGAGTGCTGTAATTAAATTTGCTTGCAAATACTTTTGTGTCTTGAGCATTTGTAGCAATTTTAGTGTCAGTAGAGGTTGATGTACTAATTGGCATGAAACTAATCCATAAAATTTCATCTGAATGTGCATTAGACGCTGTGCCTTTTAAATTTCTAGTTGTGAACTTGAATATTATAGCTTCTTTCAAATGTCAGAATTTTTAAATAATAAATTGCTATTAACTTTAGTTGGTCCATTAAGAAACAATACAATAAAGATATGTCTTTTTGTTCAGCAAGAAATAAACTTTTAACATTCATATTAAAAATAGCCTCAATGACCCCAATTAATTTTAAGATGGTTGTATATATGGTCACAGCATCTGGCCATTAGATCATCATATAAAGAAATCATTTTTTGATTTCTAATAGTGTTTTATATTTCATCATTGCTGTCCATGTAGTTTTTAACCAAGTAAGCTTTAGACTAGCCCATAATTTTATCTCTCCCACACATCAGTAGAGGATGATGTACTAATTGTCATGAAACTTTCAATAAAATTTCACCTGAAAATACATTAAAACATTTTCAAAAACATTTATTCTGTAAATTTATTAGTATCTGCCATTTGTCAAAGAAAAAATCCAGAGGAACCTTAGTCTCTAATCTTTCAAGAATTTTGTTCTCTCTGTTAGGAGCACAATTGTTTTCACATTTGGCCTTTGTCCATGTCACCTGTTCTTTCCAAGCCTTCTACATTTACCATGTATCTCAAATTATCACCAAATTCTGATAATTAGTCATTTTAATTTTTTCAATCCCCTAATTCATTCTAATATACATTCCTCTGGAATTGGTGCTCTGTTATCTCAGATTTAACACCAACATTTTCACTAAACCTGCTGTCAAGAAGTTAGTGCTACTGTTGCTTAGCAAACAAACTCTGTCTTGTGGAGGCTGAACACCAACTCTGAAATGTTGTCTTCTACCTCATTCGAACCATAAGTTCACCATGAACGTCAAGCCATCACATCCCAAATCACCTCTACCTCATTTTCTCCAAAAATCTTATTTTGCCCACCCTCTCTGATTAGCTTTCAACCTCATATCCCCAACCCTGCATAGCTTGCTTCTATGTCCTTTCCAGGATCCAGAAACAACTATCTGGTAGACACATTTTTCAGCCTATCATGTAGCCTGCAGAACCTACTATTTTCCACATACATTGATTACATCTCCCACCCTGTTTCACATAAGAATTCACTTCCATTTTCCCAGCTTCTCCATCATATCACATCTGTTCTAACAATACAACTTCTGGTGAGCTGAGACAAGATGAGTTGCAGTGAGTATGATGAAGGGATATTGAAGACTAAAGTTAAAGATTTTAATTTTGACAGTGATTGGAGGCTTCAGGGACTTGGGGTGGTTTGGAAGGGGTTGGGGACCACAGTGAGAGGGGATCTAGCCATTCACTAAGCCTCCTCAAGCTGGAGTGTGGATGTGCTTATCTCCTGAATTCACCTTTCTTATCTTACAGATGCTTCTGAGTTCTACAATACTCAGGAAACTTACTCAGGAAACTTACCCAGTAGCTGTTGAATTTCAAAAGCTGCATACTCATTATTGTATTTAAAGCTGCAACCTTAGATCAGGTTGGTTTACTGCCCAACTTCTGGCTGGAAATGGGTGGATTAAAGGTGAGTTTAGGTCAGAAAACAGATTTGACACATTAGCTGTCTTCTTTTGGATAAAATTCAATTTATTGGCTTTATTTGTCTTCCCACAGATATTGGCAGACCTGCTGAATAGATTGTCATTATTTCTGATTTCCAATATTGAGTACTTTTTACCTTTGTGCCAAAAACTGATATTATTGGTCTTTTATTGCAGTTGTTTTTGCGATTTTTATATTACCAAATTTTCTACCAGCTTCCCCTGCATAAAACCACAATAGCTGCAGTTCAAAATGATTCTTTGGGTCTGACTTTGGGATGGAGGAAGGAGTTACATTAATGGAAATATAAATTTGCAACATTATTAAATATGAATTTGAATTCATTCCATTTGAGTAATATTTTGTGTCCAATCTTACATGGATGGTTAAATCGTAAACTTGACCCATTCTCAGTATGATCTATTCTGAGTTACACCTCCAACATTTGTTAATCTTTCTCATCAGGTAATGTTCAAATTCTGTCGATATGCATCCTATGTCCCTGGGTTGATAAATGATTAAGCTGGTCATTTCATCTAAAGTGTTTCTGGATAAAAAAAAAATCAAAGGATGTGACTTGAGACCTGCTAAATAATAGTGCAGTTTTTGAAATAATTAAAGCATTATGCAATAATCTTTTTCAATCCATTCCCAATTCAATTTTAATGAATCTAGTTAATACTTTATGAAATTCAATGTTGCACAACTCAAAATGCAAGAGTTTAAAACCTTGAAAGGAGTAATTTAGCATTAACTAATGAAGTGATTCATATCCATAGGGGTAATGAGAATGCTTGATGTAAAAATGCTGCAAATTTGCTCAGCAGGTTGAAACTTGTATTAGCAAGTCCCAAAAGACAGGAGCGACATACTTACTTAAGGAAATTCTCTGTGCCAACATATTGAATATAATTACTGTTAGCCATTTAAGCAAATAAACCTGAATAATTGACTGAAGCTTTTTTGTAAATCCTGTCTCAAAAGTTAGATTTTGAAATTGCCTTGCATTGCTGGATAAATTTTGTTGCAAAAAGAACATGCTGTGGAAGTTTTTAATCGTGCTGTCATCAGGACAGATACAAGAATGCCAAATTTCAAAGAGAACAACAACTTGTGCTGTATGAGAAGAGAATGCTGATTGGTTGGAGTGTTGGCATGGCGAATGCATCTGTGAACAGTTATCCCCCCCCAAGTTTTTAAATTCAGAAAAAGCTAATCACCTGTGTTGCCATGAGGAATACACCAGGGAACAGTTGTTCCCCATGCTTTCGTTTAATTGAAAGATGAAATGCCTGAACATGCTCTGACTGCTTATAGAGCACATGGCCCTGTCTGTGAATATATATAGTTTCTAGCAAGTGCAAGTGGGCTACGTTGTCATGCTCACAATCTTAAATAGATTTTTTAGTATACTTGGACAGCACTTACTGAACAATCACAGTCACATTTAGCATTGAACCCTACATTGAGTTTTGCAAGCACAGGTTGGTTGACTGCAGTCAGTACTTGCCTGCTGCAACTAACAAAAGTGATGTGCTGTTTAATACAAAACACCAGTTGTTGAGACATTTGACCTACATAGTTGGCTTCACATCAGTACTGAACTCATGCATCACATTACTGATTTCTGTGGTAGACTACCTTTTTGGATTGATGGCAATATTCTGTTAGTGGAGAATACTACTCATGTTTCTACTACATTGTAGCTGTATGAAAAGGCTAGCATCACCTGTTTGCCTACATGCTATAAAATTGGACTTGTTGGCAGCCTTATAAATGGGGTTTGAGTCATTTGCTCATCACGGAAGCTTGATTCCAAACTAGAATGCATCAAAAATATCCTGTGGGATAAGGGCACATTTCATATCATGCAGACTCATAAATGGGTCTTTTTTTTAATTCCTTGGGATATGAAAGTTGCTGGCAGTATCAGTATTTATTCACCATCGTAGTTGCTGTTTGAACTGAGTGGTTTGCTGGGCCATTTCAAAGGGAACTTAAGAATCAACCACATTGCTGTGGATCTGGAACCAGCTGTAGGCCCACCAGGCAAACATCGCAGAATTGCTTCCCTACGGGCATCAGTGAACTAGATGCATTTTCAACTATCAGTGATGGTTGTCATGGTCACTACTTACTGAGATCAGTTTTCAGTTGCAGATTGTTATTAATTAAATTCAAGTTCTATCAACTGCTGTAATGGAATTTAAACCTTTGTTCCAGAGCATTGGCTTGGGTCCAGTGATGTTAGTACTGTACTTCCATCTCCCCTTAAAGGCAGCTACTTTCAGCCTGGAAAGTGTCCAGTCTACTTCAAATTACCCTAGAAGTACAAGATGTTTCAAAAATTTAAGCAACAAGTGAAGCTAGTTGTTTTACACAACCACAATGCAGTAACAATATGAGTGGTATTCTCCACAAACAGAGCACTGCTGTGAAGCTGAAAAGACGGCCTGTCTTCCACACAAATGAGTGATGTTATATGAATTTCAGTACTGATATGATGCCAGTTACGGAGGCTATATATCCCAATGAGTAACAGATCATTTCAAATAGCATGTCCTTTAGCTGTTCGCAAGAATACCCTCACGCAGTCAGCCTATATTTGGGAAACTTAGAATATAAGATCCGACACTATACGTGACTCCCTGATTGGACTTGCTGAGCAGTCTTGATTTACGACAACAGCCAATTTAAGATTCTCAGTTGGGGCCACAATATGGCTCACTTCCCTTGTTGGAACCCTCATAGATTCATACACAGGTCCTGTCTTCTGCATGCAAAAAGAACGTGTATGTGTCTCGGCATTGTGGCTTTCTCAGTCAAGAAAAAGGCATGGGGAACAACTGTTTATGGTGCATTCTCCATGCCAATGCTTTGACCAATCCAAATCAACTTGCCAATCTGAGTTGATTTGCCAACCAATCAGCATCTTTTTCTCATGCAATATAAATGATTGTTCCCTTTTGAAATTTTCTTTTATTTATTGGATGTAGGTGTATATTGTCCATCAGTTGAATGGCTTGCTAGGCCATTTCAGAGGGCAGCTAAAAATAATCTACATTGCTGTGGGTCTGGAGTCACATCTAGGCCAGACCAAGTAAGGATGGCAGATTTCCATCCCTAAAGGACGTTGGTTGGCAATAGTTTCATGATCATCGTTAGACTTTTAATTATAGGGTTTTTTATTGAATTGAAGTTTCACCATCTGCCGTGATAGGTTTTGAACCTGGGTCCCCTAGATCTTTGGATTACTAGCCCAATATTACCACTGTGCCATCATCTTGCCAATTTTGTATTTTTGCCTCTATCCTGATAGTACAAAATGAAAAGCTTCAACAGCATGTCTCTTTTTTAGCAATATTAAAGTTCTCTGCCACCAAGTGACTTTTAAATTACTCAAGTGTTAGTTTATTTTCTTACATTGTTGACAGAAACTTGAAGATTTTTAAAAATTGATTTTTTGTTAAATAATAAAATGTATTGAGGCGCCACAGTGCTTTTTACACTGCATCAAATCAAATAGGAAATCTAATGATAAATTAGGCAACAGAAAATACTATTAATATTCAGCAAAGCACTCTACGCCTGAAGAGAGGAGCAATTCAGCAGGATGATGATGGACCTCAGAATTCACATGGACAACCTAAATGTCAGGCTGGAATAGCATACTACTATCATTGCCCAGAAGCTCAGACATTTTGACATTGATATTACCGGTAGCAAATCCTGTCAGGCAAGGGGAGCTTGCTCAAGGAACAAGGGAGCTGTTGCACCTTCTAGAAAGGTAAATCAGAATAACATCACCATCTCCATGGGTTGGCTTCAACACTAAAAACAACTAGTTGACTGTGTCAGACACTCCTCTTGTGGGATAAACAATTGCTTCAGGACCCTTCCATTGCACCGTAGTCCAGAACCAGTCACTGACAGAACTCAGCACTTATGCCCCAACACTGGAAGCAATGAGTATTCTAAGAGGAATTTTACTCCAGCCTAGATCAATCCTCGGCCTGAGTCCCGAATGGAGGCAAGCTTCCTTGGTGACTTGGAAAGAATACAAACTTCTGAGGGTTTCTATTGGCAGAGAGGGGGATAGGAAATTTCAACATTGATGGTACCCTGTTCCTGACTAAATGCCCAAAATGTAGTTTTGTCATAACTACCATCTTGTTCTGTCAGTACAAGGCCTCATGCCAACAGAACACCTTCTCTCCAAGCACAGGCACCTGCTCAACTAAATTGTCATCCAAGTGAAGGACTGCAAAGATGTGCATAACACCCATGCCACGATGGGTGCTGACAACTGTCGGACAGACCATCATCTATTCCGCTCTGTGACCAACGTCACTAGCCCCAAAGCAGCTAGAATAACAATACTGCAGGAAAATCAACGCTGAGGCACCTTAAAGACATTGATACAAGAGCCCTATTCGCCCAACACGTTGCCAACTTGACTCCTAATGACTCAAAGATTAGGAGTCATATGAGTGAATGAAAAAGCAATACCAAAGGCATATTACAGAGTGAAGAACAATCTCTGCCTCGAATATGCCTTACAATGCCCTGACAGCAAAAATCACAAACCTCAAAACATGAAGCTCCTTTGCAATTCTATTGAATTTACAGACTTATTTTCTTGGGATTGTCTGTTCACTTAATTAAAAAGTATGTAGTTTTGTATTTATTTACTAACTGCACACTAGCCCATCATAAATATTAATTTCCTCTCCACAACTATTACAGCAAATACTTGAACTGCATTCTAAATGTTTAGTACAGTTCAATAATGACATAAATTGATACTTTGCTGACTACACTTCAAAATTATGGTTTACTCTACTTGACTAACTAAATTCAAATGTTTAATGTGTGTGTAAATAATGCAACATTTACTGACTTCACAGCTTTCAGTATTTTATCTATTAATTAGTATTTTGGTCACAAATTTGTCAACCATTGTACACTTAATTCAGTTCTCAAATTGGTTAATTTCTACATGAAACTGAGTTAAATGGTAATTCCCATAATTATCACAATTTTGCATCAACAAATCTAGGAATTTAGTTTAACAAGATCCTTCATTTTATAGATTGGGAGCAATGACATTAAACTAAAAGAACGAAAATAAAATTTTTAACCATTGTTGCTTAGAAGTCCATCCTTGCTGAATTTCTTGAGCAGATATTTGGGAATCATGCTTTGCAAAATAACCATTCTTTATAACAAACCAACCAATCTTCTTCCATCATTGCATAATTAAACAACATACCTAAGGCAATAAAATATGTTGCTATTCTGCAATTTCATGGTAATTGGGGCAATGGAGACCATATTGTAAATGCATGCTATATCATTAGTAAAACATTAATATTTACACTAATCAGTCAGAGCCACCATCTGTAAGTATTCAATGTGCAAACTGTAATCCAATTACAAAAGTTGAAGATGGTTGAGATCTATTTTAAAATAGACTGATAAGATTCCCAGGTATAGGTGGGAGTGGCCAAGCACTTCTTCCCTGGTGTGGATTATGGAAGCCTCAAGGGCAGACTTTGAGGGCAAAGATGCAGACTGTCCACAAACTTTGTGCCAGTTAGTAAATAAATACAAAACTACATACTTTTTAATTAAGTGAACAGACAATCCCAAGAAAATAAGTTTGTAAATTCAATAGAATTGCAAAGCTTCATGTTTTGAGGTTTGTGATTTTTGCTGTCAGGGCATTGTAAGGCATATTCGAGGCAGAGATTGTTCTTCACTCTATAATATGCTTTTGGTATTGCTTTTTCATTCACTCATATTGGCAAATAAAATGTCATTTTCACAGTTTGCCTAATATGAATACTAGAAGTATGTGCATACAATTATATGTAGTGTAAGTTTCTTTGTTCTATATGAATTTCTAAATTCTGTTCGATTGACATTTCTAAAGGCAAAACATATTTCTTGATAAATATTTCTCTTCTAGATTCAGTGATTCCAGTCCCACAACCCTCTATCTCTGCAGTCATCTCATTGTGGCTTCTTGAGCATTTCTAGTTTTAGTTGGTGGTTGCATTTTCAGGTGCCTCAGATCTAAGCTTAGGAATTCCACCTCTCTGCACCCCTTTCCTCCTTGACCAAGCTTTTGATCATCTGACCGAATATATCAGCTTTGTATTTTGTTTTATAATACTTCTAGCAGTTGGGACATTCTATTATATTAAAAGGTGTTGTGAAATAACAGCATTGAATTGCTGGAATTCAATTGACTTTCATGTGACAGTTTTTTTTGTTGAAACAACTGGGAAATATATTACAAAACAGCTCTATATTCACAGCATATTGTTTCCAAAGTTATTTCAGTAATTTATCATTTAATTTTTCTGGATGGTAAGACAAGATAATGCTGTTGAAGCTGCAATCTGATTTGCCCTGATCTTACTGAATGGTGGAGCAGCCTTGATTGACCAAATGGTCAACTCCTAATTTGCATGTTTATATACTTTTTCGACTTTTCTCCTGTTTTTGTATATGTTCCCAGTAAATGGGGAGCCCACCGGTTCTTCCACCCTAATGGTCATTCTTCATGCATGATGCCGTGATTGCCAAAAGATTAGCATTGCAGTCAAGCTCAGTTTTCTGTCAATGTCCACATTTGTAATTCCAGCAAATGTTAAGATATCACAGGCATGCCTCCCACAACACCATTTATGTTGTCCCTCAGCATCCTCCAGGGCTTCCTGCACTTCCGCATCTTCATTTTCATCATCTCCTGAGAAGGATTCCTCCTCCTCCAGCCTCTGGCATGGCCTCACCTCTCTGCATAGCCAAATTTTGAAGGATACAGCAAATTGCTATCAGGGGGAAAACCCTCTTCAGTGCATCTTCAGAAATCTGATTGTCTCCACTGAGGGAGCTAGCTTGTGGTGGAATGTGGTTCGTTGTACCTTTCTTTGACCGGAGTCATTAGCCACTATTTAAATAGATATCCTTCATCCACAGCAACCATCCCTGCTGACATTCTGGTCCCTCAACAATCCCAGGGAGTGACTGAAGATGTAGACATCATGGTAATTCCCAGGGAAATGTACACACATGAAATATTTGTTTTTGGTCATACACCAACAACAGATTGATGGAGCGGAAGCTCTTGCAGTTGATGAGCATAAAGAGTACTGCCAGGGACCCCTTATAATCACACAGGTGCAGTCTATTGACACATCTGTCATTGCAGATGGGAATAATTTTGAGATGGTGAATTAAGAGCAAGACCAGCTCTTCTTCTGTCCCAAGGTTCTAACTCTCATCAATTTCAGTACTTATGTGACAACTTTTAAACATTTTGGGATATCTGGCATATCACTTCTGTTCAAAGCTATTTGACCTGTCCACTCCATCCCAGCGATAGAGGTTAAATCTATTGGGAGGTAGTGCGGGGCCGCTGTACACTGGTGGTTGCGAAAATAAAAAAAAACTTCTAAACCTTGTAAGACATTGAGTTATAACCGAAAATACCATTTCTAGCATAACCTATAATACACTGCAAAATTTTACTGAGTTAATTTTTATAAATCTTAAATCTCAGAACAAATCAGAGCTGAATAAAAACTGTAAATGCTGGAGATACGCAGCAGGTCAGATATCTAACCTGTTCAGTTGACTCTGTTACTCTGAGTCTTCGCAGATGCTGCCTGACCTACTGAGTATTTCTGCCAGTTTATATTTTAATTTCAGATTTCCTGCATCTTCAGTATTTTGTTTTTGTGACTCATTAGAGTTTTATTGACTTTAGTGTATTATTCCTCCAGGGAGTGGTACCAGCATTCTTTGATGATATTAACCGAATATGAATAAAGTAGCGACCCTTGAACTTAGTTCAGTTGCTATAACAAAAAGGATGCAAAGGGGTTGGGCAGTATCAATGTGTCACTGGCACGTTTTAGTATTGAGTTTCTGTTATTCACTTGACTATATACTGATAAGACATTGAATTATTTTTATGAAGCTAATCTAGCAAAGAAACAAATTAATCAAAATTTAGAATTAAATTGTCATTCTAAAATTGTCATGTGAGATGGGGGAGTCTAAAATTAGAGGGAATAAGTATAAGGTGAGAGGGGAGAGATACAAAAGGGTCCAGAGGGGCAGTTTTTTCTTCAGACGGTGCTGAGTGTTTGGAACAAGCTGCCAGAGGTAGTAATAGAGACGGGTGCAATTTTATCTTTTGAAAAGCCTTTAGCTAGTTACATAGGTATGATGGGTATAGAGGGATAAAGGCCAAATGTGGGCAATTGCGATTAGCTTAGGAGTTTTTGAAAAAAAAGATGGCATGGACAAGTTGGCCTAAGGGCCTGTTTCATGCTGTAAACCTCTGTCTCTATAACATGCCAAATTGATGCATGTGGTTTCCCCATTGTAAATTCTAATTTCAATGGTCCTGATAGAAGGGTACAGAGATCTGATACTTACGTTCACGTGCATCCATGGGTGGGGAAAAACCTTAAGGGCAAGTAACTTACAGATATAATAGAGAATTTAGTAACTTGACATCCCTAATAAAGATGAAAATAATGAAATAAAACCTTGTTTGACTGAAATACTTTTAGATGCCACCAATTGTGAAAAATTTCACTCCTGGCATTTTATTTCTTTTCTGTTGATTTAATGTCAATTTTAGTGTTTTTAATTCACATAGAAACTATTTCCATTTCAAGCATTTTTGATATTGCTATAATATTCCGATCCTTTCTTTTGTGTCTATTTCAAAAAGCTACATTTCATTGCTCTTGAGTTATTTTAAACTTTGTCCTGATATCTTTCTCTTCTCCCTTCTTTAGGTGTTCCTTTATCCACTCAATGGGGACCTCAGGGTTATTTCTACCCAATTCAGATAGCACAATATGGGCTAAGTCACTACAGTAAGAACCTCACTGAAAAACCACCACATGTCGAAGTGTATGAAATCGCGGAGAAGAGAGACAAAGGCACAAGGCAAAATGACTGGATTGTGCCAAAGGGTTGTACAGTCTCTACAGTCTTCGACAAAACCAGGTCCAGCAATGTAAAACAGTTCACTGCAGGTATTTTATCTTGCTGATCAATTGTTGTTAATGCATTATTACCAAGGAAAGACAATAAAATAATTATTGTCTGCCTCAAAGCAGATAGATCTTGTAGATGTACTCTTAAAAAGGTTTCCAACTTTTGATGTTGTAAAAAGGGAGGACAAGCTCTGTTATGAAGTCTGTAATATTTCTAGGACTCTCCTTTTATTGATGGCAAAGTAATTTCAAGATCCCATAGGCCACAGACACATTCATTTAGAATGTCTTAACTAATGGATTTTCAAGTGATTTATGGATTGATTTTTTAATTTTTTTAGAGAAAGTTTTTAAGATCTGTTCCCTTGCTGGCTAGCATATCAAAGCTATCTGACCTAAGAACCTCAGATTAAAATGAATGCAAATAATTTCCAACTGCATGCATTAAATTCGCAATAAATTGTACTGTGAAGGTTGAGTTGAAACCTGTTAAAAGACTGAATTGAGGAAGTCAGTTATTTCCATTGGTCTGATTCATGAAAGCTTGATAACTGAAGTTTGATAACTATAAGAATTCAGACGGTATTTAGGAAATTTGGACAATCTATTATTGAAATAAGAATGCCTGATATTGAAAATTGCCTAGGTATTTAAAGATAAATTTTATTTTAAACACCAGGCATCTGCAAAATCCTATGCTGCACTAATCCAACTGTACAAAAAGTACAAAACCTGAGATTAATGTTAAACCTTCCAACACATTCCAACTTGTTTGCTGCAATGTACAATGATTTGACCAAGGATAGCATGGCAGTACAGTGATTCACTCTGCTGTCTCGCATCACCAGGGAACCGTGTTCAATTCCCAGCTTGGGTCACTATCTTAGTGGAGTTTGCATGTTCTCCCCATGTCTGTGTGGGTTTCCTCCGGATGTCCGGTTTCCTCCCACAGTCTGAAATATGTGCATTGGCCATGCTAAATTCTTCATCAGCATACCCGACCAGACGCCGGAGTGTGGCAACTAGGGGATTTTCATTGTAACTTCATTCCAATGTTAATGTAAGCCTATTATGACACAATAAATAAACTAAAAAAAGGTATGGCATCTAAGTAATGGTTTTCTGAAATTTGGAGTGATTGTCAAGAATAGAACAGATAGTATGAATGTACATGTTTTCACAAATCTAATAGGAAAAACTTCAATAAAAACTGCACACACTCTCACACAGTATTATACAAATGTTTCAATTTTATATTTTTTTTCTTTTCAGAATCTTCAGATGGTGTTTATCTGATGTTAGGAAATGGAAAAGATTTCATCGTGTCATTTGATATTAAATTCTTAACAAACGGGAGCATTTCAGTGGTATTGGAGACAACTGAAAAGAACCAGCTGTTTACAATTCACTATGTCACAAACACACAGCTTATAGCCTTCAAAGACAAAGATATTTACTATGGTATAGGCCCTCGGACGAGCTGGAGTACCATTACTCGAGATCTGGTAACTGACCTGAAGAAGGGAGTTGGCTTATCCAACACTAAGGCTGTAAAGCAGACTAAAATAATGCCCAAGAAAGTCATAAAGCTGGTTGCCAAGGGAAAAGGCTTCATTGACAACATCACAATAGCAACCACGGCACACATGCCTGCCTTCTTTGCTGCCAGCGATTGGTTGGTAAGAAATCAGGACGAAAAGGGCGGTTGGCCAATTATGGTAACACGAAAGCTAGGTGAGGGCTTTAAGTCTTTGGAGCCTGGCTGGTATTCGGCTATGGCACAAGGCCAAGCCATGTCTACACTTGTAAGAGCGTACTTGCTTACAAAGGAACAGGTGTACCTCAGTTCAGCCTTGCGGGCAGTGGTGCCCTATACCCTAAAGTCAGAGGATCATGGAGTAAAAGCTGTGTTTATGAATAAATATGATTGGTATGAAGAATACCCAACTGTTCCAAGCTCCTTTGTTCTGAATGGTTTCATATACTCTCTACTGGGTCTGTATGACCTCAAAGAAACTGCAGGTGAGAAACTAGGACAAGAAGCTAAAAAACTGTATGAACATGGGATGGAGTCTTTGAAAGCTATGCTTCCATTGTATGACACTGGCTCAGGTACAATCTACGATCTCCGCCATTTCATGCTTGGTACAGCTCCAAACTTGGCACGTTGGGATTACCACACCACCCACATCAACCAGCTGCAACTGCTGAGCACAGTCGATGATGCACCTATCTTTAAGGAATTTTTAAAGAGGTGGAAATCCTATTTAAAAGGAGGGAGGGCAAAGCACAATTAGAGCTGAAAGCCAAATTATAATCTTATGAATCATACATATAATATATAAGGAAAGATTCCTTAATTTAAAGATTTTTACAAGTGTGCAAATAGTACCTTTTGTATTCTTGCCATCTTCCTCTTGGCACACTGAGTGTAACAATCAGTAATTCTGTATGGGGAAAAAAAAAATCAAGTGGTTAGAAAAAATGTCCCAGACTAAACATCCTTTTATTTGTCCTTCTGTAAGTGAAATACTTATTAATTGGAGTTGAATTAAGCTTTCAGTTCAGCATGCTCATTAATCTTAACAATTTAAAAGCCTCTTTCTGACACTTTACACATGTCATCAGCGCTTACTGCTTTACAGGTATATACTTTTTCTTGTGCCTTTGTGGTTTTCAGAATTGTTTTTCTTCAGCATTGCCTGTTTTTGCAGCCATTTGGTTATGCCATCAAATCATTTATCTTTTTGTCAGTAGATGAAATACTGTTTGTGTATTTTCAAAGTAGTTACACCAGCCTCAACACTTTTCTGTTCAAAAACTTTGTAGCTTTGTCTATGATCCTAGCCCCAATACCAAACTAATGTATTAATTTCTATGCTGAGTGAAATGTTGAAAATTGTGAATGACCCCTAAGGTGGTTTGTCGGCATGTTTCCATTTTATTTTCTGTTCAGGGTCGAGACTGCTCTTATAAAGTATGTTGAGTAGCATGAACTTGTAAAAATGTATTCTTTAAATATTCATCTGCAACGGGCATAGAATATTTTTCCATTGTATATTTAAAAGAAGATCCTTCAAAGCTTATTGCTCATTTAGCTTTTGATGCACATGGCAAAGCACAACACAAAGTTAAAATGTAACTGCACAAGTATAGTATATATGTATAGTGAATCTTCTATTAGAGTGCAAGGGGTGAATTTGGTTTTCAGTGGAATCAATAAGTTCCAAGTGGTAGCTGGTGCCATTTCCACTCTTTCTTTTGCCTCCACCACTTTCTGAACCCACTTCCTTCATTCACTTTTGTTTCTATTTGATTTGTGTAGCAATCTCCTAGGATTAAACTTTTATTTGAGGGCATATTGTAATACAATAATTACTTTGATTATGGTCATACAATTGGACTTTTTTCAAGTCTTGTTTGAATGTAGTGAAGGTGTTTGCCTGATTCGGGCATTGCTTCTCTCTCACTTTGTAATAGGCAGTGTGACAATATAATCTTGTCAAGGAATTGTTAATATAATGATCTAACTGTTTGACGTAGTTTTAAATGTTCACAGCCTGGTAAAAACCGAAAATTCAGGAATTGCAAAACAAATGGGTCAGTGACCATAAAGAGGAAAAACAGGTTACTGACGAAGAGATTTCAAATGTGGCCCTTTCATTGGTTTTGATTAACAATACTTAAAGTAGCAGTTGACTGAACTTTGCAGGTGCTGACTGGTTTGTATTTCTAGTATATTGTGGCCGCAATTCTCCAACCTTTCATGTCCCACTGCCAGTAAAAATTGGGAATTTAGCGCTCAGATCTCCATTCACTGCAGCAGAACCAGAGAATACCAGTTACTGGCAAGGTCAGAGAATCCAGCCCTATGTTTGTATCTCAGATTTGCCTATTTTTTTTATTTCAAGGCTTGGGCTGCCAAACTGTTAATCAACAAATAATATGAGTGGGTCAGGGAAGGGATGGATGTTAAAGCTATATTACTGTATTTTAAGGTAGTGTGCATTTGACAAGAAAATATCACCAGCCCAGAAATGGATTTGAATGCCAAAATCATTTGGATACTGTGAAAATAAGCTAAAACTATTTTCATAACTGTTTTGATGCCAGACATCTCACATATTCAAAACATGTCTTTTTTCTGGTATTTATCATTTTGTTACATATCTTCTCCAAATAGATCCATAATAGTTATTGGGGAAAGGGAGAAATGCATTATCTTGAGTATATTTAAAATCAGGAAACAGCCTCACTTGGGTTTCCTTATCACATTGCTGTTCTTTAGTATAGGAAAAGACGAAATGATGGTGAAGGAAATCTTGCTTGGTTTCCTTTATTTAAACCTAATTTTTTTAATACATGGAACCAAATCAATGTTTTGACGGGAGCATTGATGCATGGATTGAGAGGTTTGCTTTGGTGTTGATGTGGTCATTTGGTTTAATTATGGATGAGGTTGTTTGGAAGTTGCATCTTCCAACTCCTAATACTCCACCAAATTATAATTATAGTCAGAAAAGAAACAGACTTTATAAGATCTGATTTTTTTTTTTGCTGTTCCTTAATAATTACAGTTAATTTAAAACAGCAAACCAACATGGAATAAAAGGAACTAGACAAACTGTCCTCCTCTTATTGAGTTATCCCTGCCATCTTGCAAAAGTGAGAGAATCTGTGTTACAGCTATTAATAAGGTCCATCTGCAATATTTATAGGTATATTGCGCAAATCAGATTGTAAAGCTAATTTGCAAATCAAGTTACAGGTATGTTGGATGGAAAGTTGTCCAACAGTGTGATTTTCATTTTCTCTGCAAAACTAATATCCATTTGATTTAACTAAATGATATATATTTGAGAGGTGTTCACTATGGCATTTGAATGGGCATAGAAATATTTGGCATTTGCTATTTTATTAGCCAAGCTTTTCTGTTTATGTAAGGTTCTGTATGCTGAATCTCTTTCTTCCACCAACCCATGGTTCATTTCCCTATTTGTAAAGCGATTGGTGATGGTACTGTATTAAAAATGTATTGTTCTGTGTTTCTTTTCCTCTTCATGTTAGTGAATTATGTTCATAGCTCTAAATCATATTTTTTCTGAGCTTAAGTGTTGTCAATACCAAAGCATTACACACAAAAAAAATCATCCAAACTGCTCTGCACCTGAGAAGGTCTTGTTGATAACTTGTAATATTACAAATCATTCTGCTTATTGGATGTATTAAAATGCAAGATGCAGGTGGGTATATGCAAACAGATCACACACAAGCACAATAGTAGATTTTGTGCCGATGTACCCTGTCTGAAAAATGTGCAAGACTTTCACTGAAAGCTGCTATTTTCATTCACCCTGTATTTTTTATCATTTTAACTTGTATTTTTACACGTGGATTTGAACCATATGTTGGATATGCAATAAACTGTTTACTGAACACTGTTGCCTGTTGACAGGGCATGGCAGTGTTATTAGAGCTGTACCGATTTGCATTTGTTAAGCACAATGTGCACACAGTTGTACAGCTTTGCCATTTTGTACACGGCAAGAATTCATAATTTTTTTCAAATAAAATGACTATATACAACTATGTTTATATAAAAATATTGATTGGATCAATCTTTGCTGTGCTGAGTATCTTTGCTTACTGAAATTGTACAATAAAACATTTTCTTAAAAAGAAGGTCCCTAGTTCTGTTGGTTTTTCTTAAGACTGTTGCATAAATGTGGATTGTTTGCATGAAATCTGAGATCACAACTATAATTCTTCATTTTCCTGAACAAAGACTGTGTCTAGGTCTTATCTAAAATTCCACATTCATTGTTACTTGACGATAACATTCAGTTTCTTAAAATGTCACTAGCAAAACTATTATTTAAGCAAAGTACCATCTGATCATTACCATTTTCTAGAAGTGATATATAAATAGGTCACAAGATGATTACTGACCTAAGATTCCTTTGCATGAACATGAATGAGAAATCTTGAATTACATTCTCAGACAAGGAAAAATAGCCGAACATAGTTCTGTAAATAGAGAAAGGAACTAGATGAGTCAATAGTATATTTAGACAAATCAACTGTTATGAGAAACTAATGTATGTACTTTAACGTATTGATTTGGATAGACCACATTCTGCCTGATTTGTCTAGACAAGTAACATTTGCCAACTGGAGCCCATTGTAGTTAAAATATCAAAGCACTCCTCTCGTTGAAAGCTGCCACGGTTGGATTTGAACCCATATCCCCAAAGCATTAGCCTGTACCTCTGAATAAACAGTTCAGCGACTTGAAACTATACGTCAATTAACTAAGGCAGAGCATTTTGGGGTTCAAGTTTAAATATATTGCCCAACATGGAACTGAAACAGATCAGAGAAGTCCCAATTTGATTTTTATTTTATCTCTGTTAAATTAGGTGATCTGAAGTTAAATAAGTGCTGGAAATACTCAGGTTCAGCAGCATCTGTGTAGAGAAACAGTGAACATTATCCAGGAGAAAGGAACAAAAGAAAGGTTAGTGATATGATGGAAGGGTAAAAAACACTAACATTTTTCATGGTCTTTGCAAATTTGTGTTAGAATATACCCATTTGCTCAGCTAGCTATATAAATTCGCAACCATTCATAAATGTTAATTAGTCATATAGATGGAAACATAAGAAATTTACATTTAAAATGTCACCAATGTTTACAGGACATCTCAAAGTGCATCAAGTAGCAAATTGTATTTGAATTATGATGATCATTATGTAGATAAATGAATAAGCAATTTTTACTCCAAGTTGTGTTATGAAACTCCTGAAATATTGATTTCCTGTGTTTTTTTTGGATATTAGCAAGAAACATTTGTGGAAATATTAAACAACAAAGTAATTAATTAATTTGATTTATTAACTTAGAAGAAAAGTAATAAAACACTATAAAGAACAATTTTATACTTTAGCAAATTAGCAGTAAGAACTTAACCCCTCAAAAACTAAAAACCCAGAAATACCTGCTTTCTTCATTATCTTAAACTGGAGATTTAGGATTATGAAGAAAACAGATACTTCTGAGACCCCAGTTCCCCAAACAACAATCATACATTTATTAGTCAAATCTGGGTAGTGATTACCACACCGTAGAGCTCAAGTGACCAGAATTGAGAATGGTGTTGAGTTCAGTGAAGAAAACAGCACTTCATCTCAAGCTGAGCTGTTTCCTGAAGATGGCAGCCCCCTCTCCTATCCTTTAATGTTTATTTATTAGTCATAAGTAGGCTTAACATTAGCACTGCAATGAAGTTACTGTGAAATTCCCCTAGTTGCCACAATCTGGTGCCTATTCAGGTCAATGCACCAAATCAACACATCTTTCAGAATGTGTGAGGAAACCAGAATACCTGGAGAAAACCCCTTGCAGTCACTGGGAGAACGTGCAGACCTACATAGACAGTGATCCAAGCTGGGAATATAACCTTGGTCCCTGGAGTTGTGAAACAACAGTGCTATGCATTGTGCTACCGTGCCACTTTCATCCTGCAATCTCTGGCTGAACTTGTTCCTGGGGATTCTCTTTCTCTCTCGTTTGCTGCTCCTTCTTCAATGCCTCATCTGTGTCTTTTCAACCCACCTTGGCAAGCAAACCCAATCTTTTGTTCTCCCCTGTGATCATCGCATCTTTTCCCCTGTACTGCACTGAATTATGTTGCAAATCAAAGGTGAGTTTTGAGTTTAGATTTCAAATGAATCCAACACGTGCAGGTTTTTAAATTCATTTAATTTTGTAAGACAAAATAAAAGTCACTGGTGGAAAGCTTTATCTCCTGTACAGTGGTTGTAAAAACTTACTAATGGCAGCTAAACATGTGTTGTGTACTGGAGATAAAAGCCACTTCAAAGCCCTGAACTGAAATAGGGCAAGCTGTGAGAAAATCGGATGGTAATGAAGAAGGCTATAACCCAGAGGAGGGGATGTGCTGTTAAGTAAAATAAAATTGCAACTTTCTATGATTCTGGAAACTGACTAGATGTTGTTCAGTGCTATGTAGGGGAAAAAATTATTTACTCAATATAGGCAAAATGGCTGCATTTATAGTGCTGTGATGCCAGCAGGAAAATGAATGCCACATTTTGCTTTCTGCTGGCAGATGTCTTTTGGCAACCAAGAACAAATGTTGAATCGCTCACATTTCCTTTCCGACCACAGTGGCATTTTTTTACAATCAGAGTCAAGCCAGAGAAAGAAAATTGTACACACGTTGTCTTGGTGATAAATTTGAATTTTTAGCTACATAATTTGTGATGAACCACAATTTGTGACATTTTTAAGGCCCATCATTTCTTGGATTTAAATGAACATTCTTTTAGCAAAGGAGGATTTGACTTGCTGAACCTTTCTGAATGTTTACATTGTGTATTCGTTGTATAAAGCTCCATAATCAAAGAATAAGCTTTGTTCAGTTCGAAGTGTTTTATAGATATATATATATATATATATAATAGCTGATTTCCCCCCCCCCCCCCCCCCCCCAGCTACAATTCCATTGCTTGTGGCATTTTACTTCAACAAATAGCCTGCAAAGTTTCAGATAACAATGTCGTTACTGATACTGAAAACATAAATCCCTCTTACGGCATTCCCACACTGAGAGAAAACATTAATCAATCCATTTGCTTCCTTTTGGTTGGGTGCAGATGTAAATTGAGCACCAAGTGACCATCCTGTATCAATGCCCAAATTATTTCTCCCTGGCCCAATGCAAAAATGTGGCTGGAATTGCAATTTGCTTATGCCAGAAAGAGTGAGTAAGTGAACACTAGATAGGTCTGTTTGTGCTCCCTGATTGTTTTTGTACACACTGTTATAAGGTTTGAACTTCACATATTGAAGAACAATTTAATCCAAACCTTTGAATTTTTCTTATTCATTCATGGAACCTGGGTGTTACTGGCTGGCCAGCATTTGTTGCCCGTTCCTAGTTGCCCGAAGGCAGTTGAGAGTCAATCACATTGCTGTGTCTCTGGAGCTACGTGTAGGCGAGACCAGGTAAGGATGACAGATTGTTTTCTCTAAAGCACGAGTGAACCATATAGGTTTTTCCAACAATTGTTTCGTAGTCATAGAACATAGAACATTACAGCGCAGTACAGGCCCTTCGTCCCTCGATGTTGCGCCGGCCAGTAGACCCTCTAACCTAAACTATTCCAATATCATCCATATGCCTACCTACTGACCATTTGAATGCCCCCAAAGTAGGCGAGTCCACAACTGCTGCAGGCAGGGCATTCCACGCCTTTCACCACCCTCTGCGTAAAGAACCTGCCTCTGACATCCGTCCTATAACTACCACCTCTTAATTTAAAGTTATGTCCCCTCGTGTTGGTCATCACCATCCGAGGAAAAAGGCTCTCACTATCCAGTCCTTTGATCATCATATACGCCTCAATTAGGTCACCGCGTAACCTTCTTCTCTAATGAAAATAACCTCAGGTCCCTCAGCCTTTCCTCATAAGGCCTTCCCACCATACCAGGCAACATCCTGGTAAACCTGCTCTGCACCCTTTCCAATGCTTCCACATCTTTTTTATAATGCGGCGTCCAGAACTGTACGCAATACTCCAAGTGCGGCCGCACCAGAGTTTTGTACTGTTGTAACGTAACCTCACGGCTCCTAAATTCAATCCCTCTACTAATAAAAGCTAACACACCGTATGCCTTCTTAACTTTATCAACCTGGGTGCCAACTTTCAAAGAGCTATGTACTCGTACCCCAAGATCCCTCTGCTTGACAACACCATTAAGGGTCCTTCCATTAGCCCTATATTTCATATGCCTGTTATTCCTACCAAAGTGAATCACCTCACACTTATCCGTATTGAATTCCATTTGCCACCTCACGGCCCAGCTCTGCAACCTATGTCCCTCTGCAAACTGTAACATCCATCTTCGCTGTCTACAACTCCCCCCACTTTGGTATCGTCAGCAAATTTACTAATCCAACCCTCTTCACCCTCATCTAGGTCATTTACAAAAATGACAAACAGCAGTGGCCCCAAAACAGATCCTTGAGGTACACCACTTGTAACTGCAAGTGGTGTACCAGAGGATTAATCAGTAGATTTTTAATTCGAGATTTTAGTATTGAATTCAGATTCTACCATCTGCCGTGATGGGATCCAAACCCAAATTTCCGGAACACTGGTTGAGTTTCTGGATTAATAGCCTAGCAATACACTAGACTATTGCCTTGCCATTGGATATTTGTTGAGCTTCTGCCCCAACAGAGACAAGCATAAGAGAGATCCAGGATTATGTTTGTCAAGAAATGAGTTTTCAATACTGGGGACTACAATACTAAATTGTCCAGTATCCATTTGGATAAAAAATATTGAGCCACCTACGAACCAAAGTTCCCTATGCTATTCTGTTGTGCATTAATCTTAAACACTAAAGGCTACTCCCTGTAATTTTAATGTGATGTTTCCATTTTCCACTGGAGTCATCTTACAAACTGAGTGAAATTGCTAGTTTGAGAAATTTTGTGCTGAAAAGCTATTTTTATCAAGACCCATGTGGGTAGCCCATTTCCTATACATGTTTGAAATCAGTATAAAAGGAAACTTTCATCCAGAGGATTAATCAGAAACCAAGATCCCAGCTACTAATTCAATATAGCAGCCATTCCCTTTGACTCTTAACATTTCTGTTGCACAGAGCAGCTTTTGTCAAAGGACTACAGGAATTGTTGGACAAAAAGCTGAACAAAATCCAAATGGTTCACTTTGTACAACCATGATGGGTGCAGGTGGGGTGGGGGGTGGATTTTACAGCCTTGTTCATCACAAAACTGTAAAATCTCACTCGAGGTCAATGGATTTTCCCGTTGTCCATTCCAATTCCCATGGCAGCAGGGTGGTAAAACTCCAAGCTATGGAATCGTGAACTACCATAACAATGAAGATAAATTAATCCACACTAAAACTAAACCCAGACATGATATGAGGAAAATGCAGTGCTGGATAGCTTAGGGAACCATATATGTCCAAAACCACCTGTTCTACCCAAACATGCTGCACTTATGTCTTCAATCCTAAAATGTTCATTTCTAAAATAAATGAAATTTATTTAAATGAATAATGTCATTAACATTTTTCTCAGAAATCTGCTCCAGAGCTTGACATGGAATAATGTTTTCTAAACCTCTGACAGTATTCTTAAAAAATAATTAATGAAAATAATATATTATCCTCAAGCAATCAGAATCCTCAGCCACCCTGATTCTAGCATTCGTTCCATAAGTTCTATGCTGCTATTTCCCTACCACCCACACTCCATCTGTGAATGTTGGAGATTAGGGAAAACTGATGATCAGGTCTCATTGTAATTGATATTCAAAAAAGCCGCCAGGCTGAGACATAATTAGTTTTACTTTCAACTTGCCTTATACCGTTCTTGTCGTTTCCTTGTGCAATGTACCTCAGCTAGGTACAAGGCTTGGTTGGATCTCTTTCCCCAGCCTCCTCTACTGAGCTAAGAATGTTTCCAAAGACCAAGCCTGCATTAGAAATAGAGAAGGATGCGTGATTAATCACCCTCGTTGATAATACCAATGCAACCCATTACATATCCAAAGTTGTGTGAGTTAGGTTGCCTGGCCATGCTAAATTGACTCTTAGCGTCAGGAGGATTAACAGGGTAAATGTGGGTTATGGGGAGAAGGCCTGGGTGGGAATGCTGTTGTGCAAACTTGATTAGCCAAATGGTGGCCTCCTGCACTGAAAGGATTCTATGATTTTATATCATTGCCAATTGTCATGAATACGGTAACGTGAACTTATGCCCATTGATTAGTCACATAAGCCCTGTGCAAAGACTAATTTTTAATTGTTCATATTATTCATTAAGTACAATTAATACATAAGCAGACTCCTATTATGTGCAGTTAGTACGCCCATGTGAAAGATTAAACTTGAGATCATCCAAAACTCTGCCCATGTTTTAAGTTGCAACAAATCCTGTTCCCAATCACCTTTTTTGATCACATTAACCAGGGTCCTGATTTTAAAATTCTCAACCTTTTGAAACCCTTTCCAGCTTCACTTTCCCCCATCTCTGTAATCTCCTTCAGTCTCAGTCTCTCCCCCCCCCCCCCCCCCCCCCCCACCCCCGCCCCCAACAACCCTCAGATATCTGTATTCCTCTAATTCTGGCGTCTTGAGCATTCCTAGTTTTAATCATGACACTTGGTGGTACTGCCTTCGGTTCTCAAGTACTGAACTCTGGAATTCCCTCCTACACCTCTCCACCTCACTTTCCTCCTCTAAGACACTCCTTAAATTTAATGAGGCTGTAAAGACATAGGAAGTGGTGTATCTACTGACTGATGCTCTTGTGTATTAATCTTCTTCAACAACATTTATATGGTGCTTTTGACGTAATAAAACTTTTGACCAAGCTTCCAGCTATCTGATCTAATGGGTGCGATTTTCCGGCCTCACTAGCCCTGAAACCAGAAAATTCCACCCTTTCCATGGTTCACCCCTTGCCTGCCCTGATTCCCATGGCCAACGTGAAGGTAAAAGTCACCCCAAAATTTCTTTTGTGGTTCAGTGACATTTTTGTGAAGCACCTTTAGGATGTATTAAGTACTTTATAAATATACATTGTTGAGGATAAATTCATCGGTGCATCAATTGGCATATAGACCACTTCTTACTCCTCGACTGCCTCATTAGTGTCACGATGTGTTTATTGCTCTCTGAACACTCTTCACGTAAAAAGCCACAAATGTCCTTCACAACCTTCACTTCCTTTAGCTCCTTGAGATATTTTATTACACAGAGGCATATTCTCCTTTCACACTTTCCTCCTGATTCCCAGACATACTGGCGCTTTTCCAGCAATTAGCATTCCATTCTCACATTAGCCTACACCTCACTGCTAGGTCTGTGTCTTGGGAGTGTCTGGAGTTTGATTTAATCCAGTTTACAGTTTACTCCTATTCTGGTCTAACCATTTTTATGATGCCAGCAATTCCACCTGCCTTATAAGTGCCGCTGCACAAATGAAATGAGATGAGTAAAGGAGACACCTTGTGATTTTTCTCTCAATATTTCTGTTCCTTTCAAGGGACTGCATCATGTCTTAATGATGGGAAGACAGAAGTGAAGACCTGACTATGTAATGATTAATGGACTGAAACCCACATTATACTATTCCATGCTGAGGTCCAATGTTCCATGCTGCTGTCCTACTTTTTTAAAAGTCATATCTTTCACAAACATCTACAATCACTTAAGATTTTCAATCTATGTATAATTTTCAACAAGATTGTTCTTAAAAATCACCCCAAATGTTAGCAGTGCTAACCCCCTGTGCACCATGGGGTTAGCACTGCTGCCTCACAGCTCCAGGGACCTGGGTTTGATTTCTGGGTTTGATTAATTTATCCTCGGTCACTGTCAGTTTAGAGTTTGCACATTCTCCCTGTGTCTGCATGGGTTTCCTTTGACTGCTCCATTTTCCTCCCAAGTGTCCGTTAGTGTCCTGGGATGCATAGAAAGAGGAATTAGTGGGATAAATATGTGGAGTTGCAGGAATAGAGCCTGGGTGGGATTATTGTCAGTGCAGACTCGATGGGCCGAATGGCCTCCTTCTGCAGTGTAGAGATTCTGTGATTTATAGTAGATATGAAATCAGCCCATGCTTTAATTAGATTTATTATTGTCAAAAATATGAGTATACAGTGAAAGTATTGTTTTTTCATCTTATACAGACGAAATATACTGTTCATAGAGAAGGAAAGGAGAGAGTGCAGAATGTAGTGTTAGCTAGGGTGTAGAGAAAAATTAACTTAATGTGAGGTAGGTCCAAGTTTCTCTCATATCCTCTACAAAATGACTGTGCATCACACCGATCTCTTTAATAAGCCAGATAAAACTTTACTACTACTGGTTTCATATGTATTCATGCACAATCTTATCTCAAAACCCCTCCTTCTAATATACCCATCAGAAGCTTATGTATTTTCAATAGGATCATTGAAGGACGAACTTCGTGGACTATTACTGTCCAGCCCAGATAATTCTAGAACTAAGGGAAGGAAATTGAAATTCATTCATCCATCCAAGACCTGCCATAATCATCCAAACACTCTGTCCCATACCAATTCCCTCAAATCTTAGTCTCCTTTGCCCCACCATTCTAGTTGGCTGAGGCCATTCACACCCCATTCAAGAGAAGTGAAACCAGGAAGGTATTTCAAAACAAGGATGAGAGTTTTAAAATCAGCACTCAGTTTGACTGCGAACCAACTGAGCAGAAAAAGTGATTGGGAACAGATTTGTTGCAATTTAAAATGTGGGCAAAGTTTTGGATGATCTCAAGTTTAATCTTGTACGTTTGTCATTAACTGCACATAATAGGAACCTTTTTGGGTACTAACTGCACCTCAATGCATAATATAAATATTTAATAGTGTCATAAGTAGGCTTACATTAACACTGAAGTGAAGTTACTGTGAAAATCCCCTAGTCATCACATTCTGGTACTTGTTCAGGTACACCGAGGGAGAATTTAGCGTAGCTAATGCAATTGACCAGCATGCCTTTCAGATTATGGGAGGAAGCTGGAGCAGCAGGAGGAAATCCACGCAGACACGGAGTATGTGCAGTCTTCACAAATTTGATTGAGTTTTTTGAAGGGATAACACAGAAGGTAGATGAGGGCAGTGCAATTGATGTTATCTACATGGACTTTAGCAAGGCCTTTGACAAGGTACCGCATGATAGGTTGTTCCATAAGGTTAAATCTCATGGGATCCAGGGTAAGTATCTAAATGGATACAAAATTGGTGTCTTGACAGATGCTAGAGGGTGGTTGTAGATGGTTGTTTTTCAAACTGGAGGCTTGTGACCAGCGGTGTGCTTCAGGGATCAGTACTGGGTCTCCTGTTATTTGTCATTTTGTATAAATGATTTGGATGAGAATATAGGAGGTATGGTTAGTAAGTTTGGAGATGACAGTAAGATTGGTGGCATAGTGGACAATGAAGAAAGTTATCTAGGATTGCAACGAGATCTTGATCAATTGGGCCAATGGGTTGATGAATGGGAGATGGAATTTAATTTAGACAAATGCGAGATGATGCATTTTGATTGAACCAGGGCAGGACTTACTCAGTTAATGGTGGGATGCTGGGGAGAATTGCAGAATAAATAAATCTAAGGGTACATATCCATAGCTCCTTGAAAGTGGAATCACAGGTAGACAGAGTGGTAAGAAGGCATTCAGCGTGCTTGGTTTCATCGATCAGAACCTTGAATACAGGAGTTGGGACGTCTTGTTGAAGTTGCACAAGACATTGGTAAGGCCACACTTGGAATACTGTGTGCAGTTCTGGTCACCCTATTATAGAAAGAATATTACTAAGCTAGAAAGAGTGCAGAAAAGATTAACTAGGTTGATACTGGAACTTGATGGTTTGAGTTATAGGGAGAGGTTGGATAGACTGGGACTTTTTTTTACTGGAGCATAGGAGGCTGAGGGGGATGTTATAGAGGTGTATAAAATAATGAGGGGTATAGGTGAGGTTGATAGTCAATATCTTTTCCCAAAGGTAAGGGAGTCTAAAACTAGAGAACATAGGTTTAAGATGAGAGGGGAAAGATACAAAAGTCTCCAGAGGGGCAATTTTTTCACACAGAGGATGGTGATTGTCTGGTACAAGTTGCCAGAGGTGGTGATAGAGGTACTGTCTTTTAAAAAAACATTTAGATAGTTACATGGGTATGATAGGTACAGAGGGCTATGGGCCAAATGTGGGAAATTGGGATTAGTTTAGAGATTTTAAAAAAAAAAAGGGCAGCTTGGACAATTTGGGCCGAAGAGCCTGTTTCCATGTTGTAAACCTCTATGACTACTGGATAGTGAGCGAAGCTAGAAATCGAACCCAGGTTCCTGTCAGGCAGCGGTGGCAGCGCTGTCAGGTGGCAGCTTGGTGCCCAGGGCTGGATACGTCAGAAACTCTACGTAGTCTTGCATAGTGCTGGTGTGAGTAGTCAGAGGGTCATGTTCCAGCGTTCATGAGAATTACAATGATATATAACGGATTGCATTAGTTCAATCAACAACAGAACCACCCTACCCTGTACCTCCCCATCCCACCCACGTATCTCAACACCCAAAGAGGAACAAAAACCCCTTGAGTCAACATTAAAAGCTTCTCCCCTTCCCCACCTCTGGCCACATACCATAGCTGAAATCCCATCATGGAAATTGATGAATTTAAATTTGTTGGCTGGTCAGCATTTATTGAGTAAGAGGTCTGACAACACCAATTTTAAATCCAACCGATTTATTTGATGGTAAACTTGCAAGCTTTCGGCCTTTGTAGCTTTGGTCAGGCTTCTTACTGAGTTTACCCCCGTCCAACGCCGGCGTCTCTCCATCAGCATTTATTGCCCATCCCTAGTTGCGCAAGGGCAGTTGAGAATCAACCACATTGCAGTGGCTCTGGAGTCAAATAGGCTAGATCCAGTCAGGATGGCAGATTTCCTTCCCTAAAGGGTAAATGCGAACCAGATGGGTTTTCCCTGACAATCAGCAATAGTTTCATGGTCATCAGTAGATTCTTAATTCCAGATTTTTTTCCTTGAATACAAATTCTACCATCTGCATGGGCAGGATTTGAACCCTGGTCCCTGGGAACGTGAGCTGAGTGCCTGGATTAATAGTGTAATGATAATACCATTAGACCATCACCTTTCTATTATGATGCGGGACCTACAACAATGCAGTTGATTCTTAACTGCCCTGTGAAATGGTGTAATAATCAACTTATTTGTATTCAAGAAGGTAGCTCACCATCACCTTTTCAAGAGCAAACTGGGGATGGGTAATAAATGCTGGCCTTATCAGCGATGCCCACATCCTATGAATAAATTTTAAAAGATCAAGTTGGGGCCATTATCAGAGAATTACTGGGACACTGTTAAGAGAATTTGCTTTGATGTGTATTTAACAGATTGCAGATTACTAATTGCTGCTGTCTGCTCCAGTATAAATATTCTTGTCACTATTAGATTGGTTAAGTGCCTATTTGATTGGTATCCATCTGAGTCCTTTGTCAATTGAATTAACTTCAGTGTGTTTTGGCTGTTGTAAGGTTTTCTGTCTGTCAGATGATGGAAGTAGAGTCTGAGAGGGAATTTTATTAACACTTTTATTATAGACACCAAAAGTCGTAACTTTGAATATTGAATTCATCAAATTTGATTTATATCCCTAACTTCAAAGGGAAAGTATGCAGACAGCATTCTTGATTTGGAATCTGAGAGAGATCACCTGGGATTCCAGTCAACTTTTTTTTATCTTGTCCACTGCCTCTATACATTCATTTCTACTCTTTTGGAACATAGGTCCCTCTGAAATGGCATAGCAAGCCATTCAGTTCAAGGGCAACCAGGCATGAGCAATAAATGCAGGCCAGCCAGCAACCCCCATGTCCCATGAATGAATTTTAAAAATTTATCCCTTAAACAACATTGTTAAAATAAATTATCTGATTATTACTGCGTTGTTGCTTTTGTGGGAGTTTGCTGTGTTAGATTGGCTGCCAAATTTCCTGCAGTAACGACACCAAAAAACACAGTGACAACACATCAAAAAGTACTTGGCCGTAAACATGAAAGGCTCTGAGTGGAGGTCCGCCTTTATTGCTACAAAGTCTATAACTTTTCAACCGTAACATTTCCAAATGCTGACATTGGACTGGGTTAGGACAGTCAGAAGTCTCATAACACCAGGTTAAAATCCAAAAAGTTTATTTGGAATCACAAGCTTTCGGAACGCTGCTCCTCCCTCAGGATCTGAAGAAGGAGCAGCACTCTGAAAGCTCACATTTCCAATTAAGTTATAGCCTGGAATTTTCTGATCCCACCCACTGGCAGGATTATCCAGTTCTGCTGAAGTCAACAGATGTTTGAATAGGTTGCCATGTCCACCGCAGGGGAATTTGGCATGGCAGAACTCGAAAATTTCAGCCATGGCTTCGCAACCTCTCCAAAAATAGAGTGGTTGTGATTGGTATTAAATATTCATTTGTCTGTTTGTAGATTGACTAATTTAAAATTGTTTTTATTCATTCATAGGACATGGATGTCACTGGCTAGGGCAGATTCATTGTCCATCCGTAGTTGCCCTTGTGAAGGTAGTGGTGAGCTGCCTTCTTGAAACGCTGCAGTCAACGTGCTGTGGGTTAACCCACAATGCTGTTAGGGAGGGAATTTCAATCCAAGATAAAATTATTTTATTGCAGTTTTGATTTCTGGACTTTAGAATTCTGAGTTTTCTATTGCTCAAACTAATCTTCTGGGGCAGGCTAAAGTATCAATGCTCATCTTCTTTTCTGAGGTCTTAAGCAATGTTGCTCTTAAATCTCTATGACAAAGGGCAATGGAGTATGATGTTATTCTGGAAATCAAGCTTGGGGAAGTTGTTACAGATCAAATTGAAATTGGCTCTGTTCACAAGAGCTTAGTCAAGGAGAGAGACCTCAATTTGTATTGTGCATTATCTCATCACTGCAACATTTCAGAACAGTCTGTGGAGCAAATTAATTCTGGTGTACAGTGTTTATGTAATCTGGCTCTCTTGTCAGGGTCTTTGGTTTGCATTTCTGTCATTGTTAGCAGAGGCAGCGTCAATGGTAAGTGTGTCACACAGTGGGAGAGAGGAGGGTGGATGAAAGACAGAGGTCCTATTTTGATTTGATTTGATTTATTATTGTCACGTATTAGTATACAGTGAAAAGTATTGTTTCTTGTGCATTATACAGACAAAGCCTACCGTTCATAAAGAAGGAAAGGAGAGAGTACAGAATGTAATGTTACAGTCATAAGTAGGGTGTAGAGAAAGATCAACTTAATGCAAGTTAGATCCATTCAAGAGTCTGATGGCAGCAGGGAAGAAGCTGTTCCTAAGTCGTTTTGTACTCAGACTTTTGTATTTTTTTCCCCAACAGAAAAAGGTGGAAGAGAGAATTTCCAGGCTGTTTGGGGTCTTAATTTTGCTGCCTGCTTTGCCGAAGCAAAGGGAAGTGTAGACAGAGTCAATGGATGGGGAATTGATTTGTATCATGGATTGGGCTACATTCACAACCTTTTGTAGTTTCTTGCAGTCTTGGGCAGAGCAGGAGCCATATCAAGCTGTGATAAAACCAGAAAGAATGCTTTCTATAGTGCATCTGTAAAAATTGGTGAGAGTCGTAGTGCTATGCCAAATTTCCTTAACCTTCTGAGAAAGGAAAGGCATTGGTGGGCTTTCTTAACTATAATGTTGGCATTGGGGATAAGGACAGTTGTTGAGAGCTTGAAGTTCTCAACCTTTTCTACTTTGTCAATTTCACCATTGTGGCCTTGTGGGATTGATGCAATTCTAGTCTCCTTTTGTTCTGGTTTGAAGTGACAATCCCTAAGTGATGTCCAAATGAAGAGGTGGCTTTGGTGGGTTTATTTATAGAGGTAGTGCCCACCTCCAATCATCAATATAAACACAGCCATTAGAGAAGCAGGAAACCACTTTTATAGTCCCAGAATAGTCAAGCAATCAAGTCACCCACATCTACACTTTACAACTGTGTAGCCACCCATCGCTGACTGTTCCCTTCCTAGCCTAAGTATTATGGAATAGCTGATTATAAATATCATGCTGTCCAAATTACTTGAAACAGCTGCCAAACTCATATTTCCAATGTGTATAGTAAGAGGAGAGGTCTTGAAATCCGGAAATGATGTCCCCGTCTGGCACTGCTGCTTCACAGTGCCATGGTATCAGGTTCAATTCCAGTCTTGAGTGATAGTGTGGAGTTTGCACATTCTTCCGGTGTCTGCATGGATTTCCTCCAGGTGCTCTGGTTTCTTCCCAAGCTCCAAAGATGTACAGGTTAGGTTGATTAGCCATGCTAAATTGCCCTTTAGAGTCAATGGGATTAGCAGGGTAAATATGTGGGTTTATGGGATAGGACCTGGGTGAGATTGTTGTCGATGCTAGCTTGATGAGCCAAATGTCCTTGATCTGTACTGTAGGGATTCTATGATTCTATTCAAAAATGTTTATTAAAAACTGAAGAGCATAAAATAAAATAGAATTAAACACAAATAACCGTACATGGGAGTAATATTACTAAACAGTCCTACAAGATCTCAAGTACCCTTAGAGCTAGCCATCTCCTTTTCTGATCAGCAACTGCTTATAGATTTTAAAATATGTAGAATTCCTATCATTATTACTACTCGGTTTTCTCTTGGAGTGTCCTCTGAGATTGGCAGCAGCTGGTCCTTCAGGTTTGGCTTTGCTCATTGCTTTCTAGGGGTTCTGATCAGTTATTCCTGCTGAGAGATTAGGTACTGGTGAGGTGCAATGACCCAAACAGGCACCGGACTGTGGCGACTAGGGGAATTTCACAGTAACTTCATTGCAATGTTAATGTAAGCCTTACTTGTGACTAATAAATAAATTCTGTTTTACTTACTTTAGATCGAAACAGCTATTCTTCTCACATAGATTTCAATATTTCCTTAAATGCATTCTTTCCCTATGATCTCTCCATTTTCTTTTTAGAAATGTTTTCTTCCCAGAGTTGGTTAAATTAATTTCTTTACTTTAGCTCTCAGGTTGTTAACTTATTTTTAAATCTCATCTTAAATCTATTTGCACCTTATTTTACAACTTGTAGATTGTCCTTTGAAACAAAACAACATATTCAAATCTATTCCTGTAGCTTTATGAAAGCATTTGTTTGAAATCCCCCTTGATACATTATTGTATCAAAAACTATCACAATTACCCCATAGTCAAATTCCCAACAGCTTGCCATCTAGTATGTAAGAAATATGGCAATGATATTACCAACAGCCAATTGTTACAATTTCTTTGTTTTCTGGACCCAAGGATATTGGTTCCTGTTTTCCATGTAACAGAAACCATTAGTGCCACTTTTGATAGGATCTACCTTGCATTAAGTTGGTCTTTTTCTATATCCTAGCTATGGCTATAACACTACGTTCTGCACTCTCTCGTTTCCTTCTCAATGTACGATATGCTTTGTCTGTATAGCATGCAAGTAACACTACCTTCACTGTGCACTAATACATGTGATAATAATAAATCAAATCAAATAACCCTGAAACAAATTGACATGCCCATCATAGAATGATACAGCAGAGAAGATCAATAAGCCTATGCCAGCACTTTGGTACATCTATTCAATTTGTCCCATTCAGCCTGCCCTTTTCCTGCAAATTTTTCTTTTCCATGTATTTATCCAATCACTTCTACGTAGTTATTATTGAATCTGCTTCCATCAATCTTTCATTCCTGATCATAAGAAGGAAAAGGAATTTTCATCTTTAGAATCATAGAATCTCTGCATGATTTCAGCAAGATCTTTAATAAGATTCCATTTGGGAGACTTAAAATAGAATAGAATCCCTCAAATCAGAAAGATTTCAGCCTATCATTCAGCCTATCGAGTTTGCAGCTCTATCCCTATAACCCCACACATTTATTCTACTAATTCCCCGTGACACCAAGGGAAATTTGCCAAGATCAAGCCACCTAACCCTCACATCTTTGGACTGTGGATGGAAACCAGAGCACCTGGAGGCAACCCATACAGACATGGGGAGTATGTGTAAGCTCTATGCAGACAGTCATCCCAAGGCTGGAATTGAAGCCAGGTCCCTGATGTTGCAGGCATTAGTGCTAACCACTGCGCCACTGTGCTGTCCTTCTGAATTCAAATTTCACTATCTGCCAAGGTGGAGTTTGAACAGGAATCCCTAAATCTTGGTCTGGATCTCTGGATTACTAGTCCAGTGACAATACCACTATGCCAACTCGCCTCTGGCTCTTTAGCTAATTATCTTAAATGCACCCAAGGTGTCTACTAGCCAGTTTACAACACAGTGATGTGAGGTGGAAGGAAAGAATCAGTGACAGACACTACGTGAACTTTTACTGCTGACGAGTAGCTCTTCACTGTAACGTCGCAGTGCCCGGCAGTGCTAATCTCATTCAGCTCACTGCAGATATTATTCCTGTATCCTCCCAAGAGATATGTCTAACAAAAAAATTAATTTCTTTCTGCTTAAGCATTAATATTAAACCATTACCTGCATGGGAGCGTTGCTGTAAAATTTATTGAAATGGCAGCGTGAGAAATGACTGCAATAACCACTGAGTTACAGCAGGGAACCTTTCAAAATCGTACAGTGTTCCAGTTTGTATGCTTGGCATTTAATCAAGTCGGAGCAGATTCATGTCACCGTTGTATTTATTCTCCATAAATTAGGCATAAAAATTAAACGGATTAACTTTTTAAGTGCTGTAAAATGATTGCTAGGTTTTTAATTACATTGTTTTGCTCCAACTGCAGGCATTTTATAAAGTTATATTTTTCCATCTGCCCCTACCCCCTTCCCTTCCCATGGCCCTCCTTTAAGTCCAGATCACTTAAACTCCATTCAACTTCATTCTTGGTGCACATGCCTCGACTTGCAGTGATGACAGAGTCATGACGGGAGATTGAAACTGAGTTCACACACATGGACCAGGATTTCCCACACCCATTCTTCTGGTGTGGGTTTGGTGATGCGAGTGGAAACTCTCGCAAGAGACCCTAGTCCCGTTTTACATAAGCGGGAAATCTCACCGTGATATTCTAGTTCCCCATTCCCCACCTCACCCCAGTTTTTAACTGTCCAGATCACCTGTCCTAGTACCCTGTTGCCACCGCTATAGTTAAGAAAGCCCACCAATGTCTCAACTTTTTCAAAAGACTAAGGAAATTTGGCATGTCAGCTACAACTCTCATCAACTTTTACAGATGCACCATAGAAAGCATTCTTTCTAGATGTATCATAGTTTGGTATGTCTCCTGATTTGCCCAAGACCACAAGAAACTCTAAAAGGTTGTGAATGTAACCCAATCCATCACACAAACTAGCCTCCCATCCATTGACTCCCTCTGCAATTTCTGCTGCCTCAGCAAAACAGCCAATAAAATTAAGGACCCCACACAATCCAGACATTCTCTCTGTTTCCACCTTCCTTCAGAAAAAAGGTACAAAAATCTGAGATCACATACAAACTGACTAAAGAATATCTTCTTCCCTGCTGCCATCAGACTTTTGAATGGACCTATCTGCATTAAGTTGATCTTTCTCTACACTCTAGCTATGACTATAACACTATATTCTGCATTCTCTCCTTTCCTTCTCTATGAACAGTATGCTTTGTCTGTCTAGCATGCGCAAGAAACAATACTTTTCACTGTATGTTAATACATGTGACAATAATAAATCAAATCAAATCAAAAACCAGAGATGTAACGGGAATCCCCACCTTCAACACTGAGGAAAATATAATAAATTTGGTGCACACTGGTGTGTATTATGACTGGTCTCTCACAATGTGCGCCTGGCCAGCAAACCTCTCATAGGAGTTCAAAGGAATGTCACTCAGGCGGGAGAAGGTCAGGATTAGGCAGTACCCTGGCACAACCTATGCACTACCCTCTGCATGCACAGACATTAACTTGCATTTAAATAGCATCTTTAACATGTCCCAGGTTACTCCGTAATGAATGCTTACGTATTTTAGGGCACGGGTGGAGGCCATTTGGCTCGTTGTGCATTGCCTAGCCCTTTGCATGAGCTAGCCTTCGACTCAGAGGCAGGAGATTACCCACTACGTCACTCCAACCCTTTAGTCACATAATCCCCTGGGAAAATAAAAGAAAACCAAGGTCAATAAGGAGAAAAAAAATTCTAGGAAATTCCTCTTTGCCTCATTCAAACAATTGGAACCAGTCCAGGAGATATCATTCTCTGTGTGTATAATACCTGTTAATCCTCATACCTTCCATACAATGCAGTCCCTTCCCACAATCACTTTCATTAATCTGGCTCTCTTCAATCAACACCAAATCTCATTGGGCATTTTACAGCCTTCCAGACTAAACATTGAGTCTAACAACTTCAGAGCATGAACTCTCCCCTCCCATTTCACCCCATTTTGATTTATTTGATTTTATTTCTTCTTTTCATTTCAATCATCCATCCATTTTTATCACTTTTTATTTTTATTTTCATTTTTCCACTTCTGAAATCTTGCTCTCCATCTTGTCTCCAGCTTCACCTCTTACTGCCACACCACTGTCCAGCCCTCTCCAGAGCCAACTGCCACATTCCTCAGATAGTCCCCTGGCAATCTGTACCTTCACTCTGCCATTTCCACGTTCTGATCACTTAATGGACACTGTTAGCACCTTTCTCAACCTTCATCATCACCATTTACATTACCTTTGTACCAATTACAGGTGTTCCTCCGCCTCCATTCTCACAGTATTAACCTTGTCTGATTTTCTTTGCCCTCTGACGAAGGGTCATCCAGATTCAAAACATTGGTTCTATTCTCTCTCCACAGATGCTGTCAGACTCACTGAATTTTTCCAGCCCTTGTTTCCGATTCCAGTATTTGCTTTTAATCAAATCCATACCCTTCTGGGCTACAATGCTATCTGTTATTTCCAGAGTTTACTCCACTTTGCATCTGGTGCCAATACCTGAAGATCCACTTGACTCCCAGTGGCTGGAATATAAACTCTTCTTCTGGAAGGGTTTTCCACTGTCATCGTGTAATCTCGTTACCTCCAAATAAACCTCAAATCGCGCAGTTTAGGTTTTGTATTCTATAAAGTGAAGAGGTAATTGATACTTTGCTTGTGAAAAGTGATCTCTCTGAGATTGCCATCTCAACAGTAATGTACAGTTCGTGAAAGAACAATGGTATCTTAATCTGGATTAAGGTGGCATGGATTCCTTCTTAATGCATCGAGAAAGGTGGCTGCAGTAAATAATATTGTTGCCCTAGAAGCCATCGTGGAGAGCTTACAACAATAACTGCATTTATACAGCCAGATGTCTAGCGCATTGTACAGGAGTGTAATCAGCCAGACACTCGCACACTTGGTCAACAAGGTCGGTTTTAAGGAGCATCATAAAGGAGGAGACGTTTTCAAACACTGCAGGCAATCTGGACTAGATTTCAGACAGAATCAAAGACCAAACGCATGACACCATCAAGTTTTCTAATCACGTTATTTTCTAACCTTCTGATTGGAAAACATATCAGCTTGTGCTTTAAAAGCAGAAGGAGTTTGCCTTTCAACAATAGGCATTTTCAAGTGTGTTCTTTGTATTTGGGGTGTGCCCAGAAGGAATTATCATAGAATCATAGAATCCCTACAGTGCAGTAAGAGGCCATTTTGCCCATCAAGTCTGCATTGATATCCCACCCAAGCCCTATCCCCAATGTATTTACCATCCTAATCCTCCTGATATTAAGGGGCAATTTAACATGGCCAATTAACCTGACCTGCACATCTCTGGACTGTGGGAGAAAACTGGAGCACCTGAAGAAAACCTACACAATCACAGGAAGAACTCCACATAGACAGTGACCCGAGACAAAAATTGAACCCAGATCCCTGATGCTGTGAGGCAGCAGTGCTAACCACTGTGCCACCATGTTGAATTATGATGCGTTTGGCATTCTTATAGAAGAACCTAATAATATACGTCTCAACTTTTATTGTACAAACCTCTCATTGCCTTACTGCCGTATCGTAATTTACTTCCTAATAATTTCAACTCTGAATGTGTTCTGAACTCAGACACAGTCCCTTCACCTTCACAGGACCAAAGACATAACCAAGCATTTATTACCAGGGGACACAGATACAGCAGAATTTTGGAGTATAAAGACTTATCCAAGCTCTTCCAATTTTTGACATTTGTATCTATCTCCCTGGGGAAGAAAATGTGACACTGGTGACCTGAGCTGCGGAACCTTACTGGATTAGAACCAACAAATTGTTTTTCAAAATCAGGTTGTTTGTTTCATGCTTCAGTGTTTGAGTCATGCATCTTTGCTTGCCCCTTTCCCTAGAGATCCCGCCCCCCATATTTAGCTTCCAGCAGTTTGCACCAATGCTAATAGTAAATGTCAACCTTCACTGTTATCATCATGGAGCACTTGAGTTCTGGTGGCTCCTTCTGAATTGGTCTTTATTTCTCAGTGGTCTTTCAAAGATTGATTGGAATTTGAGACTCCTGTTGTTCCAACACTGGGATTATTTCCACAGGAGCAGAGGGAGCCAAAATAAGATTTTCTTTGGAATTTAAGAAAAGAAAATTAGGAGTTTTGGTAAGGTGAATGGGGAAAGAATTATTAGAATTGGGTAGAGAGTTGATGATGGGGATTCAGAGGAATATGGGAACATGAATAAGCTATTCAGCTCCTACAACCTGTTTCAAAAATGTTAAAATATCGCCAGAAGAGTGAGGGAGATTATAGGATGTTGTTAAATTAGGGGCATTGACCCAGAGAGGTGCTGGAGTGTGGCGATTAGGGGAATTTCATATTAATTTGCATTGATAATGTAAGCCTTATTTATGACTAATAAATAAGTCATAGAGTATTCTCACAGAGAATAGTTGCTGTGAAGACCATTGCATCATTTAAGAGCAAAACTAGACAACCATTTAACACAAAGAGATCACATGGTAGCACAGTGGTCAGCACTGCTGCCTTACAGCACCAGGGAGCCAGATTCAATTGGCAGCTTCGGTGACTGTATATTCTCCCTACGTCTCCGTGAGTTTTCTCCAGATGCTCCGGTTTCATCTTGGGGGGGTTGGTCGGACTAATTGTTGTCTAGTGGTCAGGGGGAGTGGAGGGCTGAATCATTGTCTGGTGGTAGAAGGGAGGAAGAGGTGGGTCAAATGTTCATCTGCAGTGGAGGTGGGGGGTTGGTCAGTGAGGTCAGACTATTCTCTGAAGGGGAATGAGTGAGGACAGATTCTGGGGTGTGGAAGAGGGGGTAAGATGTGTCTCTGTTGGAGTGGGGCAGAGGAGGCCCAATCGCTCACTGGTGGGGGTGGTGGTTTCAGATGGATCTCTGGTAGAGGGCGGCTCTGCTGCCAATCGGTGGGTCGTCGGTGGAGGGAGGGGCACAGGAGTGGCAATCAGTCTGTATAGCAGGGAGGTGGGATGGATAAGAGGGACAGTGATGTGTTTAGGTAGTGGAGGGGGTGGATAAAGGGGACAATGATATGTGTGGGGGCCATTGTTCCAAAAAACGTGCCTGTGTCAGATCACTCACGGGCTGCTTTCTCCACTTTTTGCGGCCTGATCTGACACAGGCACACTTTTTCAAATTTTTTTCTAACTGCACATTTTGGTCCTGCTATGCCCTGCCCACAACACGAATGGACCTGCAATTTTTTTTTAGGCTGAGTGCATATAGGGGTGACTGAGAACAAATTTCTAAGTTGGATCTACATTACTCCCAGATTCAGCACTTCGAATGAAAATGGTAAAATCGGACTCTGTACCTCCGTAAATAAATTTAAAGTGTGTGAAAATTAGCTCCAGTTTCATCTCGACCAGTAAACATATCACATAGTCTAGCATGAGAATTCTGCTCTGTTTCTTTGTTTTTGTTGTAGTGATTATATTCAGTTGGATGCAATCTCTTTGGCATATCCTGCAGTCGTGAGTGGGTATTTTTTTTCTTTGTGGAGTTGCCTTCCCTATGGCTGTCACTGCCTCTCGTTATTCCTTCTCCACTCCCAGTTCGGATCTTGCAATCCTTCTGTCTTGGGGTGGGAGGGGGTGTCAGGCGGTCACTTGCCTTGCAGCTGGAGCCTAGCCAATAGTAGACAGGGGCAAATCTGGGCCACACTAACTCCAGCTTGTTGGGTTGATGTTATGAATGTAGCCTAGTCCATCACACAAAACAGCTTCCCATCCTTTGACTCTGTCAACACTTCCTACTGCCTTGGGAAAGCAGCCAGCATAATCAAGGACCCCATGCATCCCAGACATTCTCTCTTCCACCTTCTTCCATCCGGAAAGGGATACTCAAAAGTCTGAGATCATGTACTAACAAAGGCAAGACCAAACTCTTCCCTGCTGCTTCAGACTTTTGAATGGACCCCTACCATATATTAAGTTGATCTTTCTCTACATCCTAGCTGTGACTGTAACGTTATATTCTGCACTCTCTGCTTTCCTTGTCCCCTATGTACTCTATGAACAATATGCTTTGTCAGTAGCGCACAAAGAAACAATACTTTTCACTGTATTCCAATACATGTAACAATAGTAAAAGTGGTTGGTGCAGATATGATGTGCTGAATGCTTCCTTCTGCACTGTAGGGATTCTATAATTCTAAATCAAACCAGATCAAATCAAATCAGATCAAATCAAATCAATGGACAGGCAGCAACAGAAAGTTGAAAGTAGATTGTTGTCCCTCAGGTGTGAGGGGGCACTCTTCTACTGTAAGAGAACCATTAATAGAATGGGACCACAACTCCATCTCATCTTTGAATCTATGAGTTTTTTTGTGGAACTTCCTATGCTGGAGATAGGAAGAGAATAAATCTTTGCTTCCCACAAATATTGCAAAATTTTCAGTGCTCACGTGTCAGAGGCTCAACGGACACACAATGGATTTGTTTGTAGTTTGTACTGTAGCCTGGGTAACTTAAGCTCAAACAATGTTTAATGTAATAAAAGATGCTGGCCAGCTTAACATCCCAGTGATTATAGAGTCCAGTTACAGAGGCTGCAGTCCCTTTAGTCTTTGATTAGGGCAAATAGATTTTTTTTTAAAGACAGAGTAATTAATTACACCATGAAATATCAATAAAATGTAACAGTGAAGGTCACTGCACTTCTTCAGTGGACAAAGCGGCAGCTCATGAGGCACAGACCCAAACAAATCGAAAAGATTCAAGTTCAATTGCTAGTCATGTTAGCAATCTGTCACAGAAATAATCAGCCCAGGGTCTTTTCGCTCATAGAACCCCTACAGGAGGTCGTTTGGCCCATCAAGTCTGCACCGACCACAATCCTACTCAGGCCCTATCCCACATATTTACCCTGCTATGTCTCATGACAATAGGAAATTTAGCATAGTCAATCCACGTAACTGTGCATCTTTGGACTATGGGAGGGAACTGGAGCACCCAGAGGAAACCCAAGCAGACAAGGGAAGAATGTGCAAATTCCATACAGTCACTCAAGGCCAGAATTGAACCCGGATCCCTGGCACTGTGAGGCAACAGTGCTAACCATTATGCCATCATGCCATCCTCCAGAAGGTGCATTCATACAGAATTGGGCAAAGTTTAGTCAACTGTGATGCTCTGAAAGTCGAATAACTCACTGACAATTTTTTTTATTCATTTGTAGAACGTGGACGTCGCTGATTGACCAGCATTCATTGCCTATCCCTGGTTGCCCTTGAGAAGATGATGGTGAGCTGCCTTCTTGCATCGCTGCAGTCCACGTGCTGTGGGTCGACCCATGATGCCGGAATTCCAGGGCTTTGACCCAACAACTGCAAAGGAACGGTAATAAATTTTCAAGTCAGGATAATGAGTGGCTTGGAGGGAAACTTGCAGGTGGTGATATTCCCATGTATCTGCTGGTCTTGTGCTTCTAGCTGGAAGTGGTTGTGAGCTTGGAAGATTCTGACTGAGGAGCCTTGGTGAATTGCCAAATTGTTATCGGTTGATGCGTTAAGAATGGCTCCTTGTGTGAGAGCAGGTGCCCTAGAAGCACATCCCCTGGGTCAGCATATGGGGGAGAAGGGTAGGAGGAGAACATTGCTGCTGCTGCTAAAATAGTATTAAAGATATTGGAGATGTTTTGAGTGGAAAGTGTTTCTTCATTGCAAAAAAACTATTTTAAAAAGAGAATGAATCACACCATCGATCTGGAACATAAAAGTTGGTTACAGCCTTTGATTTTTAAAAAAATTCCTCCCCAAACAAGCTTATCAATAACAATTATATTATGATCTTAATGGGACATAGAGTTATTTTCACAGTGATATGGAAGTGCTATGGAATAACATTTCTGTTCCTATGAAACAGAGTATTTACCATGTTCAGAAGCACAGCAGACTTGCTGCTACATTTATTGAGGAACAATTTAAAACTGTTCCATGTGTTAAAAGTATATTTTTTTTGTGCACTTTTGAAACATCTGTCACCACTGCAGTTCATTTCTTACAATCTTCGCTTGTAGTAAACTGGAGGATTCACTTCCTTATCTCATACACTCCACCAGCCTCCCATAAATTAGTTAACTCATTCTAAGTGGCCCGCACCGTAGAGTCTGCTGTTTAAACACCGAAGCGTCCTCCTCCATGTGTCCATCCCATCCATTTGCCACCTCCGTCCTTGTGTGGCACTCTCCTGACGCTCTGGGTCAGAGGGCCATGGGGACATGCTACACTTCAGGAGCAGAGCACATAACCTATGCTGATCTTTCAGTGCCACGCTGAGGAAGTTCTCCACTGTCAACTTTCAGAAGAGACATCAAACCACGGCAAAGGTCTCATGGCACCACTTTAAAGGGCAATAGGGTGGCACAGTGGTTGGCAATGCTGCTTCACAGCGCCATGGACTCAGGTTTGATACCCAGCTTGGGTCATTTGCTGGAATTTTAAAGCTTTGCCTGTCACAGAATCAGAGTGGGCAAAGAGCGGACAATGGAATTACGCATTGACCTCGCGCGGGAATTTCCAGTCTCACTTGAAAAGGCCCATAAAATTCTGTCCACTATCTTTGCAGAGTTTGTTCATTCTCCCATGTCTGTGTAGGTTTCTTCCAAACGCTGCAGTTTCTTCCCACACTCCAAAGATGTGCAAGTTAGGTGGATTGGCAATGCTAAATTGTCCCTAAATGTTCCAAGATGTGTAGGTTAGGGAGATTAGGGAGCTGTTAATAAGGCATACAGTATCCTGGAATTTAGTAATAGGGGCATAGATTACAAGAGCTAGGAAGTTATGCTGAACTTGTACAGAACACTTGTCCCTTTAAGGATACATTGTGGAGTAAGGAAAACCAATTGGGCAGCATGGTGGCACAGTGGTTAGCACTGTTGTCTGATAGTGAAAGGAATCCGGGTTTGAGTCCCAGGTTGAGTCACTATTTGTTGAAGTTTGCACATTCTTCTCGTGTCTGCGTAGGTTTCCTGCGGGTGCTCTGGTTTCCTCCCAGTCTGAAAGACATGTTGGTTAGGTTCAGTGGCCATGCTAAATTCTTCCTCAGTGAATCCCAACAGGTACTGGAATGTGGCAACTAGAGGACTTTCACAGTAATTTCATTGCTGTGTTAATGTAAGCCTATTTGTGACACTAATAAATAAACTTAAACAGGGGACATTCCAAGGGCCAAGACTATGTGCTGAGGGATGAACCAACACTTGGAGCAGCTGGAGTGGGAGAAGGTTGCTGTCTAAGATTCTTCAGCTATAGTGTACTGAGGGAAGGGGAATTGTAAAGAACTCCTCCCAAGCTGTATGGCTCACATTGAAGATATACAGTGAGTATTACATGTATTACAATTGCACCGAAGCAGGACAGTGCAATTGATTGGTATAGAAAACTGCCCATTCTGTAATGACTGTTTTCAATTGTCTATAATATTTCTCTTGGAAATGTACAGAAATCCTTCAATAGTGTAACATGATTCTGTAGAGAACCTAAATATTATTATTAAGGGTAGCATGGTAGCACAGTGGTTGGCACTGTTGTCTCACAGTGCCAAGGATCTGGGTTCAATTCTGGCCTAGAGTCACTCTCTGTGTGAAGTTTGCACATCCATCCTGTGTCTGCATGAGTTTCCTCTGGGTAGTCTGATTTCCTCTCTCAATCCAAAGATGTGCAGGTAAGGTTGATTGTTCATGCTAAATTACCCCTTAGTGTGGAGGGATTGGCAGGGTAAATACGTAGAGTTACACGGATAGGGCTTGGGTGGGATTGTTGTTGATGTAGGCTCTATGGGCCAAATGGCCTCCTTCTGCACTGTAGGGGTTCTAAGATGATTGCACTCTGTCTGGCAGCCATTTTGAAATGTTTGGAATGTTCTTTCAGATATTTTATGAATAAAGTGTATTTTTGCGACAAAAACGTGGGGTAGTTTTCCCCGGCATCTTGGCTGATGGATATCACATAACCAGTAACACTAAAGCCGGGTATCTGGTCCTTACCTTGTTGCTGTTTGTGGGACCTAGCTGTGTGCAAATTGCCGATCATGTTTCCTACGATACACGAGTTACTGTACTTCAAAAGTGCGCCTTTAGCTGTAAAGTGCTTTACGAGATCCTGAGATCATGAAGGACACAATATAAATGCAAATCTTTTTTTCTTTTTTTAATATTCAATTCACTACGTCAAGTCTCTCCTCCCTTCGCTGTGGAAGACATAACTTGCTCCAATATAAAGTCAATAACAATGTGGCCTGTTTGGTGCTGGAGCTCAGGTTTGCCTGGAGGGTTTCCATGGCACAGGCTGTTAAGCAACATACAAGTTCAATCAGACAGAGCCACACTTGATAAATGCTCCTTGCTGAAACTAACACAATGTCCTTCACAACGTCGGCCATCAGCATGTGCTGCCTGGACTACTCGAATTGACAAGGTTTCAGCCCGTACCTGGGAGCCCATTTATATTTTATTTTCAAAGTCCACATGATGCAGGGCAGAATCAATTTCCATTATAGCTCCTCTACAGATGCCAGGAGGCTTAATTAACTCTGAAATACCACATATAAGCACAAAACTGATATAATCATGCAAAGATCTACATTCATATAGTACCTTTTACACACCCAGGACCATTCAAAGCACTTTACAGCCAATGAGGTGCTTTTTTGAAAAGGGATTGGAAGCAAAGGATTATAAGAGCCAATTGATGCACAGCAAGCTCTCATAAACTGCAATGATCAGATAATGTCTTTTCATGAGGTGGGGTCGGGAGGGTTTAGGGGATGGGGGATAATCGGTGACAAGGCCAGCATTTGTTGTCCATCTTAATTGTCCTTAAACTGAGGGGCTGGCTAGGCCATTTCATAGGGCAGTTAAGACTCAACCACATTGCTGTGGGCTTGGAGTCACATGTAGGCCAGATCAGGTAAGGACGGCAGATTTCCTTCCGTAAAGGACATTAGTGAACCACATGAGTTTTTACAACAATCAATGATAATTTATGGTCATCATTTTAGATTTTATTGCTTGAATTTAAATTCCATTGGTGGTGAGATTAGCCTGGTGGTGTTTGGATTATTCGTATTGTGACATTACCATCTCCCCTACAATAAGAAGGTGCTGTTGGTCAGAACACTGGAGAGAATTTCCTGCTCGTTTTCATGCAACCAATATGGATGCACAAATTCAACCCTGTGAGGGTGTGGAAGTTCCCTAGTACAATGCAGTACCACAACACCAACACCCCACCCCATTTCCCCCTCCATTGGTGATCTTGCCACCTGCCTGCACCCTGTCTACATTCGGCCAGCCCTTAACTTACCCACCCTATTCACACTCGCCTATCCCCTGGGACCTGAACCACTCCAGTTTTCTTTCATGCATTGTTCCTGGAAGATCCTTTAGAGCTTTTCTTTTAAATTCATTCATGGAACACAGGCATCACTGGTTGGTCAGCATTTATTGCCCATCCCTAGTTGTCTGGAGACAGTTGACAGTCCACCACATTGTCATGGCTTTGGAGTCACCTGTAAGTCAGACCAGGGTAAGGATGGCAGATTTCTTTCCCTAAAGGGCATTAGTGAACCAGATGGGTTTTTCTGACAATTAGGAATGGTTTCATGGTCATCAGTAGATTCTTAATTCCAGATATTTTTTATTGAATTCAAATTACACCAACTGCTGTGATGGGATTCGAACCCGAGTCCCCGGAACATTCGCTGAATTTCTGGATTAATAGTCTAGCGATGAGGCCACTAAGCCACCACCTTCATGCTGCCATCACAAAAAAGGAAATACCTACCCACCTTGAATGAGACGGAGGAAAGATTTCCGTCTGAGGAGAAGAGGGGAATGAATGAAAGGGACAAATTAAGAGCAGAAAGAATACTCTGACCTTTCAAAGGATGTGACTTTGCTTTGTCTTTACAGTGTGCAAAGTGGTTTGCTGTAAATCTTTGATGGTAAAAGTTGTTGCTGAGGGACAGACTTTGAGTTATGTGCTCAGAAAAAAAAAATGAGTTGTTTCAAATTCCTGACGTCGTAGCCAGCTCTGCTGATTGATGGTGCTGTGATGATTTTAAATGATAAGAGAATCAGCAACATCAGGTTTAGGCAAGCAAATACTGCTTAAAGCAGCTTCAATTACATTTATTGTAGCAACACCCCACTTATCGCTAACTCAATCTGCCATTTGCTCTACCAAAGGCCAGTAGGTGAGAAAGTGACATCCTTCTGTTCATTTTAAAGATGTAGTAAAGCTGCAATGTCATTACAAGCTGGCACAGAAACTGTAAACAGTCTATCTTGTGCCAATCCCTGTATTGATTGTTTATAAATCTGTGGCTGACAAAACAGGGCCTGGTCCCTGGGGTTGACAGCTAATGATGTTTCCACAGCTGCCTTAGCAGGAAGCTGGGAGAATGGTTTTCTCATGTCCCACTTTGATATCAACACAGAAGCCGGGATTTTCCGGCTGCGTTCGCCCCAAGGCTGTCCGAGCTCAATGGACCTTTGCATGGTCCGCCCCCACTTGCTATAATTCCCGTGGCTCACGAGATGGGAACATTTTAAAAATTGAATTTATTTGTGGCAGGCTATCACATATAGGCTAGACCAGGTAAGGATGGCAGATTTCTGTCCCTAAAGAATATTAGTGAACTTGATGGGTTTTCTGATAATCAACAATGGTTTCCTGGTCTTCAGTAGATTCTTAATTCCAGATATTTAACTCTGTCCTTCTTTTCTTACTTCCAATCAAGGCGCATGGTGATCCAGAATCAGTGGGTCATCTGTTGAGATTTGGCAGAACTTCAGGAGAAAAGGGAACATGATCAAAGGGACAAAGAAAGAAACTTGCTGCATATTGCTGAGGCTGATTGTTAGCTGGAGCCAACATTTCTAAAGAAGCAAAGGGCCACCCTTCGTCCTCATTTCAACACTGAGAGGCGATGGCCTCGTGGTATTAATGCTAGACTATTAATCCAGGAACTCAGCTAACCTTCTGGTGACCAGGGTTCAAATCCCACCATGGCAGATGTTGGAATTTGAATTCAATAAATAAAAATCTGGCATTAAGAATCTATTGATGACCATGAAACCATTGCCAAGTTTGGAAAAATACATCTGGTTCACTAGTGTCTTTTAAGGAAGGAAATCTGCTGTCCTTATCTGGTCTGGCCTACGTGTAACTCCAAAGTCGTAGCAATGTGGTTAACTCTCAACTACTGTCTGAAACGGCCTTGCAAACCACTCACTTGAAGGACAATTAGGAATTGGGAATAAACACTGGCCAACCAACAAATAATAAAAAAGCTATTTTGGCATCTTTATTTTGGGGTTGACCCTAGCTGATATGTATTGGGTGTGAGATAGATTGATGTGGTCAATGTAAGAGCAATGTAATTTACCATGCTTGCGCTGGGAGGTATAATGATGTTATGGGGTTTTTCAATCGCAGAAAGGCCACTGAGTATAGACGTGAATGTTTTATGCTATTGGCCAAATTTTTTGGTGAAATTCACGTCACAAAAATAACTGCACTGCAAAAATACGTCAGTGGCACTCTGCAACATTCTCCGTTTGTGAAAGGCACCTTGTAAACTCATCTAACTTACCTAATCCACTGTATTCTAATGGCAGTGAAGGGCGACTTACTTCCATTGGTCTTCTAAACCATCATTAGTGTGAGGCATTTAATTTATACAATTGGCTTGGTACCAGACTTCAAACATAAATTTGGAGGAGACAGAAGGAGGTCATTCAAGTTTTCTCGCTTCAGAAATGGACTCTTAGGTTCAGATCTGCCAATGTTCATGAACACAGCAGTTACCTCTGGGATCCATTGGTTTCCTCCCTACCTCTGTTCTGTCTCTAATAGCAGATCCACCATTAGAGGTAGTAGCATCTGTGTAGGAAATTAAAGACTAAAGCCAGGTTGGAACATAGGCAATTGGGAACAGGCCATTCAGCCCCTCAAAATCTGCTTGGATTAGATCACGGCAGATCTGCATCTTAATTCCACTCATGTCCTTACCTACCTTACACCATGAGTGCATTCATTCTAACATGCCTCTCATGATTTTATACACTTATGTGAGATCATTCCACAGAGTCCTACACTCCAAAAGAAAGAGTCCTAGACTATCCAATCCCTCCCTATAACTCAGCCCCTTGAGTCCTGCAACATCCTTGTAAACCTACCAATTTTAGCTTTGAGATTTCCACCCCAACAAGGGAGAGAGTTTTCTAAATTTCCACTACCTTTTTTATGAAGAAGTGTTTTTTATCATTAGTCTGAAAAGGCTTACCTCTGATTTTAAGGTTATAGCCCTCTTGTTCTGTACAGAGCCCCTGTGTTTGACCACTGTGTTTATTGACTGATTGGCTGTGATGGCCAGTTATATGGACTGCCCAATGTGATGAAGAACGGCGACTGGGCAGCAGTATCAACAGGGTTGCTGCTGCCAGTGGGGAATATTCATTAAAATGAAAGGGAGACGATGGCCTAGTGATATTATCTCCAGAATATTAATCCAGAAACTCAGCTAATGATCTGGGGACCTGGGTTCAAATGCTGCCACAGCAGATGGTGGAATTTGAATTCATAAAAAGTATCTGGAATTAAGAATCTACTGTTGACCATTGTCAATTGTCAGAGAAATCTATCTGGTCCTCTAGTGTCCTTTAGGAAAGGAAATCTGCTGTCCTTGCCCGGTTTGGCCTACATGTGACTCCAGAGCCACAGCAATGTGATGACTCTCAATTGCCCTCCTGTAACTATCCAGCAATAAATGCTGGTCAGTCAGCGACACTTATGTCCCATGAATGAGTTAAAAAAAGAGGAAAGGAAGTAAAAATAGTAAAAAAAGGAACACAAATTTGGAAAATAGCTTTTGGAACTAGGTGCAACTCCTGGAAAGAAAGATTATCTAAAGCCTATGGCCTCATTACTGCATGAGTATGTTATTCTGATATTTATATGTCATGGGGCAGGGAGTAATTCTGATTGGAAATTCCTGGTTCTGTGCAGGTTCTGCCTTAATCGTACACCCAGAGGAATCTAGCGAAACCTCTCCAACATCAGCTCCGGCCAAGAAAGAGCCTTTGCTCAGCCCAACTCATTATCTTAGTGTTTGCTCCCCTCAGGGCTATCAGCTGCCTAGTCTTGACAGCAGTATCTGGGCCAGTTCAGTAAGAATCTCTGAAATGTAAACTCATCTAACTTACCTAATCCACTGTATTCTAATGGCAGTGAAGGGCGACTTACTTCCATTGGTCTTCTAAACCATCATTAGTGTGAGGCATTTAATTTATACAATTGGCTTGGTACCAGACTTCAAACATAAATTTGGAGGAGACAGAAGGAGGTCATTCAAGTTTTCTCGCTTCAGAAATGGACTCTTAGGTTCAGATCTGCCAATGTTCATGAACACAGCAGTTACCTCTGGGATCCATTGGTTTCCTCCCTACCTCTGTTCTGTCTCTAATAGCAGATCCACCATTAGAGGTAGTAGCATCTGTGTAGGAAATTAAAGACTAAAGCCAGGTTGGAACATAGGCAATTGGGAACAGGCCATTCAGCCCCTCAAAATCTGCTTGGATTAGATCACGGCAGATCTGCATCTTAATTCCACTCATGTCCTTACCTACCTTACACCATGAGTGCATTCATTCTAACATGCCTCTCATGATTTTATACACTTATGTGAGATCATTCCACAGAGTCCTACACTCCAAAAGAAAGAGTCCTAGACTATCCAATCCCTCCCTATAACTCAGCCCCTTGAGTCCTGCAACATCCTTGTAAACCTACCAATTTTAGCTTTGAGATTTCCACCCCAACAAGGGAGAGAGTTTTCTAAATTTCCACTACCTTTTTTATGAAGAAGTGTTTTTTATCATTAGTCTGAAAAGGCTTACCTCTGATTTTAAGGTTATAGCCCTCTTGTTCTGTACAGAGCCCCTGTGTTTGACCACTGTGTTTATTGACTGATTGGCTGTGATGGCCAGTTATATGGACTGCCCAATGTGATGAAGAACGGCGACTGGGCAGCAGTATCAACAGGGTTGCTGCTGCCAGTGGGGAATATTCATTAAAATGAAAGGGAGACGATGGCCTAGTGATATTATCTCCAGAATATTAATCCAGAAACTCAGCTAATGATCTGGGGACCTGGGTTCAAATGCTGCCACAGCAGATGGTGGAATTTGAATTCATAAAAAGTATCTGGAATTAAGAATCTACTGTTGACCATTGTCAATTGTCAGAGAAATCTATCTGGTCCTCTAGTGTCCTTTAGGAAAGGAAATCTGCTGTCCTTGCCCGGTTTGGCCTACATGTGACTCCAGAGCCACAGCAATGTGATGACTCTCAATTGCCCTCCTGTAACTATCCAGCAATAAATGCTGGTCAGTCAGCGACACTTATGTCCCATGAATGAGTTAAAAAAAGAGGAAAGGAAGTAAAAATAGTAAAAAAAGGAACACAAATTTGGAAAATAGCTTTTGGAACTAGGTGCAACTCCTGGAAAGAAAGATTATCTAAAGCCTATGGCCTCATTACTGCATGAGTATGTTATTCTGATATTTATATGTCATGGGGCAGGGAGTAATTCTGATTGGAAATTCCTGGTTCTGTGCAGGTTCTGCCTTAATCGTACACCCAGAGGAATCTAGCGAAACCTCTCCAACATCAGCTCCGGCCAAGAAAGAGCCTTTGCTCAGCCCAACTCATTATCTTAGTGTTTGCTCCCCTCAGGGCTATCAGCTGCCTAGTCTTGACAGCAGTATCTGGGCCAGTTCAGTAAGAATCTCTGAAATGTAAAATAGTCTGTATTTCTCCCACCTCATTTCATTCCTTGCTTCCTAATCCATTAATTGCCCATCTTTATCATCCTCTCTACCCTTCATGGCCTCTTTATCCAGTTTTCTACATTTCCTCAATTCTTTGCCTTTCATCCTGTTCCCTTCTATTAAATTCAGTACCTATTTTCCTATTCTATTTTCTCTCTCTCTCTCTTTCTTATTTCCTATCTCTCTCTCCCATTCTTTTCCTCAGTCTCTCTGCAGCTGTGTTTTTTACCTCCTTTACTTTCAATAAAAGGTTACGTTTTAAAAATGTTAAAAAGTTTTTGTTCTTTTGCACCAGCTGATTCATCTCCTGACTGTTCCTAGAATTTCCTGCTGTCATTTTGTCCTCCCTGCCTCTATTTTTCCCTCTCTCTAACTCGGGCAGCATGGTGGCACAGTGGTTAGCACTGCTGCTTCAGCACCAGGGTCCCAGGTCCTTATTCCCGCCTGGCTCATTATCTGTGCAGAGTCTGCACATTCTCCCCGTGTCTGCATGGCTTTCCCCAGAGTGCTCCGGTTTTCTCCCACTGTCCTGATTCGGTGCACTGGCCAAGCTAAATTCACCCTCAGTGTACCTGAACAGGCACTGGAGTGTGGCAATTAGGGGATTTTCACAGTAACTTCATTGCAGTGTTATTGTAAGACTACTTGTGAATCTAATAAATAAATACAATCTCTCTCTCTCTCTCTCCCTATTTCTTGTTGCTTGCTGCAGTCTCTAGTATAGATTTACTGTTCCCAGAACCTGGACCTGTGCCACTGAGTAGACACAAGGGAGTCAAGGGGCTAATCAATAAGGGTTGCGACACTGTGACATGTGTCACATCATATTGTGATGAATTCACCTCTGAGGTTGGTGCCAGCATGGCTGCAATCTACATTGGAATTCAGTTGGTTTGGCTCTGATGCTGGTTAAGGTGCTGAATTACTGTGAAATTTGGTTGCTTCATGTTGCTGTTTCCCTGCCATTAAGACTGTAAATTTGACAGAAAACTGAGGATATACCTAGCGATATTGAAGATGGGTTTTATCTATCCAATACAATGGAAATAAACTACGAGATGTAAAACAAAATGTTTGTAAAACCCATTTCACATTATCTCTCGACATCAATATTATGCCCAATGTGAACTTGTATCATATTGTATCAACTTGTATCTACTCAGACAAAGGGCCATCTAGCCTTGAAACTTTGGTTCTAGTCTCTTCCCGCACTTGCTGTCAGATCTGTTGAGATTTCCAGTATCTTCTGTTTTGTGGCAGAATCCAACAAAACAGAAGATACTGTTTTGTTGGAAACAGTAGTATTTTTCTTTTATTTTATATGAACTTGTATCTTCCTGAAATTAGAAATCCTGAGATTAATTAAATCCCATCCTTCTCTTTCTTTGCCTTATATTTGATTGGCAATATTTAGTTTTGAAGAGTTCAAGAGTATTGCCTTGAATATGCTGTGTTTCTTTTATGAAACAGGTTCATAATCTGAGTTATTTAATTCAGCATTAACAAATGTTTTAAGAAATCAGAGCCAATTGTTCTCAATTTTGAGCACTGCACTTTAGGTAGTTGAGGTGTAAGATAAGATACAGAGGAAATTTACCATATGGGGTGGCATGGTGACACAATGGTTAGCACTGCTGCTCACAATGTTAGGTACCCGGGTTCAATTCCAGTCTTGGGTCACTGTCTGTGTGGAGTTTACATGTTCTCTCAGTGTCTGCGTGGGTTTCCTCCAGGTGCTCTGATTTCCTCATACACTTTAAAAATGCTACAGGTTAGGTGGATTGGCCAAGCTAAATTACCCATTAAGGTCCCACGATGTGTGGATTGGGGGGGTTAGTGGGGTGAATATGTGGAGTTACAGGTCTGGGTAAGATGCTCTTTCAGAGAGTCAGTGTAGACTTGATGGGTCAAATGGCCTGTTTCCGCACTGTAGTGATTCTATGATAAAGAACTGTCATTTAACTGAGAGATTAAGAAGGCTGGAATTATTCTCCTTAGAGTAAATTATGAGGAGATTTAATATATGTGTTCAAAATGATGAGGAGTTGAGATAAGTTTCCACTGTGAGTGATTTATGATAATTAACAAAGGAAACAGAAAGAAAATGAGAGAATGTTTTAATTGTTTGATATGTTATGGTCTCAAATGTATTGCCTGAAATGGTGATGAAGACAGATTCAATAACAGCTTCCAAAAGGGAACTGGATGCATAATTGAAACAGAAATATTTGCAAGGCTGTGTGGAGAGAGTAGAAAAGTAGGACAAAGTTGGATAGATCTTCCAAAGGGCTAACACAGACACAGTGGGCTGAGTGGCCTCCTTGTGAGCTGCAAAATTGAGCGCTTCTTCTTGCTGAATCTGCGTCAGCCCATTTCAGTGTCATTTTTCAGTGACTCATGTCACTGTTTGATTCTGGGCCTGTCTTGCTATCTAGATCACCTGTGCTGAGCTGAATGATGTGCAGAAGTAATGCTTTACAATGTACGATATTGATGCATGTGCAGAGAAACCATTCACCTTGTGAGTAATATCATTGCTGTTTGAGATGGATGTTTGTCTGATCGGTGCACTGTTGTGTCGAATCAGTATCCATCCTTCATAAGGCCCCAATCCATAATGGACAAGTGGCTGCCCCTCAGACAGCCCAAGAGCCCTTCAATGTGTAAAATGGACATTTAAAGAATCACAGAATCCCTATAGTGCAGAAGGAGGACATTCGGCCCATCAAGTCTGCATCAACCCAATTTTTTACCATACTTAGGCCTACTTCCATAACCCAATGTATTTAACATGCTAAACCCCTAAACTTACACATCTTGATTTTTTTTAAATTTGATTTGCTTTATTATTGTCACATGTATTAGCGCACAGTGAAAAATATTGTTTCTTGCGTGCTATACAGACAAAGCATTCTGTTCATGGAGAAGGAAAGGAGAGAATGTAGAATTAGTGTTCCGGTCATAGCTAGGATGTAGAGAAAAATCAGCTTAATGCAAAGTAGATCTTTTCAAAAGTCCGACAGCAGCAGGGAAGAAGTTGTTCTTGAATCGATTGGTACATGGTCTCAGACTTTTGTATCTTTTTCCCAACAGAAGATGGTGGAAGAGTATGCCTGGGTGCATGGGGTCCTTAATTATGTTGGCTGCTTTTCTGAAACAGTATAGACAGAGTCAGTGGATGGGAGGCTAGTTTGTGTGATGGATTGGGCTACATTCATGACCCTTTTGTAGATTCTTGCTGTCTTGGGAAGGGCAGGAGCCGATACCAAGCTGTGACAGAACAAGAAAGAATGCTTTCTATGGTGCACCTGTTGCACACAATGAAGTTTTTGGCATGGCCAATGCACCTAATCTGCACATCTTTGGACTGTGGGAGGAAACAGGAGCACCTGAAGGAAACCCACGAAGAAACAAGGAGAACATGCAAACTTCACACAGATAGTCACCGGCACTAACCACTGTCCCAACATATTACCAAAAGCTTCACAAGGTATTCAGGTGGTGAGGACAGATCCTAACTCATCCATCCACAGTTCCACCTCTTAACTGCCCCAACATGATTTCAAATGTATTTCCTCCAGGATCCTGTCATGATTACATTCTAATGATTACTCATCATGTGATGAGCTGCCCAAGTATATAAACCTGGCTTTCATCTGTTTATGATGTGGAGATGTTGGCATTGGACTGGGATAGGCACAATAAGTAACCTCATAACACCAGGATAAAATCTAGCAGGTTTATTTGGTAGCACGAGCTTTCGGAGTGCTGCTCCTTCATCATTAGGCACTCATCTGATAATGAAGGAGTCACCCCAGGAGCAAACCAAGGCGAAGAATTTTAGGGGCATTTCAAAAATAGTCCGTTTATTTTGATTACTCTTGTTTGTTTGTTTTAAAAAATTATTGGAGATAGGGAGAAGAGAGTCCTGACCGAAGGTCAAAAATCATCATTCTTACCTGAGGTAAGAGTCTGAAAGTGAATCCCAGGGACCGGAGGTTGAACCTCACATCATGGGGAGAAAAACACTGAACTGATCCAAATGGAGAAGTCGGTGGCCTAGGGAGATCACCATTTGAAGAAAAGGGGGTAAACCTTTTAAGTCTGAGGTAGGAGAAATTTCTTCACCCAAAGAGTGGTGAATGTGTGGAATTCACTATCACAGAAAGTAGTTAAGGCCAAAACCTTGTATGATTTCAAGAAGAAATTAGGTATAGCTCTTGGGCTAAAGGAATCAAGGGATATGAGAGGAAGGAGGGGGCCAGGATATTGAATTTGATGATCAGCCATGATCAAGATGAATGGCAAAGCAGGCTCGAAGGGCTGAATGACCTATTCCTGTTTCTGGTTTTGATGTAAATCTTCTGGTCTTACTTGGCAGGAATTGTCAAGGGTGTGGCGGTAAATATGACGGAGAAGGCAAGGGTACGTTGAGTTTAGATGGAAATCTGCAATGCTGGGCAGGCAAAACCACAAAATCCCATTCTTTGTCATAGAATAAGCTCAACATTTGAGGAGGATAGAGTTCAAGTCTCTACAGAACAAATAAATCCGCTGCAAAGCCACTACCTTCAGCCATCCCTCCAACAGTGACCTCATTTGTAATATTAACAGATCTGCAAACCAAGTTTGGTTTGACATCTTAGAATCATACAGCACAGAAGAGGCCCTTCAGCCCATCAAGTTCGCACTGACATACCTGAACTCCCACCTAATCCCATCTGCCAGCACTTGGCCCATAGCGCTGAATGTTATGACGTGCTCATCCACTTACTTTTTAAAGGGTGTGAGGCAAACCACCTCTACCACTCTACCAGGCAGCTCATTCCAGACCATCACCACCCTCTGGCTAAAAAAGCTTTCCCTCGCATTCCTCCTAATCTTGGAACAACATCCCCTCATGACTGACACTTCAACGAAGGGAACAGCTGATCCTTATCCGCTCTGTCCACATCTCTAATAATTTTGTATACCTTGATCAGATCACCTCTCAGTCTTTTCTGCTCCAATGACAACAACCTAAACCTATCCAATCTCTCTTCACAACTTCACAACTCCGTCCCAGGCAGTATTTTGGTAAATCTCCTCTTCACCCCCTCCATTGCAATCACATCTTTTCTATAATGTGGAGCCAGAACTACACACAGTACTCTAGCTGTGGACTTACCAAAGTTCTTAAACACTCCAACATGACTTCCCTGCTTTTGTAATCTATCCTTTGATTGATAAAAGCAAGTGTCCCATGGGCCTTTTTTGCCACCTGACTAACAGCCCTTCTGTTTTCAGCACCTGAGGTGACACCAACGATGAACTGGTCCCCCTGATGAGCATTTGTCCACCTAAATGAAGGAGAATCCATAACAAAATCATCCAATCAGGTAACTGTGAGTTAATACAATGGATGAGGGAAGGCTTCAAAATGATGGACATGTTTGGTGGCCATTAGCAGGGGTGGGCAAACTGGGAGTGAAAACTTCACAAATATCAGACTTGGCAAGCCTATTTGCAAGCAGATAATCTACTCACTGGGGGAGCCCACACCAGCATTCTGATTTCTTTGACCTAGGGAGTGGTCGGTGGAAGTCTCAGTTTGACACACTACCAACAAGAGCCCTATTGGAGTGGATGCCAGATAAGAAATATATCCCATTTCATCCCAAAGCTCTGTTGCCTATGCCTTAACTTGCACCACATCCCATTCCCCTACCCAAGCCTACCCCCACTACCCAACACTGTCCCACTATCCAATGACTCATCCCTACTACTCAACTCTCCCACCATGACCCAACACTCCCCAACTCTTCCCCCATGATCACTGACCTACATTAACTTCCAGTCAAGCAACATCTTGATTTTAAAATTCTTATCCATTTTTTCAAATCTCTCCATGACCTCCCTCTTTTCTATCTCTAATTCTCCCAGATCATAGAATCATAGAATCTCTTCAGTGCAAAAGGAGGCCATTCAGCCCATCAAATCTGCACCGACAACAATCCCATCTAAGTCCTATGCCCATAAACCCTCACATTTACCCTGCTAATCTATCTAACCTACAGATCCTGAGACACTAAGGGGTAATTTAGCATGGTCATTGCATTTAGCCTGCTCTTCTTTGGACTTTGGACATTTGCTCTCTTCTAATTTTGACCTCTGAAGCATCTTCAGTTTTAATTACTTCATTGTTGGTGGTTGCATCTTTCGTTGCCTGGACTCTAAACTCTGGAATACCATCCTCAAAAACGTCCACTTCGTTATCTCATTTTCCTCCCATTAGGCACTTTATAAAAACCAATGAAGCTTTAGATCATCTGACCAGTATCTCCTTTTGCATATTTTTATGGGATGCAGATGACACTGACAAGACCAACATGTGTTGCCATTCCCAAATTGCCCAAGGTGATGGTGGACCACCTTCTTGAAGCGATGCAGACCATCTAGTAACATATTTTGTCATATTTTGTTTTATAATGCTCCTAGGCCATTTTAAAACCCAATCTAAGTCCCCCACCCAGCATTCTTTGCCCTGACTCCCTCCATGCAATTCAACCAGCATCCTTTGGCAGTTCCTTAACAGCTTTGACAGTTCCTTGACAGCTTTACAGTTCTTGAGAGCTCCAAGGCACTCATGCACTTTTTATGCATAATTCCAAAGAATTGCCTTACCACTCCCAAAGGGTGCCCTCCTTTATAAATATAAATTATTGTTCTACGTGCTTCTTTTCTTCACTTTGGTGAGCACCAAATTCACCGGAAGACAAACATCCCAGAATCCTTACACACCACCCTCACTTCATATGTGATGGATAAATAATAGTTTAACTGTTCATAAGTGTTCAGAGTCCATCCCAGATCCGTATTGAGGTCACTCTGCTCAATGTCAGGGTATTAGAGCTCAAACGGCTCAGAGGAGAAACCCACAGATTTTGGTTTGCAGTGAGAAATTTATAGAGCAATAAAATTCAGGTACAGATCTGACAGCTAAATCACGCTGCAGTTAAAAATATGAGTATAATAGTTGTTTTATGTCAGCAGCAGAATGCAATAAAAACTATACATGAAAAATGTTCATCTTTAAAACACAGTGACCATATTGCTAAGATTATAGCATTTCTTCACCCAGCCAGTGACGCCCACATCTCATGAATGTATGAAAGAAAAGATTTCACATTCACTCTCGCCTACAACTTTTGGCATCTAGCAGGGATGATGGGGTGGATTCTGGGGGATTCTGGTTGTCTTGACCAAGCAAGCCACTAACAGAAAAAATACAGCAGTTCAGTAACATGGCGCAATTACGGATGAGTAATAAATGTTGCTTGTCTGTAACGCTCATATTCCGGGAATGAATAGGATTTGGCATTTAGAAACCAGGAGGAGACAAATATAGATGAATCAAGACCTACTAATTAGGCACTCGCTTTAACAACACTGTAAAGTTCTTTGGTTCATCCAGAGGTTGTGAAAGGCATTATAGAAACAGATTTTCTTTTATTCTATGTTAAGATCCAGATTTTCACTCCAGAGTCAGGTACCAGAGATGGGAGAATTCGCTTCTTTGTGCATCCAATTTTTAGAAGTGGTTAAAGTTTCAAGTTTATTTATTAGCGTCACAAATTGTCACAGAGTGGATAGTCAGAAGCTTTTTCCTAGGGTGTTAAGAGTCAATTATGTGGAGACATAGGTTTAAGGTACGAGGGGCAAAGTTTAAAGAGGACGTACGAGGCAAGATTTTTACACAGAGGGTGGTGGGTGCTCGAATTCACTACTGGGGGAGGTAGTGGAAGTAGATACAATAGAGATTCTTAAGGGGCATCTTGACAAATACATGAATAGGATGGGAATAGAGGGATATGGTCCCCGAAGGATAGGGAGTTTTAATTCAGACTGGCAGTATGGTTGGTGCAGGCTTAGAGGGCCGAAGAGCCTGTTCCTGCGTTGTAATTTGCTTTGTCCTTTGTTTTTTAAGTAGGCTTACATTAACACTGCAATGGAGTTACTGTGAAAACCCCCTGGTTGCCACACTCAGGCGCCTGTTTGAGTACACTGAGGGAGAATTTAGCATGGCCAATGCACCTAACCAGCACATGTTTGGAGTGTGGGAGGAAACCAGAGCACCTTGAGGAAACACATACAGACACGGGGAGTGTGTGCAGACTTCGCATAGACAGTGGCACAAGCCGGAAAAGGAGTGCCAACCATTGTGCTACTGTGCATGGGATTGGTCAGGGGAGGATTTTATCACATATTTATTTAAAAAAAGCTTCTATCAGTCAAATTTAATGCATGAAACCAAAATCTGCAAAATTTAAACCTATTTGCCCAATGTCCTTCATTGCCGCACAATGTTATGCTGCTGTATAATTATCACATGGAATATTTCAAAGTCATAATCATAAACACTAATGCCTTATCAAGATGATTGCTTTTAATTGATTTATTGCTTTTTATTGAAGGTTTAATTGAAATCCTGTAAGTGGGATATAAACTGGAAGAAGCTGCAAAATTAATTAAGCTTCAAAAGCCTTGATCGTTTATATCAATAATTGCCCATTGCCATCCCCTTACTCTGTCTTTAAACAATTGTTGCTCCACTCTTAAGTAATGCAAGACTGACAGAAATTGTTGCTTCCTTGCAGGCAATCACTCTGACACCCACACATATTATTTAGTGCCATCAAGGTCCATTAAGATAAAGAGATTTTCTTTCTAATAAGAAATTTTAACGCCAATATTTTAACACCAATAAAAATGTATTAAATGCACATTGTGGTGCCTTTATTCTATTAGTCGTCCCCCCCCCTCCCCGCTCCCCCCTCACCCCCCAGCTCCCCGCCATGCTGAATTAGCAATAATACCACTTATTGTTAAACGTGGAACTTGGGAAAGAACTAGGTTCAATCTCCCGGGGCCCTGTGCTGAGTTATCTAAAGCTTATTCAGGGTAACAGTTCACTGCCAAACTAATAAAATTAAATGCCAGCCAGAGTTCCCTCTCCTGATTGCTAACCTGCTGAAAAATGTACATGTTAAGATGCCAGGTAAAAGCAGGAAAAGGCTGACTCTTTACTATCTTCAATTGTCTTACAGTCAGCTGACATTAATTGCCCTAGAAGGTAGTCCATCACCTGGTGAAGAACGGGGTGCTGCAGGGAAGGAGAAGGACCGGCTTGTTCTTATTAAGGGTGGCACAGTGGCGCAGTTAGCACTGCTGCCTCATAGAGCCAAGAACCCGGATTCAGTTCCGGCCTTGGGTCATTGTCTGTGGGAGTTTGCATATTTTTCCCCCATCTGCTTGGGTTTCCTCCGATGCTCCGGTTTCCTCCCACAGTCCAAAGAAATGCAGTTAGGTGGATTGGCCATGCTAAATCGCCCCTTAATGTCAGCAGGATAATTATGTGGGGTTAGAGGGATAGGACCTGAATAGAATTGTTGTCGGTACAAGCTCAATGGGCCAAACTGCCTCTTCCTATACTGTAGGGATTCTACAATTCTAACTTGCTTCTGGACCTGGCCATACTTGCCATCAACAGCAGGAGCGTGAGGGAATTGTCCAACCTGACAGTTTGCTGCTCCACTGTAACTACATTTGCGGCCGAGTGTCCATGGAGAGGGAGCATGTGGGGTCCATGAGGCCATTGAAGTCTTCCATGCTCATTGGGCCCTGCAGGGACTGGAGTGCGTTATTGACCCTTTTCATCACCTTTTGATTTGATGTTTTTAAGTTTCATTTCTGCTTTGGTTCCCTTTTAAGGATTGCCCTTCTTGGTTTGTTCTTGTATTTAATCTAGTTTAATTGTTTTGCTGAAAAGATTATGAAAGCAATCAGTGGCCCTAAGACCGAGTATCAGGAGAGAAAGAGAGAAAGAATTCTCTTCTGAGACGGTGCCTCACCATAAAGGAATTTCCTCCTGTATTTGGAAAAAATTTTGCAAAATACAAATAGAACTCTGAACTGTTCGATCTGGATGGGTACATGAATAGGGAGGGAATAGAGGGATACAGACCAAATCAGGACAGGGTTAGTTGGGGTATTATGATCGGCACGAGCTTAGAGGGCCAAAGGGCCTGTTCCTGTGCTATACTTTTCTTTGTTCTTTGTTATTCAGCAAGAATAATTGCAACTTCAGGAGCACAAGATGTGGAGATTTATCTTTGCAGTTTGATCCACTATAAAAGTCGGAAAGAGCAAAAATAAATAGCAAAGCAACAGAAATGTGAGGAATTCAAACAAACATGACTATTTCACCTTGTTTAATTCAAGTTTCTTCAGATGCACCATAATCTTATTCTGTAATCTAGACTTCCCTATATCCAACAGCTGAAATAAAGTTAGCTGGTCTGTACCTTTCTGGTCTTCTCGCTCTTTGGTTTTGAAGAGGGGAGCTGAACTTGCCACTCACCAGTTCCTCCAGCGCCTTTTTTCTCTCTCAGATTTTGGAAATCATATTCAAAAACCTTGCTGCTTTGACTCAAGGATTTTTGAATGTGAACAATTAGACCCTCTTGGATTGTCCCCTTTGAATAGTTTGTTGTTGTGTCATTCCTCACGGAGCCTCTACTAATAGCTTTACACGCTCCGGTAGGTCAAAAATACTGAAAGAATCCTGAATAGAGTGGACGTGGAGAATATGTCTCCATTAGTAGGAGAGACTGGGATCTAAGGTCACAGCCTCAAAGTAAAAGGACAACCATTTAGATGAGGAGAAATTTCTTCAGCCAGAGGTTGATGAATCTGTGGAATTCATTGCCACAGAAGGCTATGGAGGCCAGGTCATTGAGCATATTTAAGACAGAGATAGATTCATTTTTGATTGGTAAGGAGATCAGAGGTTATGGGGAAAAGGTGGGAGAATGGGGTTCAGAAAGTTATCAGCCATGATTGAATGGTGGAGCAGACTTGATGGGCTGAATGATCTAATTCTGCTCCCATATCTTATGGTCAATTTCCACATCCACAGCCAAGTATCAATTTGGTTTTGATTTTAGTATATTTAGAATTGATTTTCCCCTTTACAGCAAGCTTTCCTTCTTCATTTTCTAAATGTCCCTCTGCCTCACTCATCATCTCAATGACAGGGATCCTAACCACCAGTGGTGGGGCAATGTGAGTCAGAGGTATACGAGAGTCCAGAACTTGATGAAAGTAGAGCTCTCATTCTTATCACTAGCTCTTTCTACAAAAACTCTCTTGTCGTCCGATTACCATTTCTTTTGCTTTGTTTTCAGCAATGATAGAAACAGGTTGCCTCTTTCCTTACTTGTGGAATGCCCACCAATTTGCTACTTCTCATATATTTCCAGAAATTGTTACTATCCTTCATTACACATGTGTCGTGCATCTGGAGCCTGGTACTGGATCCTGTTAGTCTGATATATCCAATGCAACTTAACCTGTAAGGAATTATAGAATCATAGAACTATACAACACAGAAGAGGTCCTTTGGCCCATCAAATCCACACCGACACATTAGAAACACCTAATCCCATCTGTCAGCGCTCGCCCCATTCCAGACCCATCACTATCCTCTGGGTAAAACGGTTTTTCCTCACATCTCCCCTAAACCTCCTGCCCCTCACCTTGAATCTATGTCCCCTCATGACTGTCCTCCAACTAAGGGGAACAGAATTAAATAGACCTATCACCTGTAGCTATAGATTCCAATCCACCTGTTTGCAGGATGGCAAGAACCTCCTCTATTTTGTTGCTTTCTGATTAGGCATGTTTCCGACAGGCAGCAGTTGAGAGGGAGAATGTCGTGCCACTCATACACAGACAAAAAGACAGAGAGGGAAGGCTGAAGCAATTTTAAGAGCAGGAAACAAGAGAGAATTACAACTAAAGAAACAAACAGGCGTTATCTAAGGAATAAAATTACACAGAATCACTGCTGACAGAAACACGGCTTTTATTGGTAGGGGGATTGAATTTCGGAGCTGCAACGTCATGTTGCAACTGTACAAAACTCTGGTGCGGCCGCACTTAGAGTACTGTTCTGGTCCCCACATTATAAGAAAGATGTGGAGGCATTGGAGAGGGTGCAGAGGAGGCTTACCAGGATGTTGCCTGGTATGGAGGTCTTATGAGGAGAGGCTGAGGGATTTGAGGTTGTTTTCGTTAGAAAGAAGGCGGCTAAGAGGAGACCTTATTGAAACATATAAGATAATTAGAGGTTTAGATAGGGTGGACAGTGATAGCCTTTTTCCTCGGATGGAGAAAGCTAGCACGAGGGGACATAGCTTTAAATTAAGGGGTAGTGGTTATAGGACAGATGTCAGAGGTAGGTTCTTTACCCAGAGGGTGGTAAGAGTATGGAATGCCCTGCCTGCTGCAGTTGTAGATGCGCCAAGTTTGGGGGTGTTTAAGAGGTCCGTGGATAGGTTTATGGATGAAGTGGGAATGTTTTAGGTTAGAGGGTCATTGCTTTTTCTTAATTGGTCAGCGCAACATCGAGGGCTGAAGGGCCTGTTCTGCGCTGTAATGTTCTATGTTCTATGTTCTAAAACTTTAGGACTCCACCACTCTTGCATCTCCCCACCCCTAAGAGTGGTCTGCAGGTGGGGGAAAAGAGGGGGGGGGGTGTAAAATCAAATGACATGGCAGGAGCACTGTGCACCTCATCTATCAACCTTTGCTGGAAGTTTACTAACAGTCTGGTAGGAATTGTGGCCTAACTAAACTTGGCTCAATTAAGATTCATATACCAATTAAAGGCACTTAACGTCTTGACCCACTGCTGCTGGTATCTTACCAGTCATGGTGAGGCTTTGGACTATGTTAATGCTGTCCCTGCTTGTTCTCCCTCACTCCAGCCTTCTGATCACAGCCCCTACCCCTACAGTCCATAAAAACAGAGAAACTAGAAACAGGAATAGGCTATTTGGCCCTTTGAGTCTACTCCACCATTCATGGTTGATCATCAAATTCAATATCCTGATTTCCACCCACCGCATCCTGCCACATCCCTTTAGCCCCAATGGCTATGTCTAATTTCTTCTTCCAGCCTCCATGCTGTTCTGCTCGGGAAGCTGGCTGCAATCCACTGCTCCTGGTTGTGCTGCACGGACTGGCTATCTGTTTGACAGGTAGCTCTTGGATGCGGGCCTTCCTGTCGAAGAGGAGTGGAACGCATGACTTGAAAACTGTTGAATCAGATCGTGGTTTCCCAGCTCTTTGGCAATAGGGGCTCCCTGATTTTTCAGACTAGGTTTGGGCCCAAAGTCTCCATGAAAATTTCCTGCTGTGGAAATCTTAGTGTCAGAAGAGATTATCTTATGAAATCTTTACTATTGCTAACTCCACATTGGAGCTTTCTATTCAAATTATTCTAACATGTTCTAATATTGGAATTGAATGTAGCATCCATCACAGTAATTTAGTATAGTGTAGAGTTTAATTGTTTTGCTGTGTAATTGTAAAAGCAACTATTTAGATCCCTTGTGTTACTGTACTAGTATATTAACACTGGCAGTAATCCAATACTAATGATAATTACGCTTCCTCTATAGTCTTCTTGTATTAACCTCACTTTAGCATAATAATGGATTAGATTGGACAATTTAGTTTGAATAAATCAGATTGGTATTGTGTTGTAACATGGAGAGATCCCTTGTCTTAAGAACAAAATAAAACAAAGCTCAATATAGCACATGCACAGGCCCTTTGGTCCACCAAGCCCATGTCAATATGTGGTTTCCATCTCTCTCCTCACCTCCTGTTCACGTGTCTAACAAGATACACCTTAAACATTGTTAACGTGCCTGCTTGCACCATCTCCACTGGCAGCGCATTCAAGGCACCCACCACGCTCTGTGTGAAAAATTTTCCCCGCACCTCTCCCCTAAACGTACCCCCTCTCGTCTTGAAGTTGTGCCCTCATGTAGTCAACCCATTCACACTGAGAAAAAGCTTGGAAATTGAGTTGATTTCTTCCTTCAGTGCACATTCGATGGTCCGAATAGCCTCTTTCAACACTCTAGGTGTGATGTCTGTTAGAGCGTAACCCTTTTAAGGGAACAGATCATGTGACCTCAGGTGTGAGGTGAGATGTTGGGATCCATCCAGTGTGAGCAATCAACATTTAAAACATGGAGCAAGTAGACTGAATAAAGATCGGTGTTCGCTAATGCTTGACTGTGGAGTAGTTACTGAGGGAAAACCTCACTATAACAGGATTTAACAGTAAGGATTCAATGGCCTTGTATTGTCCCCTTTCCAACTGAAGGTAGTCAGTGTCTGGGAGTGGATGCCAGCCTCTCTCCAATCCTCTTTATATGCGAATGGTCTGGGCGAATATATCAGAGTTTGCCCCTCTAGTGACATCACCCTGGGTCTAGAGTGGATGTTCTTTATGACAGTTTCCCTTGGGTATCTTTCCCAAATGGCCATTATTCATGCATGACCCTTGGGGCATCACAGCTCACCCAACCCTCATTTGTAGATGCTGAGTTAGGGTGATGAAGTAGAATGGATTAGTCATTTGGTAGCCTTTTCATTGAGACCCTGAAGCTAATTCGACAACTGGAAAAATGAAAGTCTTGCGTTTTTAAAACTCCTTTTGTGAACAAGAGGGGCACAATGATTTACGCCACGCTCCCGCTGCAGCGAGGTCAGAGAATTTGGCGACAGCCACATCTTCATTCACTGCGGTGGGATGGGAAAATCCTGCTGGCGTGAATTGTGGCAAGATTCCAACCAAGATATTCCAATGCATTTTCTAGCCATTGAAGTAATTTGGAAGCCAAGTCACTGGTATGGTGTGGGAACCATGGCAGCCAATTTACACACAGCAAGCTCCCAGAATCAGCAATGTGATAATAATCAGAGAAACTGCTTTGGTGATGTTCTCAGACCTGGTGGGTTCTTCCAGCATCCTCTGCTTGTGCTTTTGTGATGTCAGCTAAGGGATATTGGCCAAGAATCGGGAGGGTGGGGGTGGAGGTGGGGGAGAATCGTGCCAGGGGATCTTGCATACCAACCTGAAAGGAGCAGACAGGACCCTGAGTTTTTAAAATGTCCCCTGAAAGACAGCCCTTTAGTCAATGCAGCACATCCTCAGTGCTGAAGTGTTAATTTTGATTTTGTTCCTCCTGTAGAATTTGAATCCATAAACCTTCTAACTTGGAAACAGGTATGCTACTAAGTGAATCACAGTTAAATATGGAAACATAGAAAATAGAAGCAGGGTAGGCCATTTGGCCTTTCAAACCTGCTCCACCATTCATTATGGTCATGGCTGATCAACAAATTCAATATCGTGATTCCCCCCTTTACCCACATATCCCTTGATTCCTTTAGCCCCAAAAGCTACATCTAATTTCTTCTTGAAATCAGACAACGTTTTGGCATCAACCACTATCAATGGTCGTGAATTCCACACATTCATCACCCTCTGCTGAAGAGATATCTCCTGACCTCAGCCCTACAAGGTTTAACCCTTATCCTCAAGCTCTGACCCCGTAGTTCTGGACTCCCCCATCATTGAGAACATTCTTTCTGAATCTATCCTGTGTAACTCTGTTAGATTTCTATAAGTTTCTATGAGATCCCTCTCATTCTTCTAAACTCCAGTGTATATAATCCTAACTGACTTAGTCTCTCTTCATATGACAGACCTGCCATCCCATCCCAGGAATAACATTTTTAACGTGCAAGTAGCGAACTGATGACAAGTTGGAGATTGAAGCTGTGAATTTATAATTATGGAATCCTCAGGAATCTCAGCAAACTGATAAAAGTTAAGCAGGACAGGGAAGAGTTTCGACATTCTGTCATCTTTATTTGATTTATAGTAATTATGTACATGATGTCAATTGATAAGCCTAGATGATAGATCACCAACAACTCTCCTGGTCCCCTATAGTGCCGACACTATAGTTAAGAAAGCCCATCAATGTCTCTACTTTCTCAGAAGACTAAGGAAATTTGGTATGTCTTTTATGACTATCACCAAATTTTACAGATATTCCATAGAAAGCATTCCCTTTGGTTGTATCACAGCTTGGTATGGCTCCTGCTCTGCCTAAGACCACAAGGAGTTACAAAAGGTCGTGAATATAGCCCAATCATTAGCCTCCCATTCATTCACTCTGTCTACATTTCCTGCTGCCTCAGCAAAGCAATCAGCGTAATTGTGGACTTTACACACACTAGATATTCTGTCTTCCACCTTCTTCTGTTGGGAAAAAGATACAAAAGTCTGAGGACTGTACCAACCAACTCAAGAACAGCTTCTTCCCTGATGCCATCAGACTTTTGAATGGACCTACCTCACATTAAGTTGATCTTTCTCTACACTCTAGCTATGACTGTAACACTACATTCTGCACTCTCTCCTGTTCTTCCCTATGAACAGTATGCTTTGTCTGTATAGCACGCAAGAAACAATAGTTGTCGCTTATACAAATACATGTGACAATAGTGAATCATATCAAGTCAAACTTAAGCTGCCACACCTTGTTACAGCTGTAAAATAGTCTTGAGAACAAAAGGAAAGGCAAACACCTTTTGTACTTATTTTTCTACAAAAGAAGTTTGGAAAAACAGTTATGTTTAAATTGGGGTTTTAAAGTAAACTAAATTCTTTTTAAAAAAAGGCTGTGACGCAGAAAATTAGGTGCAAGTGTTATGGGTGCTGAAATGCTTCCAAAAGTCCAGATCTAAAATTAAACTCTTTAGCTTGTCTCAGTAACGAATAAACAGATCACACCCACTATGTAGGGAAGATTCTGTTCCTACAGGGTCAACAGGGGTTATCTGGCATAGGCATATTCCTCTCCACCCTTCTGGCTGTGAACAGACAGAGGGCTGAAATAGGGGCTGACAATACTCATTATTGGACTAAACAGTAAAATGATAGACAACAGGGAAACAAGGTGGTCTCAGGATAGAAACACAGAAAATAGGAGCAAGAGTAGGCTATTCGGCCCTTTGAGCCTGCTCCGCCATTCAATATGGTCTTGGCTGTTCATCCAACTTGGTAACCCATTTCTACCTTGATCCCATATCCTTTGATTTCCCCTTTTGCCCCAAAATCTATATGTAACCCCTTCTTGAAAATATATGTTTTGGCCTCAACTGCTTTCTACAGTAGTGAATTCTATACATTCACCACCCTTGAGGTGAAGAAATTTCTCATCTTAGTGCTAATACTTCATTTAACTAAATTTGAGGTTTATGAGGAGGCTCAAAAGTAGCCTAATTGCAAACCAAATTTACTCAACATTCTTAATGTGAAGCACACTAAAGGTAAGGGACAGCACAATGACATAGTGGTTAGCATTACTGCCTCACAATGCCAGGGACCTGGGTTCTATTCCCGGTTTGAGTCACTATCTGTATTGTGTGTATGTTATTCCCTTGTCTGCATGGGTTTCCTCCAGGTGTCCTGGTTTCCTCCCACAGTCGGAAAGATGTGCTGGTTAGTTGCATTGGCTATGATAAATTCTCCCTCAGTGTACCGAACAGGCACCAGAGTGTGACAACTAGGAGATTTTCACAGTTGCTTCATTGCTGTGTTAACATAAGCCTACTTGTGACACTAATAAATAAACTTTAAAATCTTCCACAGTCCAACAATGTGCAGATTAGGTGGATTAGGGGATTAAATATGTGGGGTTAAGGGAATGGGAGGGGGGCAGACCAATGTGAAATGCTCTGTCAGAGAGTCGGTGCAGACTTGATGGGTTGAATGGCTGCCTTCTGCACTATAAGAATTCTTTAGCATATGTAGGGAGCTTGATATATTAACCCTGGTTTACTATTACTGTTTAAAGTTTAATTATTACAAGTGGACTTACATTAACACTTCAATGAAGTAACTGTGGAAATCTCCTAGTCACTTCATTCTGGCAACCTGTTCATATACAGTGAGGGAGAATTTAGCATGGCCAGTGCACCTAACCAACATATCTTTCAGACTGTCGGAGGAAACCGGAGCACTCGGAGGAAACCCACACAGACACGGTGAGAACGTGCAGAATCTGCGCAGACGGTGACCCAAGCTGGGAATTGAACCCGGGTCCGTAACACTGTGAGGTAGCAATGTTAACCACTGTGCTACCATGCCAGTGTGTTAGAAGTTGGGGCTGGTGAATAAAAAATGGACTTTGTTGATACAATGACTTTGAAAACATGAAGCTTGCAGTGGAAACTCAGAAATAAGGGCCTGTGCCTGGTGTTTAATGATTACAGGTGTCAAAGAAAATATTTGAGGAATTATAAATGATTGAAGGAGCAATGTTTACTATATACACAATTATAAATGTTCGTTTTAGATAAAAGTTGCAGTTAGTTCATCATGTGCCTGTATTATTCGAGAATTCACTGTGGCACTGACATGCAACACGGTTTACATTATGCCTCTGTGACTTTGCATTTTCAGAAACTCACAGCAGACAGACACAAAATTAACTATTTAAATACTTCAACAAAATTGGCCAATTCTACCTCCCTATCATTCCTCATCAGACTCCAACTAGCTGAAATTTGTACAGCTGATGATTCTGCACTCAGAGGAAAGTTTATTTATTAGTCGCAAGTAAGGCTTACCTTAACACTGCAATGAAGTTACTGTGAAATTCCCCTAGTTGCTACACTCCGGTGCCTGTTTGGGTTAATGCACTTCATCAGCATGTTTTTCAAGAGGAAACTGGAGCATTCTGAGGAAATCCATGCAGACATGGGGAGAATATGCAAACTCCACACAGACAATGACCCAAGCCCCACACACACACACACACACACACACACACACACACACACACACACACACACACACATCAACCATTTACCCAAATTAACAATTCTCATTGTGAGCTGTACAATGTGTGGCAGCCAGTTATTCAACTGTGGGGAGCACCAGATCCAGAACTAACCCCTCTCCATCCACAAACTTTCCAACAAGGTGATCTGACCACCAGCTCAGAGTTGGGAAATCCCATTAACTCTCCATTCCCTCAACCAGGGACAGCTGAAATACTTCTAATGACGCCTTGAGCAATGTCACCGTGCTAGGTGCAGGTCGGGGGTGAAACCTTTCATTTTCTGATCTGTTTAGTTTGGTGCTATATTGTCTCTTAGACAGGAGGACTTTGGGGATCCTTGTTCATCTACTTTCAACTGCTTCCTGCACATTCACTTCCAACAAACATAACAATAAATTGAATAAATTGAAATAATCTTCCAATGTCTCAGCTGCTAAGTGTACCAAAGAACTGAGGCAACAAGGAGCAGAGAAAGAATCCTGGCTGCAGAATTGTACCAGTAAGGACACAATTCTATTCCAGCAGGCTTTCAAGCCATGGCAATATATTCCAGCAAATAATGCTGTTTGCAGAACTGTATCCCAGCAGGCTTCCCACTTTTGGAACTGAATCCCAGTAGGAGTTTCCACTATGGAACTGAATCCAGTAGGAGTCTTACCTATGGGACTCTATCCCAGCAGGAGTCTCACCTGTGGGACTGTATCCCAGCAGGAGTCTCACCTGTGGAACTGAATCCCAGCAGGAAACTCACTGTGGAACTGAATCCCAGCAGGAGTCTTATCTGTGGAACTGAATCCCAGCAGGAGTCATACCTGTCTATTCCAGCAGGAATTCTGCCTGTAGAACTGAATCCCAGCAGGAGTTCCCGCTGTGGAACTGAATCCTGGCAGGAACTTCCCTCCCTTAGGGCAGGAGGAACGACAGTTGCAAAATTTAGGAACAAGATTAGTTTTGATGTATATTCCTGCTCTTTTGGAGCCCCAGCTCCTCATTGTGTTTGACAGATATTTAACACAGAAATATGTACGGGCTATAACAAGTGCAACATCTGACTGATTGCAAGGCAAGATTGTAATAATTAACTTCTTACTTTGGTTCATTTATTTTTGTGGAATGGCAAAAGTGAAGTTATTATAATTAATCTTATCCGCAAATCATTGGGCCCCAACAGCTGACCCCTACTCCAGAGCTTTTGGCAGTATGATACTGGAGGTTACAGGGGAGAAGGGGGAGCAGTGAAGGTGCTGATTTAGTTAAAGTATTTCCTCTTGCTGCTCCTTCCATGCCTGCACCCCACCCCCTACACCTCGTCCGTCCCCACCCCGCCTCGTATTCTTGCCGCGTACTTTCTCCACCCCTTTCTTTCTCCTGCCAAGCCTGCAGAACCAGTTAACAGCAATGTTATCAGGAAGTAAGTGCAGTATAACTGTGCCGTGACACACAAGCACGCGCTTACACCTATCACCGGTAGCTGCATCTTAGAACCGGCACAGCAGCCAGCAGAGCAGGTAGGTCCTCATCTTTCTCAGCAGTTTGTTGCACTTTGTGTCTGTTCTGCTACAGGAAAGGCAGAAATTTTTCAGTCACTTTCTTCTGTTTGGCAGATGCTTCTCTTAATGTTTTAATATTGATTTATCTCACTGCATGCCACCCTTTTCTCAAATTAAGCGTTGCTACTGTATCTGACTGGGGGAGAGGCTTTACTGGAAGTGTATGTCTGAGGTGAGGAGGCCACCTCCTTTGTAGTATTTATTCCAGGGCCATATGTTCCTTGGGCATTGTGACAGTGACTAGTTCAACAATTTTAATGAACAACTTAAGGAAAATAGGTAGATTTTTGTTTTACACAAGTCATTCCATACTCACTTTCCCCTTCATTAGGGAGTGAAAATCAGCTTCCCCCAACAAATTTCAGAGTCGTCTTCTTGGTAACTAATATAAGAGCGTGCAAGTTGGGGTTATGGGTTTTCAATGTTTGGTCCTGCCACCTGCCTACTGGCTTCAGTTGAAAAAAAATGCTTCCAAAAATTTGGGCCCTCAATCCTTCTCTGATTCATAGAATCCTCCAGTATAGAAAGAGGCCATTTGACCATCGGGTCTACACTGACCACAATCCCACCCAGGCTCTATTCCCATAACCCCATGCATTTACCCTAGCTAGTCTCCTTGACACTAAGAGGCAATTTAGCATGGCCAATCCTCCTAACCAGCACATCTTTGGACTGTGGGAGGAAACCGGTGTCTGGAATTCATGGCCTAAGTTGATGGTTGAGACTGAAACACTCAACTTTTTTAAAAGGCTGCTGGATCAGCGTCTGAAGTGTTGGAACCTGCAAGGCTATAGACCAGGCGCTGGAAAATGGGATTAAAATGAATGACCAGTTCGATTAGTTTCTTTTTTTCCTCTTTTTTTTGGTTGGAGCAGATACGATGGGCTGAATGCTGTCCACCTACGCCATCATTTATCTATGGTTCTATGGGAAGGAGCGGCCAAAAATTTAAATGTAAAACTTCCTCAAATTGTTATATGTCAAGTATAAACTGCTTAAGTATCTCATTGGATCGTATTTTGATTTAGCCTCAATAACTGAAATTCTTGTTTCCCTTGGCAACTGGTGTTAAATATTTGTTTTCAAAGTAGTTGTGGAACTGGATCTACCAGCGTGAACACATTCATACAGCTGCAAAAGTATGCATTCTTGTCTGCACTTATTTCCAATTTTTCCTTAGAATGGTAAAAGAAAGGCATCCTTGATCATTGAAGAAAGAAAGACTCTCTCCATTCCCTGCTCCAGATGCCTCTTTTGTCTGCAATTTGTGGAGATTAGATTCTTCTTCCACCTTGTACTCTCCCTCCCTCTTTTTCTCCTCCTTTAAGACCTTTATATTTAAGAGGTATATTTAAATACACCTCTTTCACCCATTTGGCCACCTGTCCTAATAACTCCTGGGTATCAGAATATCAGGGCGTTGGTGTATTCATTTTCTCAGCGGATCCAGGGTCATGCTCTGGGAACTGCATTCGAATCCCACCATGGCAGATAGTAGAATTTGAAATCAACAAAAATCTGCAAATAAATATCTAATGATAACCATGAAACCATAGTCGATTGTCATAAAAAACCATCCATGTTAACCTTTAGGGAAGAGAGTACTAAGGGACAGAGGGTCTAGCACAAAGGAGGAACTGAGGAAATCCTTACTAGACATGAAATTGTATTGGTGAAACTGCTGAGATTAAAACCTGATAAATCCCCAAGGCCTGAAGTTCTGTATCCCCAAATACTCAAAGAAGTGGCCCTAGAAATAGTGGATGCATTGGTGATCATTTTCCAGCATTCTAAAAGCTCTGGAAGAGTTCCAGCACATTGGAGGATACCTAATGTAACCCCACTTTTTAACAAAGGAGGGAAGGAGAAAACAGAGATTAGTCTGACATCAATGATGGGGAAAATGCTGAAAAAAATTATGCATATAGTAATTGAGCATTTGGAAAGCAGTGACAGGTTCAACCATGCTAAATTCTCCCTCAGTGTAGCTGAACAGGCATTGGAGTGCGGCAACTTGGAGATTTTCACAGTAACTTCATTGCAGTGATAATGCAAGCCTACTTGCGACACTAACAAATAAACTTTAACTTTAACTTTAAGTTAATTGTAACAACACCCTTAGCATGTCCAGCACCTCTTGGCAATGACAAGAGAAGTCCTATGGTCTAGCTATGAACTGAACAACAATGCAGGCAGTCTGTTTACCTTTCTTGCACATTGTCATTTGCTCTCAATGTTTAATTTGCTGCATTTTGACCCCCCCCACCCACTTTTCATAAAGTGCTTCCCTTGCATAGAAGAAAAATGCCCTCTGATTTTGACTCTTGGGTTGCATTCCCATGATCTCCTGTTTTAGTTTTCTCATGGAATGTGGGTCTTGCTGGCTGGACCGGCATTTGTTACCTATCCCTAATTATTCTTGAACTCAGTGGCTTGCCCAGTCATTTCAGCACAATTATGAGTGAGCCATATTGCTCCGTGCCTGATGTCACATGTAGGCCAGCTCAGTAAAAGGTCTGACAACACCAATTTTAAATCCAACCGATTTATTTGATAGTAAACCTGCTAGCTTTCGGCGTTTGTGCTTTTGTCAGGTGAATGTAGGCCAGACCAGGCGAGGACGGCAGATTTCCTTCCCTAAAGAACATTAGTGAACCTGATGGATTTTTTTACGCCAATTGATAATGGTTGTTGTGTAATGCAATCAATTAGCTGTTGGTGGCGTTCAAGGGGAGAAAGGGGGCAGGGAGCAGGGGGTTCTGTTTAATCAAATGAAGGCATTGAGTGAGATACTCTGGCCTCCCAGCTGCATGTTTCCTGCCAGCGGGAGGTGGCGTGTTGTTTGCTAGCGACAGGATTCTCCAGTCCTATCCTGTCAGTGAGAATTCCCATTGATGTCACCCATACTGTTCAGAAATCCATGGGAGGGGCTGTGCTGCTGCCGGGACTGGAGAATCCCACTGGCATGAATGACTGATTACATGTAGCAAATGCCTTTATGAATTTTAGCATCACTGAACTATTAGCACAAAGCGTCAGAGATTCAAATAATTCCGGACAGTCCAATTATCTGAGTACATGCCATTGCAATACCAAACAAAACTCAATGCAGGATTCTACAATTTCAGAAATGAATGTCTATGCAATTTAACCTCATTTACATCATACCCTGACTATGTATATCCTCAATTTCAATCTTGTCCTATCAAACAAATCACCTTTTCATGAATTACAGCAGCATTTATTAAGTGTCTTTAATCTGGAGAATGTGCCTTCTATAGCCACACATTGTGAATGAGGGTACAAAGTTGCCAGGATCATAGACCAAATCTATCTAGAAACATGGAGAGAAACATCCCAGGTTAGTTGCTAGCAGAGGGAGGGGGACATAGTTTGGGGAAAATGCACGGAACTGAAAAAGTCCTTTGGTCCGAGGAGAATCTGCTTCTGATTATCCACATAATGGGAGCTGAGAGAAGTGGGCAAATAATAGAAGCCTTACAAAAAACAGAAAACTAGTGACATTTCTCAAAGGATTCAGAAATCCGGAATGTTTAGTGTAACATTATCTCAAACCTGATGAGTCACATTCCATGGATGCCATTCCCACAAGTGAAGCGAGAATATTCCGTTCAGCATTTGATCATCTCCGCCTACTTTTTAAAAATCATTCTAACCTTCGCTCTAGCCATCATTTAGTATCTGCCCAACTCCTGTGTATAGTAATTGGCATGTCATTAACCCGTTTCAGTGGGAGTTATTTTCATAGATGTGCTGTGCTTTGGGAAAACTTCCAAGAACCTTTTGCAAGAACTCCATCAAATTAATATGGAAATTCTTTTTTCTATCAAAAGTTGAAGCTAGTTAACAAAAACAGAAAATGCTGGAAAATCTTAGCAGGTTTGACAGCACCGATGAAGGGAGAATAGAGCCAACATCAAGTCGGGATACTTCGTAACTCAGAGGCAAGAGTACTACTAAAATAGTTCATTCTCCCTTTTGTTCTGAGCTGCCTTATGAGATGGGTAGGGCAAAAGTTTGAGTCTAAATGAACCTTTGCCAGAATTGGCTCTGCTCTGACAAAGGGTCATCTGGACTCAAAGCATTGGCTCTATTCTCTCTCCACAGGTGTTGTCAGACTTGCTGAGATTTTCCAGTATTTTCTGTATTTATTTCAGTTTCCAGCATCTGCAGTATTTTACCTTTATTAATCTGGTTGTACGTATGTTAGTCATACCTTTTTAGCACTGTAAAGATCTAGATTGTGCCTACTGAGACTTCTAATCAACAAGAATAGGGAGATCTTTGTAGTGTTTATCAATCACTACATAAAGGCTAAAAAAAAGAGATCTATTTGAGCCCATTAGTCCAAAATGATCTTCAAGTCCCCTCATTGCAATATCCAACTGGTTCTTAAAAATGACTCCAGTTATTTTTTATATTCCAGAATCCCTTTCACGTTGTTTATCATTCCATGCACAAAGAAGCATTTGCTAATATTATTAGTGTTAAATATGCCTTGAATTGACTCTTGTATACTGGTTTACCATCGTCAAGATATACAGTAGCAACATTTCAATGCTACTTTGACAGCACCTTCCAAACTACCTCAATACTGTTAAAGAGGGAATTCCTGGATTCTGACCCAGCATTGATGAAGGATTTTGATTTTTCAACTTGATTTATTATTGTCACATGTATTAATATACAGTGAAAAGTATTGTTTCTTGTGTGCGCTATACAGACAAAGCATACCGTTCATATGGAAGGAAAGGAGAGAGTGTGGTCGTTACAGTCATACCTAGGATGTTGAGAAAATCAGCTTAGTGTGAGTTAGGTCCATTCAAAAATCTGATGGCAGCAGGGAAGAAGCTGTTCTTGAATTGGTTGGTATGCGACCTCAGACTTTTGTATCTTTTTCCCAATAGAAGAAGTTGAAAGAAAGAATGCCCAGTGTGCAAAATGGTGATAAATTTGCAAGTCAGAATGCTGGGTGACGTAGAGGAGAACTTGCAGGTGGTGATGCTTCTATTGTCTTTGTTCTGGGTGATAGAGAAAGGGGATTTGGAAGGTCACTTGGGGATAATGTCCCTGCTCATCTCTAAATTGTCCACAGCCCTATTCTGCAATCCCTCAGTACTGCACTGTGCGACAGCTGAGATTTTGTGTTCAAGTTTCTGGAGTAAGACTTGAACCCACAACATTCTGACTGTTGAAAATGCCAAGATTAGCACTAAAGCCTTATTGACCAAGAACGTCCCAAATTTTCATTACTCATTCCATGCTGATCTAAACAGGAATTCAAAGATTGTGGATTAGATGAATTGGCCATCTTAAATTGCCTCAGGAGAATGAACTAGGGTAAATGTATGTGGTTATGGTGACATGGCCTGAGTGGGATTACGGTCGGTGTAGACTCAATGGGCTGAATGGCCTCCTTTTGCACTGTAGGATTTTATAATTCTGTACAAAAGTTAACCTCAGCATTCCAGGGACAATGGTTGGAATTTTCTGGCTGTGTGCGCCCTAGAAAATCTGTCCCTGCACCCCCACAGGAAATTTTCAGCCAACAAAGGAAATAAGAAACCAAGATTCCCTAAGTAACATCTGACTTTTAAAAATAAGCATTTCTCTGGCAGAATGAACCCACAACAGGATTTTTGCCCTAACTTCAAATCATGTACTTATAAAGCTAGAATCTCTGTATCAAGCAAAGTAGAGAAGAATCTGGGTGGAGTTTTGTTTAGGGGTTGTGTAAAGATTGAGTCAGATTGGAGTCAACTTGCTGTCAATCGAAAGGCTATGCATTTCAGTAAAGGCTAGAACGCACTTTAGGAGAAGTCAGATAAACACATATAGACGAAATAACGGAGCGATTAGAAGAAGAAGGTTAGGAGGTGGCTCAAGCAGAATATAAACACCAGGATGGGTATGTTGGGCCAAATAACCCGCTTCTGTAATGCATTTATGATGTAAGACAACATAGTTTTGGTATGTATCATTTAATATGCAAAAATGCTTTTCAACTTAAAGAAAGAGCATTGTTGAATTAGAGTGGTGCAGAGATGCTGGCGTTGGACTGGGGTAAATACAGTAAGAAGTGACCTGGTGTTGCCAGACTTCTTACTGAATTAGGGTGGCACAGTGGTTAGAACTGCTGCCTCTCAGCTCCAGAAGCCTGGGTTAGATTTCCAGCTTGGGTCACTGCCAGTTTCAATTTTGCATGTTTTCCCCATCTCTAAGTGGTTTTCCTCCGATTGCTCCGGTTTCTTCCCACAGTCCAAAGATGTGCAGGTTAGGTGCATTGGCCATGCTAAAATTGCCCCTAAGTATCCGAGGATGCATAGGTTAGAGGGATTGATGGGGTAAACATGTGGGGTTATGGGGGTAGAGCCGAGGTGGGATTGTTGTCAGTGCAGTCTCAACAGGCCAAATGGCCTCCTTTTGCACTGTAGGGTTTCTATGTTTCTAAGTACAATAGAGTGACCATAGACTTCTGCTATTGACAGAGGTATTTTGAGAGAAACTTTATTATTATCTGCAAGTTCAGACAGAAGATGAGGAAGGATCTGTGTCTGACTGCTTCAATTAAACTTGTGTAACATAGCAAACAAAAAGCTAAGGAAATAGGCAGCAAGGTGGCACTGTGATTAGCACTGCTGCCTCACAGCACCAGGAACCCAGGTTCAATTCCAGCCTTGGGTCACTGTCTGTTTGGAATTTGTCCATTCTCCCCGTGTCTGTGTGGGTTTCCTCTGGGAGCTCCGGTTTCCTCCCACAGTCCAAAGATGTGTGGGTTAGGTTGATTAGCCAGACTAAATTGACCCTGGTGTCAGAAGATTAGCAGGGTAAATAGGTGGGGTTATGGGAATAGGTCCTGGGTGGGATTGAGGTTGGTGCAGACTCAATGGGCTGAATGGGCTCCTTCTGCACTGCAGGGATCCTATGGATTCTATGAAGGATTACAGATTCTGCGAATAAATCTAAAACAAAAGCAGGAAATATTGGAAAGAAATCAGTGAGTTGTTACAATCTGGAATGCTTATTTGAAAGGCCAATGGATTCTTCAATAACTTTCAAAAGAGAATTCAATAAACGCTCAGAAAGGAAACACGAACAAGGTGATGGAGACTAAGTAAGGAGTGTGGGTTTAATTAGACAGCTTTCTCAAAGAGCTGGCACAGATACAATGGGACTAATAGCCTGCTTCTTTGCTGTATAACTCTATGATAGCCATAATGTGGAGATGTTAGAATTAAAGTGGCACAGTAAGAAGTCTCATAACACCAGTTAAAGTCCAACAGGTTTATTTAGGAACATAAGCTTTCTGAGCGCTGCTCCTTCAAGAGATGAGTCTTTCACCTGAGTCTTCATCAGTCACCTGATGAAGGAGCAGCACTCTGAAAGCTCATGATTCCAAATAAACCTGTTGATCTTTAACCTGTTGTTGTGAGACTTCTTACTAACTCTATGGTTCAGAAATGACTAGCACAGTGGTTAGCATTGCTGCCTCAGAGTATCAGGCACCTGAATTCAATTCCAGCTTCGAATGACAGTCTGTGTGGAGTTTGCATATTCTCCCCATGTCTGCATGGGGTTTCCTCCGGGTGCTCCAGTTTCCTCCCACAGTTTGAAAATGTGCAGTTTAAGTAGAATGGCCGTGCTAAATTAGCCCTTAGAGTCCCAAGATGTGTGGGTCAGGTGGATAAGCAGTGATAAGTGCATGGGGTTATGGGGATAGGGTGGATTGTGTGGAGAGTGGGTCTAGGTAAGATGTTCTTTTGGAGAATTGGTGCAGGCTTGGTGGGCTGAACGACCGTTCTCGGCACGGCAGGGATTCTTTGCTTTCTACGGAACTGGAATTGAGGAAAAGATTCTAACCTGCTGTGGCAACTCACCAGTTCCCTCCACAGAAGCTGAGTAAGCCATGTGGATGGCTGCCATCTCCCCGGAACCCTGAGGAAATGTTATGCTGTCAGAAGCGCTGTTTTTCAGATGAGATGTTAAACCACCTAGCTGTTTGGATGCACATTAGGCACTACTTGAAGAAGAACAAAGGAACTCTCCCCAGTGACCTCCCCAATATTTATTTCTCAACCAACATCATTAAAACAGATAATCCAGTCATTACTACAGTCCTGCTTGTGGCTGCTGTGTTTTGACATTGACAACAGTGACCTTACTTTGAAAAGTTGCCTGCAAAGTGCTTCTGAACTGTGAAACATGTTGTCTAAATGACGACCTTTCTGTTTATTCATTATTGGTCTGCAAACAAAGGAAAGGGTTTACTGAAATGATGTTACGGATGACAATGTCCTTTTTGAAGTCTATGGTGATACTGGAGAAAGTGAATTGTTTTGATAACAGTATCAGGAAATTGTTGTCCCCACATGAATGTTTGTATTGTGGACAGTATAATTCAGAGATTAATGCAGTGTTTATACAGAACCACACAGCTAGAAATGAGAACGTGGAAATCAGCCACTGAACTAAGACAGTCGACATTGCTGTTATCGTCCACAGACAGGTGCAATCATCCTGTTTTGATACACTTTTATCCCCTTTTCCTCCAATTACCTATCCAATTTACCCTCTAACTTCCTATCTAAACTATCCTCCAACTACCTATCCAATTTTTTTTTATTCACTCACGGGACATGGTCATCATTGGCTGGTCAGCATTTACTACCCATCCCTAGTTGTCCTTTAAACTGAGTGGCTTGCCAGGCCATTACTGAGAGCAGTTGAAATTCACTCATGTTTCTGTGGCTCTGGAGTCAAATGTAGGCCAGACCAGGTTAGGATAGCAGATTTCCCCTAAAGAATATTAGTGAGCCAGATGGTTTTTTCCAACAATTGGCAATGGTTTCATGGTCATTAGTAGATTCTTAATTCCAGATTTTTTTTTTGAATTAAAATTCCACCAACTGCTATGGCGGATTTCAAACCCGCGTCCCCAGAAAATTAGCTGAGTTTCTGGATTAATAGTCTACCAATAATACCACTAGTCCATTGTCTCCCCACTTACCCTTCAATGCAGACACGATTTAATTAGACTTGATTTGATTTGTTATTGTCACATGTATTAGGATACAGTAAAAAGTATTGTTTCTTTTGTGCTACGCAGACAAAAAAACATACCATTCATACACTACATAGGGGAGAAGGAAAGGATAGGGGCAGAATATCTATTGTAGTTACAGTAGTGTGAAGAGAAAGATCAGCTTAATATATGATAGGACTACTCAAAAATCTGATAGCAGCAAGGAAGAAGCTGTTCTTGAGTCAGTTGGTCCATGTTTTCAGACTTTTGTATCTTTTTCTCTATGGAAGAAGGTGGAAGAGACTACGTTTGGGGTATATGGGAGCCTTGATTATGCTGATTATTTGCCTGACGCAGTGGAAAGTGTAGACTTCCAATCAATGATAGACTGGTTTGAGTGATGGACTGGGCTTCATTCACAACCTTTATAATTTCTTACAATCTTGGTCAGAGCAGGAGCCATACCAAACTGCGATACAACCAGAAAGAATGCTTTCTATGGTGCATCTGTAAAAATTGGTAAAAGTTGTAGCGGACATGCCAAATTTCCTTAGCCTTTTGAGAAAGTAGAGGTATTGGGAGATTTTCTATAGCGTTGACATGGAGGGACCAGGACAGATTATTGGTGACCTGAACACCTAGAAACTTGAAGTTCTTGACCATTTCCACTTCATTGTTATTGATGTAAGCAAGGGCAAATCTCGCCCTTTGTTTTATTGATCATGTTGAAGGAGATAGATATTATTTAATCGTTCCACTATTGGAGATTTTGCTTTTAGCTCCTTTGTTCTGAGCTTCAGAAACCTTCTTAAATCCCTCAGGCATAGGTACACTCACAGTGCTGATAGGGAGTGAATTCCAGGATTTTGATCCAGCAGCAGTGAAGCAACAATAATGTGGGCAGTATGTGGTACAATGGTTAGCACTGCTGCCCCACAGTGCCAGGAACCCAGGTTCGATTCCAAGCTTGGGTCTTTGTTTATGTGGAGTCAGCATTGAATGTATCCACATGGGCTTCTCCAGACGCTCCGATTTCCTCCGACAGTCCAAAAGACGGGCTGATTAGTTGCATTGGCCATGCTAAATTCTCCCCAAGTGTACCCAAACAGGCGCTGGAATGTGTCAACTAAGGGATTTTCACAGTAACTTCATTGTAGTGGCAATGCAAGTCTACTTGTGACATTGGTAAATAAAACAACAAAGAAAAATAAATAATTCCCAATCAGGATGGTGAGTGACTTGCAGAGGAACCTCTGGTGGTGGTGTTCCCATGTATCTGATGGCCTTGTCTTTCTGAATTATAGCATTGTTGATTTGGAAAGTGCTGCCTAAGGAGTCTTGGTGAATTGCTGCAGTGCCTCTTGTAGATAGTACGTACTGCTGCCACTATTCATTGGTGGCAAATGGATTGAATGTTTGTGGGAGGGGTGCCAGTTAGACAAACTACTTTGTCCTTGATGGTGTCAAGCTTCTTGAGTGTTACTGGAGCTGCACTCATCCAGCCAAGTGGACAGTATTCCATCACATTCCTCACTTGTTCCTTGAATGTGGCATAAAGCCTTTGGAGAGCCTGGGGGTGAGGTTTTCACAGCAGGATTCCTAGCCTCTGACTTGCTCTTGTAGCCACAATACTATATGGCTGGTCCAGTTCAGATTCTGGTCAATGGTAACCACCAGGATATTGATAGTGGGAGATACAGTGATGGTGATGCTTTTGAACATCAAGGAGCAACGGTTAGATTCTCTTTTATTGGAGATGGTTTTGCCTGGCTCTTATGTGGCGTAAACGTCACTTGCTACTTGTTAGCCAAACCCTGGATGTTATCCAAGTCTTTCTGCATTTGGACATGGACTGCTTCAGTATCTGAGGAGCCACAAATGGTGCTGAACATTGTGCAATCATCAGCAAACATCCGCATTTCTGATCACATGATGGAAGGCAGATCGTTGATGAAGTGGTTGAAGATGATTAGGGCTAGGACTTTTCTTTCTCTTTACCACCCTCTCTCTCTCTCTCTCTCTCTCTCATCCTTAAAATGGTGCATAGGAATCTTTGAAAAGATTCCTGACTATTTTCCCTGATATCTCCTTCTGCAGCTTGCTGTCAAAAATTGATCAATGATATCCTATGATTTGCAAGTTAAAGGCACAATATAAATGCAAATTGTTGTTTGAGATGGGAGAGATAGCAGATCAGCTGCTGGGTGAAAAGATAACATTTACGGAGTGAGCTCAATCTCATCGTCTGTTGGGCAACTTTGGGACATTTTCTGGAACCCCTGCTGTGAGGAGCAACAGTTGTGACAGAAAACAACTTCAGAAACATGCTAAACAGATCGAGATAACTATCACAGATGGTTTCTGCAAATTAGTCCCTCAACAATGTATTAGTATGCGAGTGCGTACGTTTTACTCTTGGAGTAAATAATTCATACTAAAATAAACTAAAAGCAAAGGCTTTTTACTTGGAAGAACAGTTAATTAATTAATTAATCAATCACTTGACTATTTCCCAGTTACATTTTCATTTGCTGGCTAGCTTCTACTGTTGGAGCACAAATTTTCAGAACTGGTGACATGGATATCAGCCATGGAATGATCTTCCACAGGATGCTGTGGAGGCCAAATCGCTGAATATATTTAAGAAGGGGTTTCTAGACACTAATGGCATCAAAGGGTATTGGGAGAGAGCAAGAGTATGATGTTGAGATAGAGGTTTTGATCATATTGAATGGCAAAGCAGGCTCAAGGGGCTAAATGGCCATCCTTTATTCCTAAGCTTTAACTTTATTTATTAGTGTCACAAGTAGGCTTTCATAAACACTGCAATGAAGTGAAAATCTGCACTCCGGAGCCTGTTTGGGTAAACTGAGGGAGAACTTAGCATGGCCAATGCACCTAACCAGCACATCTTTCAGACTGTGGGTGGAAACTGGAAGAAATCCATGCATACATGGGGAGAACATGCAAATGTCACACAAACAACAACCCAAATAGGGAATTGAATGAACGTTCCTGGCACTGTGAGGCAGCAGTGCTAATCACTGTAACACCCTGCTGCCCTATTTCCTATTTCCATGATTCTTAAAGAGGTTAACATTTGATGGAAGTTTAGAACGTACACTGCTTCCCAAGGATAAGCCAGGTTTCCTTAGGTTGTCCTTGACACAATATGGTGGCACAATGGTCAGCACTCCTGCCTCACAGTGCCAGGGACTCAGGTTCAATTCCAGTTTAGGTCACCGTCCATGTGGAATTTACACATTCTCCCCTTGTCTGCATGGGTCTCCAGTTCCTCCCACGCTTCAAAGATGTGCATGTTAGATGGATTGACCATACTAAATTGACCCTAGTGTCCCAAGATGTGTAGGTTAGTTGAATTAACTATGATAATTTTTTTGGGTCTATGGGGTTAGGATGGGGGAAGGGAACTTGGGGAAAGTACTTTGTCAATGAGTCAGTGCAAACTCAACGGACCAAATGGCCTCTTTCTGCATTATAGGGATTCCATGACATGAAGACCTTGAACATGCAAATCCAGTTGCCTGCTTGGGGAAAGATGTTGTAAAGTTGCTAACCTTTGCTTTGCTGTATCCAAAGCCTGAGATTTTGTTCACTCAGGTCTCAACTTGAATTTCCTTTTGGGTTTTTTTATCCTCCACATATGTAGTGATCTCAATTCCCTTTAGCTGCGCTGTCCCTGTATCATTTTATTCCCATATCTTTACCCTCTTGTCTAATCTCGCCTCAACAATCATAGAATCCCTGCAGTACAGAAGGAGGCCATTTGGTCCATCGAGTCTGCACTGACTCTCTCTGACAGAGTATGTTACCCAGGCCCCAGATTACCATGGCTAATCCATTTTACCTACACACCTGGGGACACTAAGGGGCAATTTAGCGTAGTCAATCCACCTAATCTGCACATCTTTGGACTGTGGAAGGAAACTGGAACACCCAGAAGAAACCCACACAAACACAGGGAGAACATGCAAACTCCACACAGACAGTGACCCGAGACCGGAATTGATCTGGTCCCTGAATCTGTGAGGCAACCGTACTAACCGCTGTGCCACCATGCTGCCCAAAGAGCTCTGCTTTAATCAGTAACTCCCGAATTAACACCATTGTACAATTCTCTGCTCTAGATTTCTTACTTCTAAATCCAAATTGCCTCGATCATGAGTCTCTTTCTATCTATGTTTCCTAACTGCTGCATAATTTTAAAACAGTTCTACCAAATTGCCTTTTAATCCTTTCTCTCCTAATAAAAGGGCATCAATTAATCATGCCCATCTCCTTATTTGCATTGCTATGTACCAGGCAGGCTCTGAGTGAATGAAGAAAAGGAACAGCTTCATGTGACTTGAATTGCTTACACATGGTTAAAAAAAACTTGATATGATTTTATCAAAGTATGGGCAAAAAAACTCATCTTGAGAAAACAATTATAATAGATGATAAAAAAGTAACCACTTTTCATTTATCTCAGGATGATTGTATGAAAATGATAGTTGTATTCCAAAACTTCATGCCTTTTCCAAATCTGTTTCCTTTGCTTGCTTGTATTATTTCCAGGAGATAAACCTGTGGGCAAATATTCAATTATATTAATTTTTAAAATGTATTTTATTTAGCCTGAGGGTTGGGTGAAGAACTTTGGAGATTACTGATTGTTCCTGCCTTTGGTGGTGCAAATTACTGAATAAAAACCTCTGTTGTCACGGCAGTTTGGATGTTGAAAATGCAAGAATTCCAGTCAACAATTTCTGGTGCAGTATTGTTCAACGTTTTTTGGGTTTTCCAGAGAGCCCTACCAAACCTCAGGATTGCCCAGAGTACAGTGTAATCCCGGGAGAAAAATCGTGCCCACATTAAGCAAATCATTTTCTGTTTTCATTGTTCTGAATACTAATTTATTATTTCTAAAAATGTTGAGGTCAGGTGTGGGAGTGGTTCATTTAGAAGTCAACATTAATCCAATTGTATTAATTTGCATTCCCTTTCCAACTGGTTGTGGAGAGCACCCAGAGAATGAGCCAGCAGTAATTTGATTTGATTTGATTTATTATTGTTACATGCATTGGGATATAGTGAAAAGTATTGTTTCTTCTACACAATACAGATCAAGTATAGAGTTCATAGAGTGCAGAGGGAAAAAGGAAAGGATAAGGAGCAGAATATAATGTTACAGTCACAGCTAAGGTGTAGAGAAAGGTCAACTTAATATATGGTAGGTCCATTCAAAAGTCTGATGGCAGCAGGGAAGAAGCTGTTCTTGAATCAGTTGAAACATGATCTCCCAACAGAAGAAGGTGGAAGAGAGAATGTCCGGAGTGGATGGGGTCTTTTATTATGCTGGCTTCTTTTCTGAGACAGTGGGAAGTGTAGATGGAGTCAATGGATGAGAGTCTGGTTTGCGTGATGTGCTATGGATCACAGGCTTTTGTAGTTCCTTGTGGTCTTAGTCAGAGCAGGAGCTTATCAAACTGTGATACATCCAGAAAGGATGCTTTTTTTGATGCTTGTGTAAAAGTTGGTGAAAGCGGTAGTGGAACGTAGGAGTGTGGGGCTGGATGATGTGATGCAACCTCCAGAAATGTCTCCAAACAGAGTTGGCAACCATATTTCACACCATTATTCCCAATCAACCCAACGATTAAATTGCCTTGTTGTATCTGTAAGTTTGGTTGAGATGGATAATGAAACACATTTATCTCAAAAGACGTCATTTATTTATTTTTTAATGTTTTTCCCTCTAATTCTAAAGGCATCCAGCTCACAGTCCCACACTTCACCCCCATACTTTCTCAATGTGCCCAGTCTTAGTATCTGAGCTTCAGTAATGGGTAATAATAGGTAGCACAGTGGTTAGCACTACTGCTTCAAAGTGCCAGGGACCAGGTTTCAATTCCCGGATTGGGTCACTGTCTGTGTGGAGTTTGCACATTCTGCCCGTGTCTGTGTGGGTTTCCGCCAGGTGCTCCGGTTTCCTCCCACATTCTGAAAGATGGGCTGGTTTGGTGCATTGACCCAAATAGGCGCCAGACTATGGTGACAAGGGGCATTTCACAGTAATTTCATTGCAGAGTTAACATAAGCTTTACTTATGTTAACCAGTAAGTAATTTATAATAACTTTAACTTTACTGAACCATGAAGAACACTACATGTGCACCGTCCAGCTAGGATTCCCTGGACTGTAGTCCAGAGCAAGAGTCCTGGATGGCACTTTCCATTTCCCTAAGTTGGCAACCTTAGGAACTTCTAAGTGTGCCTAATTATATTTTGGAATTTTGTTTCTCTTTGATGAGCTTGCAGCAAACAATATCATTTGTCAAAGAGATTTCTTCTAAAATATATCCTTTAAATTAAGAACTGAGTACCTTTGTGTATCATCTATTCCCTTCACCTCACCACTTGCTTTCAATGCCTGGGTCTCAATCTCCACACAGAGAGTTTTCCAAGCATGGAGTTAAACCCCAGCACTGTGAGGCAGCAGTGCTCACCATTGCACCACCGTGCCACCCTTTCCCTGATTCCTGACAATGACCTGCATGGTTCAGCTGACTCTAAGCAATCCCGTGGGAGATCATTCTATTCCTCAGGCCAACATTGCACAACTTTCTTTGATGGATTCTCCCATTTCAGTTTTGTAAACCAGGAGCAGGGGCATAGCCTAGTGGTCTGAATTATCTAAGTGTGGGTAGGTGCCTAAGGAGACCGAAACTGTACACAGTGCTCCAGATGCAATCTCACCAAGGCCCAGTGGCAAAGAATGGCTGATCCTCCATAGACCAGACCTGAAGTATTTCAATTCTGATCTCTTTATTTTTCCATTAACTGCTGCTCACAGACCTCTCCCATGTGGTAACTCGCTAGTTGACACTTAATATCCTATTTGACATTTGCCCTGAGAGCTCACTCCATTTCATTTCTGTTCTCTGTTTCCCATTCATTCTTGTGCAAATCTTCAGTGATCAATATAGTAAATGTCAAAAGTGATCAGTCTGGTGTGGAATGATGTTTAACAGATATACATTTGAAATACTCAAGCTACCAATCATTGTTAGTAGGCTATCACTGTGATGGACATTTCAGGTCCCACAGTTGTTTGAACATGCTGATTTTTTGCCACCCAACCGTAAGTGCCTGAGGAGAGAGGTAACCATCCATAGCTTTCCAACAATTAACTATATCGTATCACATCTCTCAAAAATATCCATGGGTTCTTCCCAGATAATAAATTACATTGAAGTATTAACATTACCATCACCTCAGCCAAACTCAGAAGTCAATATCCACAGAGCAAAATCCCACACATTGCAGTCAGATAAAATGTTGTCCCACATACCGGGTGAATGGGGACATAGTTTAGCGTCTCACTCAGGGAACAACACCATTGACAATGCAACACTCAGTCTTTGCTGGAGTGATCCAGCAAGGTGATGGACTCATGGTCAAAGGTTATCATCGAATCATAGAATTCCTATGGTGCAGAAGAGGCCATTCAGCCTATCGAGTCTGCACCGACTCTTTGGCAGAATACTTTACACAGATCCTCTCCCCCACTCTGTCTCTATAACAACATAATTTCCCATGATTTATTCACCTAACCTACACATCTTGGGATACTAAGGGGCAATTTAGCATGGCCAATCCATCTTTGGACTGTGATAGAAGACTGGAGCATCCGGAGGAAACCTATGCAGACACGGATAGAATATGCAAACTCCACACAAAGTTACCCAAGGCCACAATTGAACCCAGATTGCTGAATCGGTGAGACAGTAGTGCCAATCATCGTGCCACCCTACACCTGGCCTCCTCCTTCTGTAAGAGGTCAGAACGGGCACTGTTTCGATTGCTGGAGTGTTTTGGATGAATTATAATGAAATTAAGGTAATACAAATGGCCTCAGCACCCTTGGGACTAGATGAGGGAAAATGAGACAGGGTTCCATCTGTTAAGCTATTCAGTGACCCTTCAATACTATTTACATAAAACTCAGGAACACAGTTATGGAAAGTGAGTCACCAGTGAAATGATTCCACATCAGGGAAGCCCTTCCTTCAGGACAGCAGAAGGATAAAGTTAAAAATTAAAATGTGAGCAAACAAAGTGCAGAGCAAATGCAAAACAAAGCTGCTAAAAGAAAGAATTTGCATTTATATAGCACCTTTAATGAATTCATTCACAGAGCCAATTTACAAAATACTTTCTGTGGTATAGTACCTCTCATATGGTAAGAAGACTGACAGCCAATTTGCACAAAGCAACCTCGTACAAGCAGCAATCAGATAGTGACAGGTTCTCTGCGCTGAATGTTGGATGAGGGACAACTATCGACCGAGGAGAATTCCTCTGCTCTCTTCAAAACAGTGTTGTGGGATCTCCCCATCCAAACACAGAAAGGACATTGATTAAACACCTCGTCCAATGCAGACACGATAGTGACTTTTAAGGGGCATCTTGACAAATACATGAGTAGGATAGGAATAGAAGGAAAAGGCTCCTGGAAGTGAAGGGGGTTTTAGTTCAGTCAGACAGCATGTTGGTGCAGGCTTGGAGGGCCAAAAGGCCTGTTCCTGTACTGTAATTTTTTTGTTCTTTGTTCTAGAGAGCAGCTGCAACTGTATAGCGCCGGGAGCATCAGCCTAGATTTTGTTCTCAATTTTTTGGAGAAGGGATTGAACCCACAACACACTCAGAGGTAAGAATGCCACCAATTGAGCCACCTAACTGCCTAGAGTAAACCCGTTAACAAGTTAAAATTAAAGTTTATTTATTAATGTCACAAGGAGGCTTAGATTAACACTGCAATGAAGTTATTGTGCTAATCCCTAGTTGCCACACTCTGGCATCTGTTCGGGTATACTGGAGGAAAACTTATCATGGTCAATCTACCAAACCAGTCCATCTTTTGGACTTGAGGAAGGAAACTGGAGCACCTGGCGGAAACTCAAGCAGACACGGGGTAAACGTGCAGATCCACTCAGACAGTGACCCAAGCCAGAAATCAAACCTGGGTCTCCGGTGCTATGAGGCAGCCGTGCTCACCACTCTGCCACTGTACCACCGAAGAGACAGGATGCCATATTGTCTGTCAGCCAGAGACCATCAGGAACATCACTTGTTGCCATTGCTCCTTGGGTGCCGGCAATCTCCTGACATGTGCCAGCGGTGGCGTTTCCTTGCCACCGGTCTGTACACAGCGTGTGGCCCCATTGGCTATGTTCAGTGGAAGGCAGTGCAACAACAGAGCTAGAGTTTCAGCTGCATGCCATCCAGCCAGGTTATTGGCTTTTAAGCATGAAATTGAAAAGTCCTTGGTTTTAACAGGTTAACGTATTTTATCAAAATACTTACTTAAGCGTTGGAAAGAACATACCAGAACTGATAACAGCCTGAGAAAAGAGCTAATGATCAGCTAATGGAAAGTGCAGTGCAGAAAATTCAATCATGGTAAACATTCGGGTCACATACAGGGACCACACAGTTTTGTGGCTGTTTTGCCATGTTAACCTTCTGCGTCATGATGTGGAGATGCCGGTGTTGGACTGGAGTAAACATGGTAAGAAGTCTGACAACACCAGGTTTAAGTCCAACTGAATTATTTGATAGTAAACCCACAAGCTTTCGGGGTTTCTCCTTTACAGATTACAAATTAATCTCCCTGCACAGATTACAGTAATCTGTAAACTGACTATGCTGTTATATGCTCTGTCTGAGACCAGAACTCTCCATTCACCTGATGAAGGGAGAAACCCCGAAAGCTTGTGAGTTTACTATCAAATAAATCAGTTAGATTTAAACCTGGTGTTGTCAGACTTCTTACCATGTAAACCTTCTGAGTGCCAGCGATGAGTTTTTGATTTTCTACATTATTAAAATTGGAGAGAATATGAGAAGAAATAAGGATCTGTATGTCTGATGTGGACAGTTCACCAGGCACTGAGACTCTTAAGGTGCTGTAACTATTAAGTACTGTGCTCGGTAACCCCCTTCAGATTCTCAATCTGACCCAATTTTTTGCTCCTGGGTGGGAATGTGAAGATGGGAGAACACACAACTCTGTGAACTTTAAAAGTGGCTGCCCACTTTCTGATTTTCATTCGGACTGGTGGGGGGCAGATTAGAGTCAGGATTTTTTGGCCACACTCGTCCTAAGGCCAGAAAACCCCGCCCAAGTTCAACAAGTTTTTGAATAGTCCATATCTTACTCACTACCATTCCCAAAGCGAGCAGGACAGGAATATTCCATTGTAGAAGTTAGACTTGACACCCCGGAATGAATGCAGAGGCTGCTGGATATGTGGTACGTTGGGTGGATGGTCTGTCTCGGGTACTTTTTTGAATTTGATGTAAAAAATTATTAAAATAAAAAACTATATCTATGACCCTTACACCGTCACCCCACCTGCTCCCACACTTCCCATATCCCATCCATTCCTAACTATGCCAACCTATGTCCCTTTACCAACATCATGATTCCTCTTATGCTCTGTGCCAACAGGTTCCTCCCACCCATCATCTATTGCATTTATCCCCTCCATGCCAACTAACCCAGTATCCATCATAGGTAAACCCCAGGAACCATGCTGACACAAAATAACGTTATATCTATTGATGATATTACTGTTAAAATAATCACTTCCATTGATAAACAAGTCAATACATTGAAATTCCTTCAATTACTCTGTTAAGGTAACAAACATTTCTATTCTATAACCACTTGGAGCTGTCAATCAAACTGCTCCTTTAACAGGCAATCTATTGTGACAATCAGTTATCCCAGCACTAATCCTATAACGATAACCCTCAGATTTATGTCAACAGACAGAATGAAATATCCAACATTAATTTTAAATGAATGTCAGATTGTTTTTAATTTTAAAACTCAGTAGAATTATATCAATTTACAGCTTTGACATTACCAATGAGTTCTTTGGCAGATTTGACAGTTCTTCAACAGCTTTGACAATTCTTATGAGTTAATGCGCTTTTTATGCACATTCATGTTTACTTTTAATAATTCCATTGGGTGCTTTACCTCTGCCAAAGACTGCCTTATTTAAGTTTAAGGTTTTAAGTTTATTTATTAGTTTGCTAACTTATTAGTTATGTTTGCTTACGTTAATGTAGGAGAATGTTTCCCCAAGTTGTGGAGGCTAAAACTAAGAATCAGAGTTTCAGACTAAGAGGTTGACCTTTCATGGCTGAGATAAAGGTTAAAACTGATCTATTAGTGTTACTGGTAGGTTTACATTAACACTGCACTTAAGTTACTGTGAAAATCCCCTAATCGTCACACTCTGGCCCTGTTCAAGTACACAAGGAGAATTTTAGCATGACCAATGCACCTAACCAGCTGTGGGAGGAAACCGGAGCACCTGGAGGAAACCCATGCAGACATAGGGAGAACATGCAGTCTCCAGACAGACAGTGACCCAAATTGGGAATCATGCCAAAGATGTCCCAGGACCATATCCAAAGAGGTGTCTTACCTTTCCTGGCTGTCTAAATTAATCCACCAAAATTCAGTCCAGCTTTTGTCTAGTGTAGTCTATGCATATCAGATTTCATGCTCCTGTACTACCAAAAGTTCACTTCAGTGGAGGCAACTGATGATCTAAGTGGCCATCTGCATCCATAGACCAGCCTGATGCCATTCCCACCTACAAAAATAGGAAGTGCCATTTGAGGGGTGGATTAACATTTCTGGGTCATTTTCACCATAGTGGAGATGCTCTCCATTGTAATAAAAATCTGGGCCTATGTTTCCAAATCTGTCCTTGGCTTTCACCTCTTTGTCGCTGCTAACTCACCCACCTTACTAACCCTCCAATTTCACCATTCTCCACCAATTTTGGCCTCCTGCATATCCTTGATTTTAACCCCAAGGGTAGCTGCGCCCCAACCTCCGTAATTCTTTCGTCCCCTCTGCTCCTTTAAGATCCTTCTTAAAACTTACATCTTTGATCAAGCTTTTGTCCACCTGTTTGTGTTTACTTCCGTGAAATATCTTTTGATATTTATCGATGCTAAAAGTGCTACACAAGTACAAAATATCGTTGTTGAATCAATACAACTGGGCAAAGGAATTATCAATGTACCCTTGACAAGACACAATTAAGATGCATTTAAAGTGACTGTTAAATAATAAGAATGTTATTCTAATGGACGAACAGTAATTTGTAACCAACTGTAAACCATTAACAGAAATTCCAGAGAGCTAAAAATGGCTCATTTGACCTTTGCAATTCATTCAAATTTTGTTTTGCCTCTGGAGTTAACTGTGGAAAATTACACCCTAACTTCAAGGAGACAAAGTAGCTTCATTTCAAGGAGTTTTAGACAAGAGTTGCGGTGGAATGATCAATTTGAATGCAGTGAATGCAGCAACAGAACAGGTTGCACAGTGATCAGCACTGCTGCTTCATAGCACCAGGGACTTCGTTCGATTCTCAACTTTGGTTACTATCTCCGTGGAGTTTATATGTTCTCCCTATGTCTGCATGAGTTTCATCCAGGTGGTCTGGTTTTCTCCCAAAGTTCAAAAGTGTGCAGGTTAGGTGGATTGACCATACTATATTGCCCCTTTAGTGTCAAGGACACTAGCTAAGATAAATGCATTGACTTATGGGGATAGGGCCTGGGTGGGATTCTGGTTGATGCAGATTCGATGGGCCAAATGGCTTCCTTCTGCTCTGTTGAGTTCAATGATTCTAACTTCTCAATTGCAATGTGGAATGAGTAGACTGAGTAAAAGCTCTGTGTTCTCTGCCACCTGGCTTTGGTGTAGTTCTTGAAGAGATACTTCTATACTCAGAGATTTAATCACCATTTCAGCCAATTATAAATCCAAACCAGAAAGGTGGCAAATGCTGAATCTAAACCAGGATCAGCTGCTGATATGTAAACGGTGTTGACAAATGTGTGTTGTTGTTGTTTCTCTTCCCCCACTTAGTAGTAGTGTACAAGGCAGACTTTAATCTGTTAGAGTAGTGTGGTAATTATGGTGGTTGTCCCTTTAAGATCAACATGGCAGAAGGGGGTCACCTGAATTGAGACTGAGAGCGGGTGATTACCTCAGGGGATGGAACCCTGCCTTAGGCAGAAGACAGCTTGAAGGCATGTAGGAAATATATAGAGACTGAGGGGCCTCTGTGCAGTTTTTCCTAATTAATAAATATTCTTTGTATTCTTGATGAAATTTTTGAGTATGCATCATTACACAGAGTGAGATTTCTCCTGGAACGGATCACTAGCCTGTTTCCAGGGGCTTATGGCTTGAGGGATACCACTGCACATCAGATATGGCTTTTACTGCCAGTCATTAGTGTGTTTGGAAGAATTTCGCAGGTTGACACTCAACCTATTTGACTGTTTTATAAACTATCCTTGGCCATCAAGTCCTGAAGTGGGACTTGAACCTGGAGTTTCTGCCTCAGATGTAGAGATGCCGGTGTTGGACTGGGGTAAACACAGTAAGAGGTCTGACAACATCAGTTACAGATTGCTGATTGTAAACTGTCTGTGCTGATATGTGTGCTATTGCAGACCAGAACACCTCATTCCCCTGAAGAAGGCTACAAAGCCGAAAGCTTGCAAGTTTACTATCAAATAAATCGTTTGGATTTAAAACTGATGTTGTCAGACCTCTTACTGTGTTTCCGCCTCAGAGGCAGAGGTGCTACTCACTGCATCTCTAGCTATGCATAATAAATATATGAAATAGGTTCAAATCCTGCTCCAGTATCATGAGCACAATATCTAGGCTGGCACTCCAAAGCAGTACAGTACTAGGAGAGTGTTGCTTTGCTGGAGCTGTCAACTAATGGATGAGCCATTAAGCCAAGTTTGCCCTTTATAAGATTCCATTCTATTACTTTAGGTGATCTCGCCCTGGTTCCCTAGACAATATTTCTTAGTCAAATGTCACTAAAACAGATTATCTGCTCATTTACCTAATTGTTTTGTATGGGACCTTGCTGTGCATATATTGGTCTTTGCAGTTACTCCGTTACAAGAGTAGCTATATTTCAGAAGCACATTTTGGCTATAAATTGTCCTTTAGAGAAGGAAGACTGCCTTCTTTGACTGGTCTGGCCTCCATGTGACTTCAGAGCCACAGAAATGTGGTTGACTTTCAACTGCCCTCAAAGGACAATTAGGGATGGGCAATAAATGCTGGCACGCCAGCAATGCCTATATGCTATGAATGAATAATAAATAAATAAAATAAAATTCTTTGGGCCATCTAAACTTCATGAAAAATTCTGTAAAAGTGCAGACTCTTTCTTCTGTGCATTCTTGTGACCACATCGTGAATGTAAGCACAGAACCCAACCCACTTTAGCCCATCCCTAGTAACCTGAGTTAACACAGTGACATTCTATCTCTTGCTCTGCACAAGTCCAGGCCCCTGAGGCTCATTTGAGAAACGTTCCAGTACATGGCAAGCTTTATACTTGTGAACGTGGTTAGAAAGGATGACTCGATGTTGGATAATCCATTATTAACGCCAGGAGTGAGGATATCAGAAATGCAAATGACTTGTTACATATTCATGACGTCATAATAGACCAGTGAACTCGCTGCCGCTCACTTTTCCAACATCACTATAAATGGGTTTGTACAAAAGATATTAAGCACACAAATCTTTAACAGGATGTTTCCCTGGGGGTCAGTGTGGGGTGACTTGCATTCCCATATGCTGACTGGCCATTGAAGTTTATTTTGGAACATTAGATTTAAAGATCTTTGTCTGAAGTCTAGATATGCAGGAGTTCTGTCCAGGTGAATAAAGAATGGGTTTTATCAACTTTTTTTAACATCTATGTTGACTGGAGATGAAGTTCAACCATGGTACGTATGCCTGATCTGTTGCACAGTGTTAGCAATCTGCTTTTTATTTCATTCTCACTCTCAAGTTTTCCGTCTGCTCTTGTGGAAATGAAGATATTTTGTTGCTGGGACAGAGCTGTCCATTCTCTCTCCTGTGTGGCTGTCCTTCACAGTTGAGCATAATCCCAATATCATCCAATATCAATGCACTGGAGATCAAAGAATAGTCATAGAGACATAGAAACATGGAAGATAGGAGCAGGAGGAGGCCATTTGGCCCTTTGAGCCTGTTCCATCGCAATCATGGCTGATCGTTCAACTCAATAACTTAATCCTGCTTTTTCCCTAGAACATTTGATCCCATTTGCCCCAAGTGCAATATCCAACTGCCACTTGAATACATTCAATGTTTTGGCATCAACTATTTCCTGTGGTAATGAATTCCACAGACTCACCACTCTTTGGGTGAAGAAATGTTTCCTCATCTCCATCCTAAATGGTCTACCGCGAATCCTCAGACTGTGACCCCTGGTTCTGGACTCCCCCACCATTGGGAGCATCCTCCCTGCATCTATCCTGTCTAGTGCTATTAGAATTTTATAAGTCTTTATGAGATCCCCCCCTCATTCGTCTGAACTCCAGCAAAAACAATCCTAAATGAGTCAATTTCTCCTCATACATTAATTCGTCCTTCCCTGGAACAGCCTGGTAAACCTTCAATGCACTCCCTCGAGAACAAGAACATCTTTTTCAGAAAAGGAGACCAAAACTGCACACAATACTCTAGGTGTGGCGTCACCAACGCCCTGTATAATTGCAACAACACATTCCTACTCCTGCATTTCAAATGCCTGCAATAAAGGCCAACATGCCATTTGCACTTACTTGCTTCCCTTTAGCGGCTGATGCACAAGGATACCTTAGACTTGGAGCTGTGGCTGGGTCCCCTTTCTTCCCATGCGCCCATCTGATATTAGCTCAGACCCGGGATTGAACCTAACCTTTCCCAGATCACCTGGATCAGTTCCAACATAATAACAGTGGCCACATTTCTACTTCATTGACTGTAAAGTGCTTTAGGACACCTTCTTCTTCTTCCTCTTTTGGCTTTTTGTGTGGTGACCCCATTTTACTCAGGATCAGCACTGTTCTGGTTGATCATTCTTTTCTATCTCTTCTAGTCAATCACCTATTCTTTTTCCAACGCTACTGCCTTTAAGTCTCCCGTTACCATATCTTTCCATTTGGTCTGTGATCTTCTTCTTCTCCATCTTCCTCACAGTCCCAATTCCAGCACTCACCTCACCATGTTTCCTCTTTCTCTCTGCAACAGTTGACAATATCATTTCAATCCCTTCCCAGTTACTTTCTTCATTGCTCCCACCATCTTTGCTAACCCTCAATGTGCTGATTCCTGGTTTTGTCCGTTCTCATTATTGCAAACATCCTTATCAGCAACTTCATCTCATTAGAATTCTCTCTGCACGACTAACAAGGCTGGTCTCAAATTATCTTATAGATTCTTCCTTTCAGTTCCAAAGCACTTCTTCCAGTTATTCCAACCAGAGCCAATCCATTGCTTCATTTCCATTTCTATACTTCCATCTCCTGCCAATACTGACCCTATTGGCAGGAGTTGGGTCTGAAACTATTCACGTTCTCCGAGTTTTCATCCATAGTTTTCACACCTTTTCTCTGGTCCTCTTAGAATCATAGAACCACAGTACAGAAAGAGACCCATTTGGCCCATCAAGTCTGCACCGACCACAATCCCACCCAGGCCCTATTCCCACAACCCCTCACATTTACCCTGCTAATCCTTCTGAAACCAAGTTCAATTTAGGATGGCCAAACATCTTTGGACCGTGGGATGAAACCAGAGTACCCAGAGGAAACTCACGCAAGCACAGGGAGAACGTACAAACTCCACACAGACAGTGACTCGAGGCTGGAATTGAACCTGGGTCCCTGATGCTGTGAGACAACAGTGCTAACCACCGTGCCACCATTCCTTTCTAAGACTCAAACTGATAGTCTCTAAATTGGGTCTTTGATGTACTGATCTTTATACCGCTGTATTCCAGTTCTACAGATACTTGGTCATGTTCTCAATGTCTTGATCCCATCATTCCATGTCATTGGCAAACTTCATTGACCCCGGCACTCCCTTTTTCACCAACTCAGTTCAAACATCCATGACAATCAGGAAGAGGCAAGGTCCTTGCAAGTTGTGAAAATTCAAACAATAAAATAATAAATAAAAATTCGAGTTCTTTCCTTCCCAAACTTCAATGATGCATTTACCTACTGGCTCATTGGAGGACTTTGGCCAGAATTTTACTGCCTCGCCTGCCCCAAAACCGGGGCAGGTGAGGCTCACAGATTGGCAATCTTCATTGGCCGCGGGTAGGGGAGTGCATTTTATGAGCCTCGGGCAATTATTTTATTCTTGTTTTAAAGCAGTCATGTGTAGACTCCAACAACATGTGGCCCATCTGAGCTCTGAGTGCAGTCCACAAGACATTTTGTTGACCATTGCCCATGTGCCAGGTTGCTTCTGCTGATTTCCATCCATGTAGTTCCCACCAGTGTAGCTGATGTGTTATATAGCCAAAGCAAGGGAGAGTGAAGTGAGGCGTGTGCTGATTGCTCACGACATTGACTGTGAGATCCGTGCACTCCCTCTGTGTCCAAAGTGTCAATATTTAATTTGATTTTACCATGTGAAGTTGATGACAATTCTATTAATATATAAATGATTAAGCATTTTCTATAACACACTATGAAATATTCAGCATGAATTAAATGTGTTTAATCTTATTCATGGAGCCATGGTAAGTGAACAAGTCTGATTTCAATCTTGCAGCGCACTGAGATGAAGGAGGGCCTCTCCTGTGGCTCACTCACTAGCCAAGATTGCCCACCATGTTCTAGTGATTCATGTGACGTGTTTGAGATATTTTTCTAAGTTGTAATATTGCACTGTAAGAAAAGTCCTTCTTTAAAAAACAACAAATTCTAAATATGATAGAGACTTTTTTGGAAGAGTTCACAGCCAGCAACAACATGAAGAACAGAATCTCCATTCGGCCCATCAAGTCAGCAATGGCACATGAGAAACACCTGCCTTACCCACCTAATCCCACTTACAGCACTTGGCCCATAGCATTAGATGCTATAGAATCATAGAATTTCTAGAGTGGAGAAAGAGGTTATTTAGCCCATTGAGTCTGCACCAACTCTTCAAAATAGTATCTTACCCATGCTACCCTCCTGCCTTCATCCCCATAAATCCATGGTAAATCCACTTACCCTACACATCTTGGACACTGAGGGGCAATTTAGGATAACCAGTCCACCCTAACTCGTACGTCCCTTGACATCCGAAACATGCTTGTGTCAAAAATTTTAAAGTCATTTGAACACAATCTCATCCCTTTAAGAAACCTCCATCTGATCAATTGATCTCTTTTGGAGCTGCAGCCTATTTGGATCGAAAAACTTGTCTCTGGCCAAGAGAGAGGAAAAAAAATGTTCCAAAAATAATTAAACTTCACGAACATAATTTCCTGAAAGAATTTAACAGTGCCATTTTTGGACTAATGAAGCCAATTTGACAACAGCAAATGGGTCACAAGTGAAGACCAATATAGAAATGCAAGTGAGTGCCTGATTGAACAAGCATTCCTTTCGAAATAGAGCCAGACCTGTCAGGAAATGTTCTGATGCCACAAACATCTGTGACTCCTCTTTTCCAACTCCTTAAAGAGGTATTACCTTCATGAAAAAAAATGTAAACCGATATAAAGAAGGTAAAGAGTTAAAGAGCTCAAAATGTCATTCATCAGTGATTAGGAGTTCTTGACATCGTTGTCCTATCAATGCTAATGGAATCTTGCTGCCACATTTCTGACCAGCATCAGTGATTAGGAATTCACTGGGTGTGAAGACTTAAGTTTAGATTTATTTTTTAGTATCACAAGAAGGCTTTTATTAACATTGCAATGAAGTTACTGCGAAAATCCCCTAGTCACCACATTCCGATGTCTGTTCATGTATCCTGAGGGAGAATTTAGCACGGCCAATGCACCTACCCAGCATAAAAGCAAATTACTACGATGCTGTAATCTGAAACCAAAACAGAAAATGCTGGAAAATCTCAGCAGGTCTGGGAGCATCTGTATGGAAAGAAAAGAACTGACGTTTCAAGTCCAGATGACCTTTTATCAAAGCCCGAACCGGCATGTTTTTCGGACTGTGAGATGAAACCAGAGCACAGAGGAAACCTACACAGACACTGGGAGAAAATACAAACACAAAGAGTGACCTAAGCCAGGAATTGAACCTGGGTCCCTGGCATTGTGAGGCAGCAGCATCAACTACTATGCCACCGTGTTGTTGCTGAGAGTTGTGATAAAGTGCTCAGGTCTTGTGCAATCTGTCACCCTCACTAATGCATGGCATCTGCCGATCAGAGTCCCACATTGCCCAGACTAGACCTGAACCTAGGAATTACATTCTTTACCTCTTCTGCAGAGGCCTCACGGACCCTACAGTCCTGAGGATTTCTACACACCTCCAACACTGGCCTCTTTGGCATCTTCAATTTTAATTGCTGCAGCCATGCATTTAACTGCTGAAATCTTAAACTCTGAATTCTCTCACTAAAGTTGCTGTTTTTAAGCAGTTTTTAAAGCTCTTTAAGCAGTAAGTTTTTGGTCATTTGCCCTAATGTAAGATTTGCTTAAAAACACAGTTGGGAAACAATCTGGGACTGTTTCACTACATTAAAAGTGCCATACAAATGCAAGTTATTGTTACTTCATCTAACCCTATAACCGTATGCTTGTTTACCTTTTCTCTCTCACATATCTAATTAACTTTCCCATAAATCACCTCAGCACTATGTGATAGTAAGTTCCATATTCTAACCATTCCCAAGAGAAAGGTGGTGTTTCTCCTGAATTTCATATTGTATTTATTAATAACCATCTTACATTTATGACCTTTAGTCTACTAGTAACATCCAGTCTACCCAGTCAAACTCCTTCATAACCCCTTCACAGGATGGCACAGTTGGCACAGTGGTTAGCCTCACAGCACTTATGGGCTCGGGTTCAATTCCTGGCTTATACCACTGTCTGTGTGGAGTCTGCACATTCTCACTGTGTTTGCGTGGGTTTCCTCCAGGTGCTCCAGTTTCCTCCTGAAAAATGTGCTGGTTAAGTGCATTGGCCATGCTAAATTCTCTCTCAGTGTAACCTGAACAGGCGCCAGAGTGTGTCGACTAAGGGATTTTCATAGTAACTTCATTGCAGTAAGCCTACTTAGGACATTAAGAAATAAACTAATCTAGAAGGCCCATAGTCAGTCACATCTCAGTCAACTGGTTAAATATAATTGTATTTAAACTGAATTATCGACTTTCAATGCAAGTTCCAATGTTCAGCCTCTGGTCCAGGATGAGAGAACTGCTCTCATCTTATTTTCAGATCACGATTGAGTGTTCCTGACTGCGGTGAAACAGTTAGCCAACTCCAAGTATTCCAGGTCACACTGAAAGAATGACCATTAGTTGAGTAGAACATCTTTTAAACCCATCTCCAAGCACACAGTGGTTAGCACTGCTGCCTCATAGTGCCAAGGACCCGGGTTCGATTCCCAGCTTGGGTCACTGTCTGTCTGGAGTTTGCACATTCTCCCCATGTCTGCTTGGGTTTCTAGGTAGTCCAGTTTCCTCCCACACCGTGAAAGACAAGTTGGTTTGGTGCATTGACCATGTTGAAGCAGGAGTCCATACTTCAGATGAGATGGAGAGATAGGTGGCAAAAAAATGATTAGCTTTTCTAAGCTCAGAAATTAAATAATTTCCCCTTTAATCATGGCACAGTGATACTTATTTCTCATGCAAGTTCAGTGTTTATAAGTCATCACCTGCCGTTTAACTTGAAGCCTCTCACAAGCAGTTGGACTGAGTAATGAAGTGTTCCCCACTGTTCTGATATTGCGGCTGTTAGTACCAGCACTCAGCCTTCCCACTAGGCAGGAAGAGAGTTGTGGGTGTTTGAACAGTGATTGCCAGGTTGCCTGCGTGCTTTAGTTGGGCTGTATGCGAAGTAACCTTTTTTTGCCAACTGCCTTTAGTTGCCACACGGGGGACAAAGAAAACGTGGAGACATCATAGGAATCTCAAACTAGATGGTATGATGGTATGCTTCAGTACCCTACTGACATGCAGCCTGGCACAAGTCTGCTGATATGTGCCAACACGTCAGGCATTGGCAGAGTGAAGAGCTATGGGAGTTGTGAAGAATTAGCAGCTTAACTTGCGCAGGGATGAGAGAAGGAAAAAAACTGAGAGGCAAAGAAAAACAATATATGAAAAAAAAACCTGCGCTGGATATGCATTTCAGAGACTCTTATTCACTAATTGGTACCACTAAAAGGGGTTCTGCCTTTCTCCGTTATCTTATTGAATAACCTTGTATATTTTAAGGTGATGGTACATTGTTAGTTGCATCTATCTGATCCAAAGTGACCAAATGGCAATGGTAAGGGGATGATGCACACACTTGCTTACGTAGCAGCCCATTCTATGCTCTCTTTGGGTAGATGACCTGGTGTGGGAATAACCTGGCCATACAGACTGCGATGGGTCATGGGGAAAGTTCCCAGCATCTTTAGAAGGACCGCTATACCCCTGCCTTAAATTACCAGCACAATCCGCATCTCCAAAAAGTTATTACCAAAAGCCACCTCGATGGTATGCAGAGGAATTGTGGATTTTTTTTCTGGTTGATTGAATTAAAGGTTTGTTTATAGAAGGCAGTTGTTTATTTAAGATTTCAGGACAAGGTGCATCAGTTCAAAGTTTCCACTGTGAGCTCCACTCATAATTTCCACAAGCCAGATTTGCTCTTTCAGACTGACAGTGCAGACCCGATATGCCGAATGGCCTATTCTGCACTGTAGGGATTGCCTGGACTGGAGAAAGTAAATCTCTAGGAACTAAACTCTGCAATTCACCCCTGAATCTCTCTACCCCTTACCCTCCTTTAAATCCTACCTGATCAAGATTTTTGGGTCACCTTTCCTAACATTTCTTCATGTAGCTTAGTACTGAAGTTTGGCAGCTAATGTTCCTGTGAAGTGGCTTGAGTGGTTTAATACTTTACAATACTATCTGAATGTAGGTCGTTGTTGTTGCTGTTATATAACACAACCTCAAGACCTCTCAGAGTGCTTTAAGACCAGTGAAGTGATTTTGAAGAAGTCAGTGTTGTAAATTGGGGTAAACTTGCAGCCCATTTGTGCACAGCAAGATCCCATGGATGGCAAAGTGATCATGACTAGACCATTTGTTTCAGTGTGTTTGGTTGATTGCCCCACTACTGACAGTGGACAGAGGTAATGTTTTCACCACTTATAGTCTGTAAACTATAGGGATGGATTTCAGTGCAAATTGGTACAGAGATAGGATATGGCCCAAGGAAGAACTGGTTTTGTTTTGGCAAAGACGCAAGATGGAATTGTCCCAAAAAAATTCTAAGTGCCAAATTCACATAAAAACTGGAGTAAATCCCATTGCTTTTTTCAGCAGGATTTTCAAAATGAATCTCCCTCACTCTGTGCACTGCCGAGAGTCCTAGCATGAATCAGGCTGAAAATTTGCTGGACAGCCGGCAGCGTAGCCCTGAGTGAGCCACTGCGTATGTGCCAATCTCTCATAGCAGAGATTGGAGCATGTGCACATTGGACCACACTGACGGCCTCAATCATTGGCCTGCAATGCTTCCCTTCCAATCCCCATCTCACAATCTCTGGTCTCTTGGACATCTTCAGGCCAGCCTCTCCCCAGGCCCACACTCGCCTCCAGCCCACCTTAATTTGTCCCGCATGTCCAGCAGTTCCGATCTCCCTGACCACTGCCCCTCAGCAGCCCTGATGCCTCCTCTCCCCTTGGCAGGCCAAACCGCAACACCCCCCTGGCCACCTACCCCCCCATCTCCCACCCTGATGGTTTGCTTCCAACCATCCATTCCCTTCCTGGGTTACTGATCCAAAGTACAGAATGACAGAGGGATGTCCCCTCACCACCCTGACCAATCTGTCCCTTCCCCCACCCCAACCGATCTCCCTCTCCTCCTCAAGAGGAGATCTTTGTCACAGAATCATAGAATCCCTGTAGTACAGAAGGAGGCTATTTAGCCTATCGAATCTGCACTGTTAACAATCACACTCAGATCTTATCAAGGTAACTAGTTAGTCCCCCTGACATTAAGGGAAAATTTAGCATGGCGTATCCACCTAACCTGCACATTTTCAGAGCGTGGAAGGAAACCAGAGCACCCTGAGGAAACCACACAGGAGAAAACTCCACATAGACAGTGACCTGAAGCCAGACTTGAACCTGGCTTCCTGGCTGCTGTGAAGCAGCAGTTCTAACAATTGTGCCACCATGCCATCCTTTGTCACTGTAACTAAAGAAAAGATGGACATGCTAGAACAGTCTTGAATAAGAAGGGCACAAATCCTTTAGGAAATTCCTGCTTATGGCCATTACACTGATGCTTGCTATAAAGTGTGTCTGTGGAAGTCAGGTGGAAAGGGCAAGTGGCTGAATAGTTTGCCAATATTCATTGACTGGGTTCATACATAATGAAGGGTTAATTGAGCGAGTGTTGAATACGCGCCTGAAGAATGCACCTCATTATCTGCTTGTGGCAAATGTAATGTCTCTTGGAGTATAAATGTTTTAAATGAGTTATAAATGTTATAAATGAGTTTGAGCTGGAATGCAGGATCTAGGGGAAGGGCTGCTGGAGAGCTGAACATTCACTAACACAGCAAGTGAGGACAATTTAACTTCTCCAGAAACAAAGTACAGAGTGGATAAAACCTCTGAATGATCAGCTTTTGCAATAAGATGGCTATTGTAACGTGTCAAATCTGTTTTCCACTGACATTAAATTCAAGTCAGAGCCATTAAATACCTGAAACTCACTTAACTGAGACCAGTGAGCAAGTGATGGCAATAACATTCAAACAGCGTTAAACAATGACTGCAATTATATCATTGCAGAAATCTAATCCAACAAAGAGCCAAACAATTTATGCGGCTCAGTTATGGAACTTCCCACCAACCTGTAATTTATTATTAGAAAGTTCTTAAGATAAATGATGGGTAATCAAAGTTGAAAATTGGATAGTGGAATTGGAGAACATCTATATAGTTTCAGGGTTAGCTACACATCTGTCCCTCCAGGTATATTAGTTAATGGAGTTTCCATTATTAAGGCAGCATATTTTTTGAAATGCTTTTCAATGCTACTGTCTACCTAGATCGCAAAGAATTGGTGATGAGGTTCATCATAGCATTCAAAGACTGGCCTTATAGAGTCATAAGGTTTACAGCATGAAAACAGGCTCTTCGGCCCAACTTGTGTATGCTGCCCTTTTTTTTAAATCACTAAGCTAGTCCTAATTGCCCATGTTTGGCACATATCCCTCTATACCTATCTTGCCCATATAACTGCTTAAATACTTTTTAAAAGACAAAATTGTACCGACCTTTACTACTACATCTGGCAGCTTGTTCCAGACACTCACCCTCCTCTGTGTGAAAAAATTGCTTCTCTGGACTCTTTTGTATCTCTGTCACCTCAAAGCTATGCCCTCTAGTTTTAGACTCCCTTACTTTTGGGAGAAGATGTTGACTATCTAACTGATTTATGCCCTTCATTATTTTATAGACCTCTGTAAGATCTCTTGAATATCTCCAATTTTAATCACTTTGATAATAGCAGCTGTGTCAATCAAATGATCTTTTTTTCCTTTCCTTCTTCCATGGGATGTGGCCATTGCTGGTTGGACCACATTTGTTGCCTATCTCAAATTGCCTTAAACTGAATGGCTTACTTGGAAATCTCTCAGGGCAGCTAAGAGTCAACGACATTGCTGTGGCTTGGACTCACACGTAGGCCAGACTAGGTGAGGATGGCAGATTTCCCTCCCTAAAGGGCGTTAGTGGGTTATTACAACATCGATCTGAAGCCACCTTTATATTCCAAATTCCACAAACTGTCATGATGGGATTTGAACCCATGTCCCCAGAGCGTTAGCCAGAGTGTCTGGGTTACTAGTCCATTGATATTACCGTTATGCTACCATGTTCCCCCCATAAAGCAACACAAACATCCCTGCACTAAACTTGAGCTGTCATTTGCTCAGGATAAGAAAATGAAGAGCCTAACTGAACTGTGACAGACTGAAAATGTGGCATTCTAATCTCAAGACAGTAAGCTCTGGCATGCCCTTTGTAATCCTAGCCACCTCTCTACCTCTTTCGCCCTTTAAGGCACATCCTAATACCTTACGCTTGGTCAAGCTTTAGGCCATCAGTTTTGATAGTTCACCTAGATCGGTGTCAAATTTTGCTTCAGAACACTTCTGTGAAACCCTTGGGAGTTTCGTTATTATATTAAAAGAGGTACATAAATACCTCTATAAGTACATAATAAAAATTAGAATGTTTAAGTTCAATTATTAGTGACACAAGTAGGCTTATATTAACACTGCAGTTACGGTGAAGATCTCCTGTTCAGGTACACTAAGGGAGACTCTAACATGGCCAATGCACCTAACCAGCACGCCTTTCAAACTGTTGGAGGAAACCAGAGCATCCAGTGGAAATCCACGCAGACACGGTGAGAACTTGCAGTCTCCACACAGACAGTGATCCAAGTGGGGAATTGAACCCGGCTCCCTGGCGCTGTGAGACAGTAGTGCTAATCACTACTACTAGCAATTGCAATATTCATTTTAGGTTCAATCCTCTTGTCGGGAAGTTTATTATGGGTAACAAAAACAGAAAATGCTGGAGTATCACAGCAGGTCTGAAAGAATCTGTGCAGAGAGAAAAGAACTTTATTCTCTATGTCTCTATTCTCTCCCCACAGGTGCTGTCAGACCTGCTGAGATTTTCAGGCATTTTCTGTTTTTGTTTCAGATTCTAGCATCTGCATATTTTGCTTTTATCATTATGGGGAAGTCGGGTTGATAGTGAGGGCCACCTGGAGACCCAAATCAAAAGTGATTGTGAATTTGCCAAGAAAAGTTACAAATTCCTTGGGATGATGTGGAATTTTCCTTAAGCGCGAGACAAAAATAGGCAATTTGTAATTGTTTGTTTCACGCTTAATTAAAGCAGTCAGTCAGTTCTTCCATCTGCTCAAAAACAAGATGGAACAGTGGGGTGGATCTTAACTGCGAGGAATAGTGTAAAACGGGTGACTGCAAGTTGACAGCTGCTTTTACATCTCTTCAGATGACTTCAATGGAACTAGGAGTGATGTACAATGGAATGCCAATGTGCTATCCTGTTTACGCGACTGTGTTAAATCAAGGTGTATTGAATTGATTCTAAAATATATAAATTAAATAGAAGTGTGATTAAACATTAAACTGTTCTATTGAAAATCGATCAGTGAGGGTATCTTGTATGTTGTTGAGCTATATAACCTTAGTTTGAGACAGATTTGACCCCTTGTCTGTGTTGTGTTGGCTGGATATTGGTATGATTCCAACTAATGCCACTATTTGATTTGATTTGACTTGATTTGATTTATTGTTGTCACTGGGTGGCATAGTAACATACTGGTTAACACTGCTGCCTCTTAGCACCAGGGACCTGGGTTTGATTCCCAGCTTGGTCACTGTTTATGTGGAATTTACACGTTCTCTCCCATGTCGGAGTGGGTTTCCTCCGGGTTCTTCGGTTTCCTCCCACGGTCCAAAGGTGCATGTGTTAGGTGGATTGGCCAGGCTAAATTGCCTCTTAGTGTCAGGGAGACTAGGTAGGTTAAATGCATGGGGTTATGAGGAATAGGGCCTGGATGGGATTGTGATCGGTATAGAACTGATGGACCAAATGGCCTCTTTCTACATTGTAGAACTCTATGATGTTTCAGAATACAGTAAAAAGTATTGTTTCCTGCATGCTATATAGACAAAACATACCGTTTGTAAACTACATAGGGGAGAAGGAAAGGAGAGGATACAAAATATAGTGTTATAGTCAGAGCTAGGGAGTAGAGAAAGATCAGCTTAATGTATGATAGGTCCATTCAAAAGCCTAATGACAGCAGGGAAAGGGTTGTTCTTGAGTTGGTTGGCATGTGATCCCAGACTTCTGTATCTTTTTCTCAATGGAAGAATGTGGAAGAGAGTATGTCCAGGATGCCTGCGGTCTTTGATTGTGTTGGTTGCTTTTCCTAAGCAGCAAGAAATGTGGACAGAGCCAATGGATGGGAGGATGGTTTGCGTGATGGACTGGGTTCATTCACAACCCTTTGTAGTTTCTTGTGGTGTTGATTAGAGCAGGAGCCAAACAAACTGTCTTACAACCAGAAAGGATACTTTCTCTGATACATTTATAAAAATTGGTGACAGTCGTAGCGGACATGCCAAATTTCCTTAGCCTCCTGAGAAAGTATACTCCTAAATGGGGGAGGGAGGAGTTGACTGGAGATCTCACTATTCTTAACTCTCCTGGCTCCTCCTGGCTAGCGGATGTTGTAAAAGGACAAGCTAAGTTTCAACTGTGAAGAAGCCCTCTATTCCCAACTCCAGTGGGATGGCTTGCTGAGATGCATGGTCTGCTGGATTGAGGTCCCAGAGGGTGATAGGCACTTGTGGTTTTCTAGCCAGTGAACAGTCAGTGGCAGTAGTGGAGATTAGAGGTGAAAGTTCATAAAATTTGTTAGCCACTAAAACAAAAAAAAGCTGAATGTGTGTAATTATATTTCAGCATTTGTTTTTCCATTTGCATGACTCAGATGTCCTTATGACATAAACCATCAACTTGGCTGTTCACAACTTCTGGATGAAAAAGAGCATCTCACAGATGACCCTCTTGAACTCTCCCTGATTCCCAGTGGAGAAATAAATCCCTGACCTTCCATTTCAGCCTCACAGCTCCTCAGTGGACAGTCCAGGTTAGGCACTCATGGCTTTGATCTCAGAATCTTGTGCCAGAACTCAAAAACCTGATGCCACATCATGGGTCTTCATTCAAGATCTATCTTTTAATAAATAAATAATCCCAATCAATCAGGTTGGCACAGTGGTTAGCAATGCTGCCTCACAGTGCCAGAGACCCGGGTTCAAATCCAGCCTCGGATCACTGTCTGTATGAAGCTTGCACATTCTCCACATGTCTATGAAGGTTTCCTCCACGTGCTCCTGTTTCCTCCCACAATCCAAAGATGTACAGTTAGGTTGTTCGGCCAATCTAAATTAATCTGTCAGGGGAATTAGCAGAGTAAATATGAAAAGTTATGGGGATAAGGTCTGGTGATATTGTCATTGATGCAGATTCCGTGGGGCAAATGGCCTCCTTCTGCACTGTAGGAATTCTATGATTCTGTTCCATGAATAAGAATATTGATATTCTGGACAAGATCAAATGGCTAAAGTGTCTTTCCCACTCAAATCTTTCTTGAGACTTAGTGACAATTTTTCTAAAGATGTATCATTTCTGGCAAAGATTAGGTTGTGCTACATGTGTTGTCAAAGATCATAAGGAACAACACATGAGCAGGAAGAGGTTATTCAGTTTCTTGAGCCTGTTACAGTCTTCAATTCCATCATTGCTGATATTATATCCTGACCCCATTTACCTGCCTTTGCTCCATATCACTTATCCTTATCTAACAAATGTCTATTGATCTCAACCTTCAAGCAGAATCCATACCCCTTTGCAAATTGTTATGTGAAGAAGTGCTTCCTGAGTTTGTTCCTGAATCTTACTTATAAGGTTGCACTCTCTCTTCCTGGATCACTCACCAGATGAAGTAGCATATCCTCTTCTGGAAATAGCATTTCCAGAAGGTGTTTGATAAGGTGCCTCACAAAAGGTTGCTGCAAAAGGTTAGGGTGCAAGGAATTGGAGGTAAGGTATTAGCATGAATAAAGGATTGGTTGTGTAATAGGAAGCAGAGAGTAGGAATCAATGGGTGCTATTCTAGTTGGCACTAGTGACTAGTGGAGTGGTGACTAGTGGAGTGACTAGTGGAGTGACTAGTAACGACTAGTGGAGTGTCCCAGAGTTCAGTGCTGGGGCCTCAACTGTTTACCATTTACACAGATGATCTGGAGGAAGGGGCTGAGTGTAGGGTAATGAAATTTGCTGATGACATGAAGATGAGTAGAAAAGCAAATTGCGTGGAAGTATGGAAAATCTGCAGAGAGATCTGGATAGATTGAGTGAGTGGGCGAGGACCTGGCAGATGAAGTATAATGTTAGCAAGTATGAGGTTACCCACTTTGGTAGAAATAATAGCAGGAGGGATTATTATTTAAAGGGCGAAAAACTGCAGCATGCTACAGTGCAGAGGGACCTGGGGGTCCTTGTGCACGAATTGCAAAAACCCAGTCCGCAGGTGCAGCAGATGATCAAGAAGGCGAATGGAATGTTGGCTTTCATAGCAAGGGGCATAAAATATAAAAGCAGTGAGGTCTTGCTGCAACTGTACAGGGTGCTGGTGAGGCTGCAGCTGGAGTGCTACGTGCAGTTTTCGTCGCCGCATTTGAGAAGGATATATTGGCCTTGGAGGGAGTGCAGAGAAGGTTCACTAGGCTGATACCAGAGATGAGGGGGTTAGCCTATGAGGACAGACTGAGTAGACTGGGTTTGTACTCATTGGAGTTTAGAAAGCTGAGAGGGGATCTTATGGAGACATATAAGATAATGAAGGGGATGGATAGGGGTAAAGGTCGAGAGATTCTTCCCGCTTAGAAAGGATAGCAAAACTAGAGGGCACAGCCTCAAAATAAGGAGGGGTGGACAGTTTAGATTGCAGATGAGGAGAAACTTCCTCACTGAAAGGGTGGTAAGTCTCTGGAATTCTCTGCCCGTTGAAGTGGTGGAGGTTACCTCACTGAATATATTTAAATCACGGGTAAATAGATTTCTGATAGACAAGGGAATTAAGGGTTATGGGGAGAAAGCGGAAACGTGGAACGGATCCACTTCAGATCAGCCATGATCTTATTGAATGGCAGAGCAGGCTCAAGAGGCTAGACGGCCTGCTCCTAATTCTTACATTCTTATGTTCTTACTATGTTCTTATGTTCTTATCCTCTCTAAAGTTCAAGTTTAAAGTTTATTTATTAGTCACAATCCATCCAGTCCATCATGCAAACCAGCCTCCCATCCACTGATTCTGTCCATACTTACCTCTGCTTCGACAAAGCAGCCAGCATAATAAAGGATCCCATGCAACCCAGACATTCTCTCTTTTACCTTCTTCCTTTGGGACAAAGATACAAATGTCTGAGGTCATGCGTCAACCAACTCAAGAACAGTTTCTTCCCTGCTGTTGTCAGATTTTTAAATGGACTTACCTCGCATTAAGTTGATCTTTCTCTACGCACTAGTTATGACTATAACACTATATTTTGCTCTCCCTCATTTCTTTCTCTATGATCGGTATGTTTTGTCTGTATAGTGTGTAAGAATACTTTTCACTATATGTCAATACATGTAACAATAATAAATCAAATCAAATCAAAATCAATCAAGTAAGCCTTACATTAACACTGCAGTGAAGTTACCGTGAAATTCCCCTAATTGCCACAATCTGACCGACACCTGTTCGGGTCAATGCACCCAACCAGCACTTTCAGACTGTGGGAGGAAACTGGAGCACCTGGAGGAAACCTACACAGACAAGAAGAGAATGTGCAAACTCCACACAGACAATGACCCAAGCTGGGAGTTGAACCTGGGTCCCTGGCACTATGAGACAGCAGTGCTTACCACTATGCTACCGTGCCACCCCTAACTAACTTACCACAATAAAGATTTTCTTCACTTCCTCATTGGCAGCCATCTGGGCCCTAAACTTAGAATTCCTTCCCCAAACCTCGCTACATCTCTCCTTTCTTGTGGCTCTCAAAATGTTCCTTTCAACCCTAACCCAAGGCCACTAGTCCTAATACTTCCTGACATTCCCCAGTGTTAAACTTTGTTCCTGTGAGGTGACAGTATGTTAAAAATGCTATGCAAATGGAAATAAGTAGGTACTGTTAGTTAGATCACCATTCATTCCTCTATTCTCAAGCCAAGTTTATCTAACCCACCCTTACATAGAGCTCTGTTGGCCCAGAACCTTGTGCTGGAGCAAGTCCTTAAATGGAAAACCTATTAATTTATGAATTGGCTAGTTGACAATTTCATATGTACAGGAATTCCCATGTTCTATAGGAACTATCATCTTTAAATGAGAGACGAGAGGCTGCAAGGCAGATTGAGGGCAGGATAAATCTTCATCCACAGGGAAATGCGGGGCCATCATCCAGAATACTCCCAGCAAATCAGCCAGGCCAAGCCAAAAGGACATAAAGGTCTGGAGACAGTTTGTTTTAAAAAAGATTTACTGTTTCCAGATCGCTACTGGGTTTGTTTGCATTTGGTGTAAAGAAAAATACATAGGAATTCTAGTCAGCAAGTATTTATGGATGATAACAAAAACTTTCCAATGACAGTGTTGGAGTATTGGTACTTTGGTCTGAATGAATCATTTATCTATTGTAAACATTCTTTGTTTCTTCTCCCAATGTATCCCCAATTTCAAAAAAAAACTGTTCTTGGGCATGGATGGTAAGGCCACCATTTATTGCCCATCCCTAATCACCTTTGGGAAGGTGGAGGTGCACTACGTTCTTGACCCTTGCAGTCCACGCGATGTAGATATTCCCACCGTGATGTTAGAGAGTGGATCCCAGCATTGATCTACTCACAATATATTTCCAAGCCAGGATGGTGTGTGACTTGGAGGGGAACTTGCAGTGATGGTGTCCCTGTGTCCTGCTGATCCTGTCCACCCAAGCAGTAGAGGTCACGGTTTAGAGAGGTATTGTCAAAGAAACTTTGGTCAACTACTACGCATTGGTTGAATTGCTAAATTGATAGAGTTGATGGGCCAAATGCTCCTTCATGTGTCGCAATGAAGGCTCTCTTGGAAGGTTTTTGCCAGGTATGCATATTAAGGGATATGAGGAAAGTGTATGTAAATGGAGCTGATGTCCAGATCAAGCATTGGCTAACTAAATGGTAGAGCAAGTTCCAAGCTGAATGGCCTCCTCCTGTTCCTAACGTTCCTACTTTTTGCCCCAACTGGGTTCAACACAACTTGTGTTTGTGCCATGAAAATCAGCCTTCTCAGCACCGGCCTGTCAAATTTCAGATTGTTGAAGCTGTGAGGTGTCAGTGATGTCCACATTCACTGGGTCATTGTGTCAACTGTAAACAAAGGATTAAAGACATTCCTGGAATCAGCTTCATTGCCAAGAACTGAATCACCATAGTGTCCATTTGAGCTTCTATTGGAAAATACACGGGTAACTTAATACGTGACAGTTATAAATTGTGGGCGGACTGTAAACTATGATCTTTGTGAGGCTGCCTGTTATTATCTGGGAAACAGTCGAAGTATTAATTAACATTCCCTAGTCAGTCATTGATCCGACCAATCATCTTGACATTACAAAGTCAGCACTATGGAAAAACTGAGATGAATACTGGCAGAGAAAAAGGCCGCAATGAATCGCCATCGGTGTGGCTTTGCGATCAAAAGTTAAAATGTCTCTGTTACTTGCTTACATCGGCGTTGCTAGGGCAATAACACTAATATGTTGCTTTCTGTTCCTCCTTTAGACCAGATGTACTGTAGCAACAGTCGAGTGTGCCAGAGGAAACTGATGTGAAGGACCTGGATTTCAGGCGGTTGAGGTAGGGAAGGAGATCGCAGAGGGAGCCTCACCACACACTCAGCCCGTCTGAGAGAAAGCAAACACACTGGGTGAGGAGGGCAGAGTGACTTCAGGGATGCTGAGCTTAAAGCTACCTCGTCTACTCAGCATCAATCAAGTACCCAAAGTAGGTGAATCTTTAATCTGTCATGCCTTAACCTCCTCTTGTTGCTCCATTGTGCTCCAATTCTAAATTCAGCTTGTGGTTTTACACCAAAGTGCTTTAAAACAGGGAGACAGGTAAGATTATTTTCCTTCCAACATCAGAAGGCTCCTGTTTTTTTAGAGCCTTAATTACTAATGTGTGACATAGATGAGGCCAAGGAAGCTTCTGGGGATTGGAGCTTGTGGAGCATTGAGTTCTTGTTTTAATGTATGAAAGTCCCCACCCTCTCAGCTTCAACACCAGCCTCCTGGGACCCACCTGCATTAGGAGCAGTCACACTCATGGGCTTGCGTCACTTGGCTGTTTTATTTTTGTCTTTGGGTCGTGCTCTAAACCCATCAACCCCCAGCACAACAAAAGAGAAAATCATCTTCAAGCTGCAGAGGGAAAAGTAGTGGAATGAAGCGCTGTTATTTACTCCCATCATTCTGCTGGAAGAAATGATGCGAGTATTATTCCTCCTGAGATTTGAAAAGTAGGACAAAGCAAAAAAAAATCTGCACCTGAGCAACGATCATCTTACGGAAAACAAAGGCATCTTGCAGCCCGTGTAACGGAACGTCATGTTAGCAGCTTTGCAGCAGCTGTCATCATTGCTGTGGTAAAGAGACTGCCATGTCCAAGGTCCTTTAGGGAAGGAAATCTGTCATCCTTACCCAGTCAGGCCAACAGGTGACTCCAGATCCAGTAACTTCATTACAGTGTTAATGTAAGCCTAGCGACTCATAAATAAATTTTACTTTGGCAATGAGGTTAATTCTTCAATGCCCTCAGGGATAGACAGTAAATGCTGGCTCAGTGAGCGAAGCCTATACCCCACGAATAAATAATAAAAAAAAGGCAGGGCCAGGTCACATCCCTCATGCACTTATCATCTGTGTCAGTGGCCAGCAGAGTTAATACAAATGGCTCCGGGAACTCTACATTCAGGAAATAGAAGTTACTCAGAGCTTTTAATCACTTTCAAAGATATATGAGGGCCATTAATAAACCAAACAAAATGTTCAGGAGAAGCTGATTTCACCCAAAGGATGCTAAGAATTTATAGAAGGTCCAGCCACAGGGCAAATTGCATAGGGGCCATTTAAGGAGAAGCTAGATGAATACAAAGGGGAAGAAACAAATAGAAGGACGTGTTGATAGGGCTAGACTGTGAGGCACGGAGGACAGTCAAGTGGAGCATAAAGATTGACAGAGACCAGTTGGGGCAAATGGCCTGTACGTACGAAAGATTCTGGGGAGAATTTTCCCATCCAGCCTGCTCTTGGAATTGGAGCGGACGGGGGCTGGGGCTCAAGGTCAACAGAGCCCCAGAATCTTTCGTACGTACAGGCCATTTGCCCCAACTGGTCTCTGTCAATCTTTATGCTCCACTTGACTGTCCTCCGTGCCTCACAGTCTAGCCCTATCAACACGTCCTTCTATTTGTTTCTTCCCCTTTGTATTCATCTAGCTTCTCCTTAAATGGCCCCTATGTAATTTGCCCTGTGGCTGGACCTTCTATAAATTCTTAGCATCCTTTGGGTGAAATCAGCTTCTCCTGAACATTTTGTTTGGTTTATTAATGGCCCTCATATATCTTTGAAAGTGATTAAAAGCTCTGAGTAACTTCTATTTCCTGACCTTGGGTGGGATTTTCTGGTTTAGGGGCCAGTTGCGACCAGAAAATCCACCCTCTATATAATCCCAAGCAGGTGATGACAGCCTGAAAGTTGACCATGCCAGTTAATAGATAAGGTGAAGGTTTACAGTAGATCAGTCTGCCCAACTGGTGATGCAGATTCACGATAAATGAAAGAAGAGTAATTTGGAAAGGCGCCAAGCATTTTGAGGGTGAGATATTGCTTGGCATACACAGAAACCCGACAAGGGAATGTATGCCTTTTAGAGAAGGGGCAAATAGCAGAAGTTAAGAAACACAGAACCTAAAACACCGCATCCCCCTCCCCACCTCTTAAGCATTGTAGTGGCATTGGGATACATGGTTAGCACTGCTGCTCACAGTGCTGGGGACCCGAGTTCAATTCCCAGCTTGGGTCACTGCCTGTGCAGAGTTTGCACATTCTCCCTGTGTCTGTGGGTTTCCTCCCACAGTCCAAAAGATGTGCTGGTTAGGTGCATTGGCCGTGCTAAATTCTCCCTCAGTGTACCCGAACAGGCACCAGAGTGTGACGACTAGGAGATTTTCACATTTTCCTTATAGTGTAAATGTAATCCTACTTGTGACACTAATAAATAAACTTAAACTTTAACATTAGCAAAGGAAGTGTGGACTATTGTTATTCTGATGATGTTTCACAACTGAAATTTCAGCCATGATGGTAGTATTTGTACTATTTATAGTTATCAGTCTGACTTTACATAACCCATGCTCGAATGTTTGTTATTCAAATTTTAGCACTTGTTAAGATGAATCACAATTGCAGTGGGCCTTGCTTAAGTCATCATATTTAAACACATTGGCCCTTTCCCCACCACTCCTTGCCATCCCGTCTGTGGTTGGGTTACAGGACCGTGGCCATGTTGATTTAGCAGTCAGCATTCGACTATGGCCTTAGGTAATGTCAGCGGACTCCCATGATAATGGAGAACATCAAAACCAACCCCAACCCGGTCTGTGGCTATCCTCCTCAGGTTCTCCACATGGTGATCTACAGTGAGAACATGGTCCAATCTATCTGCTTCACAGAACAGCAGTGCAAAGAACAGTCATCCTCCCCCTATTGCCATGATGGAAATTTGCCAGGTATTAGAGTTTGTACACATGCAATCCCTCTCTTTTCTCATTTGTTCATGAGATGTATTTTCATTAGGAAGGCCAGCCCTTGCTGCGCATTCCCATTGACCCTCAGGAACATTGTGATAAGCTGCCTTCTTGAAACACCATGAAATTGTTAGGGAGGGTGTTTCAGGATTTGGACCCAGTGACAGTGAAAGAATGGCGATATGGTTCCAAATCAAGATGGTGTGCAGCTTGGAGGTGGTGTGCTGCCCTTATCCTTTGACGTGGTAGAGGTCACAGATGTGGATGGAGGTGTCAAGGGAGACTTGATGAATTGCTGCAGTGGACCTTGTAGACTCCACTGGTGGCAGAAGAAATGAGTGGTGTAAGTTGATGGATAGGGTACCAATCAAGTGAGTTGCTTTGTCCTGGATGTTGTAGAGTTTCTTGAGCTACACCAGGTAAGCGGAGAGAATTCCATCACACTGCTGACTTGCGCCTTGTGGATGGCGGACAGGTTGTGGGGAGTCAGGAAATGGGTTACTCCCCTCAGAATTCTCAGCCTGCACTGCTAGCCACAGTATTTACAGGCTAGTCCAGTTCAGTTTCTGATCTATGGTCACCCAGGATGTTGATAGTAGGGGGAGAAAAGCAAATTACTGCGGATGCTGAAATCTGAAACCAAAAGAGAAAATGCTGGAAAATCTCAGCAGGTCTGGCAACATCTGTAAGGAGAAAAAAGAGCTGATGTTTGGAGTCCTTTGTCGAAGTGATTATTAATAGTGGGGGATCCAGTAATGCTAATGCCATTGAATCTGCTTTACCAATCATTTGTGCTTTTTTTCCCTGTTGTATCCAGACTTACCAATTCTAAAAATAGCATCAGTATCTCCGCCCAGAGGACATTTTATTCAGTATTCACAGTTCTCCATAGGCAAATGTTTCAATCACTGACCCTAAGGGAACTTCTCGGGGTGGATACCCAAGAGGATGATTCTCCTTAAGGGAAAGGCGAGAACTAGAGAACACAGTTTAAAAACACCAGATTAAAACGGAGATAAGGATTATTTTGCTCTTGTTCAAAAGTTTGTGAGTCTGTGGAATTCTGTTCTACACATGGATATAGGGCCATTGTATATTTTTAATTGAATTCTTGATTGGCAAGGAAGTCAAGGCAATAAACAGGAAAGTAGAGATCACAATCAGATTAGCTATGATCTTATTAATCAGCAGAGCAGGGTTGAGGGGCCAAATGGCCCACTCCTGCTTCTAATTTGTATGCTTGTGTGGCTGTCATGCAGTTATTTTATCTTTGTAAGCATGATGCCTATTCAATGGTGCTAAAAATAACAAGTTCAACAAGTTCAAATGTTGGTGGCACAGTGGTTAGCACTGCTGCCTCACAGTGTCAGGAATCCAGGTTTGAATCCCAGCTTGGGTCATTGTCTTAATGGAGTTTGCACATTCTCCCTGTGTCTGTGTGGGTTTCCTTCAGGTGCCCTGGTTTCCCCCACAGTTGAAAGACATGCAGGTTAGGTGAATTGGTCATGCTAAATTCTCCCTCAGTGTATTCAAACAGATGCTGGAATGTGGTGACTAGAGGATTTTCAAAATAACTTCATTGTAGGTAAGCCTAGTTGTGACTAATAAATGAACTTTAACTTTATATTGTTTTAAACTTCGACTGCTCAATGTAGTTGGGGGGAGAAGCCCACCATGCTATGTGGATCCTACTCAGACAACACAGTAGCACAGTGGTTAGCATTGTTACCACACAGCACAAGGGACCCAGGTTCAATTTCAGTTTTGGGTGACTGTTTGTGTGGAGTTTGCACATTCTCCCTGTGTCTGCTTAGATTTCTTTCAGGCTCCAGTTTCCTCCCACAGTCCAAAGATTTGTGTGTTAGGTTGATTGGCCTTGCTAAATTGCCCCTTAATTTCAGGGAGTTGACTTAATAAGGTAAATATATGGGGTTATAGGGGTAGGGCCTGAGTGGGATTGTTGTTAGTATAGGTGTGATGGGCTGAATGGCCTCCTTCTGCACTGTGGGGTTTCTATGATTCTCTACACTCCAGCCCTGGTTTCAGTGAGAAAGTGAACAGTCGGATATTCCTAATTGGAACAGAGAAAAGGGTCATCTTTAAGGAAAGAAGTAATCTCAGGATTCTGACAAGTCTCCATTTCGTTTTTGCTCCATTCATAAACTTTCAATGCCAATGCTCAGAGTGGACCAGACAAACCTGAATCCATTCCTTGCTTTCTCCAAAAACCAAATTCAAATTCCAGTTGAATCCAACTCATGGTCCCCACAAGAGAAACATACAAGATAAGGCATTGCACCTTATCTTGGGCTTGACCTATTGCTTGATCTTAGCCAAAAGACCATGAAGCCTCCATTTGTTGTACCCAGGTGTCTTGAGCCTTCTCTTTAAAGATTGGTTGTGCAGTAGAATGGATGTTGGGTCCCTGCAGAGTAGATTTGCCAATATATTCCCAGAAATTACGCCACATGATGTTGCACCTTTCATAGTCCTGTCCAGTCAAACTGCTATCTCTCCCAGCCCCATTTTCAATACTTTTACAACAAATACCCATAAACAAAAGTATTCCAAGAAATACTTTTTTAAATTGTTGTGACTACAGCTGATATTCCAGGGGGAAACTTGTCCAAAATCCCAGAGGGAAACTTGTCTCACTGTTCATGCACTTTTTTTGCAAGTCTGAAAATGAGGGAAACAAGTACTGGTCCCAGGAGTATAGAATTCCAAAAACAACTCTGGGATTAAAAAGAATATTTATTATCAAGAAATGTAAGGAAACTTTGATGTGATTTATTATTGTCACAAGTGTTAGTATACAGTGAAAAGTATTGTGGACGATTCTTCAAAAGAAATTTAAGTGTTGAATTTGTGTAAAAACCGAAGTTAGGGATGGCATGGTGGCATAGTGGTTAGCACTGCTGTTTCACAGTGCTAAGGGGCTTCACAGTGCTGGGGACCCAGGTTTGATTCCTGGCTTGGATTACTGTCTGTATGGAGTCTGCATGTTCTCACCATGTCTGTGTGGGTTACCTCTGGGTGTTCCAGTTTCCTTTCACCGTCTGAAAGATGTGCTGGTTCGGGTGCATTGGCCATACTAAATTCTCACTCGGTGTAGCCGGACAGGCACCCGGAGTGTGGCAACCAAAGGATTTTCACGATAACTTAATTGCACTGTTAATGTAAACCTACTTGTGACAATAAATCAATAAACTAAAAAAACTTCTAAATCTGCCTAAATTTCTAAAACTAAAAAATCTCCTACAGTCTGTGCACTGTTGCGTGCACTAGTGAAAATCTGACGACGGGACCTATTCCCGTTGGAGAGGCCAGCAGCATAGCGCTGAACAGGTCACTGCATATCCGCTGATCTTTCATAGCAGAGATGGTGCATATATGATGCCCCTGTCTGCCATCCTCCCAATTGCCGTGTGACCTCTCCCCCAAAACCCAATTGCTGGTCCCTGAACATGCCTGGGCTAGCCTTGATTCCTCCCTCGTGGCCCCAGTTTACCCCTCCCCAGATCCCAACCCCACCACACCCCCCAACCCCTCCACGGTAGCCCTGAACACTCCCTTCCCTTCCCCACCCCCAGCAACTTAATACAAGGTAGGTCCATTCAAAAGTTGTGACCTCAGATTCGTATGTCTTTTTCCCAATGGAAGAAACGGGAAGAAAGAATGTCCGGAGTGTGTAGGGTCTCTGATTATGCTGGTTGCCTTTCCAAACCAGCAAAAAGTGCAGACGGAGTCAATGGATGGGAGACTGGTTTGTGTTATGGATTGTGCTACATTCATAACTCTTGTAGTTTCTTGCGGTCTTGGGTAGAGCAGGAGCCGTACCAAGCTGTGATATAACCAGAAAGGATGCTTTCTATGGTGCATCTGGGAAAATTGTTGAGAGTCGTAGTGGACATGCCAAAGTTCCTTAGCCTTCTGAGAAATTAGAGATATTAGTGGGCTTTCTTAATTGTCGCATTAGCATGCTGGGATCAGAACAGATTGTTGATAGTCTGTTAACCTAGAAACTTGAAGCTCACGACCATTTCCACTTTAATTGTCACTTTAGTAAAGATATACCACACAACTTCTCATTCCCTTCCAGTCTACTGTGAAAATCTAAGAAAATTCAGAAGAAGACACTTCCTGAAATAGACTTTTCTGCTTTCTGGATGGCTATTTCAGATTTCACACCAGCTCTCAGTACAGAACTGTCCCAGAACTATCCCCACACAGGATGAGACTTTCCATCTTATCATCTTTACTGGTCTGTTTGACATCCATTCAGCAGGAGAGATGATTTCTCTCTGCAAACTGTCCAAACGCAGCACAACATTTCAGGCAACCTAGTTAAAGGGTAAGCCACTTAATCATGTGCTTTAATTCCTTGCAACAGGTGTTCCATGAACACAGCATCATCTTTGGATATCGCCACCCAAGGAGTACAGCTACTGATTGCTTATTCAGTCTTTTCCAATTGACAAATGAGACCGTGAACATCTGGACACACTTCCTCCCAACCTGGTAAGTGATCACTGGACATGGAATTACACTCATGAAGAATGAATATTGTATCTTATACACTCTTGGTACAGACACTCCTGTTTTTCAGACTAATGCAGCGACCAGTATACGTCCAGCAAGGTCCTGCAAGGGGACTGAGCCAAGAGTAATTGATCTGCTAATTGAGGGATGAATATTGGCATGGACGCCAGGAGATTTCCCAACTCTGTTTATGAATTAACAAAACCTTCATTTAGTTTGAAAGATGTCAATATAGCAATCCCTCAGTGCCATATTGCAGTGGTCATGATGTTATTGAGAATCCACAACTTTCTAAATCATCGGCAAGACTTTTACCAGCATGTCAAATTGATAACTGTAAATAATATAATTGGATTCTTCCTCTGTCTAAATTGATCACAGTTGATTGCCACAAAAGACTCAGGACATCTTCCCAAAGTGTTCTTTGGGCTTATCCAATGTCATGAGAAGGTTGCTAGTTATCAGAATTCCTCAGCTGACTGGGAAGGTTTATTCATGCCTCCTGGGCCACCTCAGCATTTCTCTTATTGGCTTGAACATAGGTATGAGTACCACCACTGCAGCAAATTGGCATTGACAGTATAGCAACATGAAACTCCATCTGACAGTAGGACATGGTGAAGTTTCATGCCCATAGTTCCCAGGTATCTCCCACCATCTCCATCTCTCCCATATATCTCCCACCATCTCCATCTCTGTCAGATATTTTGATTATAAGTGAAATGTTTGCTGACGATTGCACAATGAGCAATGCCACTCACAATTCCTCAGATAATAATTTTTGTTTCATTTTTTCTGGGATCTGGCTGAGGAATAAAGATTTGTAAAACACTCGGATTAAACCTCCCCTCCTTTTCTTTGAAACAGCGCAGTGGCCCCGACTGAGAGGGCAGATATCACATCCAAGGCTCAACTTCATGGATAGTGCAGCATTCCCTCAGTACTGCACTGGGGATATTGGCCTGGATCACGTGTTTCTCCCCTGAGGAAGGGCAGTGGAGATTCCCCTGGGTTTTCTGACAAATCTTTGTCTGTCAGCCAACATCATAAAAGCAAGTTACCTGATCATTATCACTGCATTCCTATTTGTGGGATCTTACTGCATGAAAATTTGGCTGCCGTGTTTCCTGCGAAAGTGGCCTCATTTTAGGCATATTTCAGTAGGGCCAAAGCGTTTGTGATATTCTGTGGTTGTGAAAGGCACTATATAAATGCAAGTTTTTCTTAAGTATGTTGCGAAAGGAGAAATGCTGGTGTTATGAGATGACAATATTGCTGGGACAATGTAAACAGAATGTTGTCACACTATAAATAACCAGATACTGGCTGCAATAGTAGGAGCGAGTGAGAAAGTCTTTCTTTAACAGGAGACATGCTAGAAATTTGAGATGAAAATGGAAAACACTGGAAAATCTCAGCATACCTGGCAACATTCATCTAGTTTTATTTTCCAGAGTAAAGTTTATTTATTAGTACCACAAAGAGGCTTACATTAACACTGCAATGAAGTTATTGTGAAATTCCCCTAGTCGCTGCAGCTGACTTCCCAGATGTTTGAGTAATGAGTGGATTTTTTTTGGCCAATGTTGCCTCAGTATGAACATTTAGTGCAAACTTTTTTTTATGGTACTTTTGATTTATTATTATTACATGTATTGTTATAGAGTGAAAAGTACAGTTTCTTGCGTGCTTTATAGACAAAGCATACCATTCATAGAGTAATAGGAGAAGGGAAAGAATATAAGAACATAAGAACTAGGAGCAGGAGTAGGACATCTGGCCCCTTGACCCTGCTCTACCATTCAATAAGATTATAGCTGATCTTTTTGTGGATTCAGCTCCACTTCCCTGCCCGCTCACCATAACCCTTAATCCCTTTCCTGTTCAAAAATTTATCTGACCTTTGCCTTAAAAACATTCAATGAGGTAGCCTCAACTCCTTCGCTGGGCAGGGAATTCCACAGATTCACAACCCTTTGTGTGAAGAAGTTCCTGCTCAACTCAGTCTTAAATCTACTTCCCCTTATTTTAGGCCATGCCCCCTAGTTCTAGTTTCACCTGCCAGTGGAAACAACTTCCCTGTTTCTATCTTATCTACTCCCTTCATAATCTTATATGTTTCTATAAGATCTCCCCTCATTCTTCTGAATTCCAGTGAATACAGCCCCAGTACTCAGGCTCTCCTCATATGTCAACCCTTTGAACTCTGGAATCAATCTAGTCAATCTCCTCTGCACCCCCTCCAGTGCCAGTATATCCTTTCTCAAATAAGGAGTCCAAAACTGTACACAGTACTCCAGATGTGGCGTCACCAGTACCTTATATGCCAGTATATCCTTTCTCAAATAAGGAGTCCAAAACTGTACACAGTACTCCAGATGTGGCGTCACCAGTACCTTAGTACACCCTAGCTATAACGGTAACACCACATTCTGTACCTTCTCTGGGTCTGGCAGATGGAGAACAATGTTGGTAAATGTGAGCTCATCCATTTTGGTAGGAAGAACAGCAAAATGGACTATTATTTAAATGGTAAAAAATTGCAGCGTGCTGCTGTGTAGAGGGACCTGGGTGTCCTTGTGCAGGAATCTCCAAGAGTTGGTTTGCAGTGCAGCAGGCAATTAAGAAGGCAACATAACCTTGCTGTTTTTAAACTCCATCCCTCTTGGAATGAAGGACAAAATTCCATTTGCCTTCTTAATTGCCTGCTGCACTGCAAACCAACTCTTGGAGATTCCTGCACAAGGACACCCAGGTCCCTCTACACAGCAGCACGCTGCAATTTTTTACCATTTAAATAATAGTCCATTTTGCTGTTCTTCCTACCAAAATGGATGAGCTCACATTTACCAACATTGTTCTCCATCTGCCAGACCCAGAGAAGGTACAGAATGTGGTGTTACCGTCATAGCTAGGGTGTAGAGAAAGATTAACTTAATGCAAGGCAGGTCCATTCAAAAGTCTAATGGCAGCAGGGAAGAAGCTGTTCTTGAGTCGGTTGGTACATAATCTCCGATCTTTGTATCTTTTTCCCAATGGAAGAAGGTAGAAGAGAGTATTTTGAAACAAGTGACAATTTACTGATCCTTAACAGGTTAACAGCAACAATTAGAACAGCTGCTGTGTCTGTACGGACTAGCAACAATCTTGTGCTGTAATTTTTTTTTTTGCTCTCTGGTGCTGGTTTGAGCCGAGGGTGGATTGCAACTCATTTCAGTTTGATTAGTTTTAATCGAAGAGATGAAGCTGTGTTTGCATTTGTGCCAGCATGGAGTAGGTCAAGGTCTCTAAAAATCCAATAAGGAGTACATCTCCTGCCAGCACTCACACGATGCCCTGAGCTTCACTGAGTCTGTCGCATGGAAGCAGAGTAAGTTTGGTCTCAGCTGGCACGGAGGCAGATGGGGTTGCACTCCTGGGTTAGGGAAAATGAAAATATCTGCCGGCTCTTCTGGTGGCAAGGGCATTTCATTAGAACCCCTACAGTGCAGCAGAGGCCTTTTGGCCATCAAGCCTGCATCAACTCTCTGTTAGAATATCTTACCCAGGCCCTCTCCCCTGTCCCATCCCCATAGCTCTGTGCATTTACCATAGCTAATCCACCTAATCTGCACATCCTTGGATACTGAGGGGCAATTTAGACAGCCAATCCACCTAACCTGCACATCTTTAGATACTAAGGGTCAATTTAGCACGGCCAATCCACCTAACCTGCACATCTTTAAATACTAAGGGTCAATTTAGCACGGCCAATCCACCTAACTATGCATCTTTGGACACTAAGGGACAATTTAGCACGGCCAATCCACCTAACTGTGCATCTTTGGACACTAAGGGACAATTTAGCATGGCCAATTCACCTAACTATGCATCTTTGGACACTAAGGGTCAATTTAGCACGGCCAATCCACCTAACTATGCATCTTTGGACACTAAGGGACAATTTAGCACGGCCAATCCACCTAACTGTGCATCTTTGGACACTAAGGGACAATTTAGCACGGCCAATCCACCTAACCTGCGCATGTTTGGACACTAAGGGACAATTTAGCACGGCCAATCCACCTAACCTGTGCATCTTTGGACACTAAGGGACAATTTAGCACGGCCAATCCACCTAACCTGCGCATCTTTGGACACTAAGGGACAATTTAGCACGGCCAATCCACCTAACCTGCGCATCTTTGGACACTAAGGGACAATTTAGCACGGCCAATCCACCTAACCTGCGCATGTTTGGACACCAAGGGACAATTTAGCACGGCCAATCCACCTAACCTGCGCATGTTTGGACACTAAGGGACAATTTAGCACGGCCAATCCACCTAACCTGCGCATCTTTGGACACCAAGGGAATTTAGCACGGCCAATCCACCTAACCTGCGCATCTTTGGATACCAAGGGACAATTTAGCACGGCCAATCCACCTAACCTGCGCATGTTTGGACACCAAGGGACAATTTAGCACGGCCAATCCACCTAACCTGCGCATGTTTGGACACCAAGGGACAATTTAGCACGGCCAATCCACCTAACTGTGCATCTTTGGACACTAAGGGACAATTTAGCACGGCCAATCCACCTAACCTGCGCATGTTTGGACACCAAGGGACAATTTAGCACGGCCAATCCACCTAACCTGCGCATGTTTGGACACCAAGGGACAATTTAGCACGGCCAATCCACCTAACCTGCGCATGTTTGGACACCAAGGGACAATTTAGCACGGCCAATCCACCTAACCTGCGCATGTTTGGACACCAAGGGACAATTTAGCACGGCCAATCCACCTAACCTGCGCATTTTTGGACACCAAGGGACAATTTAGCACGGCCAATTCACCTAACCTGCGCATGTTTGGACACCAAGGGACAATTTAGCACGGCCAATTCACCTAACCTGCGCATGTTTGGACACCAAGGGACAATTTAGCACGGCCAATCCACCCTAACCTGCGCATCTTTAGACTGTAGGAAGAAACTGGAACACCTGGAGGAAGCATATGCAGATACACAAAAACTATACACAGAGAGTTACGCAAGACCGGAATTGAACCCAGGTCTCTGGAGCTGTGAGCCAGCCGTACTAAACACGGTGCCACCATACTGCCCCAATTGCATGGACAAGACCCATGGCAGTGTTCTAATGAAGAGCAGGCATCTACTTCCTAGTGTGCCAGCGACATTCTTCCCTCAGCCAATAGGAAGGATTAAGCAGATGTAACCCATTGCAGTTTATGGGATCCTGCTGTGCACGTATTGTCATATTTCCTACCTTACAGCAGTGACAATACTTCAGAAATACTTAATGGGGTGTAAAATATTCTTGGGCAGTCCAGGATTGTGTTAAGCTTTATAAACACATGTTCCTTCCCTGTCGATGATGTTTGGATCAGTTTCACTGTGTTGGGACCAATGGTGGAAAACCTCTGATAGCCATTGTCTGAGATCGCACATGTGAATGGACACTTGTACAGATGCCTCCACCTGCCCCTTATTAAACTACCAAATATACTAGAATAAACCTCGCCTTTCCTATATCAAGTTTACCCTGGGGTATCACTTGTAAATACCCTGCCCAAAAGGTAATCAACAATAGGCTACAAAGGTCCATTTGAGGGGGACAAAAAGGATCATACGGAGCTTAAGGGCACCACTCCGCAAGCATGGGACAGGATAAGGAGGTAAACTGGATGGTTAGCACTGCTGCCTCATGGTGCCAGATTCTATTCTGGCCTTGAATGACTATCTGTGTGGAGTTTCCACATTCTCCCCATCCTGTGAGAGTTTCTTCTAGATTCTCTGATTTTCTCCCACAGTCCAAAGATGTGCGGTTTAGGAGGATTGGCCATAGTAAATTGCCCCTTAGTGTCAGGGAGATTAGCAGGGTAAATATGTGAGGTTACAGAGATAGGACCTAGGTGGAATTATTTGCAATGCAGGCTCGATGGGCCGAATGGCTTCCTTCTGCACTATAGGGATTCTATGATCACTTTGCAGTGGTTCCTCTGACAGCAAGTTGTTTTGAATTATTTTCATGCTATCATCAAGAAAATCCTTTGGTGCAATTTTGAAGAGACTCAGGGAGAATTTGGATTGCTTCCTGGCTATTATGATGCAGGGAAATGGAAGGGGATAAATGCCTTGCTAATGATCCTCACTGCAATCTCATGCACTGAGGTTAATGGCTGCTCAGGGTCACTTTGTGAATGTCAACGCTCCAACTGCAGCTGAACAGGGAGATAATTGTGCAAACTCACTGTGCTGTGTTATTCTGAAAACACAAGACTTCAGTGCGTAGGCTTCAATGATCAACTTTGTTAAATGTAATATATCTCACACACATAGGGATGTATGACAGAGCGAGTGAATAATGGATGGAATCTGCCAGCCCCTCCCCGCCAAACCCTGTGGCATGTTTACTGGTGTGGCAGAAGCAGCTCATCATTGGTCGTTAGTGGGATCTTCCTCTCCCGCCAATGTCTACAGTACTTTGCATGGCTCACCCACCCTGCCACTGTGTAACCTACCATGGTGGGTGGGTTGTGGGGGTATGGAGTTGCCTTCAGCAGGATTTAAATATTCCACTAGTGAGAAGGGCTAGAAAATCTCGTTGTGGGGAAGAGGGAAATCATTTCTTTCCCAAAAAATAGCTTATGACAGAAAGGCGAAAATAACTCCCCCCATGGTGAAGGAAAGTCAGAAAGGCTTTTCACATTAGCAGAGTTGCGATCCATGAGGTTGGTTGTGAGTTGCATCAAAGCCGTGCAGTAACGGATGTAGCTGATCTGTGCTGCCCTTGGTGACAATAAAACTAGTTCAAAACTCATTAGAAACAATCTGGCAACAGACGGTATGGAATGTTCTTGACAGTAAATATCCAAGGAAAAATCCACCCAGGAAGAATAAATAAGCAACAAGCAGTGATCAGGTTTAAAGGAGCTATCCATTATTTCATTTCTGCTTCTCTTTCATACATACTTATCAATCTCACACACAGGACTAGTAAACTGTACTTGGGTTTGTTTCATTTAAGTTTAAGTTTATTTATTATTGTCACAAGTAGGTTTATGTTAACACTGCAGTGAAATTATTGTGAAAATCCACTAGTTGCCACGCTCTGGCACCTGTTCAGGTACATTGGGGGAGAATTTAGCAAGGGTAATGTACACAATCAGCACGTCTTTTGCAGAGTGGGAGGAAACCGGAGCACCCTGAGGAAACTCACACAGACATGGGGAGAATCTGCAGACTCTGCACAGACAGTCACCCAAGCCAGGAATTGAAGCTGGGTCCCTGGTGCTATGAGACAGCAGTGCCAACCACAGTGTCACCATCCTGCCCATTTGGGAATACATTACAAACAGCTCAGCAGTCAGATCTACTTTGGGGATCGTGGTATTTGTCCCCTTTAAGGGAAAATCTGCTGAGAGGGTCATGTGACCCAGGTACCCAAACAGGGACCAGGGTGGAGGATCACTCTAGAGTAGATCCTGGAAGCTGAGTGATTGCCTTGAGGGTGTAAGCCTCTGTATTATAGTTCTAAGTAAATAAATGTTGCAGCTGTTTTTAACCTAACTAGTGATCAGGAATTATATAACTGGTTATGCAGATAAAAGAAAATACGAGGTTCCAAGATCATGAATATAAAGTCACATTGAAGTTCAATTCAGAGTGAGAAAGAGAAAAGTATTTGGAGATGTGCGCCTATGTGGACAGGTAGACCCTTCTGCTGCCTCTGTGGAGGATTGAACACAACACATTGGCCCAAATGTTCAATGGAAAAGGAGGGAAGAGAAAGTCAAACTTTCTGTACACGTGTAGGCGCCACGTCTACAATTTAATACCTAGCTTCACATCCCCAATCCTGTCTGATTCCAGATCATTCACTGAGTTAATTAAATTGGAGAAAACACATGACCATTCAAAGCCATCGTTAAAATTGCAACAATTTATCATTGAATCTATGGCACATAGACAAGGCCCTTCGACTCAAACTGGTCCATGCTGACCAAATGCCCATCTAAGCCAATCCCATTTGCCTGCGTTTGGCCCATGACCCTTTAAAGCTTTCCTATCCATGCATCTTTCCAAATGCCTTTTAAATGTTGTCAATATTCCTGCCTCAAATACTTCTTCCAGCTGTTCATTCCACATACGTACCACCTCCTGTGTTTAAAAAAAAAAGTTACTCCTCATTAATTCTTTCTCCTCTTATCTTAAACCTGTATTTAGGTATAACTTACCTGGGGGAGCCCTTAGGGAAACTATTGCAACTGTTGTCCCTGTACCCAGGAGGGTAGTTGCTCCTAGATAATCCAGAATGCCCATCTGGGTATGTCTAAGGTGAAAGTGCTGGACAGGAGTTAAGTCTGGTGGCATGGCATTGATGATGTTGACATTGAAAGCCTAGTCAAACACTCTGAACTGTAGCCTGCTACAGCCCCACTGCACCCTGGGAATGGCCGAGCCAGCCACGGGTACAAGTTCATGTCGCTTATATAGGACCGTATATTTGTTCCTTGACGATGCCCATTCAAAGTGGGTCAAAGTTTTGGGATGAAGTCTATGATCTGGCAGGCTACAACCGGAAAATTGCATCAGTGTTTTTTGACCCATGGAATATCTGAAGTGTTGAATAATGGAACAGTCTCCATGAGCGATGAATTTCAAAATTTCACCCCCTTAAATGGTATCAAGCATATCAGGACTGCGCCTTACCAGCCAGCGTCCAATTGACTGGCTGAATGAGCAGTCCAAACCTTTGAGGTGGGTTTTAAGAAGCAATCAGAGATAACCCTGGAGACCAGAATCTCATGATTCCTTCTGCATTATGGAACCACTCCACATTCTGCGATGTGAGTGCTGCCAGCGGAATTTTTGTTGGGCCGGTGTCATTGGGCCAGATTAAAACTGGTGTTTCCAAATCTGCCCCCCCCCCCCAAGTGCAGTCAAAAGAAGAATCATGATTCAGATGGCATAATGGCACAGTGGTTAACACTGCTGCCTTACAGTGCCAGGGACCTGGTCGATTCCAGCCTCGGGTGACTGTCTGTGTGGAGTTTGCACGTTCTCTCTATGTCGATGTGGATTTCCCCTGGGTGCTCCGGTTTCCTCCCACAGTCCAAAGATGTGCAGGTTAGCTGATTGGCCATGCTAAATTGCTTCTTAGTGTCAGGGGGATTAGTGGGGTAAGTACACAGGGTTATGAGGAAAGGGGTGGGATTGTTATCGATGCAGGCCCAAATGGCCTCCTTCTGTACTCCAGGAATTCTATGGCTGGAATTTACCGGTCGCAGAACAGCATTCTCCATTGGTCTCAGATAGGATCTTATGAGCTTTGGGCAGGTGAAGTGGTAAAGTTCCTGCCTATGATACTCGTCCGAGTCTTGTCTATCATCCCTGTGGAGGGCAGGACAGGAAGTTTCCAACTATCTTCTCTATTTTTACCCTGCCAAGCCTCCCAACAATTTTAAAGATTGCTGCCCCTGTTCTCTCTTTAGTCCTCTCTCTTGCACAGGGAGAAGATCCACAATCTATTCAATCTTTCCTGGTGGCCTAACCTCTCGATCCTGGCATTATTCTTGTAAATCCTTTTTGAACCTTTGCCTGTGGATCTCACTCGAGTGAATATTTCTAACTTCTACAATGTGCTGCATTCAAACACATAATTATAGACAAATCTTGAATGAATCACAGCAGTGAACGTTATATCATTCAATGGTCTACATCCCCCCAGGAGATACACTCTTTTCCTGCCAGATAATTCATTGTGGAAAAAACAGATTATATTTCCTGGGATTCCAACAAGAGACCGGCAAAAAATCTGCTATATACCATAGTGCAACTGATAGATGGCATAAGAAGCAGACAAAAGAATATGTTTATTCCTTTTTATTTTCTTAAGAAATCTTGGATTCTTTTATGTATCTCAGTGAGGTCATGGACTACATAGTTGAATGACAAAGATCAGAAAGGTTCCAGTTTCAATCCTTCACCACATAGAAGAAATGCTGCAATTAGATTCTAAACAGTGAAAACTTTTTAATAATCGCAGGCTTGTTAGAGCACAGACAGAGGCCATTTGGCCTGCCACTTTGATACCTGCTCTCCAGACAAGCCATCATGACTTTGTGCCGTTCTTTTGCCCTTTCCCCATACCTCTGCAGATTGGGTGGGCTTTTCTGGCTGTTTCCACTGGTGGGATCTTTCAGTCCTGCTGACAGCGACCCCCACTGCAGACATCCTAGCAGCAGAGGATGTGAATAATGAGAAACCCAATGACAGTACAGTGGTGGGATCAGAAGATTCTGCCACCAGCCAATGATTGGCAGCTCTGCCATCATAAAACACAGCTCGGGATGGGGGTAGTGGGGGAGGAAATCTTGTCTATTGTTTCTGTTCCTGTAATTATCTAATGTCCTCTTGAATGCCTTGATTGAACCCACTTCCAAATAGTGCATTCCAGATCTGAAACATTCGTTGTGTAAAGAAGTTTTTTTCCCTCACGCTACAATAAAGGAGGTACCTGCCGAGCAATTATACTGCAGACTCATCCTAAAGTTAGCACTCTTGTTCAGTATGTGCCCTCTGGACATTTCCAACCCTCACACTCCACTGACTTTGCAACAACTTAACAAGACAAAGTTAATGCAGTATTGCAAAAATTCTATCAGTGAATGAAAAGGAAGACATTACATTTCAGTAGCATCTTTAACAAGCTCAGAACCTCATAACATTGATCCATCTAAAACTTAAGGTCCTGATATCACAAACCCTGCACTCACAACTGTAGTGAGTGAGTTTGAACCAATGTTGCCCTCTATCTTTCAGCAATCCATGAACACAAGTGAATTACCCATCAACTCCTCCAGGTCTCTCCAGTTTACAAGAAAGACCCCGACCATTCCAGCAAGATTCTGAAAAAAAAGCAGAAAAATGTTGGGAAATCTCAGCAAGTTTGATAGCATCTGTGGAGAGAAAACACAGCCAACATTTCGAGTCTAGATGACCCTTTGTTAGAGCTTATTCTGAACCTATTTTATTTACTAGCATTTTTTGTAAATTACTCGAATACACGACTGACAGGCAAGTAATAAGATATCTTGAAAGGTAGACTATTCCTATTGGTGAACAGCATGCCTTTCTTTAATCTAGATGAACAGAATTAGAACTCCTCCTCACCATCCTGCAATTTTGACAATCATATCACCACAGAACAAGCTGTTGTAGATTTTTCCAAAGCTGTTAACCCTGTAGCACGTGCAAAACTATTGAACAAATTAATCGTTAACCCACCTCCTGACTCCCCAAAGCCTATCCATCATCTACAAGGCACAAGTCAAGAGTATGCATACTCTCCACTTGCCTGGATAAATCCAGCTCCAACAGCACTCCAGAAGTTCGACACCATCCAGGACAAACCTGTCTGCTTGACTGACACCCTGTGCTCTCCGTGTCTGTGTGGCTTTCCTCCAGGTGCTCCGGTTTCCTCCCACAGTCTGAAAAACAAACTGGTTGAGTACATTGACCATGTTAAATTCTCCCTCAGTGTACCTGAACAAGTGCCGGAGTGTGGCAACTCAGCAATTTTCATTGCAGTGTGAGTGAAAGCCTACTCATGACAAAATAAAAAATGTTTTCAGAGAAACTTAATTTAAGGAAAACTACATTAATTTTAAGTTAGTATGACTGTTGACTCTATTTTTTGCGTGCCTCCTGTGAAAACTCCAGTGTAAGACTGGAGGGAAAGCTTACCAGGTACCAAGGATATCTCAAAGTGCTTTGCAGACAATGATGCACATCTGAAATATAGTTACTGTTGTAATGTAGGAAATCAGCAGAGCAAGCAGCAAACATAATTAAAGACCTCATACACCCCAGACATACTGTCATCCACCTTCTTCCATCGGGAAAAAGATACAGAAGCCTGAGGACATGTACCAACCGACTCAAGAACAGCTTCTACCCTGCTGGAATCAGACTTTTGAATAGGCCTACTTCACATTAAGTGAATCTTTCTCTACATCCTATTGTGACTTGTAACACTCCATTCTGCACACTCTTCTTCTCTGTATATGGGAAACAATACTCTTCACTGTATACCAATACACGTGACCATAATAAATCAAATCAAAAACTCAAGTGACAAAAGGCTAAATTTATTGTTTATCTGCTTTTCTGTCTGTATTAAACTTTATCACGTTAATGTCAATTAAAAAATGCCTTCTTCTCCCCTACAGGTATTTCCTTTGGAACCTTCTGGCTCTCTCCTACACACTAGACTTTTGGAATGAAGCTTACACATGGCCGCTCCTGGTTTACATGTTGTCAAGTTGCATCTACCCATTCACTTCCAGCTGTGCCCATACGTTTAGCTCAATGTCCAGCCGAGCCAGACACATCTGTTTCTTTTTTGACTATGGTGCTGTCAGCCTGTACAGCCTAGGTACATTGATTCTATCTGAATGTATAACCAACGAGTGGGGAAAATGGTGGATATCCTTGTAGCTTTTGTAACTGGTCAGTGACAACTTTGTGGTGGAAATTTGGCAAAAAGCATACCCAAATGCATCCAAATATAGAAACTAGAAGAAAGAGTAGGCCATTTGGACCTTCAAACCTGCTCTACCATTCATTTTGATCATGACTGATCATTGAATTCAATATCCTGATCCATCTTTCCTCCCATATCCTTGATTCCTTTAGCCCTAAGATCTATATCTAATTTCTTCTTGAAATTAGACAATGTTTTGGCCTCAACTACATTCTGTGGTACTAAATTCCACACTTCCCTTCACCCCAGTTCTAAAAGGTTTATTGCTTATCCTCAAACCATGACTCCTGGTTCTGGATTCCCCCACCATTGGAAACATTTTTTCTGAATGTCACAATTGGCTAGATGCTTTGAGGAAATCTGTCCCCATGTTTTTCCTCTGTTCATTTATGAGAGGTGAATGTCACTGGCTGGCCAGAATTTATTGATGTGGTGATGCCGGCATTGGACTGGGGTGAACACACTAAGAAGTCTCACAACACCAGGTTAAAATCCAACAGGTATATTTGGTAGCAGATGCCACTAGGTTTCAGGGGCTATGCCCCTTTGTCAGGTGAGTGGGAAAGGGGAAGAGCCCCTAAAGCTAGTGGTGTTTGCTACCAAATAAACCTGTTGGACTTTAACTTGGTGTTGTGAGACTCTTACGGAATTTATTACCCATCCCTAAATTTCCTTGGAGGGCAGTTAAGAGTCAACTACACTGCTGTGGCCCTGGAGTCCCATATAGGCTAGACCAGGTAAGGACAGCAGATTTCCTTCCCTACAGGATATTAGTGAACCAGTTAATAGTGGTTTCATGGTCATCAGCAGATTCTTAATTCCAGATATTTTTTACGGAATTCAAATTCCATCATCTGCTGTGGTGAGATTCAAACTTGGGTCCCCAGGACATTAGCTGAGTTTCTGGATTAATAGTCCAGCAATAATACCACTCAGCCATCACCAGCCCTTGTTGTAATTGTAAAAGACTCCTGATGGTTTTACATTTTGGATTGCTTTTTTCCCTCAGGTTCGGCCACTGTCTACTCAGCTTACATCATGCCCGACAAATGGATCAACACTCCTTTCCACAAGTGGTTTGTGCCTATCGCTGTCTTTAACACCATTGTTTGCACCGGTCTATCATGCTATTCCAGGTAAGACTGATTATTAGAGTGTCACACCATGTTCATAGACATTATGGTACAAGATGAAGAAGACATTTCAATGTTTGGTCCATTAAACTTACCTCCTGCTACTTACTGATGAAATGCCAACAGAATTAGCTACAAATATTGATTGAATATTGACTGAATCAAAGCTGTCAGAACATATCAGAATTTTATGATAGTTACTAGTAAAATCTCATTGTAATGCTAATTGCATTGGAATTCTGACTCTATTATAAAAATGGCTCTATAATTATTCTATCATTTCTTTTATACTGTGACCCACATTATAGTGCCCTGAATTCTGATTTGATTTAATTTATTATTGCCACCTGTATTGGGATACAGTGAAAAATGTTGTTTTTGCACACTATACAGACAAAAATGTACTGTTCAGAGTAGGGGAGAAGGAGAGGAGAGGGTGCAGACTGTGCTGTAGCATAGAATGAGAGTAAAAGATTAAAGGGTATGCTGGGGACAGCTCGCAAGAAGTTGGAACATTCCAGCACCTTTAAAAAAAATGCACCTTTTCTCTAGATTCACCACTTTACAATCTTCCTGATTCAAATCCATCTTTCCCCCACCATTCACAGATTTTATCCCATCTCTTTCCCAACATGCATAGTCCTTCTCCCAGAGAAGGGGAATTGAAAACTAGAGGGCAAAGGTTTAAAGTTGGAGGAGAAAGATTTTACAGGGATTCATGGGGCAACTTCTTCACACAGAGAGTGGTGTGTAGTTGAAATGAGCCGCCAGAGAAAGTGGTTGAGGCAAATTCAACAGCAATTTTTGAAAAGCATTTTGGTAAGTACATGGGCAGGAAAGGGTTAGATGGATATGGGCCAAACGTGGGCAGTTGGGACTAGCTGGGAGGACACCCTGGTCAACATGGATGGAATGAGCCTGTTTCTATGCTGTATTGCTCAATGATTCTACTGCTGGAATTTTACTGCCCTGTTCACCACAGAATCAGAGCGGGTGAGGGGCGGACAATAGAAATGCTTTGATGTTGGGTGGGAATTTCGCTCGAGCAAAGCCATAAAATCCCGCCCTGTGACTGTCTGACTTGTCCCATTATTGTCTCTCTTTGTATGAAGGATCCCAAGTAACACGTTAACCTCAATCACACTGGCCCTAATTACACTAGTTAGATTGCTGGCAGCGTTTCCCCAATCTCCTGCAATAACAGTAGCAGAATTCCTGGACAAGAATTGTGAACATGGCAGATTGCTCCAGAAAGTTCTGGCCCATGGGATCCTAGGCAAAGCGGCACATTGGACCCCAAATTGTCCGAGAGGCAGGAAGCAGAGGGTGATGATAGAAGGGTGCTTTTGTGACTGGAAGTCTGTTTCCAGTGGGATTCCGCAGGGCCCCAGTGCCTTGCTATTTGTGTACCTTAACAACTTTAATGTCACGGGTATGATCAGTAAGTTCGAAGATGTTACATCAGCTGATTGGGTAGTAAATAGTGAGGAGGAAAGCCACACACAGCAGGAGGATACCAATGGACTGGTCAGATGGGAAGAGCAGCGGCAAATGGAATTCAACCTGGAAAAATGTCAGATAATGCACTTGGCTAACAAGGCAAAGGATTAATGGTAGAAGCCTGGAAATTACTGAAGATCAAAGAGACCTTGGAGTGTACTTCTACACATTCCTTAAAGTAGCAAGGCAGTAAATAAGGTGATTAAGAAGGCTTATGTGAAACTTGCCTTTATTAGTAGAGGTGCAGGGAAGGTGCAGGGAAGCAAATACACAGGAAATGTCAGGGGTAGGTTTTTCACTCAGAGGGTGGTGAGTGAATGGAACCGACTGCTGTCGGAGGATGTTGAGGCAAACTCACTGGGGTCTTTTAAGAGAATTCTGGATGAGTATATGGAAAAGAATAGGATAGGGGGTTATAGATAGGTCTGTGGATTGGTAAATGTGATCGGCGCAACTCGTGGGCCGAAGGGCCTGTTTGTGCTGTATTGTTCTATGTTCTATGTTCTACAGAATATAAGATTGGGGGGAATTACACTGGAACTGTATATAATGCTGGTTAGGTCACAACTGGAGTATTGCATGCAGTTCTGATCACCACATTATAAGATGGATATGATTGCATTGGAGAGAGTGCAAAGGAGATTTATCAGGCTGCTGCCTAGCTTAGAGGGTCTGAGGTATGAGCAGAGATTGAATAGGATTGTTTACCTTGGAGCAACAATGAATGAGAGAGCACCTGATAGAGGTGTATTAGATTATGAGTGACATAGATAGGGTGGATAAGAAGGCACTTTTTCCATTCGTTGAAAGGCCAATAAACAGCAGGTATGGATTTATGGTAAGAGATAGAAGACTAAAAGACAAGGATGGAAGGAGTCTGGAACCCGTTGCCTGAAGGCTCAGTTGAGTCAGAAACACTTGGAACATTTTAAGAAGTATTTAGATATTCACTTGCATTGCCATAACCTCCAGGGCTTTGAACCAAGTGTTGGAAAATAGAATTAATGTTCTTAGATCTTTGTTGACTGACACGGACACGATGGGTGAATGGCCTCCTCTTGAAAATGTCCATGAATTTATGAGATTGAGAGAATCCTTATGAAAGTTTTAAGTGACAATGTTCGTTATGATCTTGTGCTTGCTGCTCTTGTTTGTTTCACTGATTTGATAGAATATGGCAGCTTAGTGATTATGCAGAGACAATTATCCACGGGATAATGATTGATAATCTAGAGAGATGAGTTCAGATCCCACCACCACCCCCCACTCCCCGCTGTGACAAATGGGGAAATTCAAATTCAATTAAATAATTAACAATCTGAAATAAAAAGCTAGCATCATTGAAGGTGACTGTTTAAATACTGGATATTCATAAAAACCTAATGTCCTTTAATGGAAGAAGATCTTCCACCTTATCTGATCTGTGTTTATAAGCGACTGAGAATAGTGTGGCTGACTCCTAACCAATTGGTCCAGAAAGCCACTCAGTTGTATTCAAAATGTGGCTCACCACCTTCTCAAGGGCATTAGGTGATGGCCAATGGGATGGCCTTGCTGGTAATGGCCAAGTCTCATGAATAAATTTTAAAAACTAGAGGAAAAGACACACCTAGGTGCCACTAGCTCACCATCATTATCTGACGTTTTACTAACTCAAGTTGGAGTTAACTCCCCAATTTCAGTATCTTCTTTTCTTCATTCCTATTTTTCTGCTGATCTGGGTCTGGTTAAGCTAGAGTTCCACAGATCCTGACGACCTCACCTGCCTTCCCATGTGAGCCGAGTGCAATGGCGAGCTAGTAGACTAGGATTAAAAGACTGGCATTAATACAACACTTTTCACAATCACTGGACGCTCAAAGCACTTTGCAACCAACAAGGAGTTTCTGAAGTGTCGCCGCTGTTATGTTGTAGGAAATGTGGCAGCCTTTATGCACACAGCAAGATCCCACAGATGGCGATGTGAAAATAACCATTTAATCTGTTTTGTCCCATGGTGTTGATTGAGAGATGAATATTGACCAATAATTCCCCTACTCTTCTTCAAGATAGCAGCTTGGGATTATTTTTAACCACCACCTTGACCAGCAAATAACACTTCAGTTTAAAACATCTTCCAAATATTGCACTTTTGACAATGCAGGAATCCCTTGATACTTGAAGATTGATTGTTGGGCTCAAGACCTGAAGTAGGTCTTGAATCTTGAGTTTGAGAGATGAGTATATTATTAATTGAGCAATGTCTGACACTGCACCTGTAGGATTGCCATGTCGAAGGTGGTAGATTGGGTGCCAGTCAAGCTGGCTGCTTTGTCCTGATGATGTTGGGCTTCTTGAGTGTGGATCCTGGTGCAATCATCCAAACAAATGAAAAGTATTCCATTACACTCCTGACTTATGCCTTGTAGATTGTGGACAAGCTTTGGGGAGTCAGTAGGTGAGTTAGTCTCTGCAGAATTTCCAACTTCTGGCCTGCGACTGTAGCCACAGTATTTATATGGCCAGTCCAGTTAAGTTTCTGGTCAATCATAATTCCCAAGATGATGATTATAGAGGAGTAGGCATTGATAATGCCATTGAATGTCAAGGGACAATTGTTGGATTTCTCTTTTGTTGGAGATGGTCACTCCCTGGCACTTGTGTGACATGAATCCTACTTGCTACTTGTCAGCCCAGGTCTGAATATTGACCAGATCTTGCTGCGTTTGGACATGAACTGCTTCAGTCATGAATGATAGTGAACATAGTGCAGTCATCAACGGACATTTTCTCTTCTGACCCTATAATAGCAGGAAGGTCATTGATAAAGCAGCTGAAGATGGTTGGGCTTGGGATAATATCCTGAGAAATGACATTCAACACCACAAACATCCTCCTTGTAGGGAATAATCCTCAAACCAGTGGGGAATTTTCCTCTGATTCCCATTAACTCTAGTCTTGCTGGGGCTCTTTGTTGTCACACTCGGTCAAATGCTGCCTTGATATCAAGGATAGTCACTTCCACCTCACCTCCAGGCATCAGCTCTTGTCTCCATGTTTGGACCAAAATTATTTCACTATTATCTCATTCTGTGTCTGATTTCAACATGACAAGTTTTTACAGCACAGAAACAGGCCATTCAGCTCACGTCAACGATGCTATTGTTAATACTTCATACCAATCGCCTTCTCCTGCACTTAACCCTGTCGGAATTCACTTCTATTCCTTTCTCTCTCATGTATTTATCAGATTTCCTCCTGAATACATCAGATTAGATGATTACTGTATAGTCATTACATTATTCTAACCTTCTGAATATATCCAGCTGCAGCACACCCATTACAGTGATTTCTTTTTTTTTAATTTAACATTCTGTTTGGAATAGATTGTGAAAGGAAGGAGGATGAGCCAGATGGCTGGGCTCTGGCTGATTATGAAGCTGTAATTCAATCTCTGGCTGCAGTTGATTTGCACAAACTGTTTCATTTTGTGGTTGATGGTGTATTTAGAAAGCCAAGACTAAATTCCTCATCATTCACACACACCCACCCATTACACTGGAACTCTCTCTCCTTCTCACTCTCTCACACACTCTCTCTCTCATTGTCTCTTGCTCTTTCTATCTCTCTGCCTCTTTCTCTCTCACTCACCCTCTCTCTCTATCTCTCCCTCATTCTCTTTTTCTCTATCCCTCAATCTCTCTCTTTCTCAATATTTCTGTTTCACTTCTCTTTCTCTCACTCACTCTCTCACTCTCAACTTTTGTCTTTCACCTCTCCGTCGATCTCTCGCTCTCCCAATCCAGCTCTCCTAATCCTCACCTTCGATCGCCCTTGCCTTCGATCGTCCTCACCCTCGATCGCTTTCTTTCACTCTCTGTTCTGTCCATCTCTCAGTCTTTCTCACTGTTCTATCTCTCTCATGCGTCTTCTTGTGAAGCAGTTATTATAGGTGGAAGCTACGCCATCAGGAGCTATGGAAAGATTCCACAGTATGGACAATGGAAAATACCCTCAAAGGCATGCTGATACGCAAAGTCCAACCAGGGACCTCTCTGCACCTAGGAAAGTACACCATAGGTTAGTTAACAAGGAGAACATGATGGTTTGGGACCCTCCATCACAGGAAAACATGGAAATTCCAGCGCATAAGCAGGCCATTCAGCCCAACTGGTGTATGCTGATGTGTTCCCTCCATTTGAATCTCTTTCAACCCTATGTTATCCAAACATGTTTGTTTATCATAGGATCACAGAATGCCTACAGTGCAGAAGAGGCCAATCAGCTCATCGAGTCTGTATTGATTCTCTAACAGAGTGTATTACGCAGGCCCTATCCCCGTAACCCTACACGTTTCCCATGGCTAATCCATCTAACATGGATTGGTTAATAGTGACTATCTTTATGTCCTCTGATTTCCTCAAGAGGAAACATCCTGGTTGTTTTTTCAGGTTTTCATGGGTGAGATTTCCCAGCCTTGCTCACCCCAAAACCAGAAAATCTGACCTGAGGCTTTTTCCAAGAATGGAAGAATCATTTACTAGGGGGGCATAAGTTTAAGATGTGAGGGACAAGGTTTAAAGAAGTTGTACAAGGCAAGTTTCTTACACAAAGGGTGGTGGGTGCCTGGAACTCACTGCCGAGGGAGGTAGTGGAAGCAGATACAATAGTGAGTTTTTTAAGGGCTATTTGGACAAATACATGAATAGGATGGGAATAGAGGGATATGAAAGGGTGGGGATTTTAGTTCATTTGGGCAGCATGGTCGGTGCAGACTTGGGAGGGTCAAAAGGCCTTTTTCCTGTGCTGTAATTTTCTTTGTTCTTTGAGTCAGTGGACCTTTCTGTTGTTTGCTGCTCACCTGCTGTGATTCTCATGGTGGGCGTTAGGGTAAAATTCACCCCCATGACTTGGTTAAAATTGGGAAGGATATATTTAGTGATGAACCCTAATTGCTTCTAGGTATTTACACCATTTTTGCAGCAGGTGTTTCTTAGCCACCTCTTCACTTCTCCACACCAATGAATGTTCTATTTCTGTAGTTCATCCATCCTTCCAAGATATCTATCCTCTGATTATCAATTCCTCTAATTCTGTCCCTGGATTTATTTACTTCATTCACCATTGGCAACTATGCAGCACGGTGGCACAGTGGTTAGCACTGCTGCCTCACAGCACCAGGAACCGTGTTCGATTCCGGCCTCGGGTCATTGTCTGTGTGAAGTTTGCACATTCTCCCTGTGTCTGCATGGGTTTCCTCCAGGTACTTGGTTTCCTCTCACAGTCCAAAAGATGTACAGATTAGGTTGATTGATCCTGTTAAATTGACCCTTAGTGTCTGAGAGATTAGGACGGTGAATATGTGGGGTTACAGAAACAGGACCTGAGTGGGATTGTTGTTGGTGCACTTATAAACTCATAGAATCAAAGAGGTTTTCAGAATGGAAACAGGCCTTTTGGCCCAACTTGTCCATGTTGCCTTTTTTTTAAACCTCTCAGCTAATCCCAGTTGCCTACATTTGGCCCACATCCCTCTCCACTCAGCTTATCCATGTAACTATCTAAACGCTTTTTTAAAAACTGTTGTACCCACCTCGACTACCACCTCTGGCAGCTTGTTCCAGACACTCACCATCCTCTTCATTTCTTCACATGGCCCCTCTGGACACTTCTGTATCTCTCCCCTCTCACCTTAAACCTCTGCCCTCTAGTTTTAGACTCCCCTACTTTTGGGAAAAGATATTGATTATCGAGCTGATCGATGCCCCTCATTACTTTATAGACCTCTATAAGATCGCCCCTCAGCCTACTATACTCCAGAGAAAAAAGTCCCAGTCTACCCAGCCTCTCCTTATAACCCAAACTATCAGCACCCTGTAGCACCCTAGTAAATTTTTCTGCACTCATTCTAGTTTAATAATATCCTTTCTATAACAGGATGACCAGAACTGCACGTTGTATTTCCAAGTGTGGCCTTACCAATGTAGGGTCACTCGATGGGCTAAATGGCCTGCTCTTGCACTGTAGATTCAATAATTCTATACTTTCAGTTATCAAGACCCTAAGCTGAGGAATTTTCTCCTTAAACCTCTCAACCGCAATTTCTTCTATCTCTTTTCTGTCCTAATTAGGACAGAAAAGCTATCAAGCTTTTCTGTCCTAATCTTCTTATAAGATTCAGTGGCAAATCTTGTTTGATAATGGTTCTGTAAGAAGTGCCTTTGGACATTTTATTATGTTAAAAACACTATATAAGTGCAGTTTGATGTTGCTTTTGCTGTCTTATTCACTTTTAAAAAAAAATTGAAAATCAGGGTCATCTTTGCATGGAGCTATGATGGCGATACAGCTTAAATAATTCTCATGATTCATTGCTTCCAAGCTGTTCCTCCAGGATCTTCATGTTGTGGTGTAGGAGAAAGGAAAGAGCTCAAAGCAATACCCAAAACCGCATCCTGTCCAAACAAGAGCCCAGTGAGCACATGGCCTGCACCCAAAACTGAGCCCAACCCAAAAGCAAAGAACACATAAATATGATCGCTATGCCAATGCAAACCACCCACAAATGTGTGTCCTAACCCTAATCCTACCCCTATCCTCCACCCAAATATCACCCAACTGTTACCAACAACAAAACATAATTGCCAATGAAAAATACACAAACATGAAGCACCCTCTCACGCTAACCCTACCCGAAGATAAGCTTCCCCAGAGATAAATCCTACTCATAAATAACCGTACCCAAAGATGAGCAAAAACAAACATGTAATCTGCCACCGGTTCCAATCCAAAGCTGGATATAGTGAAGATGAACCTTATTTAAAATAATCCATAGCCAATACTGAGCTGCAAGTAATGAAACAGCAACTTCAGCAGGATGTCTGGGCCAGCCCCTTCTCTTGTTGAAATATCCAGCTCAAAGTGTAGCGCTCTTTGAGAAAGGACCGCTCCCCTTCAACTGTTATTCATGAAAACTCTGATTTACCAATTAATGAACACAGAATCTCTGCAATGCAGAAAGAAGCGTGCACTAACTCTCCAACAAAATATTTTACTTTGGCCCCACCCCATCCCCATAACCCCATGTATTTATCCTGCTAATCCTCCTAATTTACACATTTTGGAATGTTAAGGGGCAATTTACAGTGGCTAATCCAACTAAACTACACATTTTGGGATAATAAGGGCAGTTTTCTATTGTTAATTCCCTGAACCTACACATCTTAGGACATTAAGAGGCAGTTTATTATGGCTAATTCTCCTAACCTATACATTTTATGACGTCAAAGGGAAATTTACCATGGCTAATCCACCTAATTTGCACATCTTTGGACTATGGGAGGAAATCCACGCAAACACAGGGAGAATGTGTAAACTCCACACGGCCACCCGAGGCCAGAATCAAACCAGATCCTTCGTGCTGTGAGGCAGCAGTGCTAACCACTGTGCCACCGTGCTGCATATGCTGAAATCGGAGATAAACAAAGTCATTTTAAATTTGCTAACAGATTTGCTATCCTGATTTCTGCCCTTTAAGGGCTAGTGTTCTCAGCTTCACTTGATGTGTTGCCTGGAATGATTCTGTAGCGTCAACATAATCACATTCGCATCTTTATGTGTCCCTAACCTACACAGAGCACTGCTGCTAGCAGCACTTTCAGGATTATTACCATCGCTGTTTTTTTGTTTTTGTTATTAGCTGAAAAGTGTTTTATGCTGAGAGATGTTATGAAGAAGATCAGCGGGAGTTGCCACTCCGCTGCTTGTCCTGTAATCTCGGATGGAAATTGCCCAGGTGTAGATGTCACGACATGATGTCTTGTGTAGTTGAATAGAACCTGAGTGAGGCACTAATTGCTGGTGCTAGGAGGATGCAGCTCTCAGAGAAAGATCAGGGGAATGGTGAAAGATTAGAGACGCTATAGGCTGCACCATAACTTCACTCCCACAGGGAAGCCATCAAACCCCCAACCTCAAATGTTGTTGTTATGGAAATAGTAACTGGGGTTCTTTTTTCTGTGATTAATATCTTTCTTATTCCCATTAATATTCTCATGTTCATTCAGCATCTCACTATACATGTTGTAACCCTGTATTATATTGAATTTACATCGCAGAACAACTCCCTATTGTTAATACTGAACACAAGCCTCTTCCCTACTTCAACCCACCCTGCCACATGTCCCTCTATTGTGATTCTATTCTGTTAAATTACTCTTACCTGAGCAGCACAATGGCAGAATGGTTAGCACTGTAGCTTCACAGTGCCAGGGACCCAGGTTCGATTCCCGGCTTGGGTCACTGTTTGCACATTCTCCCCGTGTCTGCATGGGTTTCCTCCAGGTGCTCCAGTTTCCCCCACCTTCCAAAAGATGTTCTGGTTAGGTACATTGGCCATGCAGATTTCTCCTTCAGAGTACATGAACAGTGTAGCGACTATGGGATTTTCACAGTAACTTCACTGCAGTGTTAATGTAAGCTTACTTGTGATCCTACTAAATAAACTTAAACTTATGCATCTATTTCAGTGGTTCCCAGGCAGTGTGCAGTGATACACTGATGAGCCGTGAAGACCCCCCACTCCCCAAGATGTGCCATGAAGAAAGATTCAAAATTCGTAATTAAACTAAAACTAATCTCAGCAGCTCTGAAGGCATCTGTGAAAAGTGAATAGAGCCAATGTTTCGAGTCTAGATGACCTTTCATCAGAACTCTGACAAAAGCTTATCCAGACTCAAAACATTGGCTCTGTTCTCACCACAGATGCTGTCGCATCTGCTGAGTTTCTGCTTTTGTTTCAGATTCCAGCATCCGCAGTGTTTTTCCTTTATCTTAGAGAAAATAGGAGTTATGCCTCAAAATATTTCTACAGTATGGAGATGTGCTGTGACTTATGAAAGATTGAGAACCACTAGTCTCTTCAACTGAATCACTAAATTCTCCCGCAGTGTACCCAAACGGGCACTGGAGTATGGCAACTAGGGGATTTTCACAGTAACTTCATTGCCTACTTGTGACACTAATCAATAAACTTAAACTTAAACATGCTAACTCATTTAAGGGATACAGGGGTGAGGTAGCTAAATGGATACAAAATCGGCTTGACGACAGAAGCCAGAGGATGGTTGTGAAGGATTGTATTTCAAATTGGAGGCTTGTGACCAGTGGTGTCCCTCAGTTTTGGATGACAGTTTAGGAGGCATGGTTAGTAAGTTTGCAAATGATACCAAGATTGGTGGCACAGTGGACAGTGAAGAAGGTTATCTCCAATTGCAATGGGTCCTCAATCAATTGGGCCAGTGGGCTAATGAATGGCAAATGGAGTTTAATTTAGATAAAAGCGAGGAGATACACTTTGGTAGATTGAACCAGGGCAGGACTTACTCAGTTAATGGCAGAGCGTTGGGGAAAGTTACAGAACAAAGAGATCAAAGGGTACATGTTCATAGCTCATTGAAAGTCGAGTCATAGATGGACAGAGTAGTGAAGAAAGCATTCAACGTGCTTGGTTTTTTTTGGTCAGAACATTGAATACAGGAGTTGGCACATCTTGTTGAAGTTATACAAGACATTAGTAAGGCCACACTTGGAGTATTGTGTACAGTTCTGGTCACTCTATAATAGAGAGGATATTATTAAACAAAAAAGAGTGCAGAAGAGATTTACTAAGATGCTACCAGGTCTTGATTGTTTGAGTTATACGAAGAGGCTGTGTAGACTGGAACATTTTTCTCTGGAGTGTAGAAGGCTGAGAGATGATTTTATAGAGGTTTATAAAATAATGAGGGGCATCGATCAGCTAGATAATCAATATTCTTTCCCAGAAATAGTGGAGTCTAAAACTAGAGGGCATAGGTTTAAGGTGAGAGGCGAGAGATACAAAAGTGTCCAAAGGAGCAATTCTTTCACACAAAAGGTGATGAGTGTCTGGGACAAGCTGTCAGACGTAGTCATGGAGGCAGTACAATTTCGCCTTTTAAAAAGCATTTAGACAGTTACACAGGTAGATAGAGAGATATGGGCCAAAGGTGGGCAATTGGGACTAGCTTAGCGGTTTTATAAAGAAAGGGCAGCATGGACAAGTTGGGCCGAAGGGCCTATTTCCATGCTGTAAACCTCTTATGATTTTATGACTCTATAACAAGTTTGACATTCTGACCATTAAGGCTTATCAGGAAATTGCAACCTCTACTGGCTGATTGTGGTACTGCTATTCTGGACTGAAGGGGTGCGTCAGAAATGCTTTTTCACTATTTTAGCTTAAAAGCAGAAAAAACTGGAAATAACCGTACAGTTCCATCCATACATGATAAGAGAAGGGCTGGGTTAACATTGCAGCTCTTCACTCATTGCCTTTAATCATAGCTCCCTTTGCTGACAGGCTTATAGTAGTATTTATCCACCGTCTTCCATTTTCATTATACGATTGGCATTTTTTAAAATGAGTTGTTAAGATTAAGTTGAATCACTGGCACGGTACCTCGCACCGAGCTTTATTTCTTATCAAAAATCTTTCAAATTCAATGCTACGTCATATCAAAGGGGAGATTTAATTCCCATTGCTAAGTCACTGCGCTGCATTTATGTTGTGTAGTGTGACTGCTCTAAAAATATGTACCTGAGGAGGAAAGAAATGACTTTTTGTCAGGCTGGCATTTCCTCTGGAAGTTGCAGTGATCATTGGGCTCGCAAAGATTTCTTTCCTTTCCTTTTGCTGTGGTTGAAACCTACTCGTTATGTTAAGAAATACCAGAGTAGCATTGCTGCAGTCTCAGTGTCACATGCAAAGGATTGAACCTCAATTTCTTGTGGTAATTCGTATTGTAAAGGGATAGATATTGGTTAAGATAATGGGGATCACTTCCCTCCAGCTTCGCATTCATCTGAGGGAGCCGATATAGCTCCAAAAAAAGCAACACTTCGGACAGGGCAGCATTCTCTCAACACTGCACTGAAATCATAGTATCATACAAACCACACAGTGCAGAAGAGGCCATTTGGCCCATCGAGTCTGCATCGACTCTGACAGAATACCTTACCCAGGTCCTCTCCCCTGTCCTTTCGGAGGAAGTGATGAAGACAGGTACAGTTACAACATTTGAAATACATTTGGACAGGTGCATGAATGGGAAAGGTTTAGAGGGATTTGGGCCAAACCCTGGAAAATGGTAACATTTCAGTTTCAGAAATCTGGTTCGCATGGACAAGTTGGGCTGAAGGGCCTATTTCCATACTGTATATCTTTATGATTCTATATCTGTAACCCCACATATTTTACCATGGCTAACTCCAACTAATCTACAGAGTTTGGGCACTAAGGGACAATTTAGCATGGCCAATCCAACTAACCTACACATTTTTGGACACTAAGGGACATTTAGCATGGCCAATTCACTTAACCTGCACATTTTTGGATTATGGGAGAACCCAGAGGAAACCCACGTAGACATGGGGAGAACATGCAGACTCCATATAGACAATGATCTGACGCTGGAATTGAACTTGGGAGTCCACTGTGTGCATGAGTTATATATGTGCCAAAGTGGGTTTTGAACTAGCAATTTCTAAGTCAGAATGTTACCCACTGAGCCATGGTTAACGCGAACAAATGAAGAAAGGTTTGCCAAATGTCTCTTCATGCAGATCTGGTTTGTCTAACAATGCTGCTTCTATGAAGTGTGTCTCTCTTCCAATTATATCATTGTGTGATGGATATATAAAATGCTGCTATCTCCAGTTGCTTCCTTACTAATCCAAGACCTGCCATATCCTTTTCCGCTCTGGTAACCTCTCCACAGGCTTGGCATGCCTATCATCCATTATAACTGCAACATCGTGGAAAGGTAAATGAGATAAAAGACAATGGGGTTAAGACCATGATCAGCACTCTTCCTGTGTCAATATTTAATGTGCCTGTTCCTAGTTCTTCTTGTGCTATTTTAACACTGTGTTAAACAGGTTAACACCAGCATTGAAATAGCACAAGCAGGATAGTGTATGTTCTATTCCTGTGTGCGAATGGCAGTGCTTATTAATTTTGTTCTGTTTTGTAGCCTGTTCTGCATAGTTGTGGCAGCTTCACACTTTTATTTTGTTTTTACATTCATGCTCTGCAGTCCGAGGTGCCTTTTTTTAATCTTTTCGCTCCTGTCTCACCACAATAATAGTGACTGTTTACAGAGAAATACCTCCGGTGGGGTGTTCATTTGATTTCCAACCCTTTCACAGGATACACTTGCCACAACGCACATCCCCACTTCAACTCTTGAAACCATGCAGGCGGAAAGGGACCATGTTTACTCCTTGACTTTCTGAACTCATCCAGAACCATGATAAGACCTCACTGTCTCCGACTGTGATTCCTCCCATCCAACCTGTGGATAGCAACTGAAGACTGGCTTAGCGTTTGCCTCCTTTGTTGAACAGCCATCACGTGCCCCCATTAATTCGGCCCAGGTATATAGAATGGCCGAAGGGTGGATCACTGATGGTTACGTGAACCAAAGAGCCTGCTGGTCAGTAAGTTGCCAACACCCTCAGGAGTGAGAGAAAGGGGAGTTTTGGGATGCAGTGGTGTTGAGAGGGAATAATGATTACATACTAGAACCCATAGAAACATTACAGTGTAGAAAGAGGCCTTTCAGCCCGTCATGACAGCCAAAAAAATTAACAACCTGCCCATTTTGACTCCATTTTCCAGCACCAGTTTGGTAATTTTGCAAGTTCCACAGTGCCAGGGACTTGGGTTCAATTCTATTCTCAGGTCACTGTCTGTGTAGAGTTTGCACATTCTCCGTGTCTGTGTGGATTTCCTCCGGGTATTCTGGTTTCCTTCCACAGTCCAAAGATGTGAGGGTTAGGTAGATTGGCCATGCTAAATTGACACTAGTGTCAGGGGATTAGCACAGTAAATATGCGGGATTACGGAGTTAGGGCCTGGATGGGATTGTGGTCATTGCAGACTCGATGGATCAAATGGCTGTAGGATTCTATGATACACTTCAGATGTAGATCCAGGTATTTTTAAATGAGTTGAGCATAAGTTGAGCCTCAGTCACCAACTTAGGAAGTGAATTCTCGCCACCCTCTGGGTGAAAAGATTATTCCGCATGTTCCCTCTAATCCTTCTACCAATCACCTTAATCTGTGCCCCCCTATAATTGATCCTTCAACTAGACACCTTGTAATTATCTGCTTTAGGCCGCCTGCTTAGCATCAGATGGGCAGCCCGAGAGACCCACGTCAGCATATGGGGAGGCAGTGGCACAGTGGAATTATCACTGGGTTAGTAATCCAGAGACCTAAAATAATGCTGTGGGGACTCTGGTTCGAATTCCGCCATGGCAGATGGTGAAACTTAAATTCAGTAAAAGGCTAGGATTAAAAGTCTAACGATGACCACGAAACCATTGCTGTAAAAGCCCATCCAGTTCATTAATTTCTTTTAAGGGGAGGATATTTGCTGTCTTTACCTGGTCTGACCTACATGTTACTCTGTGGTTGACTCTGAACTGCTCTTTCAAATGGAGGGCAATTAGGAATGGGCAGTAAATGAGGGCTCAGCCAGGGACACCCATATCCCATAAAAATGAATACAAAAAAATACCATCGCTGATTTTGAGAGGGTAATCTTGTAACAGGCACCTTGAGTGAGTGACAGACTGCACGAGTTCAGGGCTTTGGTACAATTGCTCAATTGTGTTTGCTTTGCATGGATTTGGCTGCTTAGTGAACTAAATTGGCTTTGGGAACTAAGCCGATCACACGTTGGATGAAGATAATGCTCTTGGGTTGCTATGTTGATTACATTTGACTGCTAATTAAACCCTAATTTCCTTCTTTTAGAATTGAAATATTTTGTTGCTTTGCATCCATATGGACAGAAAGATCCCAGGTTCAAACTCAAACTGTGCTTTGTCAATGGACCTTGGCAGGGGACAGCAATAGGACTGTGCATTGAGGGAGGTGGGATGAGTGAAGAGGCGGATTGGGTGAGGGAGGTCAAAAAACAATCAGAATCCCAATTGATCATGGCGGCACAGTGGTTAGTACTGCTACCTCACAGTGCCAGCATCCCAGGTTCAATTCCAACCTCAGGCCACTAACTATGTGGAGTTTGTACATTCTCCCCATGTCTGCATGGGTTTCCTCTGAGTGCTCCAGTGTCCCCTCTCAGTCCAAAGGTGTGCAGGTTAGGTTGATTGGCTATTTAAATTGGCCCTTAGTGTCAACAAAGAACAAAGAACAAAGAGCAACACAGCACAGCAACAGGCCCTTCGGCCCAACGAGCCCGCGCCACCGTCCTAACGTCTTAATGACATATCCATGACTTTAGGCTATGCCTATTGTGGAAGATTCCCATATAGGGACCAATGTAGGGACAATTTGTTACCCAATCAGCCTAAGAGCACATTTTTGGGATGTAGGAGGAAACCGGAGCACCTGGAGAAAACCCATGCAACCACGGGGAGAACGCGCAAACTCACGCAGACACAGGCCCAAATCTATGTGTCTGCACAGCAACAGCAATAGTCTCTGAGCTGTCATGTTGCCCATCAGATGGTCCAGTTTAAGCATGCACTAACGACTTGAAGCACTAGGCCACTCCTGAAGCAACATCCAAGAGCAGCCCTCGCACGACCTGCTGAATGCATGCACCTTGTTGGTCAACAAGGTGGACCGAATTGCCTGTGGAAACAAATAAGATATTTAGACAGTCCTGCTATATCCCTCTATCTGCAGACAGCTCATGTGGCTGTCCAAGAGACCCTTAAACAACCCTAGCGTGCCTGCTCCCACCACCTTACTCGGCAGTGCATTCCACACCCCCACTACTCTTTGTGTGAAAAACTGCCCTCTAATATTCGTCTTATACGTAGCCCCCCTCACCCTAGGGCCGTGGACCCTCGTTCTATCCATTTCTAATGGTGGAAAAAGCTTACCACCATTTACTCTATCTATACCCCTTATAATCTTATATACCTCTAATAGATCCCCTCTCAGCCGATGTCTTTCAAGGGAAAACAACCCCAGTGTGTTCAATCTTTCCTCGTAAGACAGCCCTTCCATACCAGGCAGCATCCTGGTAAATCTCCTCTGCACTCTCTCCAAGGCCTCCACATCCTTCCGGTAGTACGGCGACCAGAACTGGACGCAGTACTCCAAGTGAGGCCTAACCAACGTTCTATACACTTGCAACATCAGACTCCTACTCTTATATTCTATACCCCTTCCTATGAAGGCTAACATACCATACGCTTTCTTTATCACTTTTTCCACCTGTACTGACACCTTCAGAGACTTGTGAACCTGCACCCCCAGGTCTCTCTGCGTCTCTATACTCCGGATAGTTTTACCTTTTATCCTGTAACTCCCCTCTACATTATTCCAGCCAAAATGCATCACCTCGCGTTTATCCGGATTAAATTCCATTTGCCATCTATCTGCCCAATCTACCAGCCTATCTATGTCCTGTTGTATTGCCTGGCACTGCTCCTCAGTACCCGCCAATCCAAGCATCTTAGTGTCATCAGCAAATTTGCTGATCACACCACCTAGCCCCTCTTCCAAGTCATTTATATAAACCACAAATAGAAGAGGTCCTAGTACTGAGCCCTGTGGCACACCACTAGTGACAGACCTCCAGTTGGAAAAAGAGCCTTCCACTACTACCCGCTGTCTCCTCCTCCCAAGCCAGTTCTCAACCCATCTACATACCTGGCCCTGTATCCCATGTGCCTTAACCTTTTCTATCAGCCTACCATGAGGAACCTTGTCAAACACCTTACTGAAATCCATGTAGACTGTCAGGAGGGTTAGCAGGGTGAATGCGTGAGTTTGCAGGAACAGGGCTTGGGTGGGATTTTGGTCAGTTACAAACTCGATGGGACAAATGGCCTCCTTCTGTATGCTAAGGATTCTATGAACCATCTTGTGTTCCTGAGCTGGGACCACTGCAATGAGCAAATGCAGCGGAAATTGGAATTGAACTTGGACCAATCTGAGCTATTAATTAGGACTGGATTGGCTGCAGTGTCCATGTATTTATTTACCTGAAAAAAATGATGGGACGATATTTATGCAAATTTCTTAATGCTTGCTCTTGTTTCAGATCTCCAGAACTGGATCACCCAATCCTGAGTAAAGTGATACGCATTGTGGCCTTTGCTTACCCGTATCTCTTTGATAACATCCCACTGTTTTATCGGGTAAGTTTGTGAGTAAGTGTTAACGGGAGGGTGAAAGAGACATTTTGCAGCGAGCTGGCCTGGTGGTTGCTGTGACTTTCATCTCCATTATTCTCCATTAGTCCTCTTGGAGCTATGGACTGGGTTCTGCTGAGAAAGTATGGGAGTACATAAAGGTCTCAAGTAATAGTTTTAAATGTTTAACACTGACTCCTGGTAAATTACCCAATTAAAGCACCAGTTAACTGAGCGACAAGATGAGGACCAACCCAGATTCAGCTCCTTGGTCTGTGTTAGACCGTAAGCCATAGGAGCAGAATTAGGCCATTTGGTCTGTTGAGTCTGCCCTGCCATTCAATCATGGCTGATAAGTTTCTCAATCCATTCTCCCATTTATCCTCATAGCCTTTGATCCCCTTACCAATGCAGAACCTGTCTAGTTCTGTCTTCAATACACTCAATGACCTGGCTTCCACAGCCTTCTGTGGCAATGAGTTCCACAGGTTCACCATCCTCTGGCTGAAGAAATTCCTTCACATCCCAGTTCTAAAGAGTTATCCCTTTGTTCTGGGGCTGTGACCTTACATTCTAGTCTCTCCTACTAATGGAAACATCTTCTCCATGTTCACTCTATCCAGGCCTTTCAGTATTCTGTAAATTTCAATGAGATCTCCCCCACACCCCTTCTCCCCATCCTTCTAAACTCCATTGAGCACAGACTCAGAGTCCTCAAACCCTCCTCATACATCAAACGTTTCATTTCTGGAATTATTCTTAGGAAGCTCCTCTTGATTTGGTTTATCTCAGGTAGGCTGGTATGAGGAACATTAGAAATAATTTCACTGCTCCTGAAAGTCAGCCAGAGTTCCTGCCTACAATAATTATCCAGCATCTGCTTTGGAAAGTGTGCCTTAGTGGGACCAGCTTGTGGAGGCCACCATGAGGGATTAACTGACTAACACTTAGGCTGAGAACGTGATGTTCTCCAGAATCCACACTCAGTGTTAGTATAAAAAAAAGTATTCATCTTTTTGGTGGCCTTGCACAGCCTCATAAGGAGTGCCAGTGTTAACCTTTTTATTTAATTATTCCACGGGATGTGAGCATTATTGACTAGGTTGACCCACTCATGCTTTGTTAGGTATTTACTGGGCATTCATTGTCCATCCCTAATCGCCCTTGCCAAAGGGGTGATGAGCCATCACCTTGAGGCACATTTGAACTGCTGCAGTCCACCAAATGCAGGGATATCCACAGTGTGGTTAGGAAGAGAGACCTGGAAAAACAAAACACTGTTGGGTACAAACGTCAGCCAGTTTATGACAAATTTTGGGTGGGGCCCTACAACAATTGTGGGGACCCTGATTCACATACCCAAGGTATTTGAGGCAGGCACTCTCCATATTTGAAAGCTGCCATCTTCCAATTCGGCAGCAGACACACTTTTGGAGGAGATTGGGAGTGAAACATCTCACCCTGAATTTGAATGCTCCCTCCCTTCCCAGGGTAATTTTTCACCCAAAAACTTGACTTGCTCTCATCAGCTTTTCCCACTCATAAAAATTATAGGATCCCTACAGTGCAGAAAGAGGCCATTCAGCCCACTGAGTCTGCACTGACAGCAATCCCACCCAGATCCTTTCCCTGTAACTCCGCATATTTATCCTGTTAATCTCTCTGACACCAATGGACAATTTAGCATGGCCAATCAAGCTAAACCGCATATCTTTGGACTGTAGGAAGAAACCGGAGCACCCGGAGGCAATCCACATAGACACAAGGAAAATGTGCAAACTCCACACAGATGTTGACTCAAGTCAAGAATTGAACCCAGGTCCCTGGAGCTGAGGCAGCAGTGCTAACCCACTTTGCCACCGTGCTGTCTTTGGTTCTCGTATCCAACATTCGTGCATGGATGTATATAAACAAAGCACAGGGAGGCATAAATACCAACAGGAATCCGCAGCAGTTGTGGAGGGGGTCAAAAATTAGAAAAAGATAAATATTTAAATATTGGAGTCAGATTGTGGATATCATCTCCACTAAACTGAACAGATGGAAATACATCCAAAAAACACAAACTGACAAACCTGCTCCTGAACTCTCAACAAACCATTCCAGAACAAGAAAATCTTAGAGAGGTTTAGATATTTCAATACTGTAAAAATGGTCAAGTTATCACGAGGCTAAGGTGTTGAATTTAAAGCCTAGAAGCAGGTCACTCATCCTCAAAGATCTATACCAGTACACTGCTGTCTCACAGCACCAGAGACCTAGGGTTTGATTCACGGTTTGGGTCACTGAGTCTGCACATTCTCACGGTGTCAGCATGGGTTTCCTCCAGGTGCTCCGGTTCTTTCCCACAGTCCCAAAGCCATGCTGGTTACATGCATTGACTGTGCTAAATTCTACCTCAACGTACTCGAACAGGTATGGGAGTGTGGCAACTTGGCGATTTTCACATTAACTTCAATGCAGTGTTACTGTAAGTCTATTTATGACATTTTCAAAATGAAATAAATAACACATAAGTAAATGCTCTGCACAAGCCTTCTCCTGGGTGTAAATCATCTAAGCTGTTTAGCAAACTGTCTATTCTTTTCTCCCTCGTGTATTTACTTAGCTTTTCTTTCAGTGGAAGGACAGCCAGGATTGGGCAGTTAATGCCCTCATCTCAAAAACAAATGTTTTAAAAAAAGGTCTGGACTACTCTTCCCAACAATTATGTGTAAGAGGGAGGCAACGGCCTATGGTAATATCGCCAGGCCAGAAATTCAGCTGATGTTTTGGGAACTTGGGTTCGAATCCCACTACAGCAGATAGTGAAATTTGAATTTTTTTAAAAACCTGGGATTAAGAATCTACTGATGACCGTGAAACCATTGTGCACTGTTAGAAAAACCCACCTGGTTCATTAATGTCCTTGAGGGAAAGAAATCCTTACCCAGTCTGGCTTATACGTGACTCCAGAGCTATAACAATGTGGTTGATTGTCAACTGTCCTCCAAGAACAATTAGGGGTAGGCAATAAATGCTGGCCCAGTCAGGAAAACCCATGTCCCGTGAATGAATTTTTAAGAATTACCACAGGAATCAAAGTAGACGAGGGGAAGATAATGAGAAAGATTTTCAGATCTTGAGTCGAGCAAGGCTGGAAAGTCTCACCCTTGAGTTTCACATTCATACCATTAGGAACTTGGGCTACTCACACTGTAGCAGCTTTCAAGCCAAGTTCTGTTCTTTGTGGCGATTTCCAAGTTAGTGTTTCTCACTCACATAGGAAATAACACCTACATTATAAATAGCAGCCAGATTCAAGATCAGCTTTGTATAGGTGCAAAGCCTTGGAGTTTTTCCAAAATCAGAAAGCATCTTCCCCATAAATCTGAAAACTATTTTAAAGGACAGGCTTTCAGCAAACATAAAAATCTCCACTCACTCACCTGTGTAGCTACAGAACCAGTCATTCATCACAATGATTTTATTATCGCAAAGGCCAGCTTGGAGAGGCAATGACCTAGTAGTATTATCACTATACTGTCAGCTAATGTTCTATGGATATGGGTTCAAATCCCACCACAGCAGATGGTGGAATTTGAATTTAATAAAAAGTATCTGGAATTACAAACCTGCTGATGACAATGAAACCATTGTTGATTGTCAGAAAATCCATCTGGTTCACTAATATTCTCTAGGGAAGAAAATCTGCTGTCCTTATCTATGCATAGAATCCTACAGTGCAGAAGAGGGCTATTCAGTCCATCGAGTCTGCACTAACCACAATCCCTCGCAGGCTCTATCCCCATAACCCCATATATCTATCCTAACTAGTCCCCCTGACACTTAGCATTGCCAATCCACCCAAATCACACATTATTGGACTGTTCCAGCCTACATGTAATTTCAGAGCCACAGCAATGTGGTTGACTCTCAACTGTCCTCTGAAATGGCCTCGCAAGCCACTCAGTTGCAAACAAGGCAAACTCACTACCACCTTCTTAAGGGCAACTGGGGAAGGGCAATAAATGCTGGCCAACCAGCGATGCCCATGTCCCATGAATGAATAAAATAGAATTACAGTTCAAATGTGTCCAAGTAACACTCATTTCATTTTATTACTATTTGAAAATTTCTACCAGGTACCATCTTTAATCACAGTGTTAGAAGGTTTTAGAATACAAGGTTGACGACAAAGATAGGAAACTGTTAAATAACAATGTGCAAGGCTGAAATGGATTGTGCATGGGAAAATGCAGAGTCAAGTTTAAATTGTTTTCGATAATTGAATTGCAGTCCGCCTGAATCAGTTTCTGTTTTATTTTTCTTTGTGCAGTTGTTCCTTTGCTCGGGGGAAGGTTGTGCACACAATGAATCAATTTCTATCCACTACAGGCATGTGGCACTTGCCTTCCTAACCTGCTTCTTGTTTGCCACACACTTACCTGAGCGCCTGGCCCCAGGGAGGTTTGACTATATCGGTAAGGAGCTAAGAGGAGTTGGATTCTCTGTTCTACAAGTTCAATGCCATCCTTAACTTAGTGACTCTTAAACTTACTCAATTCCATGCCACCAGTCCAAGAACTGGATACCATCATCTCTTGGTCTGCCCAAAACCGAGGGAGGGATGAGAGTAAGGAATCGGATTTAAATGAAGCTTAAGTCTGATGTTTACAGGTTGACAATGAAACCTTAGTAACCTCAGTAAATGACTGAATCATAATTGTTTCAGAACAATGACTTGCCAATACGGTTCACAGTTTAGAAACTTCTGGACAATTTGTTCACTGGCTGACTTAAAGCCAGGTGGTGTGGCACACTGGTTAGCACTGCTGCGCCAAGAACCCAGATTCAATCCTAGCCTCGAGTGTGGAGTTTGCATGTTCTCCCTATGTCTGCGCGGGTTTCCTCTGGGGGTTCCAGTTTCCTCTCACAGTCCAAAGATGTGCAGGTTAGATTTATTGACCATGCTAAATTAGACCCACTGTCAGGAGATTAGCAGGGTAAATGTGAGGGATTATGGAAATAGAATCGGAAGGAGGGATTGTGGTTGGCGCAGACTTAATGGGCCAAATGGCCTCCTTGTGCACTGTAGGGACTCTATGATTCTTTGATTCTATGAGATATGTGCCAACCTTATGCCAAAGATGGTTGGTGGTGTATTTATAACTATTGGTAGACAATAGTTAGAGGGCAGCTCTCGAGTCTTTCCCTCCCTTTCTCCCACATCTGGAGTTGTAGATGTCCATTAACAGCTGTATCCTGTCTCAATATGGATGGCTCATTGGAGCAGCGGTCCAATGTCTTGGACCTCAGATAAATTGGTGAGTTACCATGGTAAATCGCAGGTGGATATTTCTTTCATTGACAATAGGAGTTAAACTGTAAGCAATGTACCTGATACTTCCTGACACGTCTCAGGGCACCTTTAAGACACCTGAGTTTAGGCCAGTGTTACAGGCCAACTGCCTGTCCATTGTCTTCTTTCAGATAAACCCTAAGGAATGTGGAAACATGCTGCCAATGAACGGTACACCCACATGGAAATATTGATTGGACAACTGACCAACTAACCTTCTCAATGCCGTTCCCTCTCTTTCCAACTTATGGAAACCCCTTGTCGCCACACTCCAGCATCTGTTCAGGTACACTAAGGGCGTATTTAGCATGGCCAATGCACATAACCAGCATGTCACTTGGTCTGTGGGAGGAAATCAGAATAGCTGGAGGAAATCCATGCAAACACAAGGAAAATGTGCAAACTCCATGCAGACAGTGACCGAAGATGGGAATCGAGCCTTAGTTCCTGGCATTGTGAGGCAGCAGTGCTAACCACTGTGCCGCCCCATGTGTGACACAAATAAATACACTTTAAAATTTGTTTATAATCACTAACAAGGAGATAACTTTCCCTCCCTTTGTAGGTGGTAAGCTAAAAGTCTGTGAGAAATTAAGAGCAGAAATGCACTGCTTACAAAATCCTTTCATTGACAAAATTATTTTACAAGATTTTGCGTCTGTTGTTTAATGTTTGCACGCTATATAACAACTGTCTGTCTGAATGCATTGCCTTTCAGGTCATAGCCACCAGCTGTTCCACATCTGTGCAATCATCGGCACTCATTTTCAGATGGAAGCCATAATAATGGACATGTCATTGCGTCACTCTTGGCTCACCCATCATGCGCCATTGCCCATTTTCATGAACACCATTGGCGCACTTGGTCTTGCCCTTATTTTGAACTTCCTCATCATAGCACTGTTCTCGCTGGCTCTGTACTGGACACCAACATTGCCTGCCCTGAAGTACGTATACTTGCACAAGAAGCCAATGATAGATTAGGATGATCCATCTTAACTTGAAGTGGCTGAAGAAGAGGCCAAGACTTTTAAGAGTACAAGTGCTTGAAGTAACACTGTGACATGGAAAAAGAAATGAAGTACAGTCCTGTTTAAAATGGAAATGTCTCCCAAATGATAGGCAGTGCCTTCTAATGGGTGTGTGGTAATCTTTTAATATGCTGGTGTCTGGGGAAGTGGATATTTATATTACACTGTGCATGTTTGACTCAACTTAATCAGAAAACTGCCCTTGGGGTAAGCCCGTCAGTGGCCTGTGTTTCATCCCTGGTACTTAGGGAAATGCCTCCTTCCATTAAATATTGGTCAGAGCACTCTCACCCAAAATCAGGAGTAGAAAATATCATTGCATCTTTCCTTTGGAGCAGGTTTGACATGCTGTGTTCGGAGAGGCCTGGCTTTGGATAACAGGAACCAAAATGTTTTGCCAGAGCTAAAATAGTGAGATGTCTGTCTGATTGGTGCTATTAAGGACTAATTATTAACTTTAATGCAAGGAGACTCGATCATCACCGGTGAAGTACTGTGATTGGCATGCTAAGGCTAGAATCCTGAAGTCCAGCCTTCGGGAAGCTGAAGTAACCTCAATAATGCCCCCGGTTGTGGCTGTAAGTCAGGCACCACAACCAATCACAAGGTTAAAATTTCCACTGGGGTCTCCAGTTTTTGATTGCAACTTTAGCAGAAAGAGAGCAAGTATCCAGGAATAACATTCCACTGGAATCTCCTGTTATCTTTCTCTGAACTTCCAGCAGAGAATTGGGAGACACCTTGAGGGAAACTCGACTAACTTAGTTCTGGAAATAGGAGGACCTGCGGACATGGTGCTGCCGAGCTCCCGAATAAACTGCATGGTGTGGGCCGAACGTTCATTCTCGGGTCGAAATCCCAGCATCGGAAACTTTCCGAAGGTCCCCTTTGGCATGACCTGAATTTGTCGGCTGCCAATTCTGTGGGTATTTTTCTGAATGGAGGTTTGCAAATAGTGGTGTTCTGTAGGGATCAGTTCTGAGATCTCTGTTGTGTATAATATATATAAATGACTTGGAAGAAAACATAGCTGGTCTAATTAGAAAGTTTGTAGATGATACAAAAACTGCTGGAGTTGTGGATGGTGATGAAGATTGTCAAAGAATATAGCAGGATTTAGATAAGCTGGAAAAATGGGCAGAGAACTAGCAGATGGAATGTAATCCGGACAAATGAAAGGTGATGCATTTTGGTAGATTCAGTTCAGGTAAGAGCTATAAAATAACTGGCAGAACCATCAGGAATATAGACACACAGAGAGATCTGGTAGTACAGGTCCTGAAAAGTGACTGCACAGATGGAAAAGGTGGTGAAAAAAGTATATGGCATGCTTGCCTTCATTGGATGGGGCATTGAGTATAAAAGTTGGCAAATTATGTTGCAGTTATATAAAATGTTGGTTAGGCCGCATTTGGAATGCCATTATTCCGAATTCTAAATTCTTGGTCACCACACTGCCAGAAGAATGTGGAGACTTTGGAAAGAGTACAGAAAAGGTTTACCAGGATGTTACCTGGTATGGAGGAGAGATTGAATAAACTGGGATTATTCTCCCTCGAAAGACAGAGGCTGAGAGGCAACCTGGTAGAAGTTTATAAAATTATGAGTGGCATAGACACGGTGAACAGTTGGAAGCTTTTTCCCAGGGCAGAAATGACAATTACAAAAGGGCACAAGTTCAGGTCTTCTGTTTTGGAGTTTCAGGAAAGCTTCCTCAAAAACAGTGGAGATTTCTTTTGTTTGTTTGCCATGCTGCAAGCAAGATGAGGAGGAATTTCTTCAGCCAGAGGGTAGTGAACCTATGGAATTCATTGCCACAGAAGGTTGTGAAGGCCAAGTCATTGAATGCATTTAAGGCAGAGACAGATAGGTTCTTAATTAGTAAAGAGACCAAGAATTACAGGGAAAAAGGGGAAGATTAGAGTCAAGAAACTTATTAGCCATGATTGAATGGTGGAGCAGACTCGATGGGCCGAATGGTCTAATTCTGCTTCTATACCTTATAGTTTTCTTTTATTTCCTAAGTCAATCAAAGCCAGGGAAACAAGATTCAGCCATTAAGAGAAGATTCTGCATTTTCTCAGAACTATAACCAAAGGAATGTTCCCCTTTCAAAGTGCACCCAATTTCCCTTTTCTAAGATCTTCTCGACAATTGTGCATTCCAACTTCAGTTTGAAATAGGCTGATCTCTGAAAACTAGCATCGCTTCCTTGAATTTTATGAGCCCCAGGTTTGAGCTTTAACAAGTAAATTGGGCTATCGTCCTGTGGAGTTTCGAAGTATGAGAGGTGATCTCATTGATAGCTACAGCACTCTGAAGGGGTTTGACAGGGCGAACATTGAGAGATTGTTTCCGCTGGCTGGGGAATCTAAAACACAGGGCGGGGGGGCACAGTCTCAGGATGAGGGGTGGGATCATTTATGACTGAGATGAGGAGAAATTATTTCACTCAAACGGTTGTGAACCTTTGGAATTCTTTGCCCCAGAGCGTTGTCGATGCTTAATTCTTGAGTGCATTTAAGGCTGGGGTGGACAAAATTTTGGCCTCTCGGGGAATTATGGAATATAGGTGTTGGGGGGGTGCAGGAAAATGGAATAGAAACCCAAGATCAGTCATGATTGTATTGAATAGTGAAGCAGGCTTGATGGGCCGAGTGACCCACTCCTGCTCCTATTTTTTATGTCCTCGTTCAGGTTTGCTCCCAGATGTGCTGAGCAAGCCCTCGGATTGGATGCAATGAAGATTTACTCATGGCACCAAATGTGAGGGACATCCGTTATCACAGAAACTGGGATGGTTTTCCTTAGAGAAGAGGAGATTAAGGGGAACCAGAATATCAAAACCTAACAAATGGACTATTTTCTCAGTCCAGTGATTGTGAATGGTGTGAAACTCTGAACAGATGCAGAATCAGCTTCTTGTCAAAAGAGAAAAAAGACTGACAAGGGTGGGGGAGAGAAAAACAGAAATAGTAAAAACCTTCCAGCTTGTTTCTATTGGAAGAAATTGATAAGGTATGAAAAAGTTTCATTTATGTAGCACCTTTCCTGACCTCAGGAAGCCTCCAAAGCACTTTCCAATTAATGAAGTACTTGTGAAGTGGAATGGTGTAATGTAAGGTATAGTAATTTTGTGGTTGTAATCAACTGAGAAACAAAGTGGATAATTGGCCTTGTAATTGTATGAGAGTGTATGAGTACTTAACCTATTATCCATTATTTTAACAGAGAATCTATTCCATCCATTTTGAATGGGTTGCTTCTGTTAAAGGAATGGAAATAAAATTGACATAAACATGTTCAGTCTTCCGATGTAATATCACCCAGAACAGTATAGCTTTGCTGAACTGGTGTTCACTTTATATTTGAGAGTTCTTGGGACCAAATAGAAAACTAGTCTGCCAAAGCTCCAAGCTCGAAGTCCCATTGGAAAACAGCTAGAAATGAAATACATTATGCACAGCACAGGCCGGAGACTTCCGTTAGGCAATGGGCCAGATCTTCAACTCACTTTTACTGAACCTATTCTCACTTGGACTTCTTGAGGAATGCATAGTTCAGTGGACCTGTAATGTAGCAGAAGGTGGGAGGAGGAGTGAGACCAGTATCCACCCTCCCCCTGCAAGTCTCCCCCCCCCCTTTAACTGCTAAGGTTGATAACCAGTTTAATAACAGAGAAGATCTTTTGATTTTGATTTCATTTGATTTATTATTGTCACATGTATTGGGATACAGTGAAAAGCATTATTTCTTGCATGCTATGTAGGCAAAACATACTGTTCATAGGGAGGGAAATAGGAGGATGCAGAATGAAATATTACAGTCATAGCTAGGGTATAGAGGAAGATCAACTTAGTGCAAGATAGATCCATTCAAAAGTTTTTACAGCTGTTCAACATGTAAAGGTCAACATGTAAGGTAAGTTAGTAAGGTAGTGGGTGGGGGTCGGATGGTTGCAATGGGAGGGTTGGATGCGTGAACGGAGTTTAAGGATGATGGGATAGTTGGGTGGATAGGGTGGCCTGGCTATCAAGGGACCTAATGAGGGGTAATTAGCACCACAGTTACAGGTGGTTTTAATACTTCTAACTTTTCGGGTGTAATGGCTCTGCTCAAGAGTCATAACCATCCAAAGTCTCTGACTTAAGTTGGAGTTTCCAAGAGTTCTGGATGTAGGATAACTGCTCAACGGAACTTTAAACTTTCTGGGAAATTCCTATACAGTCCTTGCATGGGAATGTCTAGGGGTCCCCCAGTGCATTTTCTGAGGTACAATCCCCTAGGGGAAGGGAAAGAACTGGGCTTTACACAGAATCATAGAATCCTACCGTGCAGTGGGATGTCATTCAGCCCATCAGGTCTACACCCACCACAATCTCACCCAGACCCTATCCCTCATAACCCATGTATCCACCCTAGCTAGCCCCCGACACTAGGGGGCAATTTAGCATGGTCAATCACCTAACCAACTCATTTTTGGACTGTAGGAGGAAACCGGAGCACCCATAGGAAACGCACGCAGAAACGGGGAGAATGTGCAAACTCCTCATAGACAGTGACCCAAACTGGGAATTGAACCCAGATCCCTGGCACTGTAAGGCAGCAGTTTTAACCACTGGGCCACCATGCCTGCTTTGTACTTACAGCATAAAAACAGTCCAGTTGATCCAAATGGACCATGTTGCATTCATGTTTCACACAAGCCTTCTCCCTGTCTTTTTCATTGGACCCCATCAACCTTCCCCTCTTTTTTCTTTCTCCTTCAGCTATTTATCTATCTTCCCTTTAAATGCATTAGTGCTATCTGCCTCAACTACTCCATGTGATGTTTGCTATGCTGTGTGATATTAGCATCTGAAGTTTTACCATGTTTATGCCAAGTTGCTTTGTTATTTCAAAATGTGAGGAAGGTTATGTGAAGGATGCCAATCTTTTTTCACAGCCCACTGATTTGCAGTATGTTGAATATATTTAATTGGCTCAGAATCTGTGCCAGTCTTGTGTGAATGTGGGAACAAATCCTGCATACCTCCTTATAGCATTGAAGTTTGCACTTTCAATTCCTTTATGTTAAGTCCAGCCTCCGAAGATCAAAGCGCCCATCCTCTTTTCAATGATTTACTCTCCAGCTGCTGGGAATGTTAATCCCAGTGCAGTTTTCAAATAAATTCCTGGATATCTTTGCATAGGTTCAGAGGTTTTGTAGCGCAGTGATTAGTATCCTGCCTCTGAATCAGAAGCTCTGGATTCGAGTCCCCAGTTCTTGATGGCCAAGGGAGGTGGGTTCATAACGCAGCCAAACAAGTTGAGTGTCAACCTTCAAATCCTTCCAAACATGCCAATGGCTAGCAGTAAGAGCAGGAGAGACTCCTGGTCAGCCACGTTTGATGTGGAGTGGCTCCTCATGCTATTAGCCCATGACGACAGACTAGTGATCTGTTCCAGGAAGTACTGAAGGTACTTCAGTATGGAAATAGACAAAAGTCTGCCTTAGTGCACCATTACGTTCGAGGAGAGAATTGGAATTGCACAAGTTATTTAAAGTCACTTCATGATCTTGAAGATTTGATCATTTGATGAGATGAGGCAAGGTTGACAGAAATGGGCTGTTTACAATGATTGAAGGGGGGTCCAGAATGAGGGGGCATAGATATACGATTTAATGGAAGAGATTTGGGATAAATAAGCAAAAGAAATATGTTTTATACATCGAGTTGTGGCATGCACTATCGATCGAAACAGAGACTGTGCCAGGATGTAAGAGTAGATTCAAGGAAGGTTGAAAGCAATGAGAATAAAGGGTATGGGAACAAAAACAGCCAATGGGATTAGGACCACTTATAATGGGGACGAAGATTCAAAATAAGCTGCTTGGGCTGAATGACTGTATCTTTTAAATCTATGTATTCTTGATTTCAGTGTCATGTTGCTGAAATCTACACTATGTTTTCCGTCACAGTTATACCTCTTTGGTGTTGGGATCTGACTGAATGCCTCAATTGCCCGAATAATGTGAATATGGGAGTTCAGGGGGAGGGGGTGTAACTAATGCCAAAGTGTTTTTAATACCTTCCTTCCCCTTAATCCTAAACTCCTCTTTCCTGGTATCCCCTGCAAATTGAGCAAATAATTTTGGATGGAACCTGAAGGATTGTTTCATTGCAAGGCTTCAGGTGATAGGTGGGATTCACCACACAAAATGACCAGCATAAAATGATGAGGAAACAAGATGAAACAGATCAAGATTTATTGAATAGCGAACAACAGAATTTCAAAACTTTGTATATTGTTGCAGGAAGCGAAGGAGTTCCATAGGTATAAGTTCCTGGAAGAGAATGAGATTGGATTACGAAGCATTGTGATGAGATTTATATAGGCTGGAATTCTCCAGTTTCAATGCCTCATTATTGCTGCCAGTGAGAATAGAGAATTTGGTGCTCAGCCATTGACAGCTGCGGGATTGGAAAATCCCAGCCGTGGGTGACGTCGGAGAATTGAGCCCAAAAGCTATTGAACAACCGGAATACATTTTAGATACCATCTTACCTTTATAGAATAAAGGGTTTAATTATTTATTAAATTTGGAGCAAAAAATTAATTCAAGGGCAATGCACTTTTCGTTCAATATTGCAAATTAGATAGTTTTCTCCTAGAGTGTTCAGTTTTAAGAATCAGCTCTTTAAGAGATTTTATTAGATTATTGATAAACTATAACTGTGATGAATAGTGATGGTAAAATCGTACCTAATTGCTCCGAAACAATAAAAAAGATTAGGAGGTTATTCATACATGTATTAAAGAGATGGTTAGATGTTCAGCTCTGGGACCTGTATTTGAATCCAGTACAGATTGTTGCATTGGAATTTTTCTTGGTTTTTAACAATGCCTGTTGATCTTGAGTATTCTCGGTGTAGGTTTTATGGGGCACATTGCCCCTAATTTAGCGCTAAATTGGCAGTCTGACTCTAAGAAGTCTCTGATCTCTCCCTGTCAACTGTCAATCAGATGAGAACTGGGGAGATGAATTAGGGAGATGAAATGTCGCACTTGTACTTTACTGAGTTTGTGACTGAAACAGGTTGAGGCAGAGTAGCTACACAGAACTCTCTCAATCTGAACTGGCGCTAACACCATGGGTTAGAAATTTATTTTGAGCAGCAGCAGGTTGGCTGCTTTTTAACATTGCCAACATCCTATTCTTTGGCTCCTTTCAATAGCCAATTCCATTGATTGCAATGCATGTAACAGGTATGACAGTGCCTAGATTTAAACTTGCATTCAAATCAGATTTCTACCCCAGGTGCTTTAAGATAGAAAATGTTCCATTCCCCTGCATGGACCTCATAGAAATCCACAGCAAGGAGACCATTCAGCCCCCTCATATCTATGCTGGCCAAAATAAACTATCCTGCCTAACATCCCCTTTGGGTCTGCATAGCTCCCAGTTTCAACACTCCAAGCTCAAATCCAATTTTTTTTGGATGTGATGAGGGACTTTGACTGGAATTCTCCCATTCCATCTACCACTGGAATTTTAGCGATTGTGTAGCGGAGAATGTGAAACCCTGTTGACGGTCGGGTGGGAATTTCTGGCTCTCAGACCAGCGCAGCTGGAGAATTGCGCCCTTCGCTTATACCACCCTTTCATGCCATGAGTTCCAGACCCTCTTCAGTGAAAAAAGATTCTGCTTTATTCCCCTTTCATCATTCTACCAATAACTTGAAACCTGTTCCCCCTGGTGACAGAATCATGAAATCATAAATTATGTTCACAGTGATCAACCACTTCAGTGTGTGCACAATATGCCCAAAAATAATACAACTAAAGCACATTTGCTGTTAAAACAAATGAAAGGAATACTTAATATGTCTTAGAGAGCTGCACACTGGTGCCATTTAAAAGAAGCTGATGCTCTTTTGTGGAAATAATGGGGTACAATTACAGGGGGTGTTTAAATGTAATTATGGCTAAAGTACTATTGATTAATCATGAGAACTGGAACTGGTTTAACAGCCAGTATTGATGGCTTCTGAAGTAATCATTTCTTTCATTAGTAATACAGAAAATAGATTAAAACGCCTCTTGAGTGCTTCATCAGTCCTGTAATTTCAGGAGATTCTCCCAGTTTGCACAAGCCTAATCGCTTAGAGTGAATGAACCTCTGCTCTGCTGAACATGCGGAAACTGAAGCCCAAAGCCTTAGCCCAGTGATATTGTTTTATGAGTGGGAGAGTCCTCCTCAGACAGTAGCTGGAGTTGATTGCGAGGGGACAGACAATGAGAAGGTTAAAGGTCAAGGTAGGAAATAATTTAGTGTCTTACAAGCAGAGATAAGAGTACAGAGTACACGGTGGGATGGTGGCACAGTCGTTAACACTGCTGCCTCCAGGAGCCTGGGTTTGATTCCCGGCTTGGGTCACTGTCTGTGTGTGAAGTTTACACGTTTTTCCTGTGTCTGCGTGGGTTCCCTCCGAGTGCTCCGGTTTCCTCACACACTCCAGAATGTGCAGGTTAGATTGATTAGCCAAGCTAAATTGCTCCTTAGTGTCCCAGGATGCATAGGTTAGAGGGATTAGCAGGATAAATATGAGGTGACAAGGATAAGGCCTAGGTGAGATTGTTGTTGATGCAGACTTGATTTCCCAAATGGTCTCCTTCTGTATTGTAGAGTTTCTACATTGACACAGATATGAAAACACTCTGTAAATTGGTCTCAAAACCTCTTGAGCTTTGTATAGAATTTGGAATAACTGCAACTCTGTACAAACCTTAAGGCTGGATTCTCTGACTTCACTCACAGCTAGGCTTCTCCCTTCCTGCTTTAGTGAACAGACTTTTGGTTGTGAGCCAAATTCTCCATTCTCATTGGCAGCGGCAGCGGGGCATGAATGGCCGGAGAATTCCAGCCTAAATCTTTGCCAGCTGGCCTGGAAAAGTTGGGAAAATGGCCCATTGTTTTAATCAAAGCAGAGATGGTGGCTTAGAGGAGTTGTCACTGGTTTTAATATCCAGGGCAATTTTCTGGGTACACAGGTACAAATTGTGACATGGCTAATGGGGAAATTTGAATTCAGTGAATATCTGGAATTAAAGTCTAATGATGACCATGAAATCTTTTTACAATGGTAGATTGTTGTGAAAACCCTATCTCACAGGGAAGGAAATTTGCCATCCTTACTTGGCCTGGCCTACATGTGACTCCAGATCGCAGCAATGTGGTTGATTTTTAACTGCCCCCTTAAGGGCAATTAGGGATAGGCAATAAATGCTGGACCAGCCAGGGGCACCCACATCACATGAAGGAATGAAAAATCAAATGTTGACAGTCATGCACAGAGGCCAAGCTGTGTACTTGCAAAGGCCTGTATTTATTTATTTATTTTATACATGATCCCACAATTGTCAATAAGATAGGTCACTAGTCTATTTTTAATGTGTTGATGGAGAGCGATGTTGGTCAGATCTACAGGAGGATTCTTCGTTACATACAGTCATGCTTATCAGAACCAGCAGAGCAGGGCTTCTGTTTAAAATCTTCATCAAATGGTGACTCTTCTGGCAATACTGAAGCATCAGTAAACTGCTTGAGTGGAACTGGAAGCTACAAGTTGATGACTCGAGGTACTACCAACTAAGGTTGCCAACTCTAGTTGGACATGTTCCTGGAACTTTGCCCAGTCAAAGAGCCTTTTTCTAATGAGCAGAAGTGTTCAAAGGAAATATGGAAAAAAAGCTCATGTTTTTCAGGAACTTTCCCCGTGAGTTTTCTTCAAAGGTGTTGCTCAGAGTAACATTTATGAAGTTAACCTTTCCCTTTCCAAGATTCCTGGGCAATTCTAGGTGGTTAGCAATCTAACTGTCAACAGAGACGGGTTTGTACTGAGGCAAGTTCAACATGAGACCGACTCCTTTACTCAGGTCTGTTGGCTGCTGTGTCACACCATTAAACATATGAGTCTGAGTATTGGAGCACCCTTACTTGCACTAATATTGAATGCAGTTCTTCATGCTTGTTCCAGACTTATGCAGAACAAAAGACTAAATCCAGACGTTGAGCGGGATTTTCTGGCTGCACTCACCACAAAACCAGAAAATCTCGTCCAAAATCAACGGACCTTTGCAAGGTCCACCCCTCCTGCCCGCTATGATTCCCATGGCAGTCAGGATGGGAAAATTCTTACTATTACTTGTTGTTAAAGAGGTTACTGGAGTTGGTTTGATGTATCCCATACGTTTGTTTTAAATCCAGTTATTAGCACTTCCACTGTGAAGGGATTCAAAGCCTTTGAATTTTATTTGAGTCAACCCTGTTCATAAAGACATAATAGGTGGATGAATTTCCTGTCACATTTGCACTCTCTTGTTATGTAAATGTTGGTAAAAGTACATGCTGTAACATTACATGCCTCCAAAACTCAAGACTACAAATATCGTATAGTCACTGATAATTTCATTGGGGAATTCAGGAGGCATTTCTTTAGCCAGAGAGTGGCGAGAATGTGGAACTCACTACCTCAAGAGTAGTTAATGTGAATGGTATAGATACATTTAAGGGGAAACTATGTACTTTTAAACAGTGCCTTTAACAATCTCAGGAAGTCCTAAAGTACTTTATAGCCATTGAAGTACTTTTGAAGTGTACTTCTCGTTGTAATGCAGCCGCCAATTTATACACAGGAAGCTCTTATTATTTTACTGACATTGATTGAAGGATAAATATTGATCAGACAGGCAGGAATGCCTTTGCTTATCTTCATTTGCCCTTAATTTAATATCTCACCTGAAAGGCAGTCCCTCTGAGAATGCAGCACTCCTTCAATACTGCAGCAAAATGTCAGTGTTTAGTTCCCTAGGCTAAGGCTTCAACCCACAATCTTCTGACTCAAACATTGAGGTACTATCCATGGAGCCAGGCTGCACACAGGATGCACGAAGATGTAAGTTTTTTTAATATATTAACAAATATATATTGGTAGATGTTGCACAAGGTAATTATTGTGGGTTAGAGGTCATGGAAATCTTTGAGTACAGCCACAGTTTGCTGACAATCGTAGATGACTCTTGTTTCTGATAATTAAATTTAAATTTATTCAGATGTAAAAAGAATATATTTTTTCATTCTGTATTTGTAAAATTTTAATGTCAAAGCTTGTCTTTGTCAGCTGGGGTCTTGTAATTATTTGTAAATCCATGCAATCAGGAAAAGTAAGGACAAAGTCCAACTTTGCAGATTGGGCTGGCATGGTGGCACAATGGTCAGTACTGCTGCCTCACAGCACCAGGGACCTGGGTTCAATTCTGACCTCAGGTAACTGTGTGGTGTTTGAACTTTCTCCCCATGTTAGCATGGGTTTCCTCACACAATCCAAAGATGTATAGGTTAGGCAGAATGACCATGCTAAGTTGCCCCTCAGTGTCCAAAGATGTGTAGATTAGGGGAATTTGCCTTGATAAATGTGTGGGGATAGAGTGGGAGAGAAGGTAAGATGCTCTGTTAGAGAGTTAGTGCAGACTCAATAGGCCAGATGGCCCCTTTCTATTCTGTAGGGATTCTATGGTGATTTAGGCATCCCTCTTCCTTTTCCTTTTGGAGCAAGGAGAACACATTGTGAAGCATGATAACCACCTCCAACTCAGTTAGTGTGAAGGACAAAAATTACAAAGCATCTCCTAAATTGCGAGCACTAAGTTCATAGTCTCACTCAGAGACACTGAAGGGGCAATTGATGCTGTAAATGGGACCATAGCCCATTGGTGCATCCTTCCGAGATTGTCAAAGAGTGAATAGGAGGGGCTTTACTTGGCATCTTTCCCCAGGTGATATCTGACTGGGGATTGATACATACTGGTACCAGATATCCAACATGAAGAACCATCCACTATGCAACATTTAAACCCCCAGATCTCAACCAGCACAAAGTATAACAAATAAATCAGTTTAAATAGAGCTACTGTAAACTCTCGCACACCTTGATGCAATACCGTAGGCCCCAGAGATGGTGAGGTGCATCCTATACCACTGGTGTGAAGTAGTTTTGTTTTGCAATGAATTTGCAATGGAAATCTAGAATTGCAGTGGAGCAAATTGTAATCTCCCGCGCTGGGGTCTTGTGTCATTGAAATTTAGCATTGGTGCAAAGCTATCTTGTCATAAAGTAGGATCCTAGGCTTGCAAATAACTAAGAGAAATGGGGAATGTAGTCTCTGTATTCCTTTAATCAGTCAGAACTGTACACCATGCTATTTCAGCCCATTTTATTTTTTATTCCTGATACATCTGAAATATGTAGTTTAAGATTTCTATGGGACGTGCATTGTGTTTTTCCTGCTGTTTCTGTTCTCACATAAAATTGCAATTCAGATAACTGCACTAAAATTGCAACCTTGTTGTGGTGCCCTTGGCTGCTCGGATGTTGTTAACTATTGAAAATTCTTCATTTGCGACAGTAACTTGTTTAAGATTTTCTATTTTTATTACATTGTTCATAACTAACACTAAATGTACAGCATTTGCAGGAAAATAAAATAAACTTATTTAAATTTGAATGAAACAAATCATCCTTTGTGGTGTGCTCAATGGCTTATGTTTAATATCTGCTTTGCCAACTGCTGTCAATTTAATTTAAGTTTTAAAGTTTATTTATTAGTATCACAAGTAAGCTTAAATTAACACTGCAATGAAGTTACTGTGAAAATCTCCTAGTCATCACACTCCGGCGCCTGTCCAGGTACACTGAAAGAGAATTTTGTATGGCCAGTGAACCCATCCAGCATGTCTTTCAGATTGTGGGAGGAAACGGGAGCACCCGGAGGAAACCCACGCAGACACAGGGAGAACATGCAAACTCCACACAGACGGTGACCCGAGACCAGAATTGAACCTGGGTCCCTGGTGCAATGATGCAGTTGTGCTAGCTACTGTGCCATCCCAAATATCCCAAATCAGAAAGTAAAGGAACTTATTAAATTAAAGCAAATTGTTGTTCCCATTTTTTAGAATTCTGGTCAAAGGTCCTTGATCTGAAACCTTCACTCTGTTTCTCTTTCCACCATTGCTGCCAGATCTTATCCGGAATGCTCTGTTTTTGTTTCTGATTTCCAACATCTGCACTAATTTGTGTTTTTTTTTAAACAATGTCATTCCTCTTGCCAATCCCCTCTTGTACCTGCCACACATGGCTTAGGGATAAAAGTGGACATAGTCTGCTTCACTGCCAGGGGTACCCAAGATAGGGTTATAGTCAAAAAGAGAAACAGATAGTTAGTGCGAAGATGGGCAGATTGGTCATGTAAAATAGTCCTTTAGTGTCCAAAGATGGATTGGCCACGCTAATTTGCCCTTTTATGTTCAAAGATGTGCAGGTTAGATGGATTGGCTATGATAAATTACCCTTTAGTGTCCAAAGATGTGCAGGTTAGGTGGATTGGCCATTCTAAATTATCCTATAATGTCCAAAGATATATAGATTAGGGGGATTAGCTGGGTAAATGTGTGGAGATAGGGCAGGGAGTAGACCTGGAAAAGATGTTCTGTCAGTGATTTGATGCAGACTTGATGGGCCGAATAGCCTCCTTCCACATTTAGGATCCAATGATACCTATCCAGTGATTCCTATGATCGTATTAGTAACAGCCATGAGGAGATCTTCCAACTGGCCTCATTGTCCTGGGTGGGTAAACATTAGGAACATGGGGGCGAAATACAGCCAGACATTGAGGAGAATTCAGTTAGTTTAATTAAGAAGAGGCATTTAATGAGATGTGAACATTAAAAAGAAATGGCATAATATTTACATATAATTAACCATTAGCTAAAGATGGATTTTCCTCACTCTCCAGTGTTAATGTGTTTAATATAAACTGATAATAATACAGAAGTATGAGCATTCGACAGATGGTGGGAGGCAAAGTAATGATTATTAGGGCTAACTCTGTATACCAAAACTTACAGAAATCCTGGATATTTCTAAGATTGTTACCAACCCTCCAGAACTGGCCGAGAGCCTCCAGGAATTGCAGGTCAGTCTCCAGGCTCTGCTGTGTGCGTCCCTGGAGAAAGATCAGTAAAAAATGTTTCTTTCATTTCTTTTGAATATTTCTCTTTACCAGATATTAAAATATTGAAAATAAAGGTTAAAAAAAGTCTGCTTGATTGACAGTTAAGCACATTTAATTTTTTTTATATTCAGTCATGGGACATGGACGTTGCTGGCTTGCCAACATTTATCACCCATCTCTAGTTGCCCGAGGGCAGTTGAGAGTCAAACACATTGCCACATATGTGGCTCTGGAGTCACATATAGGCCAGGTCAGGTAAGGACAATAGATTTCCTTTCCAACTGTGGGCAATGTGTTATCAGGGCCAATTGTCTTGGTAACAAGCCTGGTTGACCTTTGATTGTCTATTTAAATGGCTGGCTGTCAATTTCAGAGCACATGTTATTGGAGTGAGCTCAGGGATTGGGTGGGAAGGTGATGGGGTGGGCATCTCTGCCCTATTTTGTATGTCTCCCTGGTGGGCATCTGATTTATTTTATGTGCCTCCCTGTCCAAAACATGCCCAGAGGGAGCATGTAAATGTAGTCCCTTCTCGGTTCCAGGTACCAGCCGCGTGTTCGCAGCAGTTTCTGTTTTTATTCCCAGTGTGCGGATTCCTTCTCCTCAAAAAATAACATTTCAAATCAGCAGTTTTCTTTTGTACCTTTTGGGGCCTTACCGTGTCCAAAAGCACGTCACTGAAGTGTCATCACTGTTACAGTGAAGTAAAGCCAACTTGTGCATAGCAAGATTCCACAAACACCACGCAATAATGGCCAGACATTCTACTTCAGCAAGGGAAAAGTACTGAGGAAAACTGACTGGTATGTTTTATAAATAAGGGTGGGCAGCAAGGCCGCTGCAAGTGGGAAGAGTTTTTTTTAGTTTAGGTGCTCTCCACAACTTGGAGAGTTGGTCCCAGCTTCAGACGTGTTAATGAAGAACCAGTCAACAAAATACTCCATGATAACAGTAATCAAGAGAGACTTGTGCCTGGGAGGAATTCATGAAAATTGATATCTGGGCTGGGAGCTCCAGCCGAGTATTACATTTCTTACGGCTCTCAATACATAAGCTGATTTCTTTCACAGTTGCTCCCCTCTTATCCTGGAGAAGCTAGCTCACGCTGGGGTACAGCTCCCCAGGAACTGGCAAGCTTCCTCTATTACATGAATCCATTCTCCCAATGGATCAGAAGGATCTTCCCAACTTTTCTCGGGAAGTTGGTTTGCTTCCCCCGCCTGCCCCCAGGAGTCAGCCTAGGCTCAAGTGGGTGGCACGTCAGCCTTGGTCATGGGTTGAAGTCCAATTCCACAGAGTGGGGCACCGCACCCAGACTGAGGCTCCACTGCAGTAATGAAGTAGTTCTGTTGTCTCTTGACTGAGAGATTTGCCTTCCCTCTCACTTTAATGCTGCAAAGTGCCACGATTCTACATCAAAGAAGAACAGGGGAGTTCTCCCTGTAATTCTCAGTGTCAATCAGCATCCCTACAGCATAGAAGGAGGCCACTTGGCCCTTCCAGTCTGTACCCACTCTCTGACAGAGCCCCATATATTTGGGACTGTAATCCAATATTTGCCATGACCTACTAATCAGAGGAAGAGTGTCACCAATCAAACCAAATCAATGTGAGGGAGAGTTAATATAAAAAACAAGGAAGTACATTCCATATATTTCCTAGGACAGAAAGCACTGAGAGTGTTAAGTTTAATGCTTTATAACTTGCTGCAGCGTTAAAAATCAGAGCACCATAAAATCCCTACAGTACAGAAGGAGACCAATTGGCCTATTGAATCTGCACCGACAACAATCCTACTCAGGTCCTGTCCCCTTGATCCCACACATTTACCCTCCTAGTCCCCCTGAAACTGGCAAGCAGTTTAGCATGACCAATCAACCTAACTTGTACATCTTCGGAGCGTGGGAGGAAAGCGGAGCACCTGGAGGAAACCCACACAGACATGGGGAAAATGTGTAAATTCCACACAGTCAGCCAAGGCCAGGATTGAACGTGAGTCCCTGGCATTGTGAGGCAGCAGTACTGAATCAAATTATCTGGTCATTATCATATTGCAGCCTGTGGGATCTTGCTGTGTGCAAGTTGGCAGCCACATTATCTACAATGAAACAATGACTGCACTCCAAAAATACAGTGCAGCCGACCAGTAGAATTGTGTGGCAGGTGATTCGCAGGGTTCAGTCCCGCCAGCATCTCCCAGCACCAGATTCCCGGAGGCACTCCAGAAATCAGTGGGAAGGCACAAAGACCAATTATATGGTCATTTGTGATTTAAACATAATTAATGGGCCCGGAATTGAAGTCTTTGGGCCCGCTAGCATCTCCTACCCTGCCAGAGTGGTCCACTCCAGCAGGCATTACTGCACCTCCTCACTTGCAGAGAACAAGCAGTCCAAACTTGCTGGAGTAAAGCGGGGGGGCAATCGGATCCCCCAGAGGATTGGTTAGTAGGGGATGCCCTTGGGATATTGGCATTCTGGCAGTGCCATCCTGGGCCCCAGGCACTGCCCAAGGGGCAAAGAAGTGCATTTTTTCTCTCTCAAAGGGCCAGTGAGCAAGATATGGTTTGGCGCAACATTAAAAAGAAATTTCAAAAGAAGAATCAATGCCAGAGCAATAAATTAATAAATTTTTTAAAAGAGTAATTTATTAATAATGACCGTTAAAAAGTGCCAAGCAGCAGAGTTGACCAATAAAACCTTGTTTGCCTTTTGGCAGACTAGTCCCAAATCTTTGTCACCAGAAAAGAGAGTTAGACAAAGCATGAATTAAGGAGTTGGGAATAATTAACATTGACCCTTGCATTTTCTTCTGTTGGCACACACTCTGTTCTGGGCTGGTCGGATTCAAATGAAAGCTGGAGTTAGAAGCAGGAAGGGCCATTCAGCTTGGGTTTCCCTCCTCTCCTGGCCTACTTTGTGGACAAGTTTTTGGGAATGGAGGAGGAGGTGAGCAGTGTGTGTGCTCCTGGTTCACTTCCAATCTCATGGTTCACTCACTCACTCATCCAGACTTACACATTGACTCATTCAGACTCACTCACTCACTTACCCAGACTCATTCACTTGCTCACTCACCCAGATTCATACGTTCACTTACCCACTCACTCACTCAAAATCACTTACTCATTCAGCTAGACTCACTTACTCACTTGCTCACTTATCTACTCACTCACTCAGCCAGACTCACTCAGACTCTCTATCATACTCACTCGCTTCATTCCCTTTCTTTCCCAGGGAGATTTGGACATCTTACTGAGATAAAATTCAGGATGTTGTGAAAGGATGCATTTCTTTACTGTACTCTGCCTGGGTCCCAGCTGGCCAGACGCTGTTGCTGCTATTCTGCTCTTCCTCGTGCCCCCACCATCCCCCACACCCCACGCCCCCCCACCCCCCTCATCTTGGCTAATTCCTCTACCTTGTGCCCCTTCAGGAGACTGGCCCGGCACACAGCGTCCTCCCAGTGCTCACTACGCCTCCCATCAGAGATTTTCTCTCCCGAATTTGCTGACGAGAGGCTCACTGATGAGTCAATTCACAGCGAGCATGAGCTCCTTGCAGAATCCTTCACTGAATGTATCTTCAGTTTGAGTAGTGATTCTGCACGGTCTGCAGAGGCTTGGTGAGCCAGATGTGACCTACAAGCCAAGGGCTGGACAAGCTGAAACTAGACAAATTGAACTCATGTAAACTAGCGAAGAACAAAAGATCAAAGAAAAGATCAAAGCACAGGAACAGGCCTTCAGGCCTCCAAGCCTGCAGCGAACTATCTGTCCATCTGAACTAAAACCCCCACTCTTCCGGAGACCATATCCTTCTATTCTCATCCTAGTTATGTATTTATCCAGAAGCCCCTTAAAAGTCACTATCGTATCTGCTTCCACTACCTCCCCTGGCAGCAAGTTCCAGGCACTGTGGGTAAAAAAACTCGCCTTGTACATCTCCCTTAAACCTTGCCCTTCGCACCTTAAATCTATTCCCCTTCTTAATTGACTCTTCCATCCTGGAAAAAAGCTTCTGACTATCCACTCTGTCCGTGCCCCTCATAATCTTTTAAACCTCTATCTCCATCGTTCCAGTGAGAACAAGCCAAGTTTCTTCAACCTCTTAGGTGAGAGGGAAAAGATACAAAAGTGTCCAAAGGGGCGATTGTTTTTCACCTCGAGGGTGGTGAGTGCCTGGATCAAGCTGCCAGGGGTAGTAGTAGAGGCAGATGCAATTTAGCTTTTCAAGAAGTATTTAGATCGTTACATGGGTAAGGTGGGTATTGAGGGTTGTGGGCCAAATAAGGGCAATCGGGACTAGCTTTGGGTTTCAAAAAAAGGGTGGCATGGACAAGTTGGGCCAAAGGGTCTGTTTCCATGCTGTAAACCTCTATGACTCCATGACTCTCCTCATAGTTAATGCTTTCTGTGCCATAACATTGAGTTGGCAAGCAAATGACCAGTTTCTCTGCGGCAATACTTCATGATTTGTGTTTAAACCCCTCTCCATGTTCGGCTCCCTTTAAAATTAAAATTCTCCTGCAAAAATGTCTCCAATTACATGCTTAGGAGGTATACAGCAATGTATTAAAACAGCGCTTCTGCCAGATAGGTCCTTAGACAATATGTCAGAAGTGAACACGCTGACTCAATTACTCTATTAGCTGAACAGATGTAAGGAAAAGAAATTCTTATCCTCTGGCTACCAAACCTAAATGTTCTTTCTCAAATGAAGTCTCCAAGCAGCCAGATAGACAGATAAATAAGACATTACCCAGAGCATTCTGAGCTGTGAATACCCCTTCCAGCTTTCCAAATACTAATGCTTTCAACTTTCCCTTCAAACTGATTGTGGTTGCAGGGTAAGTATGAATAGCCCACACAAGGGTGAGATGCAGTGGTACTCTACGCATGAGCCAAGAATAAACAATGAGCTTGTGCACCAGAGGCAGTTTGTATAACTCTACATTGTCCAGAACGTCATCTGTCTGAAAACATGTCAAAAACAGGTTCTGGGCTATTTTACTGCCATTGTGAATGCTTGTAAAAAGCACTTAGACGCAGAGAGAAAAAAAGAATGCTTGTATCTGGAAAATGTACAAAGTAACACCAGGATTGGACAGAGACGTTATACCTATGGATAAAGAGTCTGCAGTACTTTTCTCTAGACAGGAAGAAAGTTGGAGGGCGAACCTGATAGGATTATAGAAAATGTTTCCACTTGCAAGTGAGGCCAAAACTAGGGCAGCCAGAAAATAGAAAATGGCCATAACTAAATGAATGGGCCAAGAATAAGCAGCACGGTGGCACAGTGGTTAGCACTACTGCCTCACGGTGCCAGGGATATGGATTCAATTCTGGCCTTGGTTCGCTGTCTGTGCATATTCTGCACATTCTTCCCATGTTTGGTTGGGTTTCCTCCTCCCACAGCCCAAAGATGTGCAGGTTGGGTAGATTGGCCAGGCTAAATTGCCCCTTAGTGTCAGGAAGATTAATAGTGCAAGTACATGGGGTTATGGGGATAGGGCCTAAGTGGGATTGTTGTCAGAGCAGCTGGATGGGCCAAATGGCTTCCATCTGTACTATAGTGATTCTATGATTCTAAGAAGTCAGAATAATGTAGATGCACCTGAGACAAGATTAGTTGGGCTCATGGGTGAAAAAAGGATAAGAAGAGTGTATTGATGGAGTTAAATGAAAGAGGCCATGTGGAATATAAACTCCAGCATAGACTTGTTGGGCTGAATGGCCAGATTCTCTGCTGAACATATTATGTGATTCAATGTAAAATCAGGTTTTGCTACATTATTTAGCATGTTTACTGCATTTACATTGATTATGTTTCCCAAACAAACTAATGAGCATTAAAGAACAAAGTGATTGACTACCTGCTATCATATGACATTTTAATGTAATTAAGAACTTGGGTTCAAATACATCCAGAGTGATAAAGCAGAAGATATCTTTCCTGTGCAAGAGAAGGGAATATTCAAGCTGCCCACTCGTGGTAACTCCATGGTCATCCCTCTGGGACCACCTATGTCTGAATGTGGATAGAAATCGAATTGATCTCACTCGCAATCTTGTCCATAGTTAAATAAACTACCGAAACCAAAACTCCCCTAAAACTCCTTCTGACAGGATGGGTGAAGCATTTGGATTTTACATTCCATCCAATATTCTTTGTTGAGTTTAATCGAGATTAAAAACAATGTGGTACAGAATCTAATTGGTTTCCTAATGGAAAGCTTTGATTACAATCATCCCAGATTCAAGGCTAATATATAAATGAATACTTAGGTCATTAATGGCCACTTGGGCAAGGTATCACTAGGCAACAACCATCTACAGTGAGACATTTTATTGTGTCAAAACTAGCTATGGCCAAAAATCAAAAAAGCTTTCTATTTTTGTGGGGTAAGACATCTTCTTGTATAGGTAAAGCACCTTTTGAGAGTGATAAGGTACTCTTTAGAATTGTTAGAAGTAGACTGATTTTACGACCTACCATTATCAGATTAGATGCCTGTTAAATGAGCAGCTTGATTGCCAGCTGTAAATGATTGTAGAATAAAAATATTTGCTTTTATGTAACATTAAGTCCTTAAGAGAGCTTTTTCATAAGAGATTAATCAAAAGAATTTCTATGTATTGATTTATTTATCAGTAAAAGTTTTTCTAAAATCATGAGGTCATCAGCAGACATGTAACACTACTTTATCCCAGCATGGTATTGATAAATGTTGATAAAAAGCCCCACAAACCCTTGAACCACTTAACTTGTGTAAACAAACATTGCAAAATTGATAGAAAACCTGAACCGCTGTTGCTGTTAGTATATCTTCACACCCATACTTTTTTTTTAACCTTTGGGGAATGGTGAGGAGTTGGTGGAAAGATTTCTGAGCTGATTCTCATGGTCAGTAAGTCCTGCTATTGGACTCAAACCCAATGCTTCTGGTCCAGTGGTTGGGCCTTCAGCCAATTTGTTTCACTCTGTATGATATCAAGAAATGGCTAATGATACTGGATAGTTCAAAGATTATTGGCCCTGACAATATTCCAGTGCAAAAAAACCTATGCTTCACAACATGCCACACCCCCAGCCAAACTGTTCCAGTACAGCTACAACGCTGGCATCTAACCAGAAATGTACACAAAAAGCAGGACAAATCCACACTGGTCAAGTACTGCCCCATCTCGCTACTTGTTCATCTGTAGTGCCTTGATATGGCTTTGGGCGGCACAGTGGCACCATGGTTAGCACTGTTGCTTCACAGTGCCAATTCTGGCCTCGGGTCACTGTTTGTATGGAGTTTACACATTCTCCCTGTGTCTGTGTGGGTTTCCTCCAGGTGTTCTGGTTTCCTCCCACAGCCAGGAATTGAACCCAGATGCAAGCTAACCACTGTACCACCTTGCCACCCATTGACTGAGAAAGGTTTATTCAGAACATTGCAGGTTCAAACCTGAGGTCCCTGATGGGTCTGAAGTACAACACATATCTTATTCATCACAGGCATCACAAAGATTAAATAAGAAGTAGAGAAACAGTGTTCACTAATGTGGAAACAATTTATCACCTTAATCTTTTTGCCCAATCCCTCTGCTCAAATTAGCTCCACACACAATTTAATTGTGAATCTGGATTAACATTTCAGTTTACTAAAATCAAGCATTAAGACTGATGTAAAATATTCAGTTTCTCATTAGTATAATTAAGACACTCCTGGATCAAATTGTTTTATTTACTTTTAAGGCTTTGTAATAAGAACACTTTCATCTAAGCTGGTTAATCCTATTTATACACAGGAAACATTTTATATCGGAGCCATTTAACCACACTTCCAGCACTGTACTGCCATCATGTGGAGTTCTACTGTTGATATATTTCAACCTGTTATAAAATCATAGAGTTTACAGTGCAGAAAGAGACTATTCAGCCCATCGAGTCTGCATCGATTACAATCCCACTTGGCCCTATTCCCATAACTCCATGCATTTTGCTAAATTCTCTCTCAGTGTATGCGAATAGATGCCAGAATGTGGCAACAAAGTTGTTTTAACAGTAACTTCATTGTAGTGTTAATGTAAGCCTACATTAATAAATAAACTTTGGCTCTGAACAGACCTCCAGGTCTTGCACTGCACCTCCAGCATAGATTCAATGCGACAGATAGAATCAGTGCGAAGAGTTGAAATGCCACACTGCTGTGATTCTGGTGAATGCAGATAGACAGTGAGATAGAGAAAGGGAGGCTGGTAAACAGGGTACTGGTAGCAATCTTTGCTGTAAGGTTCCTCCTCATTACAGTCTAACACACAAAGACTAAGCTTCTGTCCCAGAATATTGGCTTTCGGGCACACATACCAATACATTCTGTAAAAGTCTCTCCTGGGAGTAAGATTTGTAAACCTGTATTCCATTTTCAATCTTTATCTGAGATGGTTAGTTCCTCTATTCAGCACCCTCCTTTACTCGCAGGATGTAGCTTAGAAAGAAATGTATCATTTGAATTCAAATTCTCTTATTTTTATAAATATTACAAGGAGCGATTGATTTTAAAAAAGGGGCAGCACAGTGCTTAACATTGCTGCCTCACTTCACCAGGGACTCGAGTCCAATTTCGAGCTTGGGTCACTGTCTGTGTGGAGTTTGCATATTCTTCCTGTGTCTATGTGGGTTTCCTCCCACAGTTCAAAGATGTGCTGATTAGGTGCATTTGCCATGCTAAATTCTCCCTCAGTGTACCTGAACAGGTGCCGGAGTGTAGTGACTAGGAGATTTTCACAGTGTTAATATGAGCCTACTTGTGACACTGATAAGTAAACTTTGAAACTTTTGAAAAGCTTTAAAATTTCTGCATGTTTCCTCCAGGTACAGCGGTTTCCTCCCCCATTCCAAAGGTGTGCAGGTTAGGTGGATTAGCCATGCTAAATTTCCCCTTCTGACCAAAGACTAGGTGGATGAGCTATGATAAAAATGTATGGGCAGGTTAGAAGGCCCGGGTAAGATACTCTGTCAGAAAGTCGGTGCAGACTGGAAAGGCTAATTGGCCTCCTTCTGCACTGTAGGATTCTATGATTAATTAGTTTTCCCAGCAGGGGAGTATTTGTTTGTTCTGCCCCCTGTACCACCCTGATTGTTCTAAACCTGCCCACGCTAGTAGCATGCAACAGTGAAACATGCATGAAATACTAAGTTCACATTGCCTTTTCTAAAGCGGTTTGATTGCACCTACAATTTGATCTATTGTTAGCCAAATTTTATTAGTGCATCATGTGGGTGAACCATTTGGTTGAAGTGGGTCACCTGTAAAATAGCTTGTAAACCACTGAGTGGGAATATGAATGCTCTGACTTCAATGTAACCTTCACAAGACTGTGGAGCAAGTGTGGAAAATAGGATGAGAATAGGTTTGATTTGATTTAATTTGATTTATTATTGTCACATTTAATAGTATATAATGAAAAGTATTGTTTCATGTGGGCCATATAAACAGAGCATACCATTCATAGAGAAAGAAAGGAGAGAGTGCAGAATATAGTCATAGCTAGGGTTTAGAGAAACATCAACTCAATGTAAGGTAGGTTCAAACAAAAGTTTGATGGAAGTAGGGAAGAAGCTGTTATTCAATCTGTTAATATATTTCCTCGGACTATTGTATCTTTTTCCTGATGGAAGAAGGTGGAAGAGAGTATGTCTGGGGTTCATGAGGTCCTTAATCATGCTGGCTGCTTTTCCAAGGCAGCAGGAAGTGTAAACAGTGTCAATGGATGGGAGACTGATTTGAGTGATGAACTGGACTTCGTTCACGACCCTTTGTAGTTTCTTACGGTCTTTAGCAGAGCAGGAGACATACTAAGCTGTGATACAATCAGGAATGCTTTCTGTGATGCATCTGTACAAGTTGATAAGATTGTAGTGGACATAGCAAATTTCCTTAGTCTTCTGAAAAAGTACAGACTTTGGTGGGCTTTCTTAATTATTATATCCACGTCGGGGGAATCAAGACGGCTTGTTGGTGATCTGGGCACCTAAAAACTCGAAGATCTCAAACATTTTTACTTCGTTCCCATTGATGTAGACAGGGGCATGCCCTCCACTACACTTCCTGAATTCGATGGCTATCTCCTTTGTGCTCGATGGCTGGCGCAGATATGATGGGCTGAAGGACCTCTCCCTGTGCTGCATGGCTCTATATTCCAATAATTAGTTATTCCAGTAATTGCTGTAAATCAAGAGGCAGAAGGGAGAGAGGAATTTGGTGGAATTATAATACCTACGGAAGTGACACTGATGGAGCTGCAGCTGACAAGTCTCCGAATGCTGATGGACTTCATTCTAGAGTGTTAAACAAGATGGTTAATAAGCCAGTAGATGCATTGGTTTTAACTTTACAGTGTTAGATTGTAGAAAGTATGAAATAGAACCTCTCTGTTCAAGCAAGAAGCAGAAAATGAGAAACTATAGGCCAGTTAGCCTGACGCCTGTCACAGAGGAGGTGTTTGAATTGATCATTAATGAGATTATAGCAGGGTATTTAGAGAAATGCAAGATAATCAAGAAGAGTTTTGAGAATGACAAAGCATGGGTGGCACATATGCACAGTGGTTAGCACTGCTGCCTCACAGCGCCAGAGTCCCAGGTTCAGTTCAGGCCTCAGGTTACTGTGTGTGTGGAGTTTGCACATTCTCCCTGTGTCTGCGTGAGTTTCCTCTGAGTGTTCAGGTTTCGTCCCGAAATCCAAATATGATTGGCCATGCTAATTTGACCCTCATGTCAAGGGGTTAGCCAGGTAAGTGTATGGGGCTGTAGAAATAGATTGTGGTCGGTACAGCATTGAATCATAAAATCCCTACAGAGCAGAAGGACGTCATTCAGCCCATCAAGGCTGCACCAACAACAATCTCACCCAGACCCTATCACTGTAACCCCATGTATTTACCCTGTTTTTTCCCCTGCCACTAAAGGGCAATTTGATAAGGCCAATTAACATAATCTGTACATCTTTGGACTGTGGGAAGAAACCAAAGCACTCAGAGGAAACCCACACAGACACCGGGAGAACATGCCACATAGACAGGGGCCCGAGGCTGGAATTGAACCCAGTTTCTTGATTCCGTGAAGCAGCAGTGCTAATCATCGTGCTGCCCAAGCTTTGAAGCAGTAACATATGTACATGGTAGAGGGGAGTCTGTAGATGTGCTGTATTTGGATTTTCAGAAAATGTTTGATAAGTTGCCACGTCAAAGGTTACTGTGGAAAATAGAAGTCCATGGTGTAGGGGGGTAATCTATTGGCCTGGATTGAAGGTTGGCTGGCTGGCAGAAAACCAATAGTATGCATAATTGAGTCTTTTTTTGATTGGTAGGATTTGATGAGTTGAGTCCCACAGGGGTCTGTGATGGGGCATCAATGTTTTACAAATTATATCGATGACTTAAATGAAGGAAGTGAAAGTATGGTCACTAAATGTGCAGTCAATACAAAGATAGGTCAGAAAGTATATCACGAAGAGGACATGGGGAGACTGCAGATAGATATGTTGAGTAAGTGAACAAAAAAGGAGCAAACAGAGCATATTGCGGGAAAATGTGAAGCTTTCCACTTTGGCAGGAAGAATTAAAAAAAAACAGAGAACAGCAAATGACTGAGGTGTAGAGGGATCTAGGTGTTCTAGTGCATTGGTCACAAAAGACAAGAATGCAGATACACCAATTAAGAAGACTAATGGAATAATATTTAAAAAATATAAGGATGATTTAGTTATACAGGGAATTGGGGGTAAGACTGATTTACATCTCAAATATTGTTTGCAGTTTTGGTCTCCATATTTAAGGAACAATATAACTGCTTTGGAGGCAATCCAGAGGAGGTTTACTAGGTTGATAGCTGGAATGAGCTGATTGCCTTATGAGGAAAGGTTGAGTAAAGTGGACTTGTTTCTATTCAAGTTTAGAAGAGTAAGAGGTGACTTATTCAAGTTTATAAAATCTTGAATGGTCTCGACAATGTGGACATGAAAAATATGTTTCCTCTTGTGACTGAGTCCAGAATTATAGGACACTGTTTTAAAATTAGGGTTCACTCATTTAAGGACAGGGATAAGGAGAATTATTTTCTCAGAGAGTTGTGCAACATTGGAGCTCTTTGCCTTAGAAGGCAGTGGAGGCAGGGTCGTTGAATATTTTTGACAATGCTGCAATCTAGCAGGAACAGGGAGTATACTCTTCATTGTCCCCTTCCCCTACCAACCTCACATCCAAAAACCCCTGCGTATACAAACTCTGTTATACTGCTCAGGAATTACTGGCCAAGGTTATTGGGATCACAGTGCTAACTTGCCTTGCATCTACTGCCAAACCCAGATCCGGATAAGGAACGGGATCTGACTATGATTGCTGATATGATCACTGAGCCTTTCTCCAGTGTTGATTTAATACCGTGCATTAAAAACCTCAAATGATTAACAACTTAACTTCACAAGATACAGGGTGATTGGACCTACTGAACTCACAGGTGCTGTACAATTCCTTGTCCCATGTTTAATGGAGTTGTTAAGCTATTTAAAAAGAGTTCCAGTAATAATATCAGTTAAAACAACAAGAGAAGGAATTCCATATAAGCTGTTTAACATCTGAACCCTAGACATGCATAGCCAGTTACTACTCATTAATGCTCTTCTGCAATTGTCTGTAGAGTCATACAAAGCAAAAATGGCCCTTAGACCCATGAAATCTGCACCAGCAATAACCACCATTCTTGCCGTACTAATCTCATTGCCAGTAATTGTCCCATATCCTTGAATGTTATGATGCTTCAATTGTTCACCTTCTTCATGACGCTTGACTTCTGTCACCTTCCACACCTGCCCACCTCACTCAACAGTCTCCTGATTTTCCAAAAGTGGGACTATCACTGCAATGTTCCATTGTGTGTCAAATATATCATTTGATTTAACAGTCTAATAAACATGGGTTACACACAAATGTTTGGTATGCAACTCCAAGGGTTGATTGGACCTACTGAACTCACAGGTGCTGTACAATTCCCTGGTCAAGAATATGTAAATGATTCCATGCCAAGAATATGTAAATGGAAAATTTACACTGTGAAGGGAAGTCTAAATGTTTGGATGCGGATAAACCCGGAATTGCTTTGGAATGGATTTTGTATTCAGTCGTTAGCATCAATTGCATGAACTTTGCATGAATTCCCTTGAGCTTAGAAGATTGAAGAGTGACCTCATTGCAGCATTTATAAATTTATAATGACAAGAGTTTGATAGATGATGAGAAACTATTTCCTATGGAAGTGCAGAAGGAGAGATCCAGAACAATGTGTCATCATCTTAAAATTAATGAGTTAAATCATGAGCCACCTCTTCCCACAAAAAGTTTGTGAAAATCTTAAGTTTCTTTCTTAAATGGCTAAAGCTTTCAATGCTGAGACTGATGGATTATTTTTGAGATGTGGAGTAAAAGTAGATAGGAATTGAGATACAGATCAGTCAGATTGCATTGCATGGCAGAACAGGTTGATGGAGCCAAAGGCCTTGTCCTGTTTCCTATATAGTTACATAGGACTACTCTCACCAACTTTTACAGATGCACCATAGAAAGCATTCTTTCTGGTTGTATCGCAGCTTGGTATGACTCCTGCTCTGCCCAAGTCCTCAAGAAACTACAAAGGATCGTGAGTGAAGCCCAGTTCATCACTCACACCCATTGAAACTGTCTATACTTCCCACTGTCTTGGAAAAGCAGCCAGCAAAAGGATCTCACGCAACCTGGATATACTCTTCCACTTTCTTCCATCACAAAAAAGATACAAAAGTCTGAGGACACGTACCAACTGACTCAAGAACAGCTTCTTCCCTGTTGCCATCAGTTTTTTGAATGGACCTACCTCGCATTAAGTTGATCTTTCTCTACACCCTAGCTATGACTGAAACACTATATTCTGCACTTTTTCCTTTCCTTCTTTATGAGCAGTATGCTTTGTTTGTATATCATGCAGGAAACAATACTTTTTGCTGTATACCAATACATGTGACAATAATAAATCAAATTAAATTGAAAAGGATTTACAACACTGAAACAGACCAATCAGACCAATTAGCCAACCTCAAAGCAAATCCTTCGATTCCTTATGCGATAAAGAGTCTATCAAGCTTTCCCTTAAATGCATTTATGCTGTTTTATCTCAACTTCTCCCAACTATAGTGAGTCCACGCTCTTCTCATTGAGAATTTCTTTTGAATTCCCGCTATGATTTTTATGAATCTATGATTAAAGTGTCAGCCTTAAAAATCTTTTTATCATCTCTATCTCTTTCTGGTTCCTTTATTTTGTGGATATAGATAGATTGATTACTGTGACTTGATCCAAATGTTAATGTGTGCACATTATGTCATCCCATACAGCCTTATCTTCGTCCTTGAAGACTGAAGATCTTCAGTAGTTGAAGAAACCCTTACCATGTACTGAGTCTTGTTTCAGTCAAGTCAGCAAGTGAAACATTCAAGTTTTGAATGTGAGACAGAGAGGAACCACAAGGTCAATGTTTAACGTCCAAACTATGTGGAAGCGACTAGAGCGACTTGGCTTTGAGTGACTAAAATAAAAGTGATGGAGATGTATAATATATGGAAGTTGTATTTGTGCAAAAAAAATTTAAATGACTCCTGAGACTGGTTCCAAAGATGAGGAACTCCATTTATAAAGATAGATTGGAAAGGTTTGGGACTGTTTCTCTTGGGAAAGAGAAGATTTGTTAGAGGTGTTCAAAATCATGAGAGGTTGAACAGAACAGATAGGGAGAAACTGTTGCTTGTAAAAGGATTGAGAAGGAGACTTCAGACTTCAGCAAGGCTTTTGACAAGATACCGCATAGTAGATCGTTTCATAAGGTTAAATCTCACAGGGTCCAGGGTGGATATAAAATTGGTTTGATGATAGTGGTGGTTGTAGTGGGTTGTTTTTCAAACTGGAAACCTATGATCAGTAGTGTGCCACAGGGATCAGTGCTGGATCCACTATTAAAGCAGAGGATTACATTCAAATAAAACAGGACAGCAGGGCAAAGGATTCTAAGTGGAGAAAGGTGAATTTAGCGCTGAATTTTTCAGACAACGTGTGATTAGCAATAGAGCCAGTAAATTATTGCTTGTGACAGGAGCTGAGGAACGTTTAACATTTTTGAAATAGATTGCAGCTTAGGTAATGGATGGAAAGATCAATGTGTAGCCATTCAAAAGGGGAACATGAAGGGTACGAGTAAAACTTGTCCAAACTAGTCTTGCATGCCTTAAAATGGAACTGATTTTTACTGGGTTTGGAAAACTTTGAACTGATTTTACCTTCCATTGACCATTTAGTTTCTTGAATCTGTTCCCTTGTTCAATGACAGCACCTTCAAATCTGTGATCCAAATTCACATACCTGCCTTTGCTCCATATCCTTTATTACTCACAGTCAATCACAGATTTAAGATCAACAACTCACTAACAATTGACAACTACCATTTGTGAGAGGGAATTCCAAAGTTTGACCACTCTTTTTGTAGTGATCTGAGTAAAGAATCATCATGTCTGGCAGAAGGAGGCATGGTGGCACAGTGGTTAGAAACATAGAAACTCTGCAGTGCAGAAGGAGGCCATTTGGCCCATCAAGTCTACAATCCCATCCAGGCCTTATTCCACTAACCCCATATATTTAACCTGCTAATCACTCTGACACCAGGGGCAATTTAGCATAGCCAAATCCACCTAACCTGCATATCTTTGGATTGTGGGAAGAAACCGGAGCCCCCGGAGGCAACAGACGCAGACAGAATGTGTACACTCCACACAGGCAATGACCCAAGCCAGGAATCGAACCTGGGTCCCTGGTGTTGTGAGGCAGCAATGCTAACCACTGTGCCACTGTACAGTCTTTCATAGTATAATTTAACCATCTGTTGTGTTAGTGCTACAATACTTTGTGGCTTCCAGTTCTTTTGTTGATTCCACAGAGAAAATGCACACTGCTCAAACTAATTTTCCTGTACTTTGCTTCTCAACTTATTTTCTGTTTTTATTCTTTTGCAGAGTGAGCGTGTGACTATCTAGGCCAGCATTTATTACCCATTCTTAATTGTCTTTGAGAAGATGATGGTGATAAGTTTAGCTATTTAATTAAGTGTATGAAACATTATGAAATCAAAGCATTATGAACAGAAAGTGGGTCTTTAACAAATGGACTAAATTACGTCTGCGTGGTGTAGTCCATTTGGAAACATAGAAACACAGAGTTCTTACAGTGCAGAAGAAGGCCGTTCAGCACTGCTGCCTCATAGTGCCAGGGACCTGGGTTCGATTCCCGGCTTGAGTCAGTGTCTGTGTGGAGTCTGCACGTTCTGCCCTTGTCTGCATCACTTTCCTCCGAGTGCTCTGATTTCTTCCCACAGTCCTAAAGACGTGCTGGTTAGGCAATGCTAAATTCCCCCTTGGTGTACCCGAACAGGCGTCAGAGTGCAGCAACACTGTAAATTCATTGCAGTGTTAATATAAGACTACTTATGCCACTAATAAACAAACTTTAAACCGTGTGTGTAGAAGGGTTTGCTACCTTGACCCCTGAAGGGTCTGGCTCTAATTTTAAGGCTCCGACCCCTGACAGCTAGAACCAGCAGAAGTGATTTCTCTTTACCTGTCCTACCCGATTTTTATTTTCTGGCCCAATTACCCATCCCAAGCTGCATGTGCTGTGACCACACCAACAAGAATCAGCATCTCAAGGGGAGGAAGAGAGAAAACCGGCAACAGAAACAAAGGAATTTTAATTAAATCACCTCCCCCCACCCCTGCCTGCCATCCCACATCTGTGCAACTGCCAACTCACATGTTAAGCAGCCTTTCAGACTTTCTGATCGGATATTCCACTGAATTGTCACTCTTGTTGCTTTACAGGCTTATTCTAAGCTAGTAAAATTCACTTCAAACATAAACTCTTGCAAGCCCAGAGGCAGGGGGTGTACTGAGCAGGATAATTAGGGAAAGGAACAGAAATTGTGCCTGTGATTAAAGCAGCATTGGTTCCTGCTCCAAAAAAAACTTAAATGATTCCTGAGACTGGATGAGGAACTTCATTTATAAAGATAGATTGGGAGAAGCTTGGGATGGTTCTCCTTGGGGAAGAGGAGGTTTGTTAGAAATGTTCAAAAGCATAAGGGTCTGAACAGAGTGGATAGGAAGAAACTCTTCCTGCTTGTTAAAGGAAGGAAACTTCAGACTTTATCAAAGCTTTTGCCAAGGTACCGCATGGTAGGTTGTTCATAAGATTAAATCTCACGGGATTCAAGGTGAGGTAATCAATTGGATACAAAATTGACTCGATGATAGGGTGGTTAGAGAGGATTGTTCTTCAAACTGGAGGATGTGGCCAGAGGTGAGTCTCAGGGATTAGTGCTGGGTCCACTGTTATTTGTCATTTATGTTAATGATTTGATTGAGAGTTTACAAAGCATGGTTAGTAAGTTTGCAGATGACACCAAGATTGGTGGCATAGTGGATAGTGAAGAAGAGTATTTAGGATTGCCAACCAGATCTTAATCAATTGGGCTGATGAATGGCAGATGGAGTTTAATTTAGATAAATGTGAGATGATGCATTTTGGTAGATTAAATTAGGGCTTACTTAATTAATAGTAGAACGTTGGGGAGTGTTATAGAACAAAGAGATCTAGGAGTACAAGTTCATAGCTCCTTGAAAGTAGAGTCACAGTGGTGGCAAGGATAGTATTCGGCATGCTTAGTTTCATTGGTCAGAACATTGAATATAAGAGTTGGGATGTTTTGTTGAAATTGTACAAGACATTGGTAAGGCCACACTTGGAATACTGTGTACAGTTCTGATCCTATTATAGAAAGGATATTATTAAATTAGAAAGAGTGCAGAAAAGATATACTAGGATGCTACTGAGACTTGAGGGTTTGTGGTATAAGGAGAGGCTGGATAGAATGGGATATTTTTCCCTGGAGCATGATCTATCGAGGTCTATAAAATAATGAGGGGCATAAGATCAGCTAGATAGTCAATATCTTTTCCCAAAGATAGAGGAGTTTAAAACTAGAGGGCATTGGTTTAGTGTCAGCCGGATGAGATACAAAAAGGTCCAGTGGGCATTCTTTTTCACACAGAGAGTGGTGAGTGTCTGGGACAAATTGCCAGAGATGATAGTGGAGGCAGATACAACTTTGTCTTTTAAAAAAGCATTTAGACCGTTACGTTGATACAATGGGTATAGAAGAATATGGGCCAAATGTGACAACTGTGATTAGCTTATTGGTAAAAACTGGACGACATGGACACGTTGATTCGAAAAGGCCTGTTTCTATGCTGTGAACCTTTGACTCTGAAGGGACACAGGTTTCAAGTAATTATAACAGAAGCAAAAATGAGACGCGTTTTTACACATCAAGTAGTTATGGTTTGGAATGCAATACCTGAGAGTGTGATGGATGCAGATTCACTGGAAATATTCAGAAGGGATTTTTTTTTAATTCATACATGGGACATTCATAGTCACTGGCTGGCCAGCATTTATTGCCCATTCCTAATCACTCATGGAGGGCAGTTGAGAATCTGTGGCCCTGAGATCACATGTAGGCCAGATCAGGTGAGGACAGCAGATTTCCTTACCTATTGGACATTAGTGTACCTGATGAGTTTTTTCAACAATTGACAGTGGTTTCATGGTCATTATTAGATACTTAATTTCACATATTTTTTATTGAATTCAAATTCCACCATCTGCCATGGCAGGATTCTCCAGAACATTAAAACACTAAAGTGTTATCTGAAAAGGAAGAGTGTGCAGAGTCACAGGGAGAAGACATGAGAATGGCACTGTGTGAGTTGTTGATTTGGAGAGCTGGTGCTGGCAGGATGGACAAAAGGGGCTTCTCCTGCACTACAATAACTCCCTGAGTCTGTGATTCTGAGCTCTCCGTTCCACTCATTGTCCCTATTTGAATGACGGTAACATGCCAGACGCCAAATCTACCACAGCAAAACTTTGTTGATTGCCTTAAACCATCCGAAGCCCAGCAACTGTTATTAAATAAAATCTTCCATTATACAGTGCCCTAATAAATCTGTAAGATAAATGAACTACTTTCAAAGTGAGGGTGGAACCAACAGTCCTCCCACAGTCCAAAGATGTGCAGGTTAGGAGAATTGGCCATGCTAAATTGTCCCTTAGCGTCAGGAGGATGAACTAGGGTAAATGCATGGGTTTATGGGGATAGGGCCTGAGTGGGATTGTGGTTGGTGCAGACTCGATGGGCTGAATGGCCTCCTCCTACACTGTAGGGGTTCTATGATTGTTATATGTTTTAAAAAAAGAGATGATGAAAGATTGCAGACTTGAAATGTTGAGTTTATCTTTCTCTCCACAGATGCTGCCTGACCTGCTGAGCATTTCCAGCGTTTTCTTAAAAAAATGTACTTCTTAGGGATAGCAGCATCTCATTGCAGTGTGAGGGTGTTCAGCAAAGAAAGGGTTAATATGGATCTAGACAACCCATGGTATGATGCAGACAAACACATGGTTTTAGACAATGTGGTGAAGTCTGGAAGGGATTAGCACCCATCCATGGCAGAACCTTGGAAAAATATATAGTTATGGATTACCAATCAACAGTTTATTTTAACCATATAAACCTCCAGGCTGGTGACCAGGCAACCCAGGTTAGTGAGTGAGCCGCAGGAGAGGCCCGCCTTAATGTCAGTGGGCCGCAAGATTGAAATCAGGCTTGTTCACTAACCATGTCCCTCTGAATAAGATTAAATACATTTAACACAGGCTGAATAATTCACAATGAGTTATTGAAAATGCTTCATCATTTATATATTAATAGAACTATCATCAACTTCAAATGGTAAAAGCAAAAGAAATATTGACACTTTGGAGACAGAGGGAGCACATGGACTTGTTCTGGGGTCACAAATCTCTGCGCATCAATGGAACTACTTATTACTTCGATCCAACATTTTGACCTCTCCCCCACCACCGCTAACCTCCTCCCTCCTCCTCTCCCCCCACCACCACCTGGGCTCCCTCATCAGTGCTATTGTGGATATTTGTGGCACATTAGTTTTTGTTTTGGTTACCCAATAGTATTCATGACTGAATGTGGCGAGACCGCAGACCTTTGCTCCATTTGTAGTTAGGATTGGCAGTGCCACCACATCCTGGCTTTGTTGCCAGCTACCGCTTCACTCAATGTTTTCCCACTCCCACCTTCTCACCGGGTGAAAGTTGAGGTCAGTGTACACAGCTATTTTTGTTTCTCGATGTTGTCAGCAATCAGCACACACCTCACTTCACTTGCCCTTGCGAATCACTTCAGTCACACCGGTAGGAAAATGAAACTACGCGGACAGAAATCAATGGAAGGTGACAACCCTGGATCTGGACAACGGTCAACAAAATGTCTTGTGGGGCCGCACTCGCAACACAGATGAGCCACAAGTGGCACCCCTGGTTGCCCACCACGGCTTCAGGCCTTTTCACCAGATACCAACCAACTTTTGCAACAGAGCAACTTTGGGTTAGCAGTTGTGTAGAAAGTGATGGATAAATATTTAAGAAGAAAAAAATTAAAGTGAAAGTTTATTTATTAGTCACAAGTAAGGCTTACATTAACACTGCAATGACATTACTAATACATTCCATGGTAAAAGTCAGGTGAGGGATTAAGTATTTGTTTTGCTGGGTCAGGATATAGAAAGGAGAGGACCTGAGAATCATAGAATCCCAAAAGGTACAGGAAGAGGCCGTTTGGCCCATTGAGTTCACACCAATCACAATCCCTCCCAGACCCTATCGCCATAACCCCACTTATTTATCCTGCTAATTCCCCTGACACTAAGGGGCAATTAACCTAACCCGCTTTTCTTTGGCCTGTGGGAGGAAATCGGAGCACCCGGAGGAAACCCATGCAGACACGGAGAGAATGTGCAAACTCCACACAATCATCCTAGCTGGGAATCCAACCCAGGTTGTTGTCGATATCTTGCCATAGCTCGTTACACATAGTTATATTTCAGGAATTATGCTGTTAGTGTATTTTATTATTGCCATAAGAAGGCTTATATTAACACTGCAATGAAGCCACTGAAATGGAGAAAAAAGGATTGAGAATGGAGTGAAGTGAGTTACACCATTCATGAGCTAGCAGATGTCTAATGGGCCGAATGGCTAAGATTTTTTTTCTCTCTCTGTTTCCTTACGATGGAATGTAACTTGTAGGTAAGAGAGAGAGGGATAGGCAATGAGAGGGGGAGGATTATATCCCGTGTTGTGTGAAGGCGGAACTGGAGATTTTCCCCACTGTTTAAACTGTTCGAAATCCTGAGAAGTAACTCTTAAATCTCTCTTTAATTCCCTCCCTTTCCCGGAAGGATTGATCCTTTGGTGCCACGTCAGGCTTAAACAGATCCTCAATATCGCTAAAGGTCGGGAGAGGCGGAGCTGGGAGCGGTGTAGGGAATATGAAGCTGGGTGGTCAGCGGACGCTGGCAGTGTAGTGCAGCCGGAGCACAGGGCTGTCTGCCCGCTCGCTGTCTCATCTTCGCCGCCTCCCTCTGGCTCTCTCTCCACGCTTGCCTCCAGCGATCATGTTCCTCCCTCTCCTGATGCTGCTGCCTTCGGTGTTGGCCAATTACACTGACTTAACATTCGAGCTACCCGATAAAGAGATTCAGTGTTTTCACGAAGAAATGCAAAAGGATGACAAGTTCACATTTGCTTTCCAGGTAAAGTGCACAAGGGAGAGAGAGCTTTTCTAACGTCTGGATTGAGGTAGCCATATGGTACAAAACTCAGTTACAGGCTGCAATTGGGGCCAGCAACTGGTTGTTTTGCTCATTTTATTGTCTAGTTTTTTAGGGAGTTTTTCTTTGGGGGGGTACTAAGGTTAAGTTTAAAGCTTATTTATTAGTGTCACAAGTCGGCTTACATTAACACTACAGTGAAGTTACTGTGAAAATCCCCTAGTCACCACGCTCTGGCGCCTGTTTGGGTACGCTGAGGGAGAATTTAGCAAGGCCAGTGTGCCTAACCAGCACGTCTTTTGTGCTGTGTGGGAGGAGACCGGAGCAAACCCACACAGACACGAGGAGGATGTGCAAAGCGCACATAGATGGTGACCCGAGCTGGGAATCGAACCCAGGTCCCTGGTGCTGTGAGGCAGCAGTGCTAACCACTGTGCCACCAAATAGGCTGAAAGCTGTCATCTGTCATTGGAAGGTGATGGGTTCAAACCTCACTCAAGTGTAATCTAGTAAGGGAGACTAGTTAGTTAGTGTCTTTAAGATTGGAATTCTTTTATTAAGAAGAAAGACTTGCATTTATATAGCACTTTTCACAACCGCCAGATATTTCAATGTGCTATGAAACCAGTTGCTTTTTTTCATACAGTCACCACAGTGCAGAAGAGGCCATTTGATCCATCGAGTCTGCACCGACTCTCTTAGATGAGTATCTTACCCCAGGCCCTCTCCCCACCCTATTTCCAGAATCCCATACGTTAATCATGATTAATTCCCCTAACATACACATCTTTGGATGCTAAAGGGCAATTTATCCTGGCCAATTCACCTAACCAGCACATCTTTGGAGTGTGGGGGAATCCTGTGCAGACCTGGGGAGAATGTGTGGAGTTTGCACAATCAGTCAAGGTCAGAATCAAATCCAACCCCCTGGCACTGTGAGGCAGCAGTGCTAACTACTGTGCCACCATGCTACTTTTCAAGTGTAGTCAGTGTTGTGGTATAGGAAACATGGCAGTCAATTTGCACATAGCCAGCTCCTACAAACAGCAATGCGATGTCTTTATTTAATGTTGATTGAGGGGTAAATATTAAAGTAAAAAAAAGTTTAGTTATTAGTGTCACAAAGCTTACGTTAACACTGCGATGAAGTTACTGTGAAACCCCCCTAGTTGCCACACTCAACATCTGTTTGGGTACACTGAAGGAGAATTTAGCACAGCCAATTGCACTCTAACCAGCATGTCTCTTGGACTGTGGGAGGAAACCAGAGCTCCCGGAGGAAATCCATGCAGAAATGGGGAGAATGTGCAAATTTCACAGACAGTGACCCAAACCAGGAATTGAATTGAGGTCTCTGGCGCTGTGAGGCAGTGGTGCTAACCACTGTGTCGCCATACCACCCAAATATTGGCCAGAAAACCAAGAGGAACTTCCTTGCTTTTCTTCAAAATAGTGCCATGGAAACTTTGGGTCCAGAGAGCCAATAGGGTTTCACTTTGAAATCCAATCAAGAGACAGCACACCTTTGCTGTTGCCCTGGGGTGTTAAGCTTGTATTTTTTGTGCCCAAATCCTGGACTGGGGCCTGAACTCACAACTTTCTGTCTCAGAGCTAAGTGCTACCTGCTGAGCTACAGCAGGTACACAAGATGCTTGGCCATCTACTTACATACTAGGATGTTAGCAATCTTGATCGACTGTTTAAAGAGAAAATGATTCTCCTATTGTGCTGGCCACCCACCAGGAAATGGTCGTGTAACTCATCGCTATTTTTGGGATGTTGCTATGTGCATAATGGCGAGGATGTTTGTCTAGACAACAACTGTCAATGCATTCCGTGGCAATTTATTGTAAGTCAGGATTATTGGGTTACTACACGCTTTTGTTTTCAATTACACAGTTAATTTTTATCAATTCTGCATCAGTGCCTAGATCTGAGCCCACTGGAAGTATGTGGGAGTAAGGGGCGCAGTGTGTGTCTGTGGTGTTTGCGTATGATATGTATATGATGTGTATATGTGTGTGTGGTGTGTGTGATGGCATCGCCCCTCTCTCACGCTGCATACCCCCCATCACCCCGAGCGGGTGCTCACTGACCTACATTGCCCCTTGGTTAAGCAACATCTCGGTTTTAAAATTTGCATCATTGTTTTCAGTGCCCTCACATCCTCCCCACCCCAGCTTCGCCACTGCCTTTCTCTATTATCTCCTCGAACCCTATAACCCTCTGAGATCTCTGTGCTCCTCCATGTCTGACCATTTTAGCATCCCGATTTTTATAGAGGAGGTAATGGCCTAGTGGTATTATCGCTGGACTCTTAATCCGGAAACACAGCTAATGTTCTGGGGACCCGGATTTGAATCCTGCCCAGCAGATAATAGAATCTAAAATCAATAAAAATATCTGGAATTAAAAATCTATTGACGACTGTGAAACTAATGCTGATTATCAGGAAAATCCTGTTCATTGATGTTCTTGAGGGAAGTAAATCTGCCGTCCTTAGGCGGTCTGGCCTACATGTAGCTCCAGAGCCACAACAATGTGGCTGACTCTCAACTATCCTCTGAAGAAAGGCAACAAGGGATAGGGAATAAATGGTGGCTGACCAGTGACACCCATATCCTGCAAATTAATTAAAAAAGAGCCTGATTTTAATCACACCAATATTGATAACCTTGCTTTCAGCTACAAAGACCTGAAGCTCTGGAATTCCTGTCTCACAATCTTGCCTTTCTCCTTTAAGATGCTCCTTAAAGTTTACCTGTGTGACCAACCTTAGGCCATCTGCCTGATAGCTCCTCATGTATGTTGGTGTCAGATTTTGTTAATAAGATGCATTGGGACATTTTTTATTCTGTTAACAATGCTACATAAGTACAATTTGTTGTCGTTGCATTTGCAGAGCAGCATTTTTAAAACTTTTCTGCAGCACAGGAGAATGTCTGGATTCAGTTAGCACGTGGCTACGCAAATGAATCACCTTTAGCAAAGAAGCAGAGGACAGGAATATTGTAAAACATTGGAAAGGAACTGAGTGGATAGTGAATGTGACTGCCTAATGTCAGTGCAGGGAAACCGCCCCCCACCGCAGCGTGTGTCTTAAGTATTCCCAGGTGCAGAGCTCTGAATTGTCTATGGAAAGGATGATCGAAAGAATTATTGTGTGTAGACCGATTTGTTATAGAAAGGTTCACATATTCTGATGCTGTGAGATGTACTTCCTGCTCTCGATTCACCCCCCCTCCAATTTGTCCAATTGCTCCCAGTGCCAGACCCACAATGCACACACATACACATTCAAAGTTTGACAGAAAGATATCTCAACTTGTAACTACTGTGTGCCTTTCACTGCTGGAGGTCGCAATGTGTGTTTCATACAAACCATCACACTTTACTGAAATCACAGTTTCAACACTGGTACTAACAGTTCCAAACAATGCTTCTGGCTTTTTACCAACAGTATAGCCACATCTGCACATGCCAATCAGTACGTACTTGCTCCTTGGAAATTTTACCCAATGGATTGAAACTTTTCAAGGATTTGTTCTTCAGTCTCTGCTGAGAAAAGGAAGGATTGATTGTTAAGGGTGTGTAATGTTGCACAATGGTACACACTACATGCTGAGTTGGGCAGTTGCCAATTCTCCTGTCAGGCTAGATTACAGATCTGTTCCTGAACTAGATTTATTCCCATTTCACAAATAGGTCCTTGCTTTAAAAAGGATGCTATCCATTTCAGTGTCAAAGAATCATATAATCTCTACATTGCAGAGGGAGGCCATTTGACCCATCGGGCACCTACTCTCCGACAGGTGCCCAGGCCCTATCCCCATAACCCCATGTATTTACCCTATTAATCCTCCTAACCTACATATCTTGGGACACCAAGGGATAATTTTAGCATGACCAATCCACCTAGGGTGAGATTTTCCGGTTGTGCTTGCCCCAAGACCAGAAAATCCCACCCCAGGTCAGCGGAGTTTGCATGGTCCATGTCCCACCCACTACAATTCCCGTGACGGGCGGGACAGGAAAATTCCACCCCTAATCTTTGGACTGTAGGAAGAAACCAGAGCACCCAGAGGAAGCCCACACAGACGCAGGAAGAATATTGCAAACTCCGCGGAAACAGTGACCCAAGGCCAGAATTGAATTCAGATGCCAGGCGCTGTGAATCAGCAGTGCTAACCACTGTGCCACCGTGCCTCCCTGTCATTGCAGACTTTCAAATTATGTCCAATCCAATCCTAGGTTACTAAAGAACAATGATCTTAATACCAGTCCATGAGGAACACCTGAATTGAGGATGGTAGGACAGAGTGGTTACGTTATGGGACTCGTAATCTAGAAGCTACACTAATAATCCACTGAATGTGAATTCAAATCCCGTCATAACACCTGGAAAATTTAAAGAATAAATCTGGAATTTAAAAAGCTATTCTCACCAATATCCTGGGGAAGGAAATCTGCCATATTTACCTGGTTTGGCCTGCATGTAATTCCAGTCCCACAGCAATTATTGATCCTTAAGCAAGAGCTTCACTGGCTAGGTCAATATTAATGCCCATTCCTAATTGCCCTTGAGAAAGTAGCAATCAACTATCTTCTTGAACTGCTGCAGTCCCTGTGATGTAGGTACACCACAGTGTTGTTCAGGAGGGAGTTTCGGGATTTTGGCCCAGCCACAGTGAACACAGAACAAAGAACAAAACAGCACAGGAAACAGGCCCTTCAGCCCAAAGAGCCTGCACTGCCACCTCGATGTTCCCACTTCTACCCATGATCCCTATCTATGTTTATAGATCTATGCATTGGAACCAAATTTGTGAGAAATTTAGGGAGAATTTGTTTTGCCAATCAGCCTAAGAGCACATCTTTGGGATGTGGGAGGAAACCGGAGCACCCGGAGGAAACTGATGCAAGCACGGGAAAAATGCACAAACTCCCACAGACACAGGCCCAAATCCAAGTATCTGCACAGCACAGCGATAGTCACTGAGCTGTCGTGTTGCCCATCACATGGTCCAGGTCAAGAGTACACTAATGACATGAAGCACTAGGATACTCTCGAAAAATCCAAGAGCAACCCTCTCACGACCCATCGCATGTATGCCCCTTGTTAGACCAAAGTATCTGTAGGATAAAGAGCCAGGCAATACCATTTCCAACAAGAGAGAATCTAACCATCACTCCATGATTTTCAGTGGCATTACAATCACTGAATCCACCACTGTCAACATCCTGGGGATTATCATTGACCATAAACTAACCAGCCATATAAATACTGTGGCTACCAGAGTAGGTCAAAGGCTGGGTTTTAAAATTTGCAGCGAGTAATTTGCCTTCTAACTCCCCTAAAACGTGTTCAGTACCTACAAAATGTAAATCAGGAATGCAGTAGAATACTCTCCCCATTTGCCTGGATGAGTGCAGCTTCAACAACACTCAAGAAGCTGAACACCATTTAGGACGAAGCAGCATGCTTGATTGGTATCCCATCCACAAAAGTTCAATCTCTTTTCCACCAACACAGCATGGTAGCCCTGTGTACAATCTACAAGGTGCATTGCAGGAACTCACCAAGACTCCTTCGACAGCACCTTCCAAACCCACGACCACTACCATCAAAAAGGACAAGTGCAGCAGACACCAAGAAACACCACCACGTGGATGTTCACCTCTATCACTCACCATCCTGACTTGGAAATATATTGCTGTTCCTTCACTGACACTGGGTCAAAATCCTGGAACTCCCTTTCTAATAATGTATCTACAGCACATGGACTCCTGCAGTTAAAGATGGCAGTTCACCACTGCGCCTTCTGAAGGGCAAATAAAGGTGGGCAATAAATCTGGCATTCAGTAAGGCCTTTGACAAGGTCCCACATAGTTAGGAAGGTTCAGTCGCTAAGTATACATGGAGAGATAGTAAATTGGATTAGACATTGGCTCAATGGAAGAAACCAGAGAGTGGTAGTGGAGGATTGCTTCTCTGAGTGGAGGCTTGTGACTAGTGGTGTGGCACTGTGATCAGTGCTGGGTTCATTGTTGTTTGTCATCTACAGGAATGATCTAGATGATAATATGGATCAGCAAAGATTGGAGGTGTAGTGGACAGTGAGGAAGGTTTTCAAAGTTTGCAGAGGGATTTGGACCAGCTAGAAATATTGGACTGAAAAATGGCAGATGGAGCTTAATGCAGACAAGTGTGAGGTATTGCCCTTTGGAAGGACTAATGGTGGACACTGAAGAGTACAGTAAAACTGAGGAATCTGGGAATACAGATACATAATTCCTTTAAAATGGCATCACAGCAGATAGGGTCGTTAAAGAGTGCTTTTGGTACATTGGCCTTTATAAATCAAAGTACTGAGTGTAAGAGTTGGAATGTCATGGTGAGATTGTATAACACATCAGTGAGGCCAAATTTAGAGTATTGTGTGCAGTTTTGGCCACCTAAATACAGGAAGGATGTTAATAAGGTTGAAAGAGTGCAGAGAAGGTTTACAAGAATGTTGCCGGGACTTGAGAAACTGAATTACAGAGAAAGGTTGAATAGGTTAGGACTTTATTCTCTGGAGCGTAGAAGAATGAGGGGAGATTTGATGGAGGTGTATTAAATTATGTTGGTTATGGACAGAATGAATGCAAGCAGGCTTTTTCCACTGAGGCTAGGGGAGAAGAAAAAGAGGACATGGGTTAAGGATGAAGGGAGAAATGTTTAAAGGAAATATTAAGGGGGCTTCTTCACACAGAGAGTAGTGGGAGTGTGGAATGAGCTGCCAGATGAAGTTGTAAATGTGGGCTCACTTTTAACATTTAAGAATAACATGGATTGGTACATGAATGAGAAGGGTGTGGAGGGATATGGTTCAGGTGCAAGTCAGTGAGGCTCAGCAGAAAAATGGTCTGGCACAGCCAAGAAGGGCCAAAAGGCCTGTTTCTGTGCTGTAATGTTCTAGGGTTCTATGATTTTAACACCCACCTCCTGTAAATAAATGTTAAAGTTTCAAAAATTTTTCAGGGTTACAACATTTCTTTTGTCTTGAGTTCTTTTTATGAATTAAATGAAAAGCATTATCGAGAAGGGTCAGCATCAAGCACCTCTGCCTCAGAGACAGCAAGATGTACAGAGTAATTCTCCCTCTAAACTGCCCCATCGAATATTACATTCGCCCTCCCCACTGTCACCACTCTACTCCAGGCCAGATACAGTCCTGTGAGAATCCGTCTACTTTCGTCTAACAGCATGCTTAAAACAAATCTTTAAATAGACTGTTATTGAAATTGAAAAGAGATGTAGTCAATATTGGTGACCCCCTGCTGACACAATGCCCATTTGTAGAATCATAGAATCCCTACAGTGCTGAGGAGGCCATTCAGCCCATCAAGTCTGCTCCAACCACAATCCCATTCAAGCCCTATTCCCGCACCCTCACATAGTCACCCTGCTAATCTCCTGACACTTGGGTCATTTTAGTGTGGCCAATCAACCTAACCCACACATTTTTGGAGGAAACCTGCACAGGAAAAGTACAGCCTTCGCACAGACAGTTGCCTAAGGCTGAAATTGAACCCAGGTCTCTAGCCCTATCAGGCAGCTGTGCTAATCACTGTGCCACCAGTGTCTTTTGTATTGCACCCCAACATAAGTCTCTGGCTTTGGAAGAGGAGTGAAAAGGATGTGGGGTAGGCAGTTATGAACACATGACCTCAACTCCACACCTTAATCTGTAGGAGCAAAGGAACAGGATTAGGCCGTTCAGCATCATGAGCCTGATCTACCATTTAGATTGGGGAAAAACATGCACCTAAAATTCAATTACTCATCACGGATTAATATCCTTATTTAATAAACGTCTGTTCCTCTCAGATTTGACATTTTCAATTGATGCCCAAAATTTCGGGAGCTTTTTGCAAAGAGAGTTCCACGGCACAGTGTTAGCACGGCTGCCTCACAGCGCCAGGAGCCATTTCAATTCTGGCCTTGGGTGACTGTCTGCATGAAATCTGCACATTTTCCCCATGTCTGTGTGGGTTTCTTCCTGGCTCTCCAGTTTCCTCCCAGAATCCAAAGATGTGCAGATTAGATGGATTAGCCAAGATAACTGTGTGGGATTGCTGGGAGAGGGTGGGGAGTAGTCCCAGGCAGATCGCTCTGTCAGAGGGTTGGTACAGATTCTATGGGCCAAATGGCCTCATTCTGCACTTAGGGATTCTATGGATTTCCACAATCTAGCATGTGAAGAATTTCTTCCTGACATTTTTCCTGAACATCGTATCTTTAATTGTAAGGATGTGATTCCTTTTTCTGGAATAATTTCCCTTTTTCAAATCCTATTAATCCTCTTCGAGCACTTGAACTAGCAGAGTGGGGCGATGCACATGTTATAACTATGTGAAAAATATTTCCTTAAATTGATTGATGAGATAAAAATTGTGTGCATATAACTCCCTCAGTTGGTCGATTTTAAAATATCCAAACAAATAAGCTTTATACTTAAACAAGATCAAAGTTAATTTACTACAAAACTAATGCTGATTGTTGCTTAGATAAAAGTGATAAAGGTATTAACTAAAATACAGATACAAAGATTAAAAGAAGATAAAGATAAAAGGCTATTAAAAGGTGAGACAATGGTTTGCTGGTAAAGTCACTGTAATACTCTGGGGATCTAAGTTTGAATCCCACCATGGCAGATGGTAAAATTTGAGTTCAATAAAAATCTGGAATTAAAAGTCTAATGATGACCATGAAAATCATTGTTGATTGTGATTAAAAAAAATCCACCTGGTTTCCTTCAGAGAAAGGACATTTCGTCCACATGTGATTCCTGATCTACATCAATATGATTGACTCTCGATCCTCTGGAATTACTTAGCCAGCCCCTCACTCCAAGGGCAATTGGGAGTGGCAACAAATGCTGATTCACCCAGTGACACCCACACCACATGAATGAATTTATTTTTGAAAAATATCAGTCTCTGTCAGATATTGTTGTGGGTCCTTTCTCAAGTGTGAGATTGAGATTCAGTAATGCAACTGCAATGATTTCAGTATTTGAAGAGTTTGGAGGTTTGCCTTTGCGGGTGGAACCGACAAGGAGAACAAGTTCTGGGAGTGAGTGGAAGCTCCTATTTTCATTTTTATGGTCCTGCAAGTCTTGGTAACCTGATTCAGGATTGCAGTCCCACAACTATTTCCAAAACCTTCTTTGGCCTCTTTGTTGAGAAGCAGTTTCTGTTTTGAGATATCTCTGTCAAGATGATTTTGCAAGCAAAATGGCTGTTTTCAACCAGACTTTCAACCAAAACTTAAGATGGCAGCTATCCCAAATTATTGAATTATGCTTCGATGCTAAGTATTAGGGAGGGGATTGTGGGAGGATTTTTTTAATTCATTCGTGGGACACAGGTATCGCTGGCTGGCCAACATTTATTACCCGTCCTTAGTTGCCTTTGAAGGGCAGTTGAGAGTCAATCACGTTGCTGTGGCTCTGGAGTCACATGTAGGCCAGATCAGGGAAGGACAGCATATTGCCGTCCCTAAACAACATGGGTTTTCTGACAATCGACAATGGGTTCATACGCATCGATAGATTCTTAATTCCATCTTTTTAAAAATTGAATTCAAATTTCACCATTTGCCTTGTGGAATTCAAACCCCGGTCCCAAGAACATTTGGTGAGTTTCTGGCTTAATGGTGTAGTGATAATACCACTAGGTCATCAGCCAACGCTCCCCCCACCCAGCCCCTCCATCCTCCAAGGACTGGGGGGAAACAGTCCCATCCATTGATGTTTTAGCCGAGGTAACTAATCTTTTAAATGCTTCAGTCGTTAACATCAATAGTTCTCATTCTTTCAGGGTTTGCAAACCGGAAGGCGCAGGTTACAACTGCTACCCATCCCTCGGGAGTGATGGGCTGGAGTGGGAATTGAACCTGGTACTTTGTAACTCTACTAGAAGAGTTCATGCCCTCATTTATTCTGAATTGCTTTGTGACATGAGTAGAACCAGTGTTTCGAGTCCAAATGACCCTTTGTCAGAGCTGGCTCTGCTCTGATGGAGGGTCATCTAGAATTGAAAGGTTGGATCTATTCTCTCTCCATAGACGCTGCCAAATCTGCTCAGAATTTCCCGCATTTTTCTGCTTTTGTTTCAGATTCAGTACTTTGCTTTTTTCTTACTTGTTGTTAGATTGGCGTTCGGTTAGTTGGAAAAAAATGATAATATTTTTGCTCTCAACAGGTGATTTCAGGCGGTCACTACGACGTGGATTGTTTCATTGAAGATCCCACAAGACGACAGATCTACAGAAAGCACAAGATTCAGCACGACACCATCAGCGAGAAAGCGGAGATCTCTGGAATCTACAGCTTCTGTTTTGGCAACCAATTCTCCACCTTCACTCACAAGAAGGTTTACTTCCATCTTGAGCTGGGGGATATACCTCCATTGTTCCCCACCACTGAGACCAAGGATGTTGCTCTCACACAGGTTAGTGGATCTTGGCAAGCCTGAGGAAATCTAACCTCTTAACCTAGGCCTGACCCAGGTCACTGGGGGCAATTTTATCATCTAATCATGTCCCAGTCTGTTGGCTGTGAGGCTGGTTTTAATATTCATACACTTAGTTAAATGTTACATGTGAGCCTGGGAAGCAATCATCCAGACTTGCTTGCCTTAATGTCCTCGTCGGTGAAGGTTCTCACTGGCAGGAATCACGTGAATCCCAGCAATGGGGACCAGACACGATGGCCTTGCCAGTGGGACCAGAGGCCACTGAGGGAGGTTGGGGGAGTTGGGGAGGTTTGAAGGTGGTTGGGGAAGGCTGTGGGAGGTGCACCATGAGCAGTGCCGGCCTGGCACTCCAAGTCTGGTACTCTGGCAATGCCAGCCTGACACTGGGCAGTGCTATAGGGGTGGGGAGAGCCCTAAGGGGAGAGGCAGGGCCTGAAGGATTAGCAGTGCGTGGGGGTTGCACACTATGCATTATGGATTGCGTGGTGATCAACGGGGGGAAGTGGGGGCACTGAATGGGGGCAGAGATTTGCCAGGGATTAGTGCAATTGGGAATGTGATTGGTGGGGGAGATTGACTTCCCCATCTCAACCCAATCATTCTCAATGTCCAGGGGGATAGAGGAGTGACAAGCTCCTAGTGCACTCTTGAAACGGTGCACTGGGAGATCAGGGTGCAACTGGCTTCCTGATGTGAATAGACTTCCCCTGCTGGCGAGAATCACACTTTGCCTTTTTTTCTAAATGTCATAAGACTTGATTTAATCTTTCACCGAAGAAAATGGTTCTCTCGTTTTCATGCTCATTCACCACTTAGAATTTTTTTTGATAAAATCACCCCCAATGGCTTTGATGTGCATTTGCTTTACTGGTGAGACCTTGCTAATGGCTCAAGATTGCAATATACCAAGATTGAAAAATGTAAGAGAGCTGATTGGGTGAGGGGAGGCTCAGATTTGAAATGCTGCAGCTGATTGGAGAGTTGTATGTGTGTAGGGCTGAGCAATGGGACATCCTTGCCCTCGCCAGAGGAGATAAGCGAATATTACAGAAATATAAAAATAAAACCACGGCTGCTGGAAGTCTGAAACAAAAACACAAAATGCTGGAAAATCTCAGCAGGAGTGTCAGCGTTTGTTATTGCCATTATCTAAGTTGTTAATGAATATTGTAAATAACTGAGGGCTCAGGACAGATCCCTGGGGGATACCACTAGTCACAGCCACCCAATTATCATTGGAGGCAGCGCAGAGGAGGTTTACAGGGATGATCCTGGATAAGGAGCAATGGCAAATGAGGAAAAATTAAACAGGATGGGTCTGTACTTCTTGGAGTTCTGAAGAATGAGAGTTGATATGATTGAAACATATTTGGCAGGACACTTCCACTCATGGGAGAATGTAGGACCAGAAGGCATAATCACAAAATAAAAGGAAGAGAGATTTGAGAAGAATTTCTTTTCTCAAAGGTTTCTGAACCTTTGGATTTCTTTACCCAATGGGTAAATATTGACAGCTTCAAGTTTTTAAATAAGCAGATCACCAACAACCTGTTCCAGTCTCTCCATGCCGATACTATAGTTAAGAAAACCCATCAATGCCTCTACTTTCTCAGAAGACTAAAGACATTTGGCATGTCAGCTATAAGTCTCACCAACTTCTACAGTGCACAAGAAACAATACTTTTCACCGTATGCTAATACATGTGACAATAATAAATCAAATCAAAGTCCAGGAAAGGGTGGAGACTGAGTCCTGAACTTTTTCAACGGGGAGATCAATAAGTTTTTAATCCATCAGGCAATTAAGGATTATGGAGATTAGGCAGCAAGGTGGCTTAATGAATGTTAGATTAATCAGAATCTTATTAAATGGTGGAGCAGGCTTGAAGGGCTGAATGGCCTCCTCATGTTCTTACTTCTTATGGCCTGATGATTCATTATTATTATTTGTGTAGGTGCAGAAACCACCTCCGTTATGCGGTCCTTGATAGTTTGAGGCAGTTGCACTGCATTGTGACCCTTTTTTTGGTTCTATCTTCAGCTGGAGTCTTCCTGCGTTTCCATCTACTACGCACTGAACATTGTAATCAAGCTGCAGACACAACAACGTGTACAGGCATCCATTGATCGTCTGCACGCAGAAGACATCAGCAGCCACGTTATCTACTGGGCATCAGGCGAGACTCTCATCCTTTTCCTGGTGACTGTTGGCCAGGTCATCATCCTGAAGAGATTCTTCACCGACAAGAGGGCCAATGCGAGCGTGGCTACCACCTAATTTCTAATGTCTATTGGCAGTTGTAAGCTAGTCACTCAGCATTGCCTGTGTGTGTGCAACATTACTGTAGTGTGGTTATTGTCCTAACAATCAACCTGCAGTGTGGTCAAAGAGCAGCTGAAAGAAGTAAAGTCAGACCTCCCCCTCCCCAAACTAAACTTCCTCGTTAGCAAACATTTGTAGAGAGATGCTTGTACCTGTGTCTCGCAGTCACCCCCTCTTACTATGAATTACCATGAATGGGTGGCATGACAGCACAGTGATTAGCACTGCTGCCTCACAGCACCGGGGATCCAAGTTCGATTCCCAGCTCGGGTCACTGTCTGTGCAGACTTTGCACATTCTCCCCATGTCTGTGTGGGTTTCCTCCCACAGTCCAAAAGATGTGCTAGTTAGGTGCATTTGCCATGTTAAATTCTCTCTCAGTGTACCTGAACAGGCACTGGAGTGTGTGACAACTGGAAGGATTTTCATAGTAACTTCATTGCAGTGTTAATTTAAGTGTACTTGTGATTAATAAATCAGCTTTTAAAGTCTCTCACTTCCTCAAGACAACCCACAACTCGTGAGAATGAAAAAGTTTGCATTGATGTAGCACCTCTCGTGAATTCAGGATGTCCCCCAAAAAGTAATGTGTTAAAGTACTATCAATGTTGGTGGTGACCATATCGCACATGGCAAAATTCCACAAAATAACAAATGAAAGATTTGACCAGTTACTGGGGTGTTGTGTTGGTTTAAGAGGAATCATGATCTGTGGTTTATTCTGCTTCCCTGCCTTAACCTTATGAAGTTAATTAAGTAGGTGCTGATCAACACAAATACAGGTATTTTTCCTCAGCAGAGATTAGGTCTACACACTTCCTCTTCCAAAGAATACTGTTGAATGGGGGAAGTTTGGATTCCACTAAACAGGATCTGCTGATGATGTAACAAGTTTGGTGTGGTCCAATAGGTTTATCTTCCTCTTTGTCACTGAAAGAATTAATTTTTCTTGGTGCTCCGATTGTAGGGACTGGACTGTGTTTGCTAAGCTTCATCCATAGAAGAAAAACTTGCATTTATATGGCACTTCATGATATCCTAAAGCACTTCATAACCATTGAAGTACTTTTGAAGTATTATTGCTGCTGTAATGCAGCCAACTTTAACACAGCAAGCTCCCACAAGCAGCACAAAATCCCTGCAGTACAGAAGGAAACCATTTGGTCCATTAAGTCTGCACCGATCACAATCCCACCAAGGATCTATTCCTGTGATCCCAAACATTTACTAATCCCCCTGACACTTAGCATGGCCAATCAACCTAAACCACACAACTTTGGACTAATGACTAGATAGTCTGTTTTTAGGTATTAGTTAAGAAATAAATGTTGGCCAGGACACCAGAAAGAAACACCCACTTTTCTTTGAGTGATATCGTAGAATCCTTTGCATCCATCCCAGAGACAGCAGACTGGATCCGCAGTTGGGCACATCACCCAAAAGAGGGCACCTCAGCCAGTACAGTACTCCCTCAGTAATAGATCTCTGGAAAATGTGGAGTCATACCACAGTATGAGTCAACCCATTCACCAAAAATATTAGGTAGCACTTTCTGGAGAGTAAGGAAGTTGGAGGGAGGTGGCCTCAAAGAATTAATGATCGCATTCCAAGTTGATGTGGTTGGAACTTAATAATGGCTTCAACCTCCGAGACTCGGTTCCAGCTGCTCCAAAGTCTTAACAGATCACGAGCCACCGTTAATGACACTGTTGAACAAAATGATTTAGCTGTAACGTCCTCGCTAGAAATCAAAACCCCTTCTTGTTAAATGTTTACATTTTCAAGTCAATCCAAACAGGGTGATATGTTCTTTGGGTTATGATACTCACGAGGACACATGGGACTTTTGCATGAACACATAGCAGCATGGCTAGTACAGAAATCAGGACATTCTGTTCCAATGCTGCGTACTAAACTGGATTTGTTTAGGCAGTGAGGCAATGATTACTGTGGAGACAGTAGTGGGTTTCTTGAAGCACTGATCAAAGATGTTGAAATCCATCCTAGAAATGGGACCCTCGTGAATCTCCATCTTGTTAATTCTACTGACATGAGAGTCTCCAGTCAGCAATCTTTACACTGTATTTGTTTAACTATTACCTGTGACAGAATAGCTAGAGATAAGAGTTAACTCTCCCAGTACTCAGAGCTGAAATATAAGGTCACTGAGAGGCAGGAACCAGCCAACTGGTTACTTGAAGTTGCAGCAAAGCAGCCGGTGTTAAGTTTGCTCACAGACTTTCCCATGTTCATTCCCTCCTGCAGTGTGGTTGGGAGCCCACTGCTCTCCCACCCTCACCTCAAGTTGGTACAGCTATGGACTCACCATGAGGGCATTACTTTGAATCAGAATCTTTCACTGATGAAGAGGATTTCCTCCAACAGTCCAAAGATAGATAGGATTGGCCATGGTAAATTGCACCTCAGTGTCCCAAGATGTGTAGGTTGGGGGAGGGGGGAAATTAGTGAGGTAAATAGTGGCGTCGTGAGGAGAGGAGTTGGGTAAGATGCTCTGTTGGAGAGTCGATGCAGACTGAATGGGTAGCGGTTTGATGATTCTAAGACATCAGAGAGCTGACGGCAGCTATATCACTACGAACACCGCACAACCTCTGCTCTTAGAAGCAACAACCAGTCGGTAAAACAAAAGCTCCTCCAGCATTTATCCTCCCACCAGCAACTTCAGTGGCAAAGAGGGCAAATGCAGTGGCCAGTGAATTGGAATCAGGGATTGACACCCGGCTTCATACAGCACCCACCCTTCAATCTCGACTGAGAGAGCAGCAGCAAACCTACATTAACCACCCGCCTCTCCCCACTGCATTCTGCTAAGAAGTAACTGAGTTTATTACGCCAGGATGGGATTAAGGTCCACAAAAGTTCTGTACTTGGTCAAATTCTTTGCCAGTGCTAATTGCACAATAAGTGATTGTGGGACCAGAATGGTGCTCAGCCCTATCCCTATAAATCCACCTATTTACCCCACTAATCCTGCTAACCGACACATCTTGGGACCCTAAGGGGCAATTTACCGTGGCCAATCCACCCAAACCTGTGTTGGACAATAAGAGATTGTAGGACCAGATTGGCACCTGGGTAGGGGAGGAAACCCCTAGGGGAGGGACCCAGCAAGTGTCAGCACCTTCAGAAGTTTGTATAAGGGGTTAATCAAAGGTATCAGTTCTCCATATTAAGTAAACTCGGAGCTCTTTCCAATTGCTTGTGACGCACAGATTTATTGAAGGGCTGTGCAGATCAGAAGGTTGTGCGATAACTATTGTCATTTTGATTCTGTCAATCATTGTACTTTTTTTTCTCTCGTGACCTCACCACACTGAATAAAAGTTAAATTTAATGATTGACTCATTCTGGCTGAAGTTTGATTTCCATGTTGAGTCTGGAATGCTCCAGGGCTGACTCATAGGGCCACCTAGCTTTAAAAAAAATAAATAAATGGGGAAAGAGACAAAGCTTCTCCTTCAGAAAATGAGTTGAAATGGAACACAAGCCTCCCTGGTGGTATCACTGGGTGAGCAGCTCAGGTAGAACACAGCCTGAAGTTCAACACTGATCTAGACCTTTGATCCCAACTGTCCACTAGGTTCGCGGAGGGAAGAATTAGCATATTCTGATGTGCCCTCCATCCCCCATTCCCACCATGTTAAAAAAAATCTTATCAACAGCATCTTATAGATAGAATTTGCATTTATATAGAATCTTATCATTAACAACCAAGCAACATTTTTCTTTGGAATGCAATCATTATTGTATGCAGGCGAACACAGTGGCCAAGCAAGCAGTAATGGAGATAATTATCCTTCTATTTTGATGGTGTTGGTTAAGTGAGGGACAGGAATCTGTCCCACATTCAGACAGGCCACGGAGACACTGGGATGTGTGGCCTGGACAGAGGGATGAGTCGCGCAGCCGCAACTCCCCGGGGCGATGTGAGGAGGAAAAGTGAGAGCTTCACCCCTGCGTGTTAACATTCCACTCACTCCTCGGGAAAGAAAATGCACAATTTGCTTCAAATTGTGCCCCTGCTGTCCCCAGGTTACGTGCAAACATTGCTATTTTGGAGGAAGATGCAGTAGCCAATTTGCATGCGGCAAGATTCCCTGTCCCCAAAAAAATTACAGCATAAAAGACATTCCAGAAATGATGGGGAACCAAGAGTCTTAGTACACAGTAAAAGAAAAGTAATTATTAATGAGACAGATTGGCTGGGATCTGACAATGGAAATCCGAAAGGGATCTGCAAACATTGTGGATGGATTGGCGTTCATTTTCAGAATTCCTTAGACTCTAGAACTGTTCCCAAGGATAGGGGGATAGCAAATGTAATTCCATCCCCCCTCCCATTTATGAAAGGAGGAAGAAAGCTGTGAACTTTAGGCTGCTTATTAACATTAGCAGTTGGCAAAGGTTGGTGCATCTTTGGCATTCTCTACCCAGAAAAATAGTCATGCAGTATATTCCAGACAAAGGTTGATTTGATTTTTGATAATTAAGGGATATGGTGAGGGAGGTATTGCAGAAAAGGTGGAATTGAGGCAGAAGATCAGCCAGGATCTTGTTGGAGATCAGCTGATGAATGAGCAAAGCTCTGAAAGCTCGTGATTATAAATAAACTTGTTGAACTTTAACCTGGTGTTGTGAGACATCTTACGATCTTGTTGAGTGGTGGAGGTGGCTCGAGATGGCCAGATGACCAACTCCTGCTCCTCTTACCTTCTAGCATCCCGATTCACTAATGTCCTTGAGGGAAGGAAATCTGCTGTCCTTATCTGGTCGGGCCTACCTGTGTTTCTAGAGCCACAGCAGTGTGGTTGACTCTCAACTGTCCTCTGAAATGGTCTGGCAAATCATTTCAGTTCAAGGGCAACCAGGGATGGGCAATAAATGCTGACCCAGCCAGCAACGCCCGTGCCCCACAAATGAATGAAATAAAACTGGCTAAAAGTCAGGAGTTGGGGATGAGTGGAGTACAGCTATTACTCAAACTTTGTTTAATCTGGACTGGAGCCACAATACAGACATGCAATAACACCCTGAAACATTTCATCAAAGTCGCAGGTTTTTCCGGAAAGGAAGACAAAAGATGAACAATGACCACTTCACCTCCTGGAAGTCTCCAATACTCTAACTCCTATCACAGTCTCTGATTCCACTTTGAACACAGAAACTCCTATCTTTATTACTTGCCCCTGGTAGGATTAATCCAAAACACTCTACTGTCTTTATAGGGCAGGGATGAGGAGAAATTTCTTCATCCAGAGAGTGGCGAGCCTGTGGAATTCACTACCCATAGAAAGTAGTTGAGGCCAAAACATTGAATGTTTTCAAGAAGCAGTTAGATATAGTACATGAGGCAAAAGCGATCAAAGAATATGGGGAAGGCGGGATCAGACTATTGAATTGGATGATCAGCCATGATCATAATGAATAGCACAGTAGGTTCAAAAGGCTGAATGGTCTACTCCTGCTCTTATTTTAGAACATTACAGCACAGTACAGGCCCCTCAGCCCTCAATGAGATTATTTTCTATGTCTTTTCTTCTTTAAGATTTCTGATCAATTTTAGATTTGCTTTGCACTGATTTCAAATTGACATTGATTTTGATTTCTCCCCCGTCTGTACTGCTTTAATAGGAACCTGGTCTCGGCTCCAAAGCTGTGCTTTCACAGCTTCTTCACACTTGGTGAGAGACAAAGAATAAACAGGTAACTTCATGAGACTGCCCAAACTAGGGCAACGGTCCCCACTAGTCCACACTGCTATAATTACCTTTGAAGAAATCTGCAGTACCAAGGGGATGATGTAGAGATGCCGGCGTTGGACTGGGGTAGACACAGGTGCAATCTTTGTGCCTTCCAGCAGATGGAGCATTGCATTCAGTCAACAACAGGCACACCATGAACAGGCAAGGGTATAGAGGGACACAGGTGGTTTGGTCTCAATAAGACAATGTAATCGACGCAGGATTAGTGGACCGGAGGGTCTGTTCCTGTGCTGTCCTGTTCTTTGCTCTTTGACTAACTGGATGCTTCCTCCAGTGGGACAGGTAGAGTTTAGGATGTAGAATAGAATAGTAGAATATTCTTGTGAGTTTACATTTCAAGATTGGCAGACTGCATCCCTTTTCCTTGGGAAAACAAAAGGCTAAGGGGGGAAGGGGGGTTCACCTAATAAAGGATTTTAAATTCTGAAAGGTTGTGAGAGAGTGGATACAAAGAAAACGCTTCCTCTTGTGGAGAAGGGCTTAACTAGAGATCATTGGGGTAAGACAGACTCCAGGAATTCCAATACAAAATTCAGAAGAAATCTCTTCAGACAAAGAACTGAGAGTGTGGAACCCAGTGCACGCGGAGTGAGGAAATAGAGGTTGGTGGATTTAGATGAGGATGGGAGGAGGCTCAAATGGAACATAAACACCAGCCTGGATGGTAGGAAAGAATCACCTGTTTTCTGTGCTGTATATCTCACATAGAATGGCCAGAGATTTTGACAGAATTAGTAAACGCATTGTTTCACACTGTTCATAGACAGAATCCAGCATAGCAGAGTGCAAAGTGCTTCAAGTGGAAGAGGTTGAATTTAAATGAGTTAATCTTGGTATGGGAGTTCCTATCACTGACAGAAGGTGCCTGGTTAGGTGTGTTGGTTGCCAGTACTGACATTCTCCTCCCATATCCTGAGAAGCATAAAATACACACACAGACACAGACACAGACACACACACAGACACAGACACACACTCTCTCTCTTACAAAACACATACCTGCACACTCTCACTTTCTTACACACATATATATATGCACACATTCTCACACAAACACATATTTACACACACTCACTTTCTTAGCACACTTACATACACAGTCTCACAAACACATTCTCACGCGTGCACATTTCTTACACACATATATATGCAAGCACACACACACACTCTCACAAACACATAGTGCGTGTGTGTGTGAGACTTTCTTACACACATATACAAAACCACAACATATACACATTCCTTCACAAAAACATATCCACACACACTCTGGCTTTCTCACACACATATACACAAGCGCACACATTCACACAAGCATAGACATTCTCACATGCACGTACTCTCACATGCATTCACGCAAGCATGCACTCTCACAAAAGCACATACATATATACACAAACACATACATATGTAAACATACAAATATACACAGACACACAGATACACACATATATACACACAAATACATATATACAAACATATATATAAACACACAAAAATGTGTACATACAAACATACACAAAGGTCTTTAAGAAAGAATCTAATAAGAGTTTTTGCAATCTATTCCAGATTAGTTAACACGGATCAGACCGGGAATGGCAGGTAGTCCCTAATTTCCCCTGTCACCATGATCCATGTTAAGCTAGCAGAAATCACCTAGGACAATAGTAAATTCACCACAATTGTCCCAAATGCCTGAGCTAAGGACAGACGTGGTGGAGAGGTGGATAACTAAGCAGGCAATGTTTCTGCTGTTGATTGCAGAAGAAGATGTAGGATTGTAGAGGGGAGGCAAGGATAGCATCGACTGTGACACCCTTACAATCTTGGGTCACATGTCACAAATGGTCACATGAACTTGAAGACCAGTGGAACTGCAATTCAGCGAAGAGCCAAGAGAAAACTGGAGCTGGGGAGAAAAATAAAATGATGCAGTGCAGTTTTGTGATACTCATAATAGCAGATATCACTCCTTGTTCATGGGACATATGAAAATCAGAGTTCCTCTTCCTAAACTGGCAATGCTGTTTTATTCACTAATATCGATTCTCAAATCGATTCACTATCTCCACTTTGCGTCCCTGTTTGAGATGAAGTTCCCATGTTTTGTCCACGAGTTTAAAAAGTTCCATAGCCGCTTTTGCATCTTCAACAGAGGAGTGTCCTCTGTAGCTGTCCTATGAAAGAAAGGAAAAAGCGAAGCTGTCACTGGAGGCCAAAAAATGGAAAGTGTCACGTTAGTGCTGTCAAAGTTACCATTTACTGAGACAAGGGTTCAGACACTTCATCGAGGAAGTTCCACTCTGAGCCAGACCCAATGGCTGGAATTTTCCAGAAACCCCCTCCCTGCAACAGAAGCTGTTCGCCATTGGCCATCCCCAAAGTCAAAGGCAATTTGCTTGGCTCACCTGTCAGGGAACCTACGATAGAGATCAACTTTGGCAGGACTGGATGATCCTGTAGGTGTGAAGAGCTGGAAAATCCCACCCAATCTAGATCTGACTTGGCTGAGTGTAATAGAGTCATAGAACCTTAGAGGTTTACAGCATGGAAACAGGCCCTTGGGCCCAATTTCTTCATGCAGCCCTTTTTTTTAACTACTAAGCTCATCCCAATTGCCCACATTTGTCCCTCTATACCTACCTTATCCACATAACTGTCTCAATGCTTTCTAAAACACAAAATTGTACCCATCTTTATTACTATTTCTGGCAGCTTGTTTCAGACACTCACCACCCTCTGTGTGAAAAAATTGTTCCTCTGGACATTTTTGTATCTCTCCCTTCTCTTCTTACATCTATGTTCTATCATTTTGGACTCCCTACCTTTGAGAAAAGATGTTGATTATCTAACTGATTTATGCCCTCATTATTTTATGAATCTTTATAAGATTACCCCTAAGATGAGATGACATAATATAGAGAGAGGGCTTTACTCTGTGTCTAATCTCCACCGAGGAGATGGTAGTGTAACGTAATGTTACTGGACCAGCAATTCCAAGGCTCAGGCTAATGCTCTGGCAGGACTGGTTAAAATCTGGAATTGAAAACTAGTCTCAGTAATGTTGACCACAAAGCATATCATCAATTGTTGTAAAAACCCATCTGGTTCATTAATATCCTTAAGGGAAGGAAATTTGTCATCCTTATCCGTCTGGCCTACGTGTGACTCCAGGCCCACATCAATGTGGTTGATCTTAACTGCCTTTTGAAATGGCCTAGCAAACCATTCAGTTCAAGCGCAATCAGGGATGAGCAATAAATGCCGGCCCAGCCAACAACACTTGCCTCCCATGAATGACTTAAACAAAAGTGAAGATTAATGCTGTACATACTCTGATCAAAGTATTGTGACACAGTGGTTAGCACTGGTTAAGGTTCAGGGAAATGACTGAATTCTCACCCAAATACAACACAATGGCACAGTGGTTAGCATTACTGCCTCACAACACCAGGGACTAAGGTTCGATTTCTGGCTTGGGTCACTTGTGCCTTCGTCGAAAGCTAGCAGATTTACAATCAAATAAATCGGTTGGATTTAAAATTGGTGTTGCCAGGCTCTTACTGAGTTTACCCCAGTCCAACGCCGGCATCTCTACATCTTGGGTCACTATCTGTGCAGAGTCTGCACATTCTCTCCGTCTCTGCGTGAATTTCCTCCAGGTGTATCACTAACATGCTGGTTAGGTGCATTGGCTGTGCTAAATTCTGCCTCAGTGTATCCAAACATGTGCCGGAGTGTGGAGATAGCAGATTTTCACAGTAACTTAATGTAAGCCTACTTGTGACACTAATAAATAAACTTCATACTGCAGTTCAAAGTGTTTACAATAACTAAAGTTCCTATAACAAAGGTTTATAATCTGTTCAGATGTGTTGCTACACATCTGAGGCATTTTGAAGATAAGCATTCCATACACCAACAACAACAGATTAAGGCAGCTTCTCTTAAAAGCAAATAAAGACAGAAAGGGCCTCTAAAAGGGGCAAGCCACTCAGTTCAAGGTCAATTAGGAATGAGCAACAAATGCTGGTTTTGTCAGCGATGCCCACATCTCATGGAAGAGTATTATTTTTAAAAACTGTGCCTGACCTGAAAGTACTTTATGTTGATGCTAGGTATTCTTTGTGTGAATATGTTCCTTTCTTGAATACTAATCTGCCTTACTGAGGAAAAATCTCTCACCATCAAGAGTTCAAACAGTAGGAAAAGAGTGTAAAGCTAAAAACCATTAAACGACGATGTACTTTACACCCTAGAACTCCCACCCTAACAGCATTGTCAATGTAGCTACATCACATGAAGAGAACGCGAGTGAGAAAAAGAGAATAAGAGAAACAGAGAAAGACAGAGATGGGACGCCACTGTGCTTAGCAGTGCTGCCTCACAGCTCCCAAAGGGTCTGGGTTCAATTCCCAGCTTGGATCACAGTCTGTGACGAGTTTGCACATTCTCCCCATGACTGCATGGGTTTCCTCCCACAGTCCAAAGATGTGTGAGTTAGGTTGATTGGCCATGCTCAATTGCCTCTTAATGTTCCTGGATGTGTAGGTTAGGGGGATTAGTGAGGTAAATATGTGAGGTTATGGGGATAAGGCCTAGATGGGATTATTGTCAGTGCAGATTCAATGGGTTGAATAGCCTCCTTCTGCACCCACAACTTTCTCCAGGTTTTTATGATTCTATGAATGAGAGAGGAGAGAGAGAAAGGAAGAGTATTAAGCTTGTGGCAGAATGCAAGGTACAGAATTTACATCTGGGACAAAGCTAAAGCATTGCCTCGGGAGAAGGAATAAGACAAACAGACTTCCTTATTAATGACGGATCCAAGGAATGATGGAGCTTCCTCTTACAAAACACAAGCAAGATTAGAATAAGGAATGAATCAAAAGTTAGTGATTTGTTGATATCAAGTTTGAGTGGAAGGGGTAGACTGAGGAAGACTAGAGTTTTATGATTCTAGGAATGAGTGAACTTGGAGAGGGGGCAGTGTAGTGTTTGAAGTGAACAGTAACAGGATTGGAGGAAGGCTGTTCAGTGTATCTGACTGCCTATCATACACAGCCCATTTACCTGTATCCTTTTCCCCAATAAAGTCTGGCAGAGGATTTTCAATGAAGCCCGCCTGTCAGTCTTCAGTTTTGCCATTGTGATCAGTAACCGGCATGATGATGTGTCCCGTATGGCATAATCAGAGATGTTGGTTTTCAGGACCCGGAAGTCGGATCTCGGATCGTGACCCACGATAATTTTCCCTTGTAGAATCTTCAAAATCTGAATGGAATTGGTGAACAATTCATTAGGCAAATGTGTATTTAAATAGCACCAATAGTCATCTCAAGGGTCTTCCTAATCAATTAAATAATCTCCGAATTATGATCCCTGTTGTTATGTGGGCAGTTGTGATAGGGACAAGATCCACAGGCAACTTGCTCAGGGCAAGATCTGCCTTTCAGGAAAGACTAAAGAGGCTAAGATTCATTTCTGTGGAAAAAAGACTGACGGGTTTGCTGATTGATGTTTTAAGATTATGGAAGGGTTCAAAAGTACAAATGTAGGAAAAATATGAGTGAGATCAGAGCTAGGTGTCATAGGGCAGCACAATGGCAGAGTGGTTAGCATTGCTGCCTCACAGCGCCAGGGACCCAGATTCGATTCCCGGCTTGGGTTACTGTCTGTGCCGAGTTGCATACTTTCCTCGCGTCTGAGTGGACTTCCTCCGGGTGCTCCGGTTTCCTTCCACAATCTGAAAAATGTGTAGGTTAGGTGGATTGGCCTTGTTAAATTACCTCTTAGTGTCGGGGGATTAGCTGGGGAAATAGGGCCTGGGTGGGATTGTGGTTGGTGCAGACTCGATGGGCTGAACAGCCCATTTTACATGGTTTCTATGAAATGTTTTTGTAAAACGGAGACCTTACTCCAAGTGTGGTCTAACCAACAAGCGCTCTCTCTGTACATCTCCAAATCATCAGGTTTGACAAATTTTATTCTTGTGCCACACACTTTTCCATCAAAAATTACATTGAAATTATTCCTACTTTCTAACAAACTACAGACTTTCAAAACCAAATCTTGTCCTTTCTAAGCCCACTTCCTGTTCTATTTAACCTTGGTGATAAGCCATACTCTGAATTGAAACATCCATCTTTTTCCAAATATTAAATACCCAGCAAATTATAAACCCCATTTTCCTTCCCCCTTTTTGCTTTTCCACTTTCTCCCTTTCTCTCTTGACGGTGCCAAGTCATAGAGTCGAGCAGAACAGTAGGAGACCATTCAGCCCATCAGAACTGTGCCTTTTGGGTATAAAATGTAACTATAGTTGGTCATGCCATTTATCACATCCTGTTGGCTGTTGATCATGGGTAAGCTTAGTCAATACATCCTACAGGTACACAGAGTGTGGGAGGATGGGGTTGTCATGGCTAAGCCCAAACCTGACCTCTACGCACATAGACACCTTTGCATGTCCAGTAAAGCAATCAGAAGTATAAATCCTCATGATTATTTCCAGTTCTGAGATCTGGCTGTTCAACCAGTCTTGGGGACGTGTGCTATTCATTGCATGTTGTGACTATTCTTTGGATAAAATTAGTGAGGTGAAAATTGTGAGCAGCAGATGCGTGGGAACAACACCACCCACATATTCCCCTCCAGGAAGCTTTTGCACATTCTCCCCATGTCTGTGTGGGCTTCCTGTGCTTTCCTCCCACAATCCAAAGATGTGCAGGTAAAGTTGATTGGCCAGCCTAAATTGACTCTAGTGTGACAAGTGGTGTTCCTCAGGGATCAGTGCTGGGACCTATGCTGTTTGTAATATATATAAATGATTTGGAGGAAAATGTAACTGGTTTCATTAATAAGTTTGCAGACGACACAAACGTTGGTGGATTTGTGGATAGCAATGAGGACAATTAGAGGATACAGCAGGATATAGATCAGTTGGAGACTTGAGCAGAGAGATGGCCAATGGAGTCTAATCCGGGCAAATGTGAGGTAATGCATTTTGGAAGGTCTAATACAGATAGGAGATATACAGTAAATGGCAGAACTCTTAAGAGTATTGATAGGCAAAGGGGTCTGGGTGTACAAGTACACAGGTGACTGAAAGTGGGAACGCAGGTGGAGAAGGTAGTCAAGAAGGCATACAGCATGCTTGCCTTCATTGGCCGGGGTATTGACTTTAAAAATTGGCAAGTCATGTTGCAGCTTTATAGAATCTTAGCTGGGCTGCACTTGGAATATCGTATTCAATTCTATATATGTCCTGTTTGTGAATACAACTCCTCACTCACGTGAAAAAGGAGCAATACTCCGAAAGCTTGAGCTATCAATAAACCTGTTGACTTTAACCTGGTGTTGTGAGACAACACCACTGTCATAGTCCTCCATTCAGAAACACACCCTTCCACTGTACCCTCTGTCTTCTATGACCAAGCAAGTGCTATATCCACCTTGCCAGCTCACTTATGATCCCATGCCACTTCATTTTCTGCACCAGTCTGCCATGAGGGACCTTGTCAAAGGCCTTACTGAAGTCATGTAAACAACATTCGCTGCCCTACCCATATCAATCATCTTTTTCACTTCCTCAAAAAGCTTAATCAAATTAGTGAGATATAACCTCTCCTTCACAAAACCATGCTGCCTCTCATTAATATATCTACTTATTTCCAAGTGGGAGTAAATCTTATCTCGAAGAATCCTCTCCAATAATTTCACTACCACTGACGCAAGGCTCACTGGCCAGTAATTACCTGGATTATTCTTGCTACCCTTCTTAAACAAAAGGAACAACATTGACTATTCTCCAATCCTTTGGGATCTCCCCTGTAAAAGTCTCACAACACCAGGTTAAAGTCCAACAGGTTTACTTGGTAGCAAAAGCCACTAGCTTTCACAGCATTGCTCCTTCATCAAGTAAGTGGGCGTTCTGTTCACAAACAGGACATATAAAGACACAAACTCAATTTACAAAACAATGGCTGGAATGTGAGTCTTTACAGGTAATCAAGTCTTAAAGGTACAGACAATGTGAGTGGAGAGAGCTTTTAGCACAGGTTAAAGAGGTGTGTATTATCTCCAGCCAGGATAGTTAGTGAGATTTTGCAAGTCCAGGCAAGTCATGGGGGTTACACATAGTGTGACATGAACTCAAGATCCCAATTGAGGCTGTCTGTCCACATGTGTGTGGAACTTGGCTACCACTCTCTGCTCAGCGACTCTGCATTGTCCTGTGTTGTGAAGGCCGCCTTGGAGAATGTTTACCCGAAGATCGGAAGCTGAATGCCCCTGACCTCCTCTGTAGCCAGTGAGGATACAAAGATTTCTTTCAAGGCCCCAACCTACACACCTTTGGGCCCTGGGAGGAAACCAAAGCACCCGGAAGAAAGTTACAGGGAGAGTGTGCAAACTCCACACAACAGTCGCAATCTCCAAATCCTTGACTTTACTCAGGTGAGTGAGCAAACGTTTATACACAGCAGTGACTATACGGTCAAAAACAACCCTCTGGGACACAAGCATCATTCCCCCACCACTCTCCTTCCGAACTGTAATCTACATTTCTTTATTTGAGACATGATTTACATAAATCTGATTCCCCACCCCCCCCCCCCCCCCCCCAACAACCAGGTTAAATCTCGGTGTCACCTTGCTGGATACACTGGGAAGTTACCCCCGTTCCCCCATCACTCCCCCCACCCCACTCCCCAGTAACGGAGTTAAGCCACAAGTTTCCGGCTCCAAGTGTGTATTCGCATCAGTTTCATTACATCCTGCTGGCAGTTTCTTTCTCACAATCTCTTCCCTTCCCGGAAAAATGAGAGGATATATAAACACGTACGTAGCACCCGAATAATGTGTTGTCATTGCCGCAGGGAAACCGAAACTGAAACTTGACCGTACTCCTCTTAGTTTTCATTTTTTAAAACATGTAGTATTTCCAACCCGCCCCCCCCCGGCTTTCATGGGAATGTCTCCTACTGCTGTCCGGATGGTTACGGCGTTTTTCTTAGGTTCCCATTACATTTAATTCTTCTGCCCACCACCCCCTTCCCTCCCCCCCCCCCCCCCCCCCCCCACCCCCACCACCACCTCATTGTCCAATAACAACATTTGCCCTCATCTGTCCACATTTCCTGGTCTATCCTGGACCCCTGACTTGGCTGGAAGCCTCCCATCCTTTGAGTTATCAGAAAACTCTTCCCCCCCCCCCCCACCACCTTCAGCGTCCCATCATCATGAACCAATTCCCTTTACAAACTCGGAAGCATCTAAAACCCATACACAGCGCCACCTGAGCTACGATTCCCCTTATTTCCTCCTCTATAATTTCAGTAAACTTTTGCTTTATTAAGTTTTGCTGATGTCAGTAAACTTTTTTTTTGGCAATCGAGTCTTCACTGGGGAAAGAGGGGGGGGGTTGGTGTGGTGGTTTTCGGTTTGTTCTTTCCTTTAAAAGGATGATTTCCCTTTAAGGACAGGAGTTGTAAAGCACTCCAGGGAAGTCTGACAGGGTCTGTAGGAGCGCACGGTTTAAATAAGATGACAAGATTGTGGCTTACCTCTTCCCTGGCGACAAGATAAGGCAAAGCATTAACCATGTCTAATGGGCGAATTCCGCTCACAGGGGTCCTGAAATCGGTTATCCTCCCATCTGGTTTGATGAATTTGTCATAGATCACTGACCCACTGTAGTCCACAATGCTGCAGCGTGCCAACCCACTCTCAAAGCCATTGGGGCCAAGTCCCACCATCTCACAATCAATGGCAACGTACTTGGAATTGTCTACCATCTTTCAGTCCGGGCTTGTGTGCGGCCAGTTTTCCTGCCCCCCTCTCGCAAACTGTAGCCAACTCAAAATGAAATAGCGAAACGTTGCTTCCTCCTTTATACACTTCCTCATCCAGCTCGTTGAGTTCAATGGCGCCACCTTTGTACAGAGTACCTTGCCTGCATTCACAAGAGAGAGAGAGAGAGAATGGGAAAACACAACAGAAACACAACTTCAACAGAGTGGCTTTAAACCTCGTGTCTCCCACTTCCTGCTTTGTGTCAGGTCAATTGCACAGCAACAAGAGTTGCACTCACACCCCCAGAGCGCCCATCATTACACTTCTGTTTTTAGAATCCCCACAACGCAGAAGGAGGCTGTTTGGCCCATCGACTCTGCGCTGACCACAATTCCATTCAGGCCCTATTCCCACAACCTCATTCATTTACCCTGCTAGATCCTTGACACTAGTATGGTCAATCAACCTAACCCGCACATCTTTGGATTGTGGGAGGAAACTGTAGCACCCAGATGAAACCCTATGCTGACATCAGGAGAATATGCAGACTCCACACAGACAGTGAGCCGGGAATTGAACCTAAGACTCTGGCACTGTGAGGCAGCTAACCACTGTGCCACCATGTCACCCACTTTTTTTTCCCACACTGTTGCAATGGTTCTGCATTTCGCAATCACGCACACAGAATTTAAACACGTATTCTTGTTTTTATTTGATTGCAGAGGCCAAGGGCAGAATTCTCCCCCTCCCAAGAAAGCCAAGCTGACTTGACAAACACTAGCCTCTAACATCAGGTTCCTGCTCTTTTGAGTCACTGGATTTAAGCAGAAGTGCTTTCCTCCAGCCTCCCCAACCCAAAGGGTTGCTTAGCTCCATCCCTCTGAAATACTGACATATGGGCACACATAGTCTTAAGGCCATTCTGTAGATGCCAGATAATCTGGACATCATTTATCTCAGTATATTGGGGTTCTGACAAAGGGCATCATCCCAGAAGAAAACCCTACCTTCCTACTTGTTAGCACGGTGGTACAGTGGTTAGTACTGCTGCTTCACAGAAACATGGACCAAGACTCGATTCCTGGCTTGGGTCACTGTCTGTGCAGAATCTGCATGTTCTCCCCATCTTCTGTATGGGTTTCCTCTCGCAGTCCAACAGACGTGCCAGTTAGGTACATTGGCTATGCTAAATTTTCCCTCAGTTCACCCAAACAGGTGCCGGAGTGTGGTGACTGGAGGATTTTCACAGTAACTTCACTGCAGTGTTAAAGTAAGCCGACTTGTGACTAATAGATAAATACATTTTAAATAAATTTAACTTCTAAGTACCAAACTGCTCTATACAGCAATTTTAAAAAAAATCAGTTATTTTATTCTCTTAAAAAAAGGAGGGCAATTTCAAACCCCTTTCTTGTTACATATGCAGCCTGCTTGCCTTTTTCTGAGTGTGTACCCTCGATCTGCTCCCTTGACATGGTTCCACTGCTTGGGGCATTGAATTTAAAAATTGGCAAAGTCATATTGCAACTTTGTAGAAACTTAGACCACACTTTGAATATAGTGTTCAATTCTGGTTGCAACACTACCAGAAGGATGTGGAAGCTTTGGAGAGGGTACAGAAAAGATTTACCAGGATGTTGCCTGGTGTGGAGGGCATTAGCTATGAGAAGAGGTTGGAGAAACTTGGTCTGTTCTCGCTGGAACAACGGGGAAACCTGATAAAAGTCTACAAGATTACAAGGGGCATGGGCAGAGTGGATAGTCAGAAGTTTTATTCCCAGGGTGGAAGAGTCAATTAGTCAGGGGCATAGATTTAAGGAGAGACAAGGTTTGAAGATTTATGAGGCATTTTTTTTTTTTTTTTACAGAGGGTGGTCGGTGCCTGGAACTCGCTGCAGGGGGAATAGTAGAAGCAAATATGATAGCGAGTTTTAAGAGGTGTCCAGACAAATATATGAATAGGATGCGAATAGAGGAATATGGTCCACAGAAAGGTAGGGTTGGGTTTTAGTTCAGATAGGCAGCATGGTTGGCACAAGCTTGGAAGGCTAAAAGGCCTGTTCCTGTGCTGTAATATTCTTTGAAGCACACAGCCTGGGGGCTAAAGTCACATTGTGTGCTGTTACCAGTTCACTGATTAGCACCACTAAGTCAAAATTCCCCCTTGCGTGCAATTTTTATCAGCTGACACACACAATGTCGTAATATAGGCACTAAATATAGCAAAGAATTTTAATCACTGGGATAGGTCTAACGTTCTATGACTGGTCTGTGTAAAGCTCTGACTGAAGGAGTCTGGGATGAGGGAGAATTGTCTTAAAATTAGAACTGAACCATCCTGAGGTGATGTCAGGAAGCACTTGTTTACACTGAGTGGTCGAAATCTGGAACTCTGGTCTCAAAACCAAAACTCATAATTTTTTGTTTGGCAAAATTACAGAACTGAGAGATATTTGGAGTTATGATACAGATCAACCATGATCTAAGTGAATGACAGAATGGGTTTGAGGGATTTAATGGCCTCCTCCTAACTCTTTGTTCTTTGCTTCCTAAGTTTGAGAAACCATTTTGAAAAAATACCTTTGAAATAATTTTTTTTTCAAATCCAGGAAATTTAGTATTTGAGAAAATTATTTTTTAAAAAGAATCTTGACTATTTCAGATAAATTGAATTATTGGCACTGAATAAAATTATGATCCAAATATCACAAAGCTAATTGATTCTTTTGTATTTTAGAAATTGAATCTGATTATTTGAACAAATTTAATGTAACAATGAACTATGTTAAAAAGGAACAATTTTTCCCTCATGCTTGTTATTTGATATATCACCCATATTTTCAACCCAGCCTTGTGGCTCTATCTAAACAACCTTATGAACATATCCCAGCCTGTGGCTGACCCATAGGTCGTTGTGATTCTCTATTCCACAGCTATTTGTTTTTTAAATAGCTTATATTTTTATTTATGGCTTAATTATGATTAATTAATCATTATTAACGGTTAGCACGACTGCCTCATACTGAAACCTGGGTTTGATTCCAGCTTGGATCATTGTCTATGTGGAGCCTACATAGGTTTCTTCCGGGTACTCTGATTTCCTCCCACAGTCCAAAGGTATGCAGTTAAGGTGGATTGGCTATGCTAAATTGCCCTTTACTGTTAGGGAGACTAGCTAGGATAAATGCGTGGCGTTATGGGGATAGGGTCTGAATGGGATTGTAGTTGGTGCAGACTCGATAAGCCAAATGGCCTCCTTCTGCACTGTAGAGATTCTATGACTAGGGAATTTCACAGTAACTTCATTGCAGTGCTAATGTAAGTCTACTTGTGACTAATAAATAAACTTTTTTAAAAAGTTGACCAGTTGTTGGTTACTGGGACTGTAGACACAGGGCTGGAAGAAATGCATGAAAGAGGAAGAGGTGAGCTTTATGGTGAAATTAGCAATCTTGCCATGGACGTGGCTAACGAGGATGCAGATTGTTCAGAGAGCATTCTTAACAATTTGTCTTTTAACAAATGCTCAAATCAGGGAGCCCAACAATCAATGGGGAAATCCAATCACAAGGTGTCAAATGCATGGATTACAATTTTAGTGGTCAAGGAAAAGAGATTAGAGGTGGAGAGCGGAGCCAAAGGCAAAAGATCTTCATCTGTAGGCTAAGCAAACATGCACTGGATACAACTATCTTCCTTTCTCATCTGTACAAATTGTCCTCAGTAGATTAAAAGGACAAGGCCAATGACTTACTTTTATTTACTGGACGAGAATCAACTGTTGACGTGACTGCAATATATCATAAGTCTAACCATTCAATGGTAGTGGTCAGTGCTGGCTGCTGAATATGCTGCGCAAAGCTGGGGAATGCCATGTACCTTGCCAGTGAATGGCTAACGTGACCTGGCATCCTCCAGCAGGAAAATACAATTGTTTAACATTAATTACAACCATTTGCCACAAACAACCAACAGCCTCCATAATCAATCACTCTTTCGGTGTTATCCTATAAACCACTCAATTTAACAAATTCTAACCTCAATTTGTTAAACCATGATTTGAGTATTCAACCACCGGGTTGTTTGCCTCCTTCAGAAATTTCCTGAAAATGTCAGAAATGGAGAGTGGGAAGGCAGCTGCGGAGTGCGAAGGATGATACAGCTAAGGTGAATAATTCGAAGGGATTTAGGGAGGGAGATGAAGAGAAATTAAGTCCAGAACAAGGCAGCATAATCTTAAAAAAAAAGTATGTAGGCCATTTTGGATTGAAAGCAGTAAGCATTCTTTTACACAAAGGATAGGATGCATCCAGAACACTTCCCAGGTGGTGTCAGCAGCCAAGTGACTTTCAAGACTCCGATTATTAGACAAAAACATCAAGGGATATGGAGATGAGCAACTGTGTGGAATTTGCACATTCTCCTCCTATCTGCATGGGTTTCCTCCCACAGTCTAAAGATGTGCGGGTTAGGTTGATTGGCTATGCTAAAATTGCCTTTAGTGTCCTGAGATGTATAGGTTAGAGGGATTAGTGGATAAATATGTAGGGGATATGGGAATAGGACCTGGATGGGATTGTGGTCAGTACAGACTTGATGGGCCAAATGGCCTCTCGGTACTGTAGGGTTTGTATGAACTGAGCTTCAGATGCAGATCAGCCATGACTTAGTGAATGACAAATCAGATTCAAGAGATTAAACGGCCTATTCCCATGTTCTTAAACTAGACTCTCACCTCTGGGATTTACAATCAAATCCAACCTAAACTCATTTGGCTGTAACCAATTAAACTAAGACAAAATAAAAGAGAAACTGCCCTAAATAGAAAAAGATTTCAATTTTAACTCAAAATATCAAACCAAAATGTGATTAAAAGAGTCAATAAGGCTCCCAGTCCCTGCGGTGCCCAACAGGTATGACAAGCCTTTATGGTAACATGGACACTGCATGCTCCTGCTACAAGGACACCTGGTCACAAATGTAGCCAATGGTAGAGGGGCAGAAGCTGAGTGCATCTATTGCAAATGAATTTGGAGAAACATTATTCTAATTACCAATTAGCAAAGTCATGCAGCATTAAAAAAACACTTCATTACCAGCATATGTAACCAGTGAAGAAAGACTCATGTGACATTGAATGGATTTGACTCCATGTACTAGAAGCAAAAACACGGTGACTATCACATCATACCAACCAGCCCCCTTCCAAATTTATGAAGGCAAATTGGCAGTTAGAGACACCAGTGTTAGTGCCACACCACAGGCACTTTACTGCTAGGCAGCACAATGGCTAGCACTATTGTCTCACAGCACCAGGGATTCCCAGCTTGTGTCACTGTGTGGAGTTTGCACGTTCCGTGCCTGCATGGGTTTTCTCCACGTGTTCCAGTTTCCTCCCACAGTTCAAAGTAATGTGGGTTAGGTGTATTGGTCATAATAAATCATCCTAGTGTCAGGGGAACTAGCTAGGGTAAATGCATGGGGTTGTGGGGGTAGGGTCTGGATGAAATTGTGGTTGATGCAAACTCAATGGGCTGAATGGTTTCCTTTTACACTGTAGGATTCTATGATTATTGAAGGATTTTGTTGGACAATGATTTTGAGTTTCTGTTTCTGACCACCAGCATCTAAGATAGAACATGATCCATTTTCTATCTTTATCGCCACAAGCAAAATGACAAGACCCAAATCCCAATTCTAGTACTGATGAAGACAAGTTTTTTCAGGAGCACCTTTGGAGACAGAGGTATAGGAATGTGCATATGCACATGTTGGGGGAAGGGACTGTTGCTAACGAGATTCCAAAAATTGTCTCCACGTTCCAAAAGATTCCCAACTTCTACCAGAGATGGCTGTTTTGGACAAGATCTGCAAATCCATCACCCCCCAACCCCACCAGTCTGCACCTCCTAGGATAATCAATTGGACCCAAGGTAGAGTCAAATCGAATCAAAGCCTGTTGTGGAAAAGAAAGTTGTCTGTAAGCCAACAATAGCATGGTCTGCAAATCAGTATTCAAAACTCTCATCTCAATTCAGATGTAGACAAACTGTGTCTATACAAGTCAGCGCACCTCAAATTCATTCAATGTGAAATACAGAATTAGGGATGCGATTCTATTTAGGAATTCATCATTTTACTGCAGTTTACTTTGCACTACCTGTAGTCTCAAATTAAGTTCTAATATCCACATTTTAACCATGCTACTTGACTTTATGTGCAACGTACATTGGCAGTGGACATCAATAGGATGTGGGTTTTGGACTGCCTTCAAGTGGCAGCTTGCTATATCCGAATGTTTATTGTATCCAAGTTTTTAATGGACAACTCCAAGAACTAAATAGAGTTACAAAGACTACACATAGTTGAAACCAACATACCTGACAGGATAAGAGAGACAACAATCAAATGTTTGAAAATAATTTATTGTCCAATGAACTGCATAGCAAATTCATCCAAAAACATACCAAAATCAGACTGCTTGAATGTGAGAGGCAGGCACAGAGTTAAAGTGGTGAATAGCAAGATTAGGATTTACCTTCAGGAACTCTTGTCACAGAGTGAATGGTCAACATTAATGACCAGTTATTACAGTTGGGGGAGTAATATCACATAAAAAACTCCATAAAATGTAATGATTGCAACTGTGTGGTTCCTTCTGGATGCACAAGCTACGATAGGCCAAATGGTCGTCTTTACCTACTTTCAATTGTTTTTGAAAAGCAATTGTAAACACTTCATTCTCAGAACTCATTCCCTTTCTGTCCTGAAGGCAACAACTCAATCCAGTGTAGGCTGCTGATGCCATGCTTTCCCATGCAAGTGCCTTCTTTCACAAATGAGGCAATTTGTCATCAAGCTCATCAATATTGGGAAGCCTCAGTTCCCACTGCAAACTGAATATCTCCACACTTTTGTTTGATTGAATGGGCGAAGGCGAGGGATCAAGGGAATATTAAAGAGTGGGAACACTAGCTGATGATTGTCATTTTTTAACCCAAGGATGCTGAGATCAAGGGTAATGGTGTGTGTCCCTTCTGCCCTACGCATACCACCGAATTTGGGAACTTCCTGATCTCTCTGGCTCCAACTGAACCACGGAGATTTGACAATGCGGCAAAGAAACAACAATGCAACCTACAAAAGAAAACATCAGAAAACAGGTGCCTTCATGCATTAAACTCTCAGAGCAACAACAAAAAACAAAAACACAACAGAAGAGTACTAGAAATTCTTGTCAATCCAATAACAGGCTGAACAGTGGTAGTTCCAGTTGCCCGAGGAACCTGTTCTGAAATTAATTACACATCATTCCAAACCTGTTTTGTAAATCTTCAACCAACTTTTAACACAAAAAAACAAAGTAGACTGCACTACAATTAAACTGAACATTGAAAAACAACTTTGCAATTTCTGTAGCAGATTTTGCAAACTAAGGACATCATCTTTTGAAATGTAATGTAGAAAATGTGCAGCAAGTTTCTGCAAAGCAAGATCCTACAAAGAGCAATGTGATAATGACCAGTTTATTTGCTGGTTAAGGAATAAATCCTGGTCAGGACACCAAGGTAACGTAACCACCTGTTTTTTTTTAAGAACAGGGTTCATTTGATCTCAAGTCTCTGAATCAGCAGAGTATGGTGCTTAGTTCCTGCATCAGAGACAGAGGTACTCCTCAATGCTTGAGCCACAGCTGACACCCAAAGTGTTTAATTAAGGCAACACATCTCTCAGCAGTGCTTTGAAATTCTTTGCATACAATGAATTATGTGCCATTCAATAGCCACGTTGTAGGCAGCTATGGCAACCATTTTGTGCATAGCCAACAGCCTTAAGACACAGCCTTAAAACTGCTTTTTGTGTCCCACTGCCACCACAACCCACCACCAAACCCTAGAGGCACGTTGACCAGGATATTGCATGAACTTCCCCTGCTCTTCTACAAGCAGAGTAATGGCATCTAACCTTCATCTGAAGCAGGTAGGGCAGTCAAGCCTCAGCACACACAAACATTTCCTCGGTAAAGGACATAACAATAAGTAGGATTGCATAGGAAAGAAAACAGACAGAGGGTGTTGCACAAGAGGAATCTTCATTCCTGTGGGACTAGACTAAAAGAGTCTGCACCTTCAGAAAAGAAAGAATATCGGGACAGGGAAGACAAAGTTTAATTTTTGCCAAATGGTAACCAAATGTGCTGAAGCTCATTGGACCCACATCTGAACTCAACAAACCACTTAAGCAGTGAAAGAGCTGGCTTCATACAGCTATATTTCTTTCTCAGCTCCTACTGAAAGAAAGGGATATCCACTCATAATTCAGCCCCCCTCCATTCCAACACCCGACATGTAATCACAGCAAGCTCACACAATGCAGGTAATGATTTACACCATTGAACAAGGTTTCCAGGCAACAAACTTTTTTTCTTGCAAATTAAGTAGAGTTGTAGTGCAATTATTTCCCTTTATGATCTCGTAGCTCTTTGGTACAATGCACATTACAAAGCGAAGCTAAAACATGGAAGGCATGAGCATGTGAACCAGTTATAAAGGCAGTGAGACAAAGTTAAACACAGGGCAAAGAGTCTAAAGAAACTGGGATTCAAGAATCCAGTGGCGAGCCAACAAGAGCCTGGTATCCTCTTGTGGCTGAAATTCTTAATGGTTAATCCAAAGATGATGGTTTAAACTATAATCAAAAATTAAATCCAGATGACAGCCTCTCTCTCCAGTGCTCCCAAAATGAGAACAAAGCATTTCCACAACTATTCCTGTGCATCAGCTGAACATTTACAGAGATGAACTGAACACTTACTGCCATCTCCATCACACTTTTAGTCTGAATTATACTGTTTAGACAGCCTCGAAGCAGACATTTTGTATAGAACTCCTCCCTCATGTGACATCATCAATGGGGAATGATACCCACAAATCACTGCCTTACAGATGATGTCACAGGGGAAAGAAACAAACATTCTGTCTCCTGCAATTCTTCCCAATGTCAGCCTTGTGGAGAATAACTACCCTGCGCCATTCAGCTTCAGCTTTGCATCAAGTTCCTTTGATGTCTGGTAGAATCCAGTTTGGATGTTGAAATTAACCTCGAGGTAAGAAGAGTAACATAGGGTTTCTGATGAGCGTGATAGAGCAAGCAGAGGAGAGTTTGCATCAGTTGGACTGTGTCCCAGCAAGTCAGCATACTGTCTTAGCATATTTGGAGGAAGGAGAAATTGATAAAATGAACATTTATAAAGTAGGAAAACAAGAAGCAGCAGAACAGCAATCTGTTGCTGCTCCAAACATACTGGGCGAGATTTCTTGGCCACACTTGCCCCGAAACCAGAAAATCCCACCAGAGGTCAACAGACCTTCCCCCATGGTCTGCCTCTTGCCTGCTCCGATTCACGTGGTGGGAAAATTCACCTCATGTACGAATATAATGGGGAAATGAGCAAGATTTGAACTCATGGCAATGGATAAATCATCCACACATTTTAATATCAAGACACATGGAACAGAATTAGCACCAAACACTACCAGGTTAGGTCTGGTAAAGAGTGGACACTGACTGCAGCTCTTCCTTGATTGTGCCCCATTATTTGCCTCAGTTCTTACCTCAGGACAGTATTCATGATTGAGCATACCTCTATTTCCTACAACAGCTATCCTGCTATCACAGGGTACAGTTTTATATTTTTGCTCCTGCCCATCAGGGATAAAAGAACAGAATAGGATCTAGTGCAACACCCACATTCTTTACATATATTCAGATTCTGTGGTGAATACCCACTCTTTGGCACAGTACCAAGCCACATGGTACAGAAAGATCCTCAATGTATGCTTATTTAGTAGCAGTACTCAGAACAGTGACTTTCAGCCATTCCATGCTTCCTCTCAGACTGGTAAAACTCAGAGGGAATAAATATTTATTTTGCTGGGTCAAGATATGGAAAGGGGGAAAACTTAGAGAATCACAGAATCCCTACATTGCAGAAAGAGGGGCACTTGGGCCATCAAGTCTGTACCAATCACAGTCCCTCCCAGGATCTATCGCCATAATCCCACTTATTTATCCTGCTAATCCCTGACACTAAGAGGCAATTTAGCATGGCCAATTAATCTAACCTGCACATCTTTGGACTGTGGGTGGAAACCAGAGCATTCAGAAAATCCATGCAGACACAAGGAGAACATGCAAATTCCACACAATGACCCAACCTAGGAATCGAACCCAGGTCCCTGGTATTGCAGGTTCTGAGTGAGACTTGCCATAGCTGGTTACAGTTATATTTCAGGAATTATTTTGTTAGTTTATTTTATTATTGTCACAAATAGGTTTACATTAACACAACAATGAAGTTACTGTGAAAATCCCCAAGGTTGCCACACTCTGATGGCTGTTCGGGTACATGGAGGGGGAATTTAGCATGGCCAATGCACCTAACCAGCATGTCTTTCGGACCGTGGTAGAAAACTGAAGCACCCAGAGGAAATCCACGCAGAATGTGCAAACTTCACATATAGTCACCTAAGCTTGGCATTGAACCTGGGTCCCTGACGCTGTGAGGCAGCAGCGATAACTACTGTGCCAAGAATTAAACCAGGAAAATATACCACGCCTCTGGAGATTAGATGCTCCAATAATGTTCATCTTTGATGCTGACTGAAGAATATTTTTTCTGATCATTTACTGTCCTCCTGTAAATCAGCTGGCCAATACTGGTCGTCCATGTAGTCATCAACATCAGAGTTTGTTTCAGGGACCACAGATTTACATGTTGCCTTCGGCAGCAGATCGCTCAGATTCTGTTCCCACTGAGCTTTCACCAGTTGATACAAATCCATGGCGGCCAAGGCATCCTCAGCAGAACAGTGCCCGCTTCTGCCAACCTGTTGAAACAAGAGGATATCAATCAACGGCCAATCAAAAGAGAAAATAGAAGCAAGAGATGGTTCCGGGGACCCGGATTCAAATCCCACCACAGCAGTTGATGGGATTGGAATTCAATAAAAATACCTGGAATTAAGAATCTACTGATGACAATGAAACCATTGCCGATTATTGGAAAACTCCACCTGGTTCACTCATGTCCCTTCAGGGAAAGAAATCTGCCGTCCTTACCTGGTCTAGCCTACATGTGACTCCAGACCCACAGCAATGTGGTTGACTCAACTGCCCTCCAAAGCAACTAGGGATGGGGAATTAATGCTGTCCAGTCAGCTACACTCATGTCCCATCATTGAATTTAAAAAAGGTCATTCGGCCCAATGAACCTGCTCCTTCATCTTAATTATCAAATTCAATATCCTGATCTTGCTTCTCCCACCCCACCATATCACTTCAGCCCCAAGAGCTAAGAGGAGGAAAATATTTCTCTAACCCCATTCCCAATCCTAACCAAATGATTCCTCCTCTGCTCCGAAGAGCAGACTGACAGGACACAGCTGCCAATAAAACTGATTCACAATCACCTTGTCCAGAGAACCATGTTGCATCCACAACCGGAATGACAGAGGTTAAGGTGCAACCTGAGAGAAGTCTACAAGATTATGAGGGGCACGGACAGAGTGGATAGTCAGAATCTTCCCCCCCCCCCAAGGTGGAAGAGTCAATTCTAAGGGGCATAAGTTTAAGATGCGAGGGACAAGGTTTAAAGGAGATGTACAAGGCATTTTTTTTGACAGAGTGATGTGTGTCTGGAACTTGCTATGGGGGGTGGGGGGCAGGTACAATAGTGATTTTTAAAGGGGTGTCTGGACAAATACATGGGATGGGAATAAAGAGATATGGTCCCTTGAAGAGTCGGGGGTTTTAGTTCATTCGGGCAGCCTGGTCGGTGCAGGCTTGGAGGGCCGAAGGGCCTGTTCCTGTGCTGTAATTTTCTTTGTTCTTTGATGCTGGACAGCAAGTGGTGGCAGGCACTTCAACCATGATGGGCGCCACAGCCAAATCTCATCTCACTCTCACCAGACACCTACATCTGCACAGATACCAGCGGTAGTCATTATCTGGATAGGAACCTGGCCAGATCACTTTCCCCTAAGGAGTGACATTAGCATCATTCTAACTACTGCTCTGAGAGACTAGAGTCAACCTAGCCCTTTATGGATTGCGTACATTGATGCTACTCAGTTTATCTCTGGTGGTACCAATGATGGCACAAGACCCATATGATAGAGTGGCTCAAGGTTAGCACTTCAATCTCTCAGCCTTTATCTTCTAACTGCTTCTCATAACTGTCATAATTATAGAGTTGCAACAGAGGATGCATTTCACACAAAATCAGTTCCTTCTTGTCCAAAACAATTAGCTTTTAGTCTAATAAGGAACTGAAACTCAGCTGATGTGGAACCGCCTGGTTACCGAAGGAACAGAAAAAGGTTTATTTTCTGAAATCAGCTATTGGCAACAATAAGAAGTCTCACAATACCAAGTTATAGTCAAACAGGTTATTTGGAATCACAAGCTTTCAGAGTGCTACTCCATCAGGTGTTAACTCACCCGAGGAAAAAGCAGCACTCCGAAAGCTTTCGACTCCAAATAACCTGTTCGACTAGAATCTGGTGTTGCAGGACTTCTTACTGAGTCCACCCCAGTCCAACACCAGCATCTCCAGCTCTTCGCCAACAGAGTGATGGACTGTCAATCAGAAATAACCAACCTGCCTTAAAAGAGGAGGAGGCAGTCCTGACTTTGTAGCTGAACTGATCAGCTACAGAAAAACTGTAAAAATGCACATACAGTACACAGAGTGGCTTTAGGCATGGCAGCATAGTGGTCAACTTTGCTGCCTCACAGCACCAGTACCTGGGCCTCGCCTGCTATTTACAGAGGATCTGCATGTTCCTCAGTCAGAAAGATGTGCTGGTTAGGTGCATTGGCCATGCTAAATTCTTGCTCAGTGTCCCCGAACAGATGCCAGAGTGTGGCGACAAGGGGATTTTCACAGTAACTTCATTGCAGTGTTAAGGTATTCCTACTTGTGACACCAATAAATAAACTTCTGATGCTGCCACTGGTGAGTCCACTTTAGGAAAATTGGTACAATCATTTGGTTTGAGGGTAGAATGTGTAGGTTCCAGGACTTGAGCACAAAATCTCTGCTGACAAGGTTTGCGATAGAGCTCCAGTGCAGAATGAGCAGATTGAGACTGAACTGGTAGGACTGTGGGTGAGGTCAGGCCAGAGATGGCATTGGAGGTGCTGGAATGTTTGATGGGTGGGGAAGGGAAGGAAATGAAAAGTTAATCTGAGAACTTGTTGAGGCAGAAATCAATCACCAGTGACTACCTCTCAACAGTAAACAACTGGCTGTGATGTGGACGAGTTTAAAATGCAAATTAAGTCTCACATGGCATGGAACATGCCCCTTTCGTACTACAGTAGTCAATGGACTTATTTTTTATATTCATTTGTGGGACATGAGTGTTGCTGACCAGCCAGCATTTATTGCCCATTCCTTATTTCCTGAGAAGGTGCTGGTGAGCTGCCTTCTTGAATCACTGCAGTCCATGACTTGCGGGTTGACTCAATCCTGTTAGGGAGGAAATTCCAGGATTCTGACTCAGCTACTGCGAAGGAATGGCCATCTACTTACAAGTCAGGATAGTGAGTGGCTCAGAGGGGAACTTGCAGGTGGCAGTGTTCCCATTTATCTGCTGCCCTTGTCCTTCTAGATAGAAGTGGTTGTGGGTTTGGAAGGTGTTTTCTAAGCATCATTGATGAATTGCTGCATCACGTAGATAGTAAAACACTGCTACTACTGAGTGTCAGTGGTGAAGGGATTGAATGTTTGTAGAGGTGGTGCCAATCAAGTGGGCTTTGCCTGGCTGGTGTCAAGCTTTGAGTGTTGTAGGAACTCCACCTGTCCAGACAAGTGGGGAATATTCCATCACATTCCTGACTTGTGCCTTGTAGATGGTGGACATGCTTTGGGGTGTCAGGAAGTGAGTCACTCACCGCAGTATACCTAGCCTCTGACCTGCTCTTGTAACCACTGTTTATGTGATGAATCCAGCCAAGTTTCTGGTTAATGGTAACCCCAAGGATGTTGACAGTGGAATTCAGTGATGATAATACCATTGAAGTCACAGTATCCCTTACTGGTGATAGTCATTGCCTGGCATTTGTGTGGCACAAATGTTACTTGTCATTTGTCAGCCCAAGCCTAGATATCGTCCAGAACTTACTGCATTTGAACATTGACTGCTTCAGTATCTGAGGAGTTGCGAATTGTGCTGAATATAGTGAACATTATGTGAATATTTTCCAAGCTAGCTAGGGGGATGCAGCCAAGTAGAAATCCAAGGTTTATCACTAGCCCAACGTGCTGTGCTCCAATTTTACTGCACCTCTACTCCAACATAATATAACTGAATTCCCAGAGTAAAAGGATCAGCCAGTTCACATACTAACCTGAATGTCTCTATGCAGAAGTTGCTTCGTCAGATTCTTCAGAGATACAGACGATTTGAAAGGAAAACCAGCTTTGCTCCTCAACATTCGGAAATGACTTGTGTCTCTTGTCAGACATTTAGGATGAAAATACTTCAGTGCTCTGAAGTCATTGTTAACTGCATGGCCTATCACAAGCTTATCCTTCAGGATCTTCACAATCTAAGTTGAAGCAGAAATTTAAAAATGTTAATGATCTTTCCAACTTACACCCACCTCTACCAGTCCTCCCAAGTCAATTTTCCAACTTGGATATATATCGGCCGTTCCTCCATTATCAGGGAGGCGGTGGTGTAGCAGTATTGTCATTGGAAGAGTAATCCAGAGACCGAGACTAAGACAATGAAACTTGAATTAAAGTCAATTAAGCCATTGTCATAAAAACCCGTCTGATTCACTCATGCCATCATCATCTGGCCCATTCTACATGTGAATCCAGATCCATCGCAGCAATTTTGTTGCCTCTTAAATGCCCTCAAACAGTGACCCACTCAGTTCAAAGACAATAAATGCTGGCTCAGCCAGCTTCACCCGTACCCCACAAATGACGTTTTTTTAAAATCCTGAAATTCCCTACTCAACAGCATTTCGCCACATAGACTATGGGTCATCATCTTAAAAGAAATGAAATAAATAGATATCGCAAGCCATAAAGAATTACTTTAAGATTATTTCCATTTGGACATATCTGTGTGGTGTCTTTACATCCCAAAACAAAGCTTATGTTTCAAAGTTTTGCAAAAGGGTCATTTAGATCCAAAATCTAATTAACTCTCCACTGTTCCTTTCCACTGACGCTGCCAGACGTGCTGAATTTACCCAAAAATTTGTTTTTATTTCCAATTTCAACGGTTGAATTACTGACCAGAATGAAAGGCTGTGTTTTGTTTCTTGAATATAAATAAATACGGCAACAGCGTCTTCACTGCAACCTCAATTCAGATCTGACCTCAACCACAGCCCACAAACCTATACCACCATCTGAACAAGGACCCAGCATCAATCATGTCCTCATTCTTTACTGGAGCTATACTCCAATCCCTGGCACAAAAAGTCAAAAATAAATGCCTCAAATGTCAGATTCCTTCTACAAACAGTGCTGATGTCTTATCAATGATAATTTATCTTAGTTTAATGAGATGCCAAGGGCAGCAAGTGGTTAGCACTGCTGCTTCACGGTGACAAGGACTCAGGTTCAATTACAGCCTTGGGTGACTGTGTGGAGTTTGCACATTCTCCCTGTGTCTGTGTGGGTTTTTTCCCCACAATCCAAACGTGCAGATTAGGTGGCTAGACCATGCTAAATTGCCCCTTAGTGTCCCAAGATGTGCAGAAACTCAGATTATAAGAATAGTCTTCAAACTGAGCAAGCACTACCAATTATTACAGAATCCTTACACAGCAAACACAGGCCATTCACTACATCAAGCCTACTCTGCCACTCAATACGATTATAGGTGAAAGGTATCCCTTTGTCTTACCTTTAGATCACACTAGCCCCTGCATTCAAAGGATCATCATGCCGCCACCATGAAACACGTCCACTCATTACCCCAGTCAACATTCTGCAGGGACCACTCCCACCATGACCTCTATCCCACATCTCATTTCCTTGCTATACATTTGCAGAAGGTGCAGTAACTGTCCCAATATCTCCTTCCTGTACAAGGCTCCAAATACTCCTTTCTGGTGAATCAGCCTTTTAACATGCACCTTCTTCAATTTAGCCAACTGCATTCAGTGCTGCCAATGCCCTTTCCTCTTCGCTGGCAAGACTAAATGCACACAGGGTGACTGATTTACAGAACTCCCTTGTTTTATCTACAAGCATAACTCTAACCTTCCAGTCACATGTCATAGTGAATGCAGGGCAGGAGGGTTTATGGGGATAGACCTGGGTATGATGCAGTCAATGCAGACTCAATGGGCTTCTTCTACTCTGTAGGGATTCAATGGTCTACAGTAATTGTAATGGTCATGCTTCCTCAGTTTGAAGGTTACCTGTCAGTGACACGGGGCCATCTAATTGTTTATTGGAACAGCACAGCAGCATCATCTCAAACTATACCACTTGTTTCTCATACTCATCCTATGGATGCTCCTGTGCTTAGTATCTGCAACATTTTCGGCTGAATCTTCTGAGGATTGGCAATCACCGTCCAATTGTCACTCAGTTCCTACTGACTTACTTTGCACCAGAGCTCCATCGTTACTGTCAGATATTGGTGAAATGGGAGTGTCTGCTTCTCACTGCAGGATGTGTCCCTCCTCATCAGGATTATTGCTCTCTTGCTTAGTTTTGATCACAGTGCCTGAGGATGTCCACTGGCCCTCCTGGAGGTCACTGAACCCGCAGACTGAAAACACCAGCTTGCATTTATATAGCACCTTTTAAACCTCAGGACAATCCAAAATGCTTCCAAAACAAGTATTTCTGAATTGTGGGCATAGAAACTAGAAACAGGAATAGACCATTCGACCCTTCAAGCCTGCTATGCCATTCATTATGATTATCAAATGCAATATCCTGACCCCTTCCCCTTCTCCCATATCTCTTTAGTTCCAATTGCTGTTGCAATGTAGGAAACGTGGCAACCAATTTGCACAAGATCCCACAAGCAGCAGTTTAAGTTTAAAGTTTATTTATTAGTGTCATAAGTACATTAACACTGTAATGAACTTACTAAGAAAATCTCCTAGTCGCCATACTCCAGCACTTGTTCAGATACACTGAGGGAGAATTTAGCAATAGCCAATGCACCTAACTAGTACATCTTTTGGACCGTGGGAGGAAATCCACGCAGACACAGAGCTTTCAGATTGTGGGGGAAATCCATGGAGAACATGCAAACTCCACACAGTGACCCAAGCCACTGTGCCACCCCCAGTGTGATAATGAGCAGGTAATTTTAGTGATGCTAGTTAAAGGGTAACCAGTACACTCCCCCTTTGCAAAACAACATCACAGGATCTATTATATCCAGCTGAGATGATGTGCAGGATCTCTGTTTCGTGTCTCATCTGAAAGATGGCATCTCTGACAGTGCTGCATTCTCTCAGTGGAAGCGTTAGCCTGAATACAGTCAGTGTTGAACTCATTTTTTATTCATTTGTGCGACATGGGTGTCACTGGCTGGCCAGCATTTATTGCCCATCCCTAGTTGCCCTTATTCAGAGGACAACCGGAGTCAACTACATCGGTATAGCTTTGGAGTCATATATAGGCCAGCTGATTTCCTTTGCTAAAGGACAATAGTGAACCAGAGAGAAATTTCACAATAATTTCATTGCAATGTTAACATAAGTCTTACTTATGACTAAATAACTTAGATGGATTTTTCCCAACAATCAGCAATGGTTTCATGATTAGTAAATTCTTAATTCCAGATCTTTTTTATTGAATTCAAATTCCACCATCTGCTGTGGTGGACATCAAACCCAGGTCCCCAGAACATTAGGTGGGTTTCTGCATTAATAGACTAGCAACAATACCACTAGGCCATCACCTTCCCTGACTTAAGAGACAAGAATGCTATAAATTGTGCCCTCAAGATTTTTAATACACTATTATGTACTCAGTGAACCTACCTCCCTCCGTGCAACATCAAATTCAGTTGCATTCTTCATGTCCCGCGCTCGGATGCCACTCCACCTGGTCCGGTAATCAGTGATAGGATTCTGTGGCTTCACGTACTTGTCGTAGATGACATAGCCTTTATCATTGACAATACTGCACCTGGCCAACTCAGAACAAATGCCACCAGGGCCCGTGCCCACCATCTCACAGTCAATCGCCACGCAGTTGGCAGAGTTGGAGTAGTGTGGCAGGCGCTGCAGGCATGCCAGGCAATGGGCTGGGATTGGCGACAGTCCAGCACCGTCCTTCCCAGTCAGCGGGGCTGCCGTTTGTACACAGCAAGCCCTGGTGTCTGCATCTGTGGACTCTGGAAACAAGTGGCTGCTTTCAGTTTCAGGCTGGGAAGCATCAGACAAGGTGGAGTGATTTACATTCACGTCAGAAGCGCTCGGCTGCTCAGCATCACCGCGATGAAGCGTGTTGTTTAGTTTACTGGCACTTGGGCAGCATGTTTGGTTCAAAGACTTTTTCTTCTTTCTGAACAGCCCCCACTTCAGGATCCCCATTCTTTCTAAAAAGGCCTTCCTTTGCAAAAAACGTGTGTGCCGCAGACTCAGCTTCTTACGTTTTGCACTGCACCCTTTGGGGCTCGGAGTCACACCAGGTGTGCAGCGGAGGAAGTGGGTCAAGCTGGTGCACCCTTGCAGCGTTTGCCTGGAAGGTGAGTCCCCGGAGACAGGGGGGGCCACTCTCTTGCAGGTCATGCTTGGCATTCTTTAACCAGAATCTAAACAAGTCTTTGAATCTGCAAACACAACAGAAAATCCTTTAATCATGGGGAGGTAAGGTCACAGCAATAATTTACCAGGTTTTAAAGTTAAAGTTGATTTATTAGTGTCACAAGTAGGCTTACATTAACACTGCAATGAAGTTATTGCGAAAATGCCACACTTCAACACCCGTTGGGTACGCGAGGCAAAATTTAGCATGGCCAATCCACTTAACTTGCATATTTTTGGACTGTGGGAGGAAACTGGAGCACCTGAAGGAAACCCATGCAGATATGAGGAGAAAATGCAGACTCCATACAGACAGTGACTCAAGCCAGGAATCATATCTAGTCCCTGCTGACTGTGACGCAGCAATACTAACCACTGTGTACTACAGAAACCTGAGTATCATCACCCACGGGGAGGCGAGGGCTTAGAAAGAATAAAGGGGTCATCATTCCATCCAGAATCAGGACTCAATGGTTCAGCACTCAAGTTTGGGAAAGAAACGTTCGGGGTGAAGATGTTCAGGTGTTGATAGTTTTAGTGTCTGTATGTGAAGGATTTTATAAATTAAAAAGAAACACTAAACCTGCATTATTGGAAACCAGCAAGATTAGCTGGGGAGACTTAGTTGTGAGACAATGAAAGAATAAGTAATTAATTAATAGATATGTGAGGAAGACTAAAAATGTAATCTAGAATGGAAAATTTTATGACTTCTATAATTACAAATAACACTTGATTACTTACACAGATTCTTATAATGTCATAAAAATAAGATGTGCTCTTCTCAGATGGACATTAAAAAGATAACATGCTTTAAGTTTAACCTTGATGCTAGGAATGAAGAGGTTTCTATTCAAACATCTTAACTTTAAATGACAAAATACTATGTTAATCAACACATTGGTTGAGCATCCTAAAAAACTGCAGCATGCTGCTATGCAGAGGGAAGGTGTCCTTGTGCCTGAATTGCAAAAAGTTGGTTTGCAGGTGCAGCAGATAATTAAGTTAAATGCAATTTTGTCCTTCATTGCAAGGGGGATGGTTTAAAAACAGAAAGGTTATGTTCCAACTATATAAGTGCTGGCAAGGCCACACCTGGAGAAATGTGTACAGTTTTAGTCATTCTTGAGAATGGCACTGGAGGGGATGCAAAGGAGATTCACTAGGTTGATTCTGGAATTGAGAGGGTTGGCTTATGAGGAGAGACTGAGTCTACACTCACTGGAATTCAGAAGAACGAGGGGAGATCTTATAGAAACATAAAAGATTATGAAAGGAATGGATAACATAGAAGCAGGGAAGTTGCTTCTGCTGGCTGGTGGAACGGCCTCAAATTAAGGGGGAGCAGATTTAAGACTGAGTTGAAGAAGAACTTTTTCACATGAAGGGTTTTGATTCTGTGGAATTCCCTGCCAACTGAAGCAGTTGAGGCTACCTCACAGAATGTTTTAAAGGAAAGGATACCTATATTTGTAAACAGTAAAGAAATTCAGGGTTATAGCGAGTAGGCAGGTACGTGGAGCCGAGTCCGCGAAAAGATCAGCCATGATCTTACTGAATGGCAGGTCAGGCTTAGGGGCCAGATGGCGTACTCTATGTTCTTACTAAGGACCCCTCTTCCCTATCCCTGTAACTTAGGCTAATTCAAGATCAGAGACACAGCTTAAGAATCATTGTCTTAAAATTGAAACAATGTGCATAATTAGCTGAAAGCCAATGGGCTAACTCTTGTTTCATTATTGAAGAGTTGTAGACTAATTGGCCATTTTCCAATAATTGATTAGGATGGGCTTCCATTGTCTTTGAGGTATAAAAAAGAAATCATGAGAAGCAATTCGGTAGAGAGAGGGGTTTACAGATTAATCACTTCATATCCTAGTCTGAGATAGGCAGTGAGAAGTCTGTTCATTGGTCCAAATTGGGTGGCACAGTGATCAACTTTGCTGCCTCACAACACCAGCGGCCCAGATTCGATTCCCAGTTTGTGCTAACACACCAGTGCAGTACTCAGGGAATGCTACCATTGTCTCATTAAACCAGAGCTCCATCTGCCTGTTCAGATGAAAAGATCCTGTGGCACGATTTGCACAGCAGAAAAGGATACATGCTGATAATTATTTCTCAATTGGTGCTCCAAAAAAGGTATTACTTAGTCATTTCTCTTCAGGATTATTGTGCAATTTTACTATAGACTAACTACCCTGTTACACAAGATGAATAAATTTGCATTTATGTAGCACCTTATAAAGCCTCTTGGTATTCAAAGCCTAAAACTACATTGAGACACTGTTGTAAGGTAGGAAATGCAATATATAACATGTATATAACATGTATACAACCAATTCCACAAGTAGCAATGGATATCAGATGATTGAAGTACAAATGTTGGTGAGGATACCCAGGTAGAACACCACTATGAGTTAAGAGCAAGTTAAGAGCAACACAGCACGGGAAACAGGCCCTTCGGCCCAACGAGCCCGCGCCGCCATCATAACTATATAGTAGCAATTCCATTATCCTATTATAAATTTAGGATATTCCTAATATGGAAGACTCTCACTACAGGGACAATTTGTTTCCCAATCAGCCTAAGAGCGAATTTTTGGGTTGTGGGAGGAAACCGGAGTGCCCGGAGAAAACCCACGCAACCACGGGGAGAACGCGCAAACTCCCGCAGACACCGGCCCAATTCCAAGTGTCTGCACAGCCACATCGATAGTCTCTGTGCTGTCATGGTGCCCGTCTCTCTCTTTTGAATCGATCTTTCAAGATCATGTCAAAAAGAGGTAGCCCTGACAGCATTGACCACCCCCCCCATGCACCCACAAACCCGGAGCAATAAGTGTGACGTGTTGCATTTTGTAAAGTCAAACCAGGATAGGATTTAGACAGTAATGGTAGGGCCCTGAGGCATGTTGAGGAACAGATGAACCTTGGAGTACAAGTACACACTTCAAAGTGACATTACAGGTAGACAGGGTGGTGAAAAAAGTCTTCACCAGACTGGCCTTCATCAGTCAGGGCATTGTTACAGTTGGTGAGACCACACTTGGAGTATTGTGCACAGTTTTGTTTGCCCTAGTATAGGAAAGACATTAATAAATTGGAAAGAATGCAAAGATTTACAAGGATGTTGCCAGAACTAGTGGACCTGGATTACAAAGGGCAGTCAGCCAGGCTACGGCTTAATTCTTGGAAGGTAAGAGAATAAAGGACGACCTTATTTAAGTACATGAGGGACATAGCTAGGACGAACACAGTTTGATTTCATTTATGGTCACATGCGTTATATGGTGCAAAGTATTGTTTCTAGCATGCTATAAAGCATAACAATCAAAGGAAACAAGAGTGCAGAATGTAGTGTTACAGTCATAGGTAGAGTGTTGAGAAAAATCAACATAGCATGAAGTAGATCCATTCAAAAGACTGATGGCAGCAGGGAAGAAGCTGTTCTTGAGTCAGCTGATACGTGACCTCAGACTTTTGGTATCTTTTTCCCCTGATGGTAAAAGGTGGAAGAGATAATGTCCAGAATGCATGGGGTCCTTAATTATGCTGGCTGCCTAGCTGAGGCAGCAGGAAGTGTAAAGAGTCAGTGGATGGGAGGCTTGTTTGCGTGATGGATTGGGCTTTGTTCACAGCCCTTTGTAATTTATTGCAGTCTTGGGCAGAGCAGGAGCCGTACCAAACTGTTATACAACCAGAAAGAATGCTTTCCGTGGTGCATCTGTAAAAGATAGTGAGAATCATAGTGGGCATGCCAAATTTCCTTAGCCTACTGAGAAAATAGAGGCATTGGTGGACTTTTTTAACTATTGTGTTGGCACTGAAGCACTCAGTCTTTCCCCAGGGAAGGGGAATTGAAAACTCGAGAGTACATGTTTAAGGTGAGAGGAGGAAGATTTATAAGGGACCTGAGGGTGCAACTTTACACAGAAGATGGTTTGAATATGGAATAAGCTGCCCAAAAAATGGTTGAGGCAGGTACAATAGCAATTTCTTTAAAAAACTTAGACAGAATGGGAAAGGATTAGCAATATATGGGCCAAAGGCAGGAAATTCAGACTAGGTGGGAGGGCACGATGGTTAGCACGAACCGATTGGGCCGAAGTGCCTTTTCTTGTGTTATATTTCCTCTCTGACTCCCCACCAACACTCTGACAGTTCAATACTCTCTCGGCGCTGAGCCTCCAGTACTGCGGCGCTCCCTCGGCGCTGAGCCTACCCAGCGGGCCAGGCCTCCCTCAGTACCGACCCTCCGACAGTGCGGCGTTCCCTCAGTACCGACCCTCCGACAGTGCGGCGTTCCCTCAGTACCGACCCTCCGACAGTGCGGCGTTCCCTCAGTACCGACCCTCCGACAGTGCGGCCCTATCCAGGCGCGCTGATCCTCCGGCAACGCGGCCCCCTCTCGGCGCTAACCCTCCGACAGTGCAACGCTCCCTTGACTCAGCCTCACGAGCCGCGCGGTCCTCCTGATCGCCGCGTGGCTCTCCGCCTCCTGCCCACTGGTCCGCTCCCAGCGCGCGCGCGCCCGCCTCCCCTCGCCCCCATTGGAGAAAACGCTTCACCGGTCTTCCCTCTGATTGGCTACTCCCGATCCACTCTCATCGCATTGGATGCTCTTGTTCTAACGTCACAAAGGGCTCCGGTGCGTCATTTAAGAAGCGGCAAAAGGCGTCCTGTAAGCGCCTGCGGTTGGAAACCGGAAGGCCGATTGTGAGGCTTTTATAAATCTCTGTAGAAGGTGCAATTAACAGTTTATAAAAAAACTGGTGCAAACTCTTTATCACTAGGAAATGAACAGGAAAATGATTATTCAAAACGACCATGAAAGATAGGAACAGCAGAATCATACAGTGCAGAAGAGGCCCTGCACCCTTTCAAGTCCACACCAACGCATCAGAAGTTTAAAGTTTTGGTGTAATAAGTAGGCTTACGTTAATATTGCAATTAAGTTACTGTGAAAAATCCTCTATTTGCACATGTTCAGATATACTGAGGGAGAATTTAGCAAGGCTGATGCACCTAAGTGGACTGTGGGAGGAAACCTAGTAAGAAGTTGAATTTCACCAAGTTAAAGTCCAACAGGTTTATTTAGTAACAAAAGCTACTAGCTTTCAGAATGCTTGCTGCTCCTTCGTCAGATAAGTGGGAATTCTGTTGACAAAGCGCATATAAAGAAACAAATTCAATTTACAAAATAATGGTTGGAATGTGAGTCTTTACAGGTAATCAACTCTTAAAGATACAGACAGTGTGAGTGGAGAGAGGCTTAAGCACAGGTTAGAGATGTATTGTCTCCAGACAGGACAGTTAGTGAGATTTTAGTCAGACATCTCTATAGTCCACTTAATCTGAGCATCTTTAGACTGTGGGAGGAAAACTAAAGCACCCAGACATGGGAGAATGTGCAAATTGTGCAGAGACAGTGATCCAAGGCTGGAATTGAACCCAAGTCCCTGGCCTTCTGAAGCAGCAGTGCTGACCACTGTTACACCCTTTTTTGAGCAAAGGTGATAATTAGGAAAGCTAATTGAATGTTATCGCTTAGCATGAGGAAAATTGAATACAAAAGCAGGGAAGTTTTGTTTCCGTTGTACAAAGCACTGGTAAGAACACATCTGGAGTATGTGGTATTAGTACTGATCTCCTTATTTAAGTAAGGATGTAAATGTTCATAGACTAAAAGCAGGATGTGTTGTCTTGTGTGGAAAGGCTGGACAGGATTTAGGCACTGGAAATCAAAGATACGCAGGTTAGGTACGTTGGCAATGATAAATTGCCCCTTAGTGTCCCAGATGTGTAGGCTAGAGGGATTAATGGGGTAATTATGTGAGGTTATGGGTATAGGGCTTAGGTTAAGATTGTTGTCGGTGCAGACTTGATGGGCCAAATGGACTGAAGAGATTCTATGAATATATGGAGTTTAGAAGAGAAAGAGGCAGCTTGATTGAATCATAAGATCCTGAGAAGTGTTGACAAGTTGGATGTGGATATGATGCTTTTTCTTATGGAGAATTTAGAATTAGGAGGTCACTGTTCAAAAATAAAGGGTCACCCTTAAAGGATGTTACTTACCAGCCCATGTCTGAATATTGTTCAGATCTTTCTGTATTTGGATACGGACTGCTTCAGTATCTAAGGAGGTGAGAATGGTGCTGGACATTGTACAATCATCGGCAAGCATTTCTGCTTCTGATCTTACGATGGAAGATCATCGATGAAGTAGCTGAAGCTGGTTGGGCGTCGAACGCTACCCTGAGGAACTCCTGCTGTGATGCCCCGTGACTGAGGTAATTGCCACGAGCATATTCTTTTTTGCTAGGTAGAAAGGCTGAGAACTTTAATTAATAAAAAACTATCCATTATTTAAGGTACACTTACTCACTTCACACTGAGAGAAGAGTAGACTGTTCAGCCCCTCAAATCCATTCTGTTATTCCAAAAGAGAAAATGCTAAAAGATCTCGGCAGGTTTGGCAACATTTGTCAAAGAACATCAGCTTTTTTCTCTCCTTACCGATGCTGTCGGGCCTGCTGCGATTTTCCAGCATTTTCTATTTTGGTTTCAGATTCCAGTATCTGCTTTTATCCATTTTGTTATTCAATGGCTAGCCTCTATTTCAACCTCATTTTTTGGCTTTTAACCATTATTGCTTCATACTAATCAGGTATCTCTTTAATTTCCCTCCCAAATCCCCATAAACCAGGTCATTTTGAGCAGCATGATGATAGAGTGAACAGTAGGTGTCACCACTGGAACTTGAAGGCAGTTGCTGCTGGAGATTATCCAGTCTTTTAATATTCTAGCCTCGCCATTCACAGAGACACACAGACGAGCACATTGACACGGATAAACACATTTGCCAGAATTTATTGTCCCATCTGCCATGGGAATCTGAGCAGTTGAGGGGCAGGTCATGGAAAGGCCCATTGACCTCTGGTGGGATTTTACAGTTTTGGAACAAGCAAGGCCATAAAATCCCACTCATTGATATTGACAAACACACAGACAAAACACAGTGTCATACACGGACAGACAAACAATAACACTGACATAGATAGCACAAACACACACGCATACACTGACACACAGACACACACACAGAAATACAGAGACACACGCACAAACAGACTGACAGAAACACACACACAGAGACAAACACAGTGACATAGACAGACAGACACACTGACACAGACAACATCGATATACACATGCACACTCTGACACACGCGCACACACTCCCAAATAGACTGACACAGACAACACAGGCAAACACACACACACAAATTGACTAACACATACAAACACAGTGACACACGCACTCAGACAGACAAACATACTGACACAGACAACACAAACACACACGTGCACGCTGACACAGACAAAGAAGGAGACACACATGAACAGACTGATACAGACAACACAGGCAAACACACACACAAACTGACAAACACACATAAAACACAGTGACACATACAGACAGACAGACAAATATACTGAACCAGAAAACACAAACATGCACATGTGCGCACACTGACACGCACGCACACATATACACACAGCCCGACACAGACAAACACAAATACAATGACTCAGAAGACAGACAAATACACTGACATAGACAACAAATGAACACACTCAGACATACTGACAAACACTGAAAAACACACATGCTCACAGGCACATAGATGTGCAACATCCCTCATTACCTCTTACATTTTACAGCCATCCCTCATTACCCCTTACATTTTACAGCCATCTGTAAACTATCGGAGGTGGAGGGATTAAATTTGGGAATGTTCTAAAGACAGAATTAGAGGAGCAGAGATAGCGGTGTGGGAGAGGAAGAGACTACAGGAAGATGGAGAGGTGAGGGCATGAGGGATTTAAAAATAGGCATGAGAGTTGTAAAATCATGATGGTGTTTGACTAGGAGCCAGTGTAAATCAGAAAACACTGAGATAAGATGCCAGTTTTTTGATATTTATTTTTTCAAGGGATGTTAAATCACGACCAGTCAGCTCTCTCTCAAAGGGGAGAGCTGCCTCTGGGACTATGTCAACTTACATTTCACGCAGCAAGTCCCACTCAACCTTTTTGCTCCCTGACCCACATAGAACATTACAGCACAGAACAGGCCCTTCGGCCTTCGATGTTGTGCCGACCAATATAAAAAGCAATGCCCCTCCAAACTAAACCATTCCCTTCTCTTCCATATACTTATCAACTAACCTCTTAAACGCCACCAAACTTGGCACATCTACAACTGCTGCAGGCAGGGCATTCCACTCCCGAACCACCCTTTGGGTAAAGAACCTGCCTCTGATATCCGTCCTATAACTATCACCCCTTAATTTAAAGCTGTGTCCCCTCGTGCTAGCTTTTTCCATCCTAGGAAAAAGGCTATCACTGTCCACCCTATCTAAACCTCTAATCATCTTATATGTTTCGATCAGGTCCCCTCTTAGCCTCCTCCTTTCTAACGAAAACAACCTCAAATCCCTCAGCCTCTCCTCATAAGACCTGCCCTCCATACCAGGCAACATCCTGGTAAACCTCCTCTGTACCCTCTCCAATGCCTCCACATCTTTCTTATAATGTGGGGACCAGAACTGCACACAATACTCCAAGTGCGGCCGCACTAGAGTTTTGTACAGTTGCAACATGACGTTGCGGCTCCGAAATTCAATCCCTCTACCAATAAAAGCCAAGACTCCATATGCCTTCCTAACAACCTTCTCGACCTGACTGCCTACTTTCAGGGATCTATGCACATACACACCAAGATCCCTCTGTTCATCTAGACTACTAAGAATCCTACGATTTGCCCTATACTCTACACATTTATTATTTCTGCCATAGTGCATTACCTCACACTTTTCCACATTAAAGTGTTGGGTTCCAATCCAACTGCCCCTTACTTTACATTACCCCTTACATTTTACAGCAGTTTTCTTGATCACTACCCAGGGAGGGTTGATGGCCTTAATCACAGATTTGATCCCACTTTTCCCCCCACCCACCCCCACTACTGATGATCAGCTATTTCCCCCATCCACCCCAACTCTGCTGCCTCACCACAGAGATAGCCACAGTTGGAAAATTCTAAAGACACGCAACACCCTCCCCCTTAGTGTAGAAATTTGCCCTCGTCATAGTCCTAAAAGCCAGGACCCCTTAGCCTGAAAAAACAACCCTGCAGTCCCAGATGAGTAACATGGTGGTTAGCACTGCTGCCTCATGGCGCCAGAGAGTCGGGTTCGATTACAGCCGAGGGGAGGAGGGGGGGTTGGTTTGCAAGTTCTCTCTCATCTGCTATGTGTAACCCCTACAACTTTCTGAGACAACTGTCCTGTCTGGAGACAATACACATCTCTTTAACTTATGCTTAAGGTTCTCTCCACTCACATTGTCTGTACCTTTAAGACTTGATTACGCATTCCAAACATTATTTTGTAAATGGAGTTTGTGTCTTTATATGCCATGTTTGTGAACTGAAATCCCACTCACCTGATGAAGGAGCAGCGCTCTGAAAGCTTTCACTACCAAATAAACCTGTTGGACTTTAACCTGGTGTTGTGAGACTTCTTACTGCACTTGTCTGTGTCTGTGGGAGTTTGTGCATTCTCCCCGTGCTTGTGTGGGTTTTCTCTGGGAGCTCCGGTTTCCTCCCACATCCCAAAGATGTGCTCTTAGGCTAATTGGCAAAACAAATTCTCCCTAAATTGTCTCAAATTTGGTTTTTAATCCGTAGATCTATAAACATGGACAGGGATCGCGTGTAGAAGTGGGAACATCGAGGTGGCGGCGCGGGCTCATTGCGCCAAAGGGCCTGTTTCCCGTGCTGTTTTGTTCTTTGTTCTTTATGTGACCATTGGTCTGGAACATATTGTTTTGCTAAATTCTTCACAGCAACGTGGATTTAAATAATGTGATTCACCTAGTAAAATATCCTAGGGCACTTTAGAGAAGTGTTAGCAAACAACTGAGTCAGATAAAGAGATATAAGAACGGGTGACAAACAACTTCGTCAAATGATTAGTGTTTTAAGAAGTGTTCTACAAAAGGAGATAGAGGTCAGTAAATAAAAAGGAAGGGAATGTCAACGTTTTAGTGCTTAAGCCAAGGCCGTGACCACTGGTGATATATGAAAATCAGGGATACGTGAGAGGTCAGAATGGGAGAAACACAGAAATATTGGAATTTTGTTGGGCATCGGAAGTGATTGCTGAGGTAGGAATCCATGCAGGGTTTGAAAACAAGGGTCAGAATTTTAAAATCAAGGCAGTTGGATTGGAACCCAATGTGGGTCAGGGAGCAAAAAGGTTGAGTGGGACTTGCTGCGTGAAATGTAAGTTGCCATAGTCCCAGAGGCAGCTCTCCCCTTTGAGAGAGAGCTGACTGGTCGTGACTTAACATCCCTTGAACAAATAAATATCAAAAAACTGGCATCTTATCTCAGTGTTTTCTGATTTACACTGGCTCCTAGTCAAACACCATCATGATTTTACAACTCTCATGCCTATTTTTAAATCCCTCATGCCCTCACCTCTCCATCTTCCTGTAGTCTCTTCCTCTCCCACACCGCTATCTCTGCTCCTCTAATTCTGTCTTTAGAACATCCCCAAATTTAATCCCTCCACCTCTGATAGTAATGTTATCATTTGCTTGGGCTTTAAGCTCTGAGTTATCTACCCTACACCTCATTTTCCATCTTTAAGATATTCATAGAATCATAGAATCCCTGCAGTGCAGAAGGAGGCCATTCAGCCCCTCGTCTGTGCCGACTCTCTCTGATGAAGTACCTAAGCCAAGTCCTTTCCTCTCCCCTATCTACATAAGCCCACACATTTACCATGGCTAATCCATCTAACCAACTCATCTTGCAACATTAAGGGACAATTTAGCATTGCCAATCCACCTAACCTGCACATCTTTAGATTGTGGAAGGAAACCCATGCAGGCATGGGGAGAACGTGCAAAATCCATACAGAGTCACCCAAGGCTGGAACTGAACCCAGATCCCTAGCACTATGAGGGAGATGTGCTAACCACTGTACCACCATGCCACCCAATTCCTTAAGATCTATCTTTGACCAAACTTTTGGGCATCCGATCTAATGTGTCTTTATGTGTCTCAATGTTACACTTTATTTTATAATGCCTCTATGCAACTTTGAACATTTAATTACCTTAAAGGCCTTTTATAAATATAAGTTGTTACTGAGGTTTTGAAAAAAGTTTATATTCATCACGCAGACAACAGGGTTCAAAAGTTTGATCTCCAGTCTGATCTTCCTTTGAGACAGCAAGTCAGGCATGGAGATAGTCTCTACGTGTCAGTCTGAAAGGAAGAATGCGCTGGACTACATGGTGAAGAATGGGGTGTGGCATGAGATGAATAGCACCTTTACACAGTCAGAACAGACATGATGCACTAAATGGCCTCCTTTTGTGCTGTAATCATTCTGTGATTTCTGTGTCTGGGGCTCTTGAGGAAAAAGAAACAAAATCACTGAGAGTTTCCATTATCTCTCTTTGACTTGCCAGTCTTTTATGAGTCAACCCCGACACAGCCCAGAGTATAGCACAGGCCAAAGACTAGCTGAGATTTTTTTTAACTTTGATCCTAAGCTCAACTAGGAAAATGGAGCAAAATAACAGTAACTCATAAATTATCAGAGGGATGAAGGTTAATATTTCATTGTGAGAATGTCCTTAGCATTATTTCGCATTTTTTCTGCATCCTGTTGCTCTCCCATTCCTTCCATGAAGATGCCATCTCACACTGGGCAAGCATAAGAATGTTTCTACAGCTCACTCCAAATGACTGATTGTTCTTCATGGGTGGAGGAACCATCAGTAGGCTATTCAACTACAGAACTGGCATCAAAGCTAATCCCAATCCCAGAAACATTGGGTCAGGAGAAGGTCATTTACACTCAGGGACCATTCAACAAGATCATCTGCATTTTTGTAGTTTCTCCATGACTCTATGACTATTCAGCACACCTTTAGTTGTAGTTATTGTTGGCACAGAGGGCCAAAGGGTGTTTTCTGTGCTCTATGACTCTACGACCCCCTTTCATAATCTTAACTAACATAAATGTTATATTAGCCTGGTGACACATCACATCCACACACAAAATTTGGGATCGGGGCCAAAGAACCACAGATGACTTTCACTCTCGGGCTTAAGACAGCTTCGTGTCAGTGGTGGCTCAATGAGTTGCTGCTAAGTCAGATGGTTTGGGAGTTCATGTCCCATTTCAGCTTTTGAAGATAAAAATGAAGGCTGATGCTCCAGTGCAGCAATGAAAGGGTGCAGCATTGTTGGAAGTACCGTATTACATAAGAGGTACTCAAGGTGGGTGAGAAAGATCTCATTGCATTTTTTGAAGAAGAATCATCCCAGTACTCTGGCCAATATTTATCCCTCAGTCAGCACCACAAATAAAAATCTGATCATTATCCTGTTGTGGGAGTTCACCTACATTATAAGTGACCACACTTTGAAAAGTATTCCATTGGCTGCGAAGCTCCCTTGGTAGATCCGGTGGTGGGGAACCGTGCTATATAAATGCATATGATGGGATTTGGACGGGGAGGGTGGGGGTGCTGATGTGCTGGCTGAAACTAACTAGAGATCAGGGACTGTGACTCTCTGACTTGATTTATTATTGTCAACTATATTGGTATCCAATAAAAAGTATTGTTTCTGGCGCAATACAGGGAAAGCATATCATACATAGAGAAAGAAGGAAGAAAATGCAGAATGTAGTGTTACAATCATAGCTAGAGTAGAGAAAGATCAACTTAGTGTGAGGTTGGTACACTCAAAAGTCTGATGGCAGTAGCTGTTCTTGAGTCGGTTGATGTGTGTCGGTCCGTGTGACTTGGTTACTCATTGCCTCTTATTAACTTGTTTTATTTTGCCAATGTTAGGAGGTATCCCTTTCATCTGTACAGATAAAAATGTATCTTCATGTACACCCTACCCTAATTATAAGCCTCGCTTATCTCTCTAATCATTGCTCCAAGTCACCTGGACCTTGACTGGCTAATTTACCCTGTTGTGTCGTGCAATATTTACGAAAACACGCAGCTCCTGTGAGCAGCTATGATGAGTTTCTTTCGCTTTGTGAGTAACAGGGTTGGGTGCCCTGTATATGAAATATCACCACGGCTCTAATTGTAGATTCCTTCCAACTGTGTCGAAATAGTGTTTAATTACTTGTTTGGTATAGAATTGAAACAGCAAAGAGCAACGAAAATTACAGCACAGGAACAGGCTCTTCGGCCCTCCAAGCCTGCACCGACCAGGCTGCCCGACTGAACTAGAATCCCCTATCCTTCCAGGGACTATATCCCTCTATTCCCATCCTACACATATACTTGTCAAGACGCCTCTTAAAAATCACTACGGTATCTGCTTCCACCACCTCTCCCGTAAGCAGTGACTCAAATATTTTGAAGGTCTGCTCAGTGCAATGGGGAGGGGTCAGTACATGAATAAAACAAAGCGACCCCCACCAGTAGTCTTCTTCATGAATAGCGATTGAACCTTTGAAACTGTCAAACCACAATGTGCTTGAGACAATGCTATCATCAAATTTTTTAAAAAAAACCTTTCACTATAATTAATTCTGACATCATAAGAATGCATTCAACGTTCCAGGAAGGAACGTGAGGAGAAATTAAAAATAATTGCTTGGAGTGAACACAATAAAATATCATTTTGGGTCCTGCTAATGAGTTCAAGGAGTTTGAACACAGGACCCCTCTGACCCAGAGGCAGGAATGCCAGCAGAGGACAGACACACAATATTGTCTCCACTTCTGTTCCTGGGGTCTTTCATTCCCATTCAGATCTGCTGTTTTAATTACTCTATTTTAATAACTTGTTATATTTCTGGAGCACAGACCCGGTTTGACAGGCCTATCCAGAAATCTCAAATACATGAAAGCAGCAACGGATGGAGATTTAATTCCCCTAGCACCGCATCGGTTAAATTGTACACATGGAATTCTTTTGTGCTTTATTTTACATAGCCATTTGCAGCAAAACAGGTCAGGACTGGGTAAAAAAAAATGACCCAGAAAGGAATTTTATTCAAACATATTAACTAGGGCAGTAGCTGATGGTGTACACTGGGGAGTAAAGACTTGCATTTATATACCATCTTTCATAAACTTTGGGTTGACATAAAGTACTTCACAGCCAATGCAGCACTTGCAAAGTGTAATCACCTACAATGCAACAGCTAGTTTGCACACAGCAAGATCATGTAATAAGATAATGATGATTTGTTTTGAGTGTCGTTAATTGAGGGATAAATATTGGCCAAGACACTAAGGAGAACACTCCTCTTTTTCTTCGAAATAGTGTCATGGATTTTTTTGTTATCTGTCTGGGAGAGTAAAGTTAATTTATTAGAATCACAAGTAGGCTTGTATTAACACTGCAATGAAGTTATTGTGAAAATCCCCTAGTCGCCACATTCCGGTGCCTTTTTGGATACACTGAGGGAGAATTTACTATGGCTAATGCATCAATGCAACTAACCAGCACAACTTTCAGACTGTGGGAGGAAACCAGAGCACCCGAAGAAAATCTACACACACCTGGGAAGAACGTACAGACACCACACGTATAGTGATCCAAGCCGGGAATTGAAACTGAGTCCCTGGTGCTGTGAAGCCACAGCACTAACCATTGTGCTACTGTGTCACCGTAGATGTGGTGGCAATATTTTACAGTTTACTCAAGGAGTCTGAGTCGCTGCAGGAGCATACGCATCATAGCTTGGAGCTATGGATAGCGACTCCAACTAATTTTTCTATTGCTGGGCTGACCAAGAATCTCTTCTGCTCTTATCACCTGCCATTGATGTATGTTGGACAGATTTTCAACCCGTTTGGCCACCAATCAGTCTTTAATTTGTCCGTAAGGAGTAGATAATGAGACGTTGCTGTTGTTTGAAATGCTTGACTCCACTAGCGCTGACTTCAGTAGTTGAGTAGTTGGTTTGAAGATTCCAGGGTCCTACAGTTTAGGTGAGAAGTTGCCTTGTTTCCTTTTGAGCGTGGATTTGCTGAGTTGGTTCACTTCAGCGATCAGAGAGATGCTGAGACATGTATTTTTACCTATCGAGACGGGGTGGGGGGGGGGGGCTCTGCTGTCTTTTTATTTTTGCATCACACACTCTGACACATCCAGCACTAGTTCACACTGAACATGTTTCTCAGTCAGCATAAAAGCAAATTACTGTGGATACTGGAATCTAAAGCAAACACAGAAAATACTGGGAAATCTCAGCAGATCTAATAATATCAGAGTTAACATTTGGATGACTCTTGTTCAGAGATGTTATATAGCTGGCTTTTGATCCCAGTCTCTTGTATATGCCTGAAAGGTAAAAATACATATCCAGTCTAAGACACAAGATATAATTCTTGCTGAGATGATAATCAGCTTCCATTATCTCCATAGAAGATGACAGTTTAGATTTGGAAGGTTTCTTCTTTGCAAATGTTGTCTCAGGCATGAGTGATATTCCATTGCCCTTCTTAGCATCACCCACACCAGTGTAATTCAGACATTGACTGAATTACATTTTATGAGTTTCAATGTAATAAATGTGAGGCTGGCAGTTATAAGGATTTTGCGGAGAGTAAGCTCTGCTCCATCAAGCTTTATGTCAAGCTGGTCATCTGGTGTCAAGCCACTTTGACTGTTTCTGTCGACCGTGACGCTGAGAAGGAATGAGCCCATCTTCACTAAATTCTCCTACTGATTCTGAACAATTCCTTCCCTTGCCAGTTGCTATATGGGAAAGGAAATCCAAGGTGCACCACAGACTATCTAGTCATGATCAATGCAATCTGACACTAATTAATGACAATATTAATTAATCACAATCCAGCCAGTTTCAGCAGAGCCTAACCTTGGCTCATAATCAGTGCCCTTTCCTGCAACTTGGCAGCTGGAGTACGCATTGCAACAACTGATTGAAGCATTGATCATGTGATTTGTAAGCCATTCAGATATATCTGTCATGTTGCCATCTCCAATCCTGAATCAGGGTTTTCCGTGGGCGTGGTGTAGATCCCTGATGTAAGGAAGGTCCACTGATATCTGAACTTATAGAATTTAGAATTTCTACAGTGCGGAAGGAGGCTATTCGGCCCATTGAGTCTGCACTGACCACAATCCCACCCATTCCTGTAACCCCATATATTTACCCCATTAATCTCCCTGACAATAAGGGGCAAACTAGCACGGTCAATCCACTTAGCCCGCACATCTTCAGACTGTGGGAGCACCTGGAAGAAACCTACACAAACACAGGGAGAACTTGCAAACTCCACACAGACAGTGACCCAAGCTGGGAATTGAACCTGGATCTCTGACGCTGCGAGGCAGCTGTGCTAACTGCTGTGCCACCATGTTGCTCATGATGTTGGCTGCGGTTGGCTGATAGCCAATCCCTGACATAGGGAAGGCCAGGTGGTTACCAATTGGTCCTGGCATTGTGGAGTGTCAGATGCTACCCAAGTGCAGGCTGACCTGGTGGCCAGTGCTGACTGCCATTTCTAGAAGGTGACCTGCTCCCAGAATGCTTTGTTTGACCATCAAGAGACGGAGATCGATTCTGGAATGGGCTCCTGTTCATTCCAGGAGGGTTGTAACCCTAGGCAAGCATTGTCTTCCTGGTGGCTCCAGGAAGATTGAATTGCACCGGGATCTCTGTGAGACAGCAATGTTCATCACACTGTCACCCCAATGGTTCTCCTGCTGGGAACATAACTTGAAAATCTTTTGGGAGAATTCTATCCTGAATAAACATTTGAAAAGAGAACATTTAAGGTCTGTGGCGAAAAGTAGAGATCTGAGACTAACTGGATAATTCTTTCAAAGAACCACCACAGACTGTTTTTAGCATGTTAAAGTATTATGTCAATGTACATTGCTGTGAATCTCAGTGCTCTATGTAGATTTGTCTGTCTGAATTTTCACTGGCTATTTGATGGCATGTGGTTAGCTGCCTCACAGCATCAGGGACTCCGATTCAATTCTGGCCTTGGGTTACTCTGTGTATGGGATTTGCATGTTCTCCCTGTGTCTGCATGGGTTTCCTCCATATTGTCCAATTTCCTCTCACAGTCCAATGACATGCGGATTAAGTGGATTAACCATACTAAATTCTCCCTTAGTGTTCATAGATATGTTGATGAGGAAAATTAGCGGAGATTCAAGGAGCCAAATGGCCTCCTTCTGCACTGTAGGATTCTACCATTCTGCAACGACAGGAAGTATTTTCTCTGATATGGAATCCAAAAAACAAAGGGGTAAAGTTTAAACATCAGAAGTCAGCCATTCAGGAACAGGAGCAGACCATTCAGTCCCTCAAGAACTATCCATCCTGGCAAAGATTTCATAGAATATCATAGAATCCCTACAGTGAAGAAGGAGGCCATTCAGCCCATAGAGTCTGCACTGACCACAATCTCACCCAGGCCCATAACCACTCATATTTATCCTCCTATTCCCCCTGACACTGGGGTTAATTTAACATGGCCAATCAGCCTACCCTGCATATCTTAGGAGAGTGGGAGGAAATCAGAACATCCAGAGGAAACTAGAGCACCCAGAGGAAACCCATGCAGACACGGGCAAAATGTGCAAACTCCATGTAGACAGTGACCCAGAATTGAATCCAGGTCCTTGGTGCTGTCAGGCAGCAGTGCAAAGAATTGTGCCACCATGCCATTGATTTGTGAAAATCTGGAACACTCTTGAGTGTTAATATGACTTAAGGATGTGGATACTGGAAGTCAAAGGAAACTGTCAAGATTGAGGTTATAGAATTATCAAACCCTGCGGTGCAGCAGGAAGCCATTCGGCCCATTGAATCTGCACCAACTCAGTATCTCACCCACACCCCGCCCCACCACTCCCCATTACCTTCCCATGCAATCCTAAATAATTTGTGCATTTCCCATGACTAATCCCCTAACCTTACACATCTTTGGACTCTAAGAGACAATTTACCATAGTCAATTCATCTAATCTGCACATTTGGGACACTGACAATAATCTCTCCTTCAATGTCAATAAAACAAAGGAGATTGTTATCACTTCCGGAAGCATAGTGGAGGACATGCCTTTGTCTATATCAATGGAGATGGAGTAAAAATGATTGAGTGCTTCAAGTTTACAGATGTCCAGATCACCAACAACCAGTCCTGGTTCCCCTTGCCGACACTATAACTATGAAAGCCCACCAACCCTTTTACTTTCTCAAAAGAGTAATAAAATTTGGCATGTCTGCTATCAGTTTCAGCAACTTTTACAGATGCACCATAAAAACTATTCTTTCTGCTTGTGGCACAGCTTGGAATGGTTTCTTCTCTGCCCAAGATCACAAGAAACCACTATGGGTTGTGAATGAAGCCCAGTCCATCACACAAACCAACCTCCCATCATTGACTCTATCTACACGTCCCACTGCCTGGGAAAAGCAGCTAGCTTAACTAAGGACCCCACTCACTCTGGAAATATTCTCTTCCACCTTCTTCCATTGGAAAAAGAATACAAAAGTCAGAAGTCATGTACTAACCAACTCAATGCAACTTCTTCCATGCTACCTTTAGACTTTTGATCTACCTTGCAATAAGTTAACCTTTCTCTACACTCCAGCTATGACTGCAACACGACATTCTGCATGGTCTCCTTTTCTGCTCTATGAATAGTATGCTTTGTCTGTATAGCACACAAGAAACAGTACTTTTTACATGTGACGTTAATAATTCAAATCAAATCAAGTCTTTGGACTTGGGAGGAAACCCACACAGACACAGGAATATGCAAATTCCACACAGTCACTCAAGGCTGGAATCGAACCCAGATCCTCGACACAGTGAGGCAGCAGTGCAACTATGGTGTGCCCAAAAGATATTTTTATTAGGTGAGGATATTAAGGAGCATGGATAACATTTGGGGGTGGGGGATGTGGTAAGACAACAAATAAGCTATGTTTGGGTTAAACAGTCTTCTGATAATGAATGATCTAGTTCTGTTCCCATGTTTCCCCCAACCCCTCAACTGCAGGGTGGCACTGTGGCTGGTGTTGCTGCCTCACAGCATCTGGGACCCAGGTTTAATTCCCAGCTTGGATCACTGTCTGTTCGGAGTCTGCACATTCTCCCCATGTCCATGTGTGTTTCCCCCTACAGTTCAAAAGACATGCTGGTTAGGGTGTATCGGCCAGGCTAGATTTTCCCTCAGTGTAATCAAACAGGCACTGGAGTGTGGTGACTATGAGATCTTCACAGTAACTTCATTGCAGTGTTAATGTAAATTTTGTAAGAATCTCACAGCAGCAGGTTAAAATCAAACACATTTATTTGGAATTACAAGCTTTCAAAGCACTGCTCCTTCATCAGCTGAGTTGATGAAGAAACAGTGCTGCAAAAACTCAATATTCCAAATAAACCTGTTGGATTTTAACCTGGTGTTGTAAGACTTCTAAATGTGGGCTACCCCAGTCAAATGCCGGCATCGCCACATTAATGTAAGCCTTACTTGTAATACCAATAAATAAAATTTTAAAAAGCCCCCGATCTGGATTGCTTTTACATTAGGTTGATGGGTGTGGATTCCCGGGGATAAAAGGTATCGCCTCCTCAGCCTGCCATTGGACAACACCTCAGCAGTCAATCATAGACCAGCTATGATGACTGGTCAGCTTTTCTATCCATCAACAGGTCCCTCCTCCTCCCTTGCCTTTGTTGACAGGTGAGGCCCCGCCCAGCGGGCAGTTTCAGGGCGCCCCTCAGAATTGTATCCAGTCTGTGTTCCAAAGATACATTTCGGATGAGAATCCTGCTCTGAATCTGAACGCCGGGCAGGGGGACATGAGCAACCCAGCTAAACGTAAGTAAGCAGCTTTCAAACCAAATTTAATTAAAAAAAAACATTTCTTTTGAAAGGAAATCCCCTACTGATTTCATTTTAAATCAAGGTGAACGCAGAAGGATGTTTTCCGGTTGGTGTGGAGTCAGTTCCCTTGCTGGTTGGAAATAGACAATCAGTGGGCTCTCTCTCTCTGTGGGGCACCCAGCGAGTTGAATTTATTGTTTAAATTGTTGGGTCCATCCAGCCGGGTGATCGCAACCCATCCTGGGAGGGCGCTTTTTCTGGGGAGGGTGGTTGGTGGGGCAGTTAAATCCGGTATGTCCCATTTTCTTTGTTTAGCTTTGAATGATTCGAAACGTTGGACATTCGGGTTTTGCCGCCTGTCTTTGACAATGCAACTTTCATTCATGTGTCTGTTTTTGTTGTTGCTTTTTTTACAAACAATTCATTGGCAGTGGTGGGGGAAGGGAGGTAAAGTTGCAATTTCTGTCTCCCTGGCGATAGATCATTTCTTTTGAGGGTAATTAAAAATTCTGCAAAGCTTTCTGGCATAATCTGTGAAATTAGTGTGTTTTTTTTGTGATGTCTGAGAGGGAAAAGGGAAAAGTGTGGAGTTGTAATTGCTCCACACTTTGCTTCCTCCCTTCTGTCAGTTGGTTAGGTTCGAATAAGGAGTACCCGATGAGGGTGTCAACCTTTCTCTACACCCTAGCTATGAGTGTTACACTACGTTCTGCACCCTCTTGTTTCTTTATCTATGTACGGTATGCTTTATCTGTATAGCGCGCAAGAAACAATATTTGTCACTATGTGACAATAATAAATCAGATCAAATGGATGAAAAATCATTCTGTTAATAATTTCTACCCTCACCCTCGTTCAGTGAATCCTCCTGGAGAGTAAACGGTGTACTGGGATCCTTTGACAAGGAGTAGGCTGAACAGCAGCAGGCTGACAGTCAGAATCTCCTGGCTTCCTGTGTAAAGACCGGGACACTTAAGGCTGAGGGCAGTCAGTAACCGTGTAAAACCTCCTGCAGTGAGTCAGCACCTTCAGAAAAGGAAGAGAAAGGGGGACAAAAAGCCATCAAATCACTAAAAATACAAATGAAGCATTTTTAAAACTGATTTCATCTCCGATTGTTGCAAATACTCCCTAAAGTGGCCGGTGGCACAGTGGTTAGCACTGCTGCCTCTCAGCACCACGGTCCCTAGTTCAGTTCCTGGCTTGGGTCATTGGCTGTGCAGAGTTTGCACATTCTTCCCATGCCTATGTGGGTTTCTTCTGGATGCCCTGGTTTCCTTCCACAGTGCAAAGATGTGCAGGTGAGTTGGATTGGCCATGCTAAATTGCCCCTGAGTGTCGGGGCACTAGCAAGGATAAATTCAAGGAGTTATGGAGATCGGTCCTAGTTGGGATTGTGGTCGGTGCAGACTTGATGGTCTAAATAGTCTCCTTCTGCATTGTAGGGATTCCAGAGAAGCACTTTGTATAGAAATGGACTCTCTGTAAGTTAATTAACTCATGACCTTTTAGTCAGGCGGATGAATGAGTTACACAGGGGACCAGTTAATTTTCTCTAATTTAAAATAAAAACATCCTGGTAATGGTCAGTGTGGGTCTGCAGCAAGCTGTCCTTTGGGTTTGAATGCTCAGAGAATAAAATAATAGAATCTGTACAGCGCGGAAGAGGGCCACACAGCCCATTGAGTCTGTACAGAATTTTACTGAAGCTTGCCCATAATCCCACGCATTTATCCTGCTAATCCTCATAACTGTGGGAGACTAAGGGGCAATTTTAGCATGGTCAATCAACCTAACCCACACACCTTTGGACTGTGGGAGGAAACTGGAGCACCTGGAGGAAACCCATGCAGACACAGGGAGAATGTGCAAACTCCACACAAACAATGACCCAAACTGGGAAGCAAATCCGGGTTGTTGGCAATTGTGAGGCAGCAGTTTGATTTTGATTTGATTTATTATTGTTGCATAGTAATACACAGTGAAAAGTATTGTTTCTTGTGTGCTATCAGATAAAGCATACCATTCATACAGAAAGAAACAAAAGAGTGCAGAATGTAGTGTTACAGTCATTGCTAGGATGTAGAGAAAGATCAACTTAATGAAAGGTAAGCCCATTCAAAATTCTGACAGCAGCAGAGAAGAAGCTGTTCTTGAGTCGATCGGTATGTGACCTCAGATTCCCGATGGAAGAAAGTGAAAGAGAGAATGTCCAGAGTGTGTGGGGTTCTTAATTATGCTGGCTGCTTTGCAGAGGCAACAGGAAGTGTAGGCCGAGTCAGTGGATAGGAGGTTGGGTTGCCTGATGGATTGGGCTGCATTCACAACCTTTTGTAGCTCCTTGGGATCTTGGGCACAGCAAGAGCCATACCAATCTATGATACAACCAGAAAGAATGCTTTCTGTGTGGTGTATCTGTAAAACTTGGTGATAGTCCTAGCTGACACGCCAAATTTCCTTAGTCTTCTGAGAAAGTAGGTGGGCTTTCTTAACTATAGTGTTGGCATGGGGGAACCAGGACAGGTTGTTGGTGATCTGGACACCTAAAAACTTGAAACTCTCGACACTTTGTTTTTTGTTTCCGTTGACGTAGACAGGGACATGTTTTACTTTACGCTTCCTGAAGTGGATGACAATCTCCTTCGTTTTGTTGATATTGAGGGTGAGATTATAGTTGCCGCACTGTCAACCATTGTGCCGCTTATAAAATGTGATTTGCGTCTAGAGTTCTGGAATTGAGCACATAATCTAGGCTCCAGTGCTGCATGCATCAGGGCTCCTGCCACTGATGAAATGATTTTTGCCTATTCCGGTGAATCCAGAAGGTTCTATGTCATTGTTTGAAGATGAGCAGTGAGCCTTCCTGACACTAGCTAATATTTCCCGCACAACTGAAGCAGAAACAGAATAAACAATCATTTTCCTGCCATCTGTGCAACTTGGCGAGGTGAAAAATAGCAGCTGCATTAGTGTACGTTGCTTTCCAAAGCAGTTTGGTCTATGTGAAGTCCTCTGAGATGTTTCAAAAAGATATAGGAAGCTGCAGGAATTCAAGAATAGTTCTGTCTCTCATTGTCTGCTACCTTATTTTTATCAGGATCTATGATTCCAGTTGTGATGCTGATAATCTGTGTACCTGAAATATTCTTGCTAGCTACTGATGATGTTGGAATGATAGGGGAGATGCTGCAAGTTGGTCTGACTGGAATATGCAGCCTTTTGAGATTGTGGATAGGGTTCAGGAATGTGACTCAATTCTCACCCAGACAAAGTGAAATACTTCACCTAAACAACATTACTAAAAATGAGATGCTGTTCGTCACAGGCTTATATCCAGAAACAATGCAGAATGCTGGCACCGTGGTTAGCACTGCTGCCTCACAATGCCTGGGACCTGGATTTTATTCCTGGCACAGGTCACTGTCTGTGTGGAGACTGCACATTCTCCCCATGTCTGAGTGGGTTTTCTTCAGGTGCTTCAGTTTCCTTCCACAATCTGAAAGACGTGCTGGTTAGATGCATTGGCCATGCTAAATTCTCCCTTGGTGTATCCGAACAGGTGCTGGAATGTGACGACTATGGGATTTTTATAGTAACTTCATTGCAATGTTAATGTAAGCCTATTTTGTGACGCTAATAAATAAACTTTAGAAGACACATACTTTTTTTCTTTGACTAACGTTCTTTTTTTCTTGAAGACTGTATTCTTACAGGCTCCACAGGTTTGGTACTTCACCCAAGCTTTCGTATTTCATGTGAAACCCGGAACAATTATGATGTGGCAGATTGTCCAACCATGTTGGTATCAACAACAACAACCTATATTTGTACAGCCCTTCTAATGTAATGAAACATCCCAGTGTGCTTCACAGGAACGTTATAAAACAAATTGTAACATCCAGCTATATAAGGAGATATTTGCTGGAATTTTACTGCCATGCCCGAGGCTGGTAAGATCCTTCCTGAGGCCAATGGAGAATGCCATTCTGTGAACCTCGCCCGTCCCGATTCTGGGATGGCGAGGCAGTAAAATTCCAGCAATTTGGTCAGATTATCAAAAGTTTGATCAAAGAGATAGTCTTTAAGATGAAAATAGATGTGGAGACATGCAGGGCAGGAATTCCAGAGTTTGGGGCTTGGTTAATTGAAGATTTGGCCACCTAAACATAGAGTGATTAAAATTGGGAATACTAACGAGTCCAAAATTGAACGAATGCAAATTTTGCAGACGGTTGTGGGGTTGGAGGAGATTGTAGAGATGAGGAGCAATGCACAGTGAAGGATTTGAAAACAAGCCCAAGACCATAGAATCCCTACAGTACAGAAGAAGGCCATTTAGCCTATCGAGTCTATACCCACACTCTCTGACAGAGTATTTTAACCAGGTCTCTCCCCAGCCCTATCCCTGTAACCCCGCATGTTTACCATGGCTAATCCATCTAACTTACACATCTTTGGACACTAAGGGGCAAGTTAGCATGGTCAATCCACCTAATTCAGTTAGCACTGCTGTCTCACAGCGCCAGGGACCCGGGTTCAATTCTAGCTTTGGGTGTCTGTGTGGAGTTTGCATATTCTCCCTTTCTGCACGGGTTTCCCCAGGGTGCTTCAGTTTCCTCTAAAGTCCAAAGATGTGCCGGTTAGGTGGATTGACCATACTAAGTTGCCCCTTAGTATGTCAAGATGTGTGGGTTAGGAGATTAGCAGGATAAATGCATGGGGTTACAGGAATGGGGCCTTAGAATTATTACAGAGTCCCTGTATTGCAGAAGGAGGTCATTTGGCCCATCAATCTGCATTAACAACAATCCCATCCAGGTCTGTAACCTCACATATTCATCCTGCTCATCCCCCATGTTAAAGGGACTATACAAATGTAGGTTGTTGTTGATACCAGTATAGTTGGATAACCTGCACCACATTCATTGTTCTGGGTTTCATATGAACTATGAAATCTTGGCAATGCTAGCCACTGGGCTTGGGTAAAATACTCTGTCAGAGAGGCCTGATGGTGCAAATGGCCTCTTTCTGCACTGTGGAGATTCTGCAATTCTAATCCTAGCATCACCCAAACAACTGCAAAAATATACAGTTTCTAGCAGAACCTCTACACGGGGATCAGGAGTGGAAAGTCTGACTGATTTATCTTCTCTTTAATTGAGGTCGCTAAGGCTGATTGTAGCATGTCTGCTGAGGAAGGCTAACTTGTTGCAGTCCAGGGAACGTAGCTGGCACTTGCCTCATTGACGGCTGGGGATTGCATCAGGTGGTTGATTTAAGCCGGGAGCATTTAAATTGAATCGTCACTTATGTTTTGTAAATTGGGGACATTGGGATTCAATATAAGATACGTTTTGAGTGCAGTGACTCAGCTCAAAGTTACACTTTGCTCTTGATGAATAAGGGGCTAAGCTAATTACAGGCAGTATGTGCTGCATTTGAAATACTGCAGTGGGCCCTCATCAATATCTTAAGCTATTAATTGGATTCGAACTTGCTTTGCAAATTCAATTTAATCTTACTGTCAATACTCTAAGAGAGATCACCCTGGCTGCTTGTAGGTTTTACACAAGATGGTCCCATCTCCACTCTTCAACAAATGGGTAGATGATTGGCTATGCTAAATTGACCCTAGTGTTAGGGGGAATCAGCAGGGTAAATGTGTGGGGTTACAGGATGGGGCCTGGGTGGGATAGTGGTTAGTACAGACTCAATGGGCCGAATGGTCTGTTTCTACAATAGTCCAGGGAAAGTTTGAAGACTTGGTGGGCCAAATAGCCTCCATCTATGATCCTACCTTACTAATTTACGAAAAGAAATCTTAAATGCCTCAATTAGCAGAATGGGAAGAAGTACAATTGCAAACTGTGGGACAAGCGGTAAAGGGCCTCTGGATTGATGGCGTTTGACTGATATTATATCGGGCTGGGCTGAAAGACATTGGGGTAAAGTCACACATATGGCAATGATCATTTTCCAAGCCCCATTCATTCATGATCGTCTCACCATGTGACACCGTCTTGGCTCCTCAGGAAATTCTGCAAACTGTGGACACGGTTGACAGCTTGGTGGGGTGGGGAGTGGCGCGAGGGGTGGTAGTGTGTGGAATGCAGGGAGTACAGAGTTTCACAAGAGCTTCCCTTCTTGGTTCAATGTGGGGGAAACTCCAGCACAGACATGCTATGAGGGCTGGTGGAACTTCAGTTTTGACAAAGTTAGAAAAGTTCAGATGTTTCTTTTGGAACAGAGAAGGTGAACGAATGGAAGACAATGAGAGGTTTTGATAAAGTAGATGAAAAGTGAGTGAATATGATCAAAATCCGTTGCCAGATATCTAAAAGCAAATAGTTCGAGTCTGTGTTATTGGGAATTGGAGCATTCTATCCGTAGAAGTGGTGGAAATTGATTTCATTAATAATTTTAAAAGGAAATTGGATAGATAACATTGAGAAACTTGCAGTGATGCACATTAAGGGGGACTACACATGTATGATTGGCTAAATAATCTACTTCTGTGCTGCAGGTTTCCATGGCACCTTCTTACAATGGACACTTTTTTTATAATGTAAAAAGCAAATGCAACTGAAATCAAAGGTATGTCACCTGTTGCACATCGGGAAAACTATCCCGAGAGAGGTGTCTCATTACATATCTCTTGGCCAAGTCCATTGGGTCCAAGTTGCTCAACTTCAAACTGCAAGCCATTGTATAATAGTCACGCAAAGCTCCTGTTTTGATTCTGTTTTCTCTCTTCCCCACCCTATTCCACTGCCAAAAGTATTGACTTTTGACAAGGGGGATAGGGGTTGGGGAGAGCAAGGCATGTTGGAGCGTGCACTACTGCACAAAGATGGGAGGAGGTTGAAAGCATGGGATATATGCAAAGTTTGAGCGGATTTAAAAGGCCATTTGTGCCTCAGTACTCGAAAGCAAGCTGAGACTGCAGTGGACTCAGCCTCATTCACATTGATTTGACCTCCCCGTGATTGGAAAGCTAGTCGATATTCCTCAATCAGGATAATTGGGTCACATATCAAAGCTTACTCTCATCCACCCGAATGAATAGAAACCATGATCCAATATCAGTGCTATTACTTATCAAAAGCTGTGTTGCAGGGAATGCAAAGATAGTGACCGGAATTCTCTGTCCCTGCTGCCAGCAAGAATGGGGAATCAGCTAAATCTCCATTCGTAGCAGTAGTTGGTGAGGTCAGAGAATTCCGGCCTCCATTCACTGCAGCGGGACTGGAAAATCCCAGCTGTGGGCGAGGTCAGAGAATTTTGACTTCCATTCACTGCAGCAAGACTGGAGAATCTCAGCCGCGGGCAAGATTGGAGAATTTCGGTTTCCATTCACTGCAGCAAGACTGGAGAATCCCAGCCGCAGATGAAGTTAGAGAATACCAGCCTCCATACACTGCAGCGGGATTGGAGAATCCCAGCTGCAGATAAGATCAGAGAATTCTGGCCTCCATTCACTGCAGTGGGACTGGAGAATTCCATCCGCGGGTGAAGTCGGAGAATTCCGGCCATTGGACTACAGATCACGGAGCTTATTCAGCACTTCTTGCGCATCCTTACATGCTACAAACTCACCAATACAGATTTGCCCGAGTGGGAAACAGAGTTTCTATTCAGCAAGGCAAGAATTAATTTTGACTTATGATAAATGATCACCTAACCCGATTTGCGATAGTTTTCTTGTGGAGGGTAGAGTTTGAGTAGTGACCTCACAGTGAACTTGTTTACACTCTTAAAATTATTCTAAACCACCTTCAAAGTATAGATTTTCGTAAAATTAACAGCAGGGAACACTGTGTTTATATAACTTCTTGAGGGGCAAAATGTTCCAAGAATGCCCAGTACTGATTGGAGATTGCGTAAGTGACAAAAAGATAGGTTTCATTTTTTTAAAGTGGGGGCTAGAGAGTGCAAGAACAGCAGCAACTTACTAACCAAAGGTACACTCGCCTGTCATGAGGTGAAGTGAGCTCATGTACAGAAGAGCAGCGATGCAACCCGAAAGGCTTTAGAGATGAAGTGGGACAAAGAAGGCAGGGATTTGAAGTTGAAAGCTAGGGAGTTGTATTTGTGGGAGTGGAAGGAGGACATGAGTAACGGGTAAGCAGGACTTCATACATGATATCTCACGCTCTTTCTAAAACCTTTGTCATGTCCCTCCTTTTTAAAAAGCCTATGGTGGAATATAACGTGAGATATGACCCAACGACTTCACCTGCCACCCTGAAAAGTAAATGTCAATTGCATCTACGTCATGAAATGACTCCAAATGTCAATCAGGAGTAGGAATCCATGTGTGTGTGTGTGTGTGTGTGCGGTGTGTGTGTGTGCCAATCCCTTATTTAGTTCAATACAAGCTTGATTGTGCCACTCCCATGTATTGTCCCGGCTGGGATTAGTTGATGCAGCACAAACTAGGGATTGCATGTGACATCTTCTCTGCTCTCCTCAATTGCATCCTCTTTGCGTGTCCTGATTTTAATTGATGATCACGATTTCAGTTGCCTGGGGCCTTAGCTCTGGATTTCCCTTTCTACCTCGCTGCCTCTCCATCCTCCTTTAAGACACACCTTGAAACCTATTTCTTTGAACAAACCTTTAGCATCTGCCCTAATATCATAGAATCCCTACAGTGCAGAAGGACACCATTTGGCCCATTTAGTCTGCACCCACCATCTTCCCATCCAGGCCCTATCCCCATAACCCTATGCATTTACCCTATCACCCCCCCACCCCTCCACGACACTAAGGGACAATTTAGCATGGCCAATGCACCTAACCTGCACTGTGGTAGGAAACCCATGCAGGCGTGGGAGAGTGTGCAAACTCCACACAGATGGGAATCAAATCTAGCTCCCTTGCGCTGTGAGGCAGCAGTACTAACCACTGTGCCACCATGTCACCCATATTATCTTATGTGACTCAGTGCCCAGTTTTGTTTGATAATGCTCCTGTGAAGTGTTTTTTTTTACTATGTGGATTCATATAGTGCCATTAAATAATGTTTTGTGCTCAGGTCTGCTGTTCAGGGTAGGAAACAGCTGAGTCACGGGGGAGAACAGTTTGTACTACATGATCAGACATTCCCCTGCAGCAAGTATCTCGTATTACTTGGCCATCAGGGCTACGTTGGAAGAAGTACAGAATCTACATTTACTCGGTGGTACCTTGATAATGTTACCAAATAAAGGGCTTGCAAACACAAAAGAGCTTTGTCCCCGTTCTTGACAAAGTGGGTTATTTCCAAGAGGAACTGGAGCACATCAGAATATTCCAGTAATATAAAGTGCAATGATGGCCCCAGTCCAGCTCTTTCACTGGCCAACATCCAGAGTTGGTACAGTGCTTCAGAACTCCAACCTTGAGAATTACTATTCCCAGATCAATTATATATGAAGAAAAGCCTCCTCCTTGCAGATCCATCAGGGAATAATGTCAACGTGTTGCAATGAACTGAAGCAAGCTGGAGATGATCTTTCTCTATGTTCAACGGCGATCAGGGTGACAAAACACTCTGACCCTGGGAATATCTTGGAGTAGCTGATTCCAAGGCTATCAGATCTTTGTGTGTTACTGTTTTTGTTTGAACAACACTGTTTCTAAGGATATGGAAGTGTTTAAAATTACGACAGGACAAGATAGATAGAACTAACTGTCTGCAGTAATTAGGTCAAGCCAAGAGGATAAAATTAAATAAATGTAAAAAAGAGGGATCAAGTAAAACCATTTTACGCAAATAATTTCCGAGACTCTCTGATTTCTCTTCCAACGTCAGTGATTGAAGCAGAAATAGTGTTACCATGTGAAGGTTGGATGGGGGAATGGTAATGGGATATTGAAAGAGGGTGGGTAAATGCAATTAGGATTTTTTTTTAAATTTGGAGATTAAACACTGATAAGGGCTCCTTAAACAGCCCCAAATGATCACTTTCTATGTCTATGAATCTTTAAAAGCTCTGGCAAAACCAGCCACCATCATGTATTATGTGTACATCAAGATGAAGGATATTATGGAATGGAACCTAAGTTCTGGAATGACCTCAACGTGGCCCAGGAAGTTGGCCTCTTGGTGTACGAGTTCCCTGATTGAGGTAACGATTGCCTGTCCAATCAGGGAGTCTCAGTATATATGTAACGAGGAGTGTTGGAGCTGCTGACCCTTCGGATTCAGAATTTGTACTTGAAGCATTCTTAGGACTGGAGATAAGTTTGTAAATAAAGGGAATCTGGTGAAGGGACTTTGGTCTCTAAGGAGTTATTTCAAGTTCCTCCTTTGAGATCCTCAGTGTCTCAGTCGCAGATTCCCTGTTTTTTTGGTGCCTCGTGGTGATCCGCTACCTGGTAGAGACTTCCCATCACTCTCCCCCAGTATTTTATCATTCACCCGCTCGAAACTATTTGCTGCTGTGTATTAGGAAATGGAGATATAAAGACAGCAGGCAAAAATGGAGCCAATGATGAGGTTAAGTGAGGTTATAGACTCAATGCTGGCTCTAGTCTCTCCCCACTGATGCTGTCAGACTTGCTGAGATTGTCAAGCATTGCATGTTTGTGTTATATTCTGACAGGTTAGTTTAGCAGTAATGTTATTTACCCAACACATAAGAATGTTTCAAAGAGCCTGTTTATCATTGCTACTCCTCCACTGCTGGCACTGGTTTTGAAGTGATGCACCAAACCAACCCCGTCATACCCCATCCCCACCAAGAGGCTCATTCTGCTGCAAATATTCTGCTGCAGTTTGTCAGAACACTCTGGTGCATTGTAGATGTTGGTGTGAATCTTTCATGCCATACCTTTTTGATGCATGATAACTTAGGGGGTGGCAGACTGGAATGCTCTCTTTGAAAATCAATGCAGACTTGATGGGCTGAATGGCATCTTGCTGCTCTGTAGGGATTCTATGGTTTGAAAAGATTGCCCAAACTGCATTGGGGTGGCACAGTGGTTGGCACTGCTGTCTCGCTAGCACCAGAGACCTGGATTCGATGCCTGGCTTGGGTCACTGTCTGTGTGGGTTTCTTCTAGGTGCTCCGGTTTCTTGCTGCAGTCTGAAAGATGTGCAGGTTAGATGCACTGGCGCCTAATTTTCTCTCGGTGTACCCAAACAGGTGCCGTAGTGTGGCGACTAAGGGATTTTCACAGTAACTTCATTGCAGTGTTAATGTAAGCCTACTGTGAAACTAATAAATAAACTTTAACTTGACTGCAAAAAATCACTATGGAATATTTTACTTCTGAAAGCTCTCAGCAGATCCTGCGTTATTCTTGCATCCACTCCTGAAGGTGCTGGTACTTACCTGCTGCTGCATCCTATCAATATTCTGTTCTTTGTATATAACCTCCAGTGAGGGGGAGGTAACGTTTTGACCCTGGAGATGGATCTTAACTCCAGTCTTGTCTCTACTTGGCACCAATGCACCTACACTTTTTCGAGGGGCAACAATTTTAATTCTCTCTGCAGGTGTGGATGCTAAATCTAGCACATGTGGCGCTGCAACTGTTGAGATTAACTAATGCAGCAGAGGCTGGAAATTAAAAATGTCCCCTGTGGCTTCCTAACACACTAGGCCCCCACCAGGGAACTGGGAGTGGAATGACAGCTGCACTGGAAAATTGAGGGAAAAAGACCCCAAAAAACAAAAGCCCAGGACTGAGAAAAATCATGGACAGCGGTAGGCACCTTGCAGTTTATTTCTCATAAAGAGTTTCTTCCTCCTTCTTTTGGTACTGTACTCCGATGAGGACACTGGTAACCATGGATTTCCATTAGATTGGTCCATGACTATGCTCAATTAAAAACTGCTCTAGTTTACCATTCCTCTCTGCAGTAAGGACTGACCAGGAAATTCTCCTAATCTGACCGCTTGCCATCAGTTATAGTGGAAGGATTTCCAAGCCTGGTTGGCCACATTATGAGCTCTCCCTCCGTGGCCATCTAGATCCAGAATGGGACCTGAACCCTGAGCTTCTGGCCTAGCCATAGAGATAGTATGCACTGAGCTACAAGACCTCACTTTCAAGCATGTCAAGATCATAAGACCATAAGGTATAGGAGCAGAATTAGGCCATTCGTTCCGTTGAGTCTAGTCTGCAATTCAATCGTGACTGGGTTTGAGAAACTTATCATTCTCCCACCTTTTTCTCATAACCTTTGATCCCCTTACCAATCAGGAACCTATCTGCTTCTTTCTTAAGTGCACTCAATGACCTGGCTTCCACAGCCTTCTGTGGTAATGAATTCCATAGATTCGCCACCCTGTGGCTGAAGAAATTCCTCTTCTTCTTGGCTCTAAAAAGTTGTCCCTTTACTCTGAGGCTGTGCCCTTGCGTCCTAATATCTCCCACTAATGGAAACATCTTCTCTATATCCAATCTGTCCAGGCCTTTCAGTATTCTGTAAGTTTCAATGAGCTCTATTGAGCACAGACCCAGGTTCCTCGAACACTCCTCATACATCAAGCATTTCATTCGTGGGATCGTTCTCATGAACCTTCTCTGGACCATTCTTCAAGGCCAGCACATTTTTCCTTAGATGTGGGACCAAAATTGCTTGCAATATTCCAAATTTCAATTCGGGGAAATGCAAAAATGATGAGAGGTAAGAAGCTAAAAGCTCGATACTCCCGCTGTCTGATCTGAAAGACTGTTACATCAAAGCTGCCAGAGTCCAATGTAAGACCTTCAGCAAGCAGTGGACATCCCTGTTTACCTTTTTAACTATATGGCCAAATTCCCTTCCAACTCAATTTTCAAGTTTGCCGATAACACCACAGTAGTGGGTTGGATTTCAAATAATGATGAGACAGAGTACAGGAATGAGATAGAGAATTTGGTGAATTTGCACAGCGACAATAATCTCTCCCTCAATATCAGCAAAATGAAGGAGATATTAATCAACTTTAGGAAACGTAAAGGAGAACATGCCCCTGTGTACATCAATGGGATGAAGTAGAAATGGTTGAGAGCTTCAAGTTCTTAGGTGTTCAGATCACCAACAACCTGTCCTGATTCCACCTCCCCCCCCCTCCCACCTGCCATAAAAGCTGACACTCTGGTTAAGAAAAGCTACCAAGGCCTCTATTTTCTCAGAAAATTAAGGAAATTTGGCATGTCAGCCAAGACACTCATTAACTTTTGCGGATGCACAATGGAAAGCATTCTTTTTGGTTGTAGCAGGAGCTTGGTATGTGCTCTGCCCAAGACCGCAATAAACTACAAAAGGTCGTGAATGTAGCCCAATCCATCACATAAACCAGCCTTCCATCCATTGACTCTATCTACACTTTCTGCTGCCTTAGAAAAGCAGCCAGCATAATTAAGGATCCCACACAGCCCAGATATTCTCTCTTCCACCCTCTTCTTTTGGGAAAAAGATACAAAAGTCTGAGGTCAAGTATCAACCATTTCACCAACAGCTTCTTCCCTGCTGCCATCAGACTTTTGAATGGACCTACCTTGCACTAAGTTGATCTTTCTCTACACCCTACCTATGATTGTAATATGCATTCTGCACCCTCTCCTTTCCTTCTCTGTGAATGGTGTGCTTTGCACAGCACAAAAGAAATACTTTTCACTGTATACTACTACATGTGACAATAATAAATCAAATCAAATCAGGCCGCTGAAAGGTGAATGGTCATTCTGGGCCGTGTTGTCAAAGGAACAGGATCCCAGAAAGGGCCAGTCAGTTAATCGATATCTCATTTTGGAGTGACTGCCAGAATGACTTGTGTGTTGATTACATGAGGCATCACTGTGACAAGCAGTAATTAAAATGGCAATGTTAGTGCTTGAATGGCATGAATGAAAGTGTAACTTCTAATACTCAGTGTTCGGACTTGTCTTTCTACCTGGCACCAGTTCTGTTATGTGTTGATCCAGGATCAAATATTTGCCTAGATTTTAACTCCTGGTAGTCACGTGGGCAAGAGGTTTTGGTAGGCGTGGGGGAGCAAGGTAGATGACAAATTGTCAGGTCTACTGCTGAGCTTACCTGTAAAATGGTTATCAAACTCCCACCTTAATATCAGTGATGTTGAGGAAAAGCTTAAAGTTGGGAGTTGGGGGGATGGTGCGGTTGGACAAATACTTCCCAATGGAAGTTATTGTGAACTTGGAGCCACAACTGACTAACTAGCCAGTGACTTTCCCGTTTCCAGCACCTCATTACTCAGACTAAGGAAATTTGGCATGTCAGTTACGTCATCTCACCAACTTTTACAGATGCACCATAGAAAGCGTTCTCTCTGGTTATATCACAGCTTGGTATGGCCCCTGTTCTGCAGGTCGTACATGTAGCCCAATCCATCACATAAACCAGCCTTCCACCCATTGACTCTGCCACGGTTCCTGTTGCCGCAGCAAAGTAGGCAGTATAATGAAGACCCCCAGCAGCCAGGACATGCTCTCTTCCACCTTTTTCTGTTGGGAAAAAGATACAAAGTCTGAGGTCATGTACCAATCGACTCAAGAATAGCTTCTGCTCTGCTGCCATCAGACTTTTGAATGGACCTACCTTGCACTAAGTTGATCTTTCTCTACACCCTGCCTGTAACACTATATTCTACACTGTCTCGTTTCCTTCTCTATGAACAGCATGCTTTGTCTGTATGGTGTGCAAGAAACAATATTTTTCATTATATGTTAATACACGTGACAATAATAAATCAAAAATCTGGTATTTTTGATTGTAGAATGTATATTAAAAAGTAGGATCAAGATATTTGAAAGAAATATTTCAAATATTTAGAGAACATTTAGAGAACATAGCCTTCTCCTGTTCCTTTGAGCTTTGATAAAGACTCATCTGGACTTGAAATGTCAGCTCTTTTCTCTCCTTACAGATACTGCCAGACCTGCTGAGTGTTTCCAGCATTTTCTCATTTGACCTTCTCCTGTGCTGTAACTATTCGATGTCACTTAATCCATCACAGCTCATTTGGTAGTAAACAGGTCTGGTGCTGAGTGGCATTGATGGAAGCCAAACTGAGCATTATTGCTAAGTGAGCACGACTATCACCATCGATGACTCTCTATCACTTTACAGGTCAAAAATACGCTGCTGGGATGGCAATTTGCCAGATTGGATTTGTCTAGTTTTTCTGTGTACAGAACGTACTGGGCAATTTTGCACTTTGCCAGATAGTGTTCCAGTGTTGTAATTGTACTGGAACGGCTTGGCTAAGGATGGGGCTAATTCTGGAACACATTTCTTTAGTGCTATCAGCAGAATATTGTCAGGCTCATTGCTTTTGCAATATCCAGTGTCTTCAGCCATTTCTTGATATCACATGGAATTAATCAAATTAGCTGAAGGCTGATGATGTTGGAGATCTCAGGAAAAGCCCAAGATGGATCATCCACTCAGCACATCTGGCTAAAGATGGTTTGCAGATGGTTCAACCTTGTCTTTTGCACAGATATGCTGGCCCCATCATTGAAGTTGGGGGTATTCTTCTCCACCTGTTTGCTGGGTGGACAATTAAACAACTACTCATGACTACTGGATTGTGGCAGGACTACAGAGCTTAGACATGATGGCGTCTTGGACAGGATTTCTGTCAGGAGAGGTCAACATTGGATTTGGCTTTGAATTGAATCAGACAAAATATAAATAATAAAAGGATTGCACCATTATGAATATTTTAGTATCTAAAGAATAAAAATACATTGCAAAATGAACATTTTAGTATTAAAATAATTAAAATACATTAAACAATGCAAATCTTCTTTAATTTAAAGAACAAAGATTGTGGTAAAAGTATTACTGTGCATGCAAAGGATGACTTCTGCAATTCTTTGCTGGAAGGTAGTTCTGACCCACAATATCCATGGATAACGGAAGGAGGCAAGTCTGAATCTACTCCAGCTGTAACGGGGATCAAATGCCATGCTCTTGCCAACAACCTAATCCACACTATCAGTCAACTGAGCTAATTAGTTCCCCCCCCCACCCTCCAAGCAGCCCAAGTTGCTGTGGCAATATTCATTTTTATCAAAGGTGATGTTAGAGACTCCAATTTTCCTTCAAAGGGAAGTAGCTGCAAGATAGAGTTGGTCATTTACTGATTGTAGAATAGATTTCCAACAATTAGAAGGAGGCCATTCAGCCATTCGAGCCTGCCCTGAGAGCAATCCCACTCAGGCTCTACCTTCTGCTAATCCTCCTGACACTAAGGGGCAATTTAGCATGGTCAGTTCAACTAACCTGCACGTTTTTGGACGTGGGAGGAAACTAGAGCACCCAGAGGAAATCCATGCAAATATGGGGAGAATCTGCAAACACCACACAGTCACCCAGAATAGGCTGGAATAGAGCCTGGGCATCTGGCGCTGTGAGGCAGCATTGCTAACCAGTAAGCCACCATGCTGCCCAAAACTGAAGTGCATAGAAACTTGTTCTTCTAGAGAGTGGTGTATCTATGGTATTCTCTGCCTCAAAGCAAGGAGGAGGGCTGGGTCATTAGAAGTATTCCAGGTGAATGTAGATAAATATTGGATAAGTCGAGGAATAGAGGGCTTAGTAGAAATGGCACAGAGAAAAAGGAGTTGAGGCTGGCATAGATCAGCCAGGATCATATTGAATGGCGAGGCAGGCTTTATGGGCCTGACAGCCTATTCCTGCTTCTGTTTCTTGTGTCCTATTGCATGCCTGACCAGAAACTGCCCTCACTCTTGCCGCTTGCCATTGGCATGATTTACAATTTGGTACTGAGCTGAACACACTATTCATTATGTATACACCTTCATTTGCCACCAAGGCCTGGAGTGGGACTCTGTTGTGTATGTAGTGTCTGACTCTTTAGGACAGTACAACAGGAGTGAGTCATCTGACTTAAGGGACCAATGATAATTGAGAGTGAGTGATCACACTAGAGGGTGGAGTCAGGCAGAATCATCTAGCAGCCATGTTGTAAGGACTGGAGCTCTGCTCCAGGGCAGCCTCTTGTTCCAAGTTTCTCTTTTGGTTGTGAACAAAGTCTGAAGTTTCTTGATGACACTAGAATGCCACAACGTAACAGATTGTAATGACTTTAACCAGGCAATTAAGGTGAGTCTGTTAGAATATGAGTTCTCTAATTAAGGGCCAATCAAGGAGCCTCTTGCTTTGTATTTAACCAGGCATGTTAGTTCCTCTGGTACTCCTAGTGTAAGCTGTCAACTGAAAGCACTCTGTATGCTGCTGTCAGACTTGTAAATAAAGGGATTTTGATGAAGGGACTTCTGCCTCCGAGGACTTAGTGCACAGACCTAAACGCAGAGCTTCTGGCTCAAAGGCAAGGACGCCATCCATTGCACCACAACACCTCTGTCAAAGAAAGACAGAAAGGATAATGTGGCAACGTAAGTCAACAAACCGGCCCCATCCAGACATGAAGCAGTTATACGCATCAATTACCCACTTCCTGGTATGAAGACATTTAAAGAAACCTCATTCTCTGTATTTTGAAGAGTCTGAGAAATTTCCTCTCTGTCTATTAAGGCAATGAAGCAGAATCCCAGGAGACAAGAATACATTGCGAATTGTACTACCCTCTACGCGAACCCAAATCCTCTCTGTAACCTTGATTTTTTTTTTGTGCTCTTTCTACCAATGCAGCATTATTTGATGGAATATTTTTACCCTGGTACCTCTTCCTGTGATGTTTTATCTTGTAGAAAATTGAATTCTGGCAAACTTCTCTCCAAATGTGGTCTCATCAAAGCCCTGTGTAACTGCAGTAAGACCCTCCTGCTCCTGCACTCAAATCCTCTTGCTATAAGGACCATTGTACCATTTGCCTTCTTCACTGCCTGCTGCACCTGCATGCTTACTTTCAGTGACTCATGCACAGAACACCCGAGTCTCACTGTATGTTCCCCTCTCCCAATCTGTCGCCATTCACATAATAAATATCTTCCTGTTTTTTGCTACCAAAGTGGACAACTTCACATTTATCCATGTTGTATGTCACCTGCCATACATTGCCCACTCACTCAACTTGTCCGAATTACATTGAAGTATCTCTGCATCCTCCTGTCAGCTCACCCTCCCACTCAGTTTTGTGTCATCTGCAAATTTGGACCTGGTACATTTTGGTTCCCTCATCTAAATTGGGCAAAGTATTGGAGAGAATTATTAGGGATAGGATTTATAGTTATTTAGAGAGAAATGAATTGATTGGGGATAGTCAGCATGGTTTTGTGAAGGGTAGGTCGTGCCTTACTAACCTTATTGAGTTTTTTGAAAAAGTGACCAAAGAGGTGGATGGGGGTAAGGCAGTTGATGTGGTATATATGGACTTTAGTAAGGCGTTCGATAAGGTGGCCCATGGAAGGCTTCTGCAGAAAATGCAGATGTATGGGATTGAGGGTGATTTAGCTAATTGGATTAGGAATTGGCTAGCAGATAGAAGACAGAGGGTGGTGGTTGATGGGAGATATTCATCGTGGAGTTCGGTTACAAGTGGTGTACCTCAGGGGTCTGTTTTGGGGCCCCTGCTGTTTGTAATTTTTATAAATGATCTGGATGAGGGTATTGAAGGATGGATTAGTAAATTTGCAGATGACACTAAAGTCGGTGGAGTGGTAGATAGTGAAGAGGGGTGTTATAGTTTGCAGAGAGACTTGGACAAGTTGCAGAGCTGGGCCGAGAGGTGGCAAATGGAGTTTAATGTGGAAAAGTGTGAGGTAATGCACTTTGGCAGGAATAATAAATGTGTAGAGTATAGGGCTAATGGTAGGATTCTTAATAGTGTTGATGAACAGAGGGATCTTGGTGTATTTGTGCATAGATCCCTGAAAGTAGGCAGTCAAGTCGATAAGGTTGTTAAGAAGGCATACGGAGTCTTAGCTTTTATTGGTAGGGGGATTGAATTTCGGAACCGCAACGTCATGTTGCAACTGTACAAAACTCTAGTGCGGCCGCACTTGGAGTATTGTGTGCAGTTCTGGTCCCCACATTATAAGAAAGATGTGGAGGCATTGGAGAGGGTACAGAGGAGGTTTACCAGGATGTTGCCTGGTATGGAGGGCAGGTCTTATGAAGAGAGGCTGAGGGATTTGAGGTTGTTTTCGTTAGAAAGGAGGCGGCTAAGAGGGGACCTTATCGAAACATATAAGATGATTAGAGGTTTAGATAGGGTGGACAGTGATAGCCTTTTTCCTAGGATGGAGAAAGCTAGCACGAGGGGACACAGCTTTAAATTAAGGGGTGATAGTTATAGGACGGATATCAGAGGTAGGTTCTTTACCCAGAGGGTGGTTAGGGAGTGGAATGCCCTGCCTGCGGCAGTTGTAGATGCGCCAAGTTTGGTGGCGTTTAAGAGGTTAGTTGATAAGTTTATGGAAGAGAAGGGAATGGTTTAGTTTGGAGGGTCATTGCTTTTTATAATGGTCGGCGCAACGTCGAAGGCCGAAGGGCCTGTTCTACGCTGTAATGTTCTATCTAAATCATTTTAAATCACTAATATACATTGTGAATAGCTGGAGTCCTTTTACTGATCCGTATAGTATTGCACTAGTCACGCTGCTTGCCACTTGGAAAAAGACTGTTTATTCTGACTCTTTGGTTACTGTCAAACAGTTTTCATGTCAATAACAGCCTCTAGTCCGATGCGCTTTAATTTTGCACACCAATCTTTTATGTGGGAGCTTGTCGAAAGCCTTCTGCAAGTCCACACCTGTTGCTTCCCCTCATCACCTCTACTAGTCATACTCCTGAAGAATTCCAATAGGTTTTCCTTTCATAACTCCATGCTAAGTCTGGCCCACCTCACCATTGTTTTTCAAGTGTTCTGCTATTAAATATTTTATAATGGATGGAAGTTGAGATGAGATTATGCAGTAATGTGCTGGATGAGGAATTATTTAACCTTTTCAAATGTCAGACAAAGTGCAATTTACCAGGAAAATATTTCCTCTATTTGTCATTGGTTTGTGTTGAGGTATTGAATTTGAGCCAGATATTTGGTAATTCTTGGTGTATGATGTGCAAAAGGTCAGTAGATTGTTGGAATGTTCTTGGGAAGATCCAATGTTCAGCACGGAGAGTTACGAAATCTTTATCTGGGGTATGTAGAGAAGGTTCCTTCTACCAATTATAACCTCAAAGAACAAAGAAAATAACAGCACAGTGACAGGCGCTTCGGCCCTCCAAGCTTATACTGACCATGCTGCACATCTAAACTAAAACTCTCTACACTTCCAGGGATATTATCCCTCTATTCCCATCCTATTCAAGAATTTGTCAAGATGCCTCTTAAAAGTCCCTATTGTATCTGCTTCCACTACCTCCCCCGGCAGCAAGTTCCAAGCCTAAAGCAGGCAAATGTATGTTGGCATTGGGCTCAAATCCTCAGGCTGGACTCTTGGGTCAGATACCCACCACATGTCCTCAAGCCAAAAACAGAATATCTGCAATCATCACCCAGTTCTCCAGAAACATTGAGTTTAACTTCAGAGTATGAATTATCCTTCAACTCCACTCCATTTCCATTTATTTCATTTCTCTTTATCATATTAATCCATTACTTTACGTTCTGGTGTGTATTTTAAATTTTAATTTCTTCCATTGTGCTGTTTGTCCATTTCTAAACCTTGCTTTCCATCTGCATTGGTTCAGTCCTCCCCGACCCACCTCAGTAGGATCTCTGCCACGTACCTCGGGTTGTCCTTTGACACATTTTCTTTATCTCTAGTCCTGATGAAGGGTCATTCACACTCAACGTTTGGCCTATCCTCTCTCTGCAGAAACTGTCAGAACTGCTGAGGTTTTCCAGAATTTTCAGTTTTTGTTGCAGATTCTGGCATCTACAGTGCATTATTTTTAGCCTCAGGAAATGCGACAACTTGGCTCAGTTGAAAGCACACTTGCCTTTCATTCGGAAGTTCAGGGTTTTAATTCTTGTTTAGAAGCAGAAGTTTCTGATGTAGTGCTAACGGGTAATTCATTGTTGAAAGTGCCATCCTTTTGACAAGATTCTATATTTATCCCCCACATGCAATAGCCCACCACCACTTCCATACATTCTACCAGTCAGAGGTACTGCAACCACTCATAGAATCTACTTCACTGGCATGTCCCAGCTCTGCAGCCTCCAGTGAGGGTTAGAAGGAACAAGAGCGTAGGAACACTAGTGCCTCCAACTCATAGACAATCCATTCTTTCTCCATACCCTAGCCATGATGATAACATTACACTCTGCACCCTCTCCCATCCTTTCCTATGAATGATATGTTTTGTATAGCATGCAAGAAACAAAGTTTTAAAAGTTTATTTATTCGTCACAAGTAGCCTTACATTAATACTGTCATGAAGTTATTGTGTAAATTCCCTAGTTGCCACACTCTGGCGCTTGTTTAGCTGAGGGAGAATTTAGCATGGCCAATGCACTAACCAGCACATTTTTCAGACTGTGGGAGGAAACTGGAGTACTTGGAGGAAACCCTCACAGACAGTGAGAGAATGTGCATTCTCTGCACAGACAGTGACCCAAATCACAAATTGAACTTGTTTCCCTGGCACTGTGAGGCAGCAGTGCTAACCAATGTGCCACAATGTCTCCCTTTTCACTGCATACTAATACGTGTGACAATAATAAATCAAATCAAATGACACCATTCCTCCATTGTGACTGGGTCAAAATCCCTTCTGGAAGCATCATCATCACAAAACCTAAAGATTCAAGACCCAGCCCCATTGTCACAGAGATCTGGGGACTGGCCATAAATTCTGGCCTAGTCACTGTCGCCCATCTCCTGTGAGATCATTTAAAAACAAAGTCCCGTTGCGTATTCATGAAGGCTTTTTCATAAAAAGCCATAAAGAAGAGAATTCTTTTTGTCTTAAAGTATTTCATACCTACACTTTTTTTACCTTTTTGAGGCATAGTGCAAGGAAATATTCTTGAGGCAATTATCAGCCCTTTGAATTGCATTGAATGCTCCTTCCATGGCCAACAAGTCCTGGCACTGAACTCGAATCCAGAGTTTCCTGTCCAGCGGTAAGGTCGCTACCATTGCAGCTACAAGGCCTCTACAAAGTTCCTACATGATTGTGGAAGAGGAGAGCTGACCTCAGTGGGAAGTAGGCTGGCGGGCCAGGAAAATTAGCAGCACCCTCATTGTAGACTATACATATACATGAAATAGTCAGCACAGACAAAGGCGATGTTTCATTATTTCTATCAACGATCACGGATGAATGTCCTTGCTAACAGCACTGAAACTGTGATTAAGACATGATTAAGTGACCATTGTCTGAACGGACATTCCATCCATCTATTACTAAAAATGATGACATTACCAATGGGACGTCATTAAATGATTGTTGTCTTGGGTCTACCCCTCATTTATAAATTTACTGGTGTGCAGGATTAGAAACAATTATCTTTATTAGAAGTCATGCCCTATTAAAAAAAGCTGACTATGTACAATTGAGCAGAGCAGACTGAAAAAGCTTTTAGAATACCTGAGTCCCCTCCTTTTCGATAAGAAGGCAATAAAGTTCCCATCATTCATGAATGCTGTGTTTGAATATCTTTTTTAGCTCCAATGTGACAATCCTCCCTTAGGACGTGAACCAGAAAACAAGCTGCCCGTTCATTTCATTGCTGTTTGGAGATGTTTCTGATACAGGATTATTGTGGTATTTGCCTAAATAATAATCACTGCACCTCAAAATGGTGATTCACTGGGTGAGGCCCTTTTGAAATCTTTCCATTAAATGACAGGATGCTATATAAATAGAAATATTTTCCTTTTAAATTACTTCCAGTGAGAGAACCTGTGAAGTCGGACTTTACTGGCACCTCAAATGCACAACATTGCAATTGCCCTGTCGCCTCTTACACAGTTGATATCAAACGTGGGCAAGCTGTTGGGTTTGTCTAACCATCAGCTCCAAAGGAGTATTGACGGAGACATTGGAATGTGAATATCTTTGTGAAAAAGAGAGAGAGAGACAACATCTACCCCAAATGTTCATTAGACCAGAACAACAGCAAAATACTGCGGATGCTGGAGATCTGAAATAAAAACAAAGTGCTGGATAAACTCAGCCAGTCTGGCAGCATCGATGGAAAGAGAATTTCGTATCCATGTGAATCTTCTTCAGGATGATTTCTGAGGGGGCGGAATTTCTGCTCCCATTTTTGGAGGATGGGAATGTTTAACATTAAAGTTTCTTTATTAGTGTCACAAGTGGGCTTACATTAACACTGCAATGAAGTTACAGTGAAAATCCCCTTTTCCCCACACCCTGGTGCCTGTTCGGGTGCACAGAGAATTTAGCATGGTCAGTGTACCTAATCAGCATGTCTTTTGGACTATGGGAGAAAACCCACGCAGATACTGGGAGGACATGCAGAGTCCACAGTGACCAAGCCTGGAATGGAACTCAGGTCCCTGGCACTGTGAAACAGTGTTAGCACCACTGGGCCATCATGCCGCCCCATGTGTAGTGGGGGTAGAGAATCCTGCAAATCGCTTTTCCAACCTTTTACCTATCATGGCAGCACAGTGGTTAGCTCCACAGCGCCCGGGATCCGGGTTCAATTCCAGCCTTAGGTCACTATCTGTGTGGAATTTGTACATTCTCCATGTGACTATGTGGGTTTCTTCCCACAGTGCAAAGATGTGTGGGTTAGGCTAATTGGCCATGCTAAATTGACCCTAGTGACAGGGAGATTAGCAGGGTAAATAAATGGGTTATGGAATAGGCCTGAGTGGGATTGTGGATGAGTGACCTCCTGCACTGTATCGATTCTATGATTCTAAGCTGAGACAAGATGCGTTGGTGGGTTGATCAGTTGTGGTGCACAGCACACGCAGGTCTGATCTGCTGTATCTGATGGCCATGTATTCTAAAAGTCACGTGTCTGTCCGTCAGTTTTTGAATGAAGAGCAACCAGATTTATCTTGAACCGTGCAACTGGAGTTTAACATGATTGAGTGTCTTCATAAGGGATGAGGAGGAAACTGGCAGGAGTGATTCTACCTTGAATAGTTGCAATTTCACTTCCTATTCCAACTTCCATTAAGCTGCTGGTGATGAGGAAACATTGGATCTTTCTTTGTGATTTGGCCTCAGTAGGCAAGCAGCCATATTATAAATTTGACTTATTATTGTCAGATATATTAGCATAGAGTGAAAAGTATTGTTTCTGGCACATTATACAGGCAAAGCATACTGTTCATAGAAAACTTAGGGGAGAAGGAAAGGAGAGTATGCAAGATAAAGTGTTGCAGTTACAGGTAGGGTGAAGAGAAAGATCAGTTTAATATATGATCTGATACAATCAGGGCAGAAACTGTTCTTGAGTTGGTTGGTACGTGTCTTCGAACTTTTGTATCTTGTTCCTGACGGAAGAAGGTGGAAGAGGACATGTCCAGAGTGTGTGAGAGGCCCTTGATTATGCTGGCTGCTTTTCTGAGACAGCAGGAAGTGTAGATGGGATTGATGGATGGGAGTCTTCATCTGGATGGAACTGGGCTACATTCACGATCTTTTGTAGTTTCTTACAGTCTTGGTTGAAGCCAAACCATGTTGTGGTACAACCAGAAAGGATATTTTCTATGGTGCATCTTTAAAAATTGATGAGAGTTGTTGTGGACCTACCGAATTTCCTTTGCCTTCTGAGAAAGTGGTGGCTTTCTGAACTGTAGCGTCGGTGTGTAAAATATTCCAGCTGGCAATTCAGTCCAACCAGAAGGTGATGTGTGTGGTTGTTTTGAGGGAGGATTCCAGGTTCTAGTAGCAGCTCCTCCTCCAGGGAGGCTCTTTTAAGATTTTCCCATCTGAACTCTTCCTCTTGCCTGTTTGCGTCAACCCCATTTGTTACACTTGTTGCAGGATAATTTTTTGAGAGATGTGATTAACTATTACAACTGTTTTGTGAAACCCTAAAACATGTTTCTGTGTTCTTTTTGTGCTGTTATGGAATGTGGGAGTTGCTGACAAGGCCAGCATTTGCTATCCATCCCTAATTGCCTTTGAACTGAGCGGCTTGCTCAGAGGGTATTTAAGAGTCAGCCACATTACTGTGGGACTGCAGTCACATGTAGGTAAGGACGGCAGATTTCCTTCCCTACACACAGTGAACCAGGTGAGATTTTACAACAAACTGATGCTAATTCAATGGCGAACATTTTCTAGATTAGCTTTACATCAAAGATTCTATTAATTGAGTTTAAATTCCACTAGCTGTCATGGTGGGATTTGAACTCATGTTTCCAAATCATTTATTCTGAGCTTCTGGATTATTAGCCTAGGGTCATTAACACCATCACACCATTTTCCTCTTGGCTTGGGAGTTGCTATCTGCAATTAAATATATTCCTGGAGATTTCATCATGTGACATTTCCACCCCTCCCCTTCCCACATATCCATTGTATTAATGTCAAAAGCAGGGTTACGTTGACACTGCAATGAAGTTAATATGAAAATTCCCTAGTCACCATACTCTGGAGCCTGTTTGGGAACATGGAGGGAGAATTAACCATGGACAGTGCACCTAACCGGCACGTCTTGCGGACCGTGGGAGGAAACCGGAGCATCCGGAGGAAACCCATGCTAGCAAGGGGAGCACATGCAGATTCTACACAGACAGTGACCCAAGCCAGGAATTGAACCCAGGTCCCTGGCACTGTGGGGCATCAGTGCTAAGGTCTGTGTCTCCCAGATAACACACTGCCTTCCTACACCAAAAGGAAAGCAAAAGGACTCATTCCCCACTGGGATAATAATTGACCAAACAAATTTATTTTTCCCGTTTACAACATTTTTATATCTGGTGAAAAGGAATGCTCAAAGAAAATAGAGGGGGAAAAGAACTTTTTTAATGTCCTGATGATTTATCTTCAGAGTTGTACACAGCAGCGTCCTAGAGATTCATCTTCAATTCCTGGAAATTTCAGCTCTAACCACATGTCATGTTTTAAGAAAAGGTACAAAAACATGTTTGAGGTTTTCTGAAAGGCAGTTGTTAAAAGCTTGCTCCTGCTCTTGTTTCATGCTAATTAGCAGTGAGATATGAGTTAGTGGAATAACTTTGCGAAAGCCTAAAACCTGTTTCTTCTTGCAGAGTGATCCAGGTGTGTGAAAATGTCGGTGAGTGAACACGAGATCCGCAGGAACCGGAGCAGCAACGGCGGCTCCAGCAACATCTCGCTGTTCCACAAGACTTCCCATCCGGAGAGTGTCCTGGCGCAGCTCGACAGTCTGCGGAGGCAGCGTCTCTTCACCGACGTGACCCTGTGGGCCGGCAGCCGCTCCTTCCTGTGCCACCGGGCGGTGCTGGCGGCTTGCAGCCGCTACTTTGAGGCCATGTTCAGCAACGGGCTGCGGGAGAGCAGCGACCGAGAGGTGGACCTGCGGGACAGCGTGCACCCCAAGGCGCTGGAGCTGCTGCTGGACTACGCCTACTCCGCCCGGCTGGCCATCAGCGAGGAGAACGCTGAGTGGCTGCTCCAGGCCGGCGACATGCTACAGTTCCCCGACATCCGCGAGGCGGCCGCCGCTTTCCTGGAGAAGCGCCTGAGGGCCTCCAACTGCCTCGACCTCTTGCTCCTCTCGGACGCGCACCAGTGTCGCCGCCTCCGAGAGCAGGCCCGGGCTGTCTGTCTGGCCCACTTTGAGCAGCTGGTAGCCGGGCAGGCCGAGGAGCTGTGCGGCCTCCCCCAGGCCACTCTGGCCGAGCTGCTGGCCTGCGACGAGCTGGAGGCTGAGGACGAGCGGACGGTGCACCGGGCCGTCCTGCGCTGGGTGCGCCACGACCCAGCGGGGCGGCGGGGCTGCCTGGCCAGCCTGCTGCGCCACGTCCGCCTGGCCCTGCTGCCCCCCGCCTACCTGGAGGACTGGGCCGCGGCCGAGCACCTGCTGGAGGACGACCCTCTCAGCCGGGGCCTGGTGGAGGAGGCCCGCCGTTGCCGGGAGCGGATCCGGCGGCGGGAAATGGAGAAGACGCCGGGGGAGATCCCTGCGCTGGCGAGGCCACGGCGCGCAGGGCACACGCTGCTGATCCTGGGCGGCCGGACCTTCCTCTGCGACCAGGTGTACGAGCTGGACCGGGCGGAAGGCCGCATCGTCGCCAAGGCGACGCTGCCCAGCCCGCGCAAGGAGTTCAGCGCCTGCGCGCTGGGCCGCCGGGTCTACGTCAGCGGGGGGCGGGGCCCAGAGAATGGGGTCTCTCGGGACGTCTGGGTCTACGACGCAGCGACCGGCGATTGGTCCAAAGTGGCGCCGATGCTGGTGGCCCGCTTCGGTCACGGCTCGGCCGAGCTGAGGGGCGGGGTGTTTGTGCTGGGCGGGCACACGGCCTCCCCCCCAGCCTCGCCCTCCGTCTGCCTCAAGCAGGTGGAGCGCTACGAGCCGTCCGCCAACAGCTGGACCATGGTGGCCCCGCTCCCCGACGGGGTCAGCAATGCAGCGGTGGTGAGTGCCCAGCTCCGGCTCTATGTCTTTGGTGGTGCCTCCGCCTCGGGCCTCCCCCAGGCTGAGCGACTGGCCCGGGTGCAGCGGTACGAGCCACTGGAGGACCGCTGGGCCGTGCCGGCCGTCTGCCCCCATCCCTGGCGCTACACGGCCGCCGCCGCCCTGGGCAGCCAGATCTTCATCATGGGCGGTGACACTGAGTTCACAGCGGCCTCAGCCTACCGCTTTGACTGTGACACCAACCAGTGGACGCGGGTGGGCGACATGACGGCCAAACGCATGAGCTGCCATGCCGTGGCCTCTGGTAACAAACTCTACGTGGTGGGCGGCTACTTCGGCACACAGCGGTGCAAGAGCCTGGACTGCTATGACCCAACCTCAGACACTTGGAACAGCATCACCACGGTGCCCTACTCACTCATCCCCACCGCCTTCGTCAGCACCTGGAAACAATTTCCTGACTGACTCTCTTCGACTCAACATGGAGTGGAAGAACGAGCTAGGTGGGTGTCCTACAGAAAAGGCGTAAAGTAAAATGAAGATTTGCATTTGTACTGCTGAGAAAAAAGGAACGTGTTGCAAATGTTTTTCATCCGGCACTCATCAGGCCAAATGCAAGAATGCCAAATTTCAAACAATCTCAATTTGTTCTCACGGCAGGAGAAACGGGTGCTGATTGGTTCACAAGTTAACTTTGACTGAGGTATTGCCATGGAAAAAGCAATCAAAGTTAGCTTGTGAAGCAATCAGCACCCTTTTCTCCTGCAGGAGAACATTGATTGATGAGTGCATGATGAAAAACTTCAGCAATGTTTGTATTCTGTACTGTCAAGCGACTTGCATTTACTCAGATGGAGGATCATCTAGACTCGAAACATTGGCTCTATTCTCTTCCCACAGATGTTGTCAGACCTGCTGAGATTTTCCAGCATTTTCAGTTTTTGTTGCATTTACGTGGTGCCTTTTGCAACTCCAGGATGTCCCTAAAGCACTTAATGGCCAATTTTTTTTAACACCTGGTGTAAAAAATGCCGCCAGTTTGCTCCCAGCAAGCCTTACAAGCTGCAATATGTTCACAAACAGACAACCTCTTTCTGTGGTGTTGAGTGGAATGAATATTGGTCGGGCACCAGAGACACCGCAGTGATAAATATCAGAGATGCTTGAGAGGATTTTGGGGATGCAGATTGCAGAGACAAGGAGAGGGAAGCCAGGGAGAAGTCTGAAAACAAGAGGGAGAATTGAAGAAGGGAACAGGAGGTGATCACACAAGCCCCTCGAGCCTGCTCTGCCATTCAGTACAATCATGGCTGATCTTCTACAATACCTCCATTTTCCCATCAAGTCCTTTTGATTCTTAGAGTCATAGAATCCCTACAGTGCAGAAGGAGGCCATTTGGCCCATTGAGTCTGCATCAACTACAATCCCACCCAGGCCCTATTCCTGTAACCTCACGTATTTACCCTGCTACTCCCCTGGACATTGGGGTCAATTTCACATGGCCAAGCAACTTAACATGCACATCTTTTGAGTGTGGGAGGAAACTGGAGCACCCAGAGGAAACTCACGCAGACACAGGGAGAATATGCAAGCTCCCCACAGACCAGCCAGGGAAAGCATCCTTCTAGTTTCTGAAGGAATCTTGAGATGTTTCAGTGAGATGCCTTCTCGAGGGCAATTAAAGATGGGCAATAAATGTTGGCTTTAACAGTAATGCCCACTAGAGTGACACAGTGATTAACACTGCTGCCTTACATTGGCAGGGATTCAGGTTCAATTCTGGCCTCAGGTGACTTTCTTGACACTGCCCATCGAGCATCGGGCAATGCTAGGGTGGTGGTTAGAGGGGGCAGTGCCCATCGGTGAAGGTGGGGATCTGGGTCTGATTGCCCCCATTCTGCACTGGGATCGGTGTCAGATGGAGAGAAGAGGGTGACCAAGACTGGCCATCTGGGTCAGGTCTGCTGGGGGAGGGGGTGTCGGGACTGCCTGTGGGAGGGAGGGTGTAAGTGCATCAGGGCAGGTTGAGGTTGGGATGATCAGGGTTAGCCCTGGGGGAGACCATTGGGCTTGCCCAGAGAAGTGCGAGAGGCCAACGATAGAGAGGTGGAGGGGGGTCAGCGCTGACAGATCAGTCCATGCACAGTGGCTCACTCAGCGCTTTGCTGCCAGCCTCTTTGATGGGAACTGGCCCTGCCCACTGATTTTCAGAGTGAATCCCCCAGGGTGCTTTGCTGCGCTCAGAGTGTGGGAGATTCATTTGGAAAATTTCACCAAAAAAATCAACAGGAGTTAGTCCAGTTTTCACGTGAATTTGGCACTTTGAATTTTTTTGGGAGAATTGCCCTCACCATCTCCTCTGTATTCACTGCTATACGTTAGCTCCCAGTCACGTGGTACCTCAATTTTAAAAAATTCTCCCTCTTGTTTTCAGACTTCTCCCTGGTTTCTCTCTCGTTCTCTCTGCAATCTCCAGCCCCAAAAACCCTCTCGAGCTTCCCTGATATTTACCACTGCGGAATCTGCATTTGTACCTTCAGCTGCCAAGGCTCTAAGCACTACAACTCCCTCTGTCTCTCTTTCCTCCTTCAAGATTCTCCTTACAACCCCTACTTCTTAAACCAAGTTTTTGTTGTCTGGTTTAATATCTCCTTACGTGGGTTGCCATCAAATTTTCTTCCATAATAACCCAATGCAGTTCCTTGGGGATGTTCTGTTACATTAAAGACACTTCGTAAATGCAAGTTGTTGTAATTTTGATCTACAAACAAAAAATATCTTCTTCTCAAATCGATTCACAGTTCTACGAGCTCTTATCACCTCTCAGTCTTATTTTAGCGTTTCATGACCATTGTAATCTCTCATTTCTGATGATGTCCATCTTTTTTGACACTTCCTGTCATGCCTTTTATATCTGTTTTCTAATATGCGCACAGTGCTTTAAGCATTGTTTAGGCCAATCTTCTATTGTCCACAGATTTGACCAATAGCCGATATGAGTGTGCTTTTATCTCCTTGTTCACCCCCAGAATGTTGAAATTGTACTTGAGGGCCCCTCTTCTCTGCTTCTTCAGGCTGCCCTTTTAGGCCTTCTACTTTAAACAAAGAACAAAGAGCACAGCATGGGAAACAGGCCCTTTGGCCCAACAAGCCCACACCGCCATTTTAACAGTGTGAGTTCCTTCTTCCACCCATGACCCTTGTCTATGCTTATGAAAATCCACATTAGAAACCAGATTAAGGGGAAACAATTTAGGGACAATTTGTTACCCCAATTTTTTAGACATTTGGAGGGGGGGAATTGAGAGAGATTTAATGTGGTCTTAATTTAAAAGTTGATGTGGACTTCAGTAGGTGGTGAATCATTCCATGTGCTGTATACTCCCAACTGTGCTCTGTAATATTCAATATCAGTGTCGGAAAGTTCACCGGCATTGCTCTCATGGCAACAGCCTGATTCTGCAGGCCCAAAAGGTTTAATTAACTGATAGACAGTGTGCTTTTCTCAAGCAGACTAATGAACAGGAACAAATTATTGTTCTTAAATTGATTCCAAAGTATTTCATTCTGACGAGGCTTTCACTGCAGAACCTAGGTGATAGATTTATTAATATATTGGACATCTCAAAATGTGAGGGTACAGTTCTAAGTCCTCGGAGGCAGAAGTCCCTTCACCAGAATCCCTTTATTTATAAGTCTGACAGCAGTATTCACAGTGCTGTTAGTCAGCAATCTACACTAGGAGTGCCAGAGGAACTGACACTCACACCCTGGTTAAGGAAAAAGCAAGAGGCTTCCTGATTGGCCCATCAATTTGGCCCTTAATCAGGGAGTTCATATTCTAACAGGCCCACTTCAATCACCTGATTAAAGTCATTACAAGTTCAAACTGCATTTTGTTTCTCTCTTATTAGTATAGATTATTATTGTCCCCTTAGAACATAGAACAGAAACAAAAACAGAAAATGCTGAAAAATCTCAGCAGGTCTGACAGCATCTGTGGAGAGAGAATAGAGACAATGTTTTGAGTCTGGATGACCCTTTGTCAGAGCTCCAGTGGTTCCATTTTCTCTCCACAGATGCTGTCAGACCTGCTGAGATTTTTCAGAATTTCCTGTTTTAGTTACAGATTCCAGTTTCTATGGTATTTTGCTTTTATAGAACAGTAAAGTTCTCGGCTCAGCCCAAGATGTTTTGCCAAACACGACACCAAATTAAACTAACTCCTTCTGCCTGCCCTTGATTCATATTCTGCTGTTTCTTACATTTCATATACTTATCTAAGTGCCCCTATCATATCTGCCTGCATCACCATCCATGGCAGCGTGTTCCAGACACCTACCACTCGCTGTGTAAAATCTTGCCCCTAACATCTCTTCTGTGCATCATTCCCAAGGCAAAAGGACACCCCCTTATCAAGGTTTGACTTTAATTTGCTAGCTGGACAGTGGAAGCGTAGTGGGGTCACTCCCAAGGCAAAAGGATATTCCCTTGTCAAAGTTTGACTTTAAGTTGCTAGCTAGACAGTGGAAGGCAGTGGGGTCACTCCAGAGCTTGAGTTGCTGGTGGAGGTTCATGAAAAGTCAATTAATGAATGTCTTTGGAACATAATGGCTGCTAGATTGGCTCTCCATCCACCTTCTTAAACATTCGTTCCCTAAACGTGCAGGGTTACGGGGATGTACAGGAACATGGGTAAGGTGTTCTTTTGGAGAGTCAGTGCAGAGCTGAATGGTGCCCTTCCATGCTCTAGGGCTTTTACAGTCAAATTCTTCCTTTTGTCAGTTGACTGTCTCTTTCAGTCCCCCTTCAAACAAAGTGTGGCCTCGTGTTACACCGAACCATGCAGGCTGCGAGGGCTGGGATTGACACCCTAGACTCTGCTGTAACCTCTATGACTCCTGTTTACTCTCTTTGGGAGCTTCTTCTGTAATGGGCCACTGACAAGGGGAGAAGATGGGATTTGGCTGCGATGCTCTTCCCAACTGAAAACCTCACCAGGACTTTCTAACTGACTCCACACGTGAAACATGGTCGTTTGGCTGAATCCCTAGACCGGGCTGGAGAAGCAAAACAATTAATGAGATCAAGAAATTAAACAAGTGAAGGCAAAAAATGTCTGTCCTGCAAGAGTTAATTGAAAATCCTTTTGAGAGATCAAAGAGCCAGTAGCAGGCAATGATTATGGCATTGTTAGTCCCTAATTGCTTTGAGCCTGAATAGTGAAAGCAGCATCCAAAAATATAACAATGGAAGTAGCTGGGAACTTGGACTGAAACCCCATAGCTCAAAAGCACCTAAATCTGTGCCAAACTGAAATAGCTGTTTTGTTTTAAAAAATCACTGAATCCTACAGTGCAGAAGAGGCCCTTCAGCCCATCAGGTCTGCACCGACACATGAAATGCCCTGACCTGCCCATCCACTTGCCAGCACTTGGCCCATAACCTTGAACGTTATGATGTGCCAAATACTACCAGGTACTTTTTAAAGGATGTGAAGCATCCCGCCTCCACCACCCTCCCAGGCAGCGCATTTCACACTGTCACCACCTCTGAGTAAAAACGTTTTTCCTCAAATCCCTCTAAACTTCCCACCCCTCACTTTTAACTTGTGTCCCCTTATAACTGACCCTCCAACTAAGGGGAATGACTGCTCCCTAGCCACCCTGTCCACGCTTCTCATAATCTTGAGCACCTCAAACGGATCACTCCTCAGTCTTTTCTGCTCCAGAGAAAACAAAATGTGGAGGGAAAACAACCCAAGGCTATAACTTTATAAACTTAGCACAGCGCCAGGGACCAAGGTTTGATTTCCAACCTGGGTCACTATCTGTGTGGAGTGTGCATATTCTGTCCTTATTTACATGGGTTTCCACCGGCTGCTCTGGTTTCCTTCCACAGCCTAAAGGACACATTGGTTAGGTGCATTGGCCATGCTAAATTCACCTCGGTGTCTCTGAACAAGCACCAGAGTGGGGCAACTAGGGAATTTTCACAGTACCTTCATTGCGGTGTTAATGTAAGCCTCTTTGTGACACTAATAAATAAAACTGAAAACAACTAAACGTAACAGCTGGAATTTTACCGTCTCCCCACCTCAGGAATCGGAGTGGGTGAGGAACAGAGCATGGAAATGTCTGTTGATTCAGGCGGGAATTTACAGTTTTGGACAAATGAGGCCATAAAATCCTGTCCAATATTTTATTTATAATACCAGTATATGTAGCAGTTCTTTTGAAGTTTCATCTTCTCTCCTGAAGATGTACCTTTAAATTTCACCTGTAAAATGTCACTTAGGGAAGGCGATGGTCTAGTGGTATTATCGCTACACTTTCAAACCAGAAACTCAGTTAATATTCCAGGGACCCAGGTTTGAATCCCACCAAGGCATCTGGTAGAATTTAAATTCAATAAAAAACATCTAGAATTAAGAATCTACTGATGACCATGAAACAATTGTTGGAAAATTGGAAAAATTCATTTGATTCAGTAATGTCCTTTAGGGAAGGAAATCTATTGTCTTTACTTGGTCTGGCCTATGTCCGGAGCCACATTGATACACAATGTGATTGATACTCAAACCCTTCGGCATCTAGGGATGGGCAGTAATTGGCAAAATACTACAGCTGCTGGAATCTGAAGCAAAAACAGAAAGAGCTGGAGAAACTTAGCAGATTTGACAGGACCTGAGCCTGAGTAAGGGTGGTTATGTTCTCCAGCTTTTTCTGTTTTTGTTTCATGGGTAATAAATGCTGGCCAGCCAGCGATGACCATGTCATAAAGAACCATAGAATCCTATATCCCATCAAATCTACACTGACCACAATCCCACCCAGGTTGTATCACCATTGTCCCATGCATTTACTCTGGCTAGTCCCCCTGACACTAAGGGGCAATTCAACATGGGTCTATCCACCTAACCCGCACATCTTCGGACTGCAGGAGAAACACGCAGCCACAGGGAGAACATGCGGACGCCACACAGACAGTGACCCAAGCTGGGAATCGAACCCGGATCTCTGGTCCTGTGAGGCAGCAGTGCTAATCATTGTGAGCCATCATGCCACCCCATGATTGAATAAAAAAAAATTACCCGGGGTTAGTGTGGAATTGGTTAGCAGGGCTGGGGGTGGTGGGGTCTTGGTGTCATTCTCATCCTTTTCCATGCCATTCTCAGGGAAGGCAATGGCCTAGTTGTATTATCACTAGACTATTAATCCAGAAACTCAGCTCATGTTCTGAGGAGCCAGGTTCAAATCCTGCCACGCCAGATGGTGGAATTTGAATTCAATAAAAAAAATCTGGAATTAAGAATCTACTGATGACCATGAAACCATTGTCGGAAAAATCCATCTGGTTCACTAATGTCCTTTAGACAAAGAAATCTGCTGTTCTTATCCGGTCTGGTCTACAATGTGACTCCAGAATCACAACAATGTGACTCTCATGGCAATCAAAGGATGGGCAATAAGTGCTGGCCAACCAGCGATGCCCAAGTTCCATGAATGAATTTTTTAAAAATCCTTCACCCCCAAACCAGTGCACGTGTAGGAAGGGTGAGTGAATGGGTACTCCTGGCTGATTTCCTCCACTCCCTTGATGCTCCCATCTCAGGGCTCACCGAAACAAATCTGGTGATGAGGTTGACAACTCTTCGCTTAGCTAACTCCATGCAATTGAATCTGGGAGCTAATAGAGCAGTTGGCTTGCAATGTAAAGTACAATTGCAAGGACCCTATGCAGCACTGCTGGAGCTTTAAATGATGACTACTAAGCAAACAGTTTATATAATCTGAACAAAGAGATTAAGAAAGGTTCAGAAGTGCAGGTTGATTTCATTCTGAGAATCAAAGTGGCTTCAGAAATGACCAGCTATGCCTAGACTGCACAGACCTAGTTTAATTGAATTGACGCCACTGTTACGGACTCGGCAAACGCAAGACTTGCAGACACTAGATGGCTTTCAGAGCCACTGAATTGTTGGCTTCTCGAGTCTCCTGTCAAGCCGGTCTGCACCACAGCAGAGCTGTTTATGTGCTTTGTGATGAAGGAACAATGCAAGCCTGACAGGCTTTGTCTAGCAGACAGATCATATTAAATCTGTGTCGTTCCACAGTGCTCTATTAAACTTCCTGTTTAGTTGTACAAGAGTTCTGTGTGCTTTGAAAATTGTTGGATGTGGACAGGGTTGGTATTTATTAATCCACCCCTCACACCTGTAGATATTTGACCCACTGTGGACGTTTTACTCCCAGTTTCACTCCCCATGCTGAGGCAGCTCATCTCAACTGTGGGACAGAAGCAGAACTATCATCTGTTTCTTTCATTAAGGTAGCGGTGAAATTGGTCATGGTTCTTGCTCCTGATCGCTAAACAGTTATTGCTGCTGAACAGTAGGGGGTGGATGTTGTTTGAGAGTAATGTTGCTGCCATGTCAGATGACTAAATCATAGAATCCCTGCAGTGCCAAAGGAGGACCTTCTGCCCATCAAGTTCTCACCGGTCCTCCAGCAGAGTATTTTACCCAGGCCTTCTCCCCATAACCTCATGTATTTATCCCACTAATCCCCTTATTCAACACATCTTGGTTTGATTTGATTTATTATTGTCACATGTATTAGGAGACAGTGAAAAGTATTGTCTCTTGCGCACTATGCAAACAAAGCATACCGTACATAGGGAAGGAAAGGACAGAGCATAGAATGTAATGCTATAGTCCTGGCTAGGGGATAGAGAAAGATCAGTTTAATGTAAGACAGGTCCATTCAAAAGTCTGACGGCAGCAGGGAAGAAGCTGTTCTTATATCGGTTGGTACATGTCCTCAGACTTTCCTATCTTTTTCCCAATGGAAGAAAGTGGAGAAGAGTATATACAGGGTGTGTTGGGTCCTTGGCTATTCTGGCTGCTTTTCTGAGACAGTGGGAAGTCTAGTGTCAGTGAATGGGAGGCTGGTTTGAGTGATTGACTGGGCTTCATTCACATTGTTTGTAGTTATTGCAGTCTGGGATAGAGCAGGAGCCATTCCAAGCTGTAATACAACTGGCAAGAATGCTTTCTGTGGTGCATCTGTAGAAATTGGTGAGAGTCATAATGGACATGCCAAAATTTCCTTAGTACCCTGAGAGAGTAGAGTTTGGCCTTCCTCATTGTAGCAATAGCGTGGAGGGACCAGGACAGGTTGTTGCATGATCTGGACACCTAAAAACTTGAAGCTCTAGCCCATTTCAATTTCATCACCATTGATGTAGACAGGGACATGTCTTCTACTACGCTTTCTAACTGCTTCTTGATTTTGTTGACATTGAGGGAGAGATTATTGTTGTCTCACCAGTTCATCAAATTATCTCTTTTCTGTACTTTGTCTCATCATTGTTTGAGATCCAACCCACTACGATGGTATCATCAGCAAACTTAAATTGAGTTGGAGGGGAATTTGGCAATGCAGTCAGGTGTATAAGCAGTATAGTAAGCAGCTGAGGACACAGGCTTGCGGAGCACTGGTGTTGAGAATGATCATGGAGGAGGTGTTGTTGCTTATCCTTACTGACTGCAGTCTGTGGTTTAGGTAGCCTAGGATCCAGTTGCAGAGGGAGGAGCCAAGCCCTAGGCCACAAAGTTTGGAGATATTTTTCACAGGAATAATGATGTTAAAGACTGAGCTGCAGTCTATGAATAGGAATCTGATATAGGTGTCCTAGGGTTGAGTGTAAGACCAGGGAGATAGCGCATGCTGTGGACCTGTCGCAGCAGTAAGCTAACTGTAGTGGATCCAGGCAATCTGGGAGGCAGAAATTGATTTGTGCCATGACTAACTTTTCAAAGCACTTCATAATGTTAGACATCAGAGCCACTGGATGATGGTCTATAAGGCTCGCTGCTTTTCTTTGGTATGAGGATGATGGTCATCTTCTTGAAGCAGGTAGAGACCTCAGATTGATGTAAAAAGAGGTTGAAGATGTCTGTGAATACCTCCGCCAGCCAGTCCGCATAGGATCTGAGTGCTCATCCGGGTACCTCATTTGAGACTGTTGCTTTCTATAGGTTGACTGTTTGGGACAGTTAGGGGTAATATAGCGTGGCCAATCTACCTAACTTATACATCTTTGGCTGTCAGTCACTGAAGGATGGACACTATCAAAACAAGTGCTTGTGCCTGTCGAACCATATGTTTCAGCAGGCAAGCAATCTTATTACCACTCTGGTAATGTGATCATGCAGAAATCTTGTCAAATGTTGGCTGTACGTTTTCTTCCTTTGGCTCTGGTAATGAAACTGTAAACTTGCATTAATTAACACCTCAAAAATGAAGAACTTTCTAAATGTCAAGAAGTTGTGAATAAATGTGATGCCTTCCTGAGAAAATGTGACTACACCAAGTACCAATAGAAATATCTTTGGATTAATTTTTGTATCCTTATTCACTGTAAGACTAAAGTATAACTAATATGTTAATTATGTTTTTTTTTATATGGTGAGCTCCTAAAACATCATTTTATAGTTGGGAGCACAATTACATTTAAGTTTATTTATTAATGTCACAATAGGCTTTCATTAACACTGCAATGAAGTGAAAATCCCCTAGTTGCCACACTCTGGCACTTGTTCGGGTACACTGAGGGAGAATTTTGCATGGCCATTACATCTAACTAGCACGTCTTTTGGACTATGGGAGGAAACTGGAGCACCCGGAGGAAATCCATGTAGACATGGGGAGAATGTGCAGACTCCACACAGATAGTGACTCAAGCCAGGAATCGAATCCGGGTTCCTGGTGCTGTGTGGCACTGTGCTGCCCCAAATAGACCAATGACTCTATCACAGGTGAGGAAATCCACAAGGAACAAGGTTGATGTCCCCACTATTCTTTGGATGGCACTGGGCAAGAGAGAAGCAACCCAGACTTGTTCAGGATATCAGGAGGGAAGAAGGATTGTCATTTAAAGAGTGTCTCCTCATGACTCTTGGGAATGTTGCAGTGCAGTGATTTGCTACGCAGGCAAACAGCAGCTCCTTTAATAAGCACAGCAAGATCCTAAAATACTCATGAGGAACTGAACCTTTTGTAGTTTTAGTTAAAGGAATGTCTACCAGGACACCAATGCAGCATGGGGATGTGTCATAATTTACATTTATCTAATAGCTGTCTAAAACATACGGGCAGTATTCTCTGTTTACTCCGGTGGGATTTTCTGGACTGGTCACAGTGAATGGAGATTTGCCTGATCACTAAATTCTCAATCCTCGCTGACAACAGTGGTAGGACGTGAATGGTTGGAAAACTCCAGCCACGATTTTTATATGAGAGAAGAAAAAAAACTTACACATGGGAACAGTTAGGGGAATGACCAAGACAGTTAAAAGGACGAATCTTGAGAAGTTTTTTTTGTTGGGAATGTGGTGGAGAAGAGTGAGCTCCAGAGAGGAGGACCAGTCAGCAGCTGACGGCTTTACCCCAGTGTTGGGGTGAATGGACTGAGGTGGGGTGGGTGGGGGAATGGACATGGGCACAGGGGTGCCAGAGCTCAGATCACCTCAGCTTTACATTCCTACTGAAGGGCAGCCTGCAATTCAGTTTTGCAGTGTCACTACTGAGTTTTGGTTGTTACTACCCTATGTCAAGGTGAAAACCATGCGCCATCCAGTTTCATAAAACGCACAATGAAAAGCCTCATGTACAGGCACAGCAGAGCGCTGTGATATCTTTATGTTTGTGTTGTTAAGCCAGGAAAATTTACTGTGGTTCTGTTAACAATACCATTCAGGTGATCTTCCTTTCACTCAGAAAGACTCCTTTGTATTTTTCATGTCATCGACCGACTTGTTTTCCAAAGATTGCCGGAAAGGGCAGTGTTCGGATTCTGAGCCAGGTGAAAGGAAGAACTATCAAATGGCAACATCCTTGAGAAGTGCAATTAGAGCCTATAAATACCTTAAAGAATGGTTGACCTAGAGAGAAAGGGAGGAGCATTGTCTTTGTCTCCAGTACAAGAGAAAGTGTCGGTAAAACACTTGGCCTATGCACAGAAGTCAAACTTTGACCCCTGTGGCACTGTCCTTCTCCATAAAGTTTTATTTTCAGTTGTAAGCTTTGAAAACATCTCCTTTGATACACCCTTCCCTCCAACTTTCTTTAATTCAGTGATTTGAACTTGGAGTAACGGGTCCAAAAAAAACTTACCTTCCTATTCTCCATGTGCCTCTTGAGACAAAGTCTTGGGATTGTTTAATCTTGAAATTTTTGTCCTTTTAGGGTAGCATGGCGGCCCAGTGATTAGCTGCCTCACAGCGTCAGGAACCTGGGTTCAATTCTGGTCTTGAATGATTGTATGGAATTTGCATGTTCTCCCCCTGTCTGTGTGGATTTCCTCCGGGTGCTCCGAGATGTGTGGCCATGCTAAATTGATCCATACACCAGAATTCCACCACCCCACCTGTCATGGAATCGGAGCAGGTGAGGGCGGACAATGGGAATGTCTGTCGAGCTTGGGTGCAATTTTTCAGTCTAGACAGGAAAACCCTGCCCTTAGTGTCGGGGGGATTAGCAGGGTAAATGCATGGGATCACGGAGATAGGACCTGGGTGGGATTGCTGTCAGTGCAGGCTCAATGGGACAGTTGGTCTTCTTCTACATTGTAAGGATTTAACGGTTCTATAATTTTAACACTGCAAAGAATAAAGTGTTACACTTAACACTCTCAGTGCTTTCTACACTGGGAAGTACATGGAATGATTTCCTTGTTTTTCACATTGACTCTCCCTCACATCAATTTGGTTTGATTGGTGGCATTCTTCCTCTGATTAAAAGGTTGTGCATTGATTATCTTCTTGGTGTTCAAATGGAAGGTTAGACCCAGCTTCAAGAGTGAGTATTCTTCATATCAGAACCCATGCATCCACCATCAACCCTGATACAAGACATTAAGTGTGTTCAGTCCCAGTTGGTCATAGTGAGAATTTCCCAACACATTAGGATCCCTCAGATTAACTTTTCCCAACCTGTCCCATGTTCTTCGGTTTGTTTAAGCGGATTGCGTCCCTTTAGGAATAATGCGTGCACACAACATCGGGCAAAGAGAATCGCTACTTATGTACTTGCCATGACAGTTTTTTAATTTGAATCTTAATGCAATTTTTTGTTGCATTTGGTTGTGAAGTCTCAATTGTTGAGTGTGTTTAAGAAAATGATTGATAAATTTCTACACATTAAAGCATCAAATGATCCTGAGATTGTACAACAAAATGGTGTTAATGTAGGAAACCAGCCATGATCTCATTGAATGCTAGATTGGGCTCAAAGGGCAGAATGGCCTATTACTGCTCCTAGTTCTTAAATTCTGCCACCCTACCTGCCTGAGGCCTAAAGGTTTTGTGCGCTGAAGTTTAAAGTTTTTTTAAAAAGTTTCTTTATTAGTGTCACAAGTAGGCTCAAATTAACACTGCAATTCTCTCTTCCACCTTCTTCCGTCGGGAAAAAGATACCAAAGTCTGAGGTCACATACCAACTGACTCAAAACAGCTACTTTCCTGCTGCCATCAGACTTTTGAATGGACCTACCTTGCATTAGGTTGATCTTTCTCTAGCTATGACTGTAACACTTCATTCTGTACTTCTCGTTTTTCTCTCTATGAACAGTATGTTTTGTTTGCACAGCACATAAACAATACTTTTCACTGTACACTAATTCATGTGACAACAATAAATCATCAATGAAGTTATTGTTAAAATCCTCTAGTCACCATACTCCTGCACCTGTTCCGATACATTGAGGGAGAATTTAACATGACCAACGCACCTAACCTACATATCTTTCAGACTGTGGGAGGAAGCTGAAGCACCCGGAGGAAACCCGCACAGACATGGGGAGAACATGCAGACTTCACATAGAGACCCAAGACAAGAATCAAACCAGGGTCCCTGGCGCTATGAGACAGCAGTGCTAACTACTGAGCTGCTATAAATAAAGCGTTCTCCCAGTGTCTCTCAAAATAGCTCTAAAGGAGTCGAATGAAGCTGATACCAGTAAGCTGAGGGAATTTGCTTAGCGGAATCACCAAACTTGACAGTGATGTCCTCCCACAATGGTTCTGAGTTTTATGTGGCCCTTTCACCTTCAGTCTGACTTATTACACTTTATTCACCAGTTTTCCTCTCATCCCTTTCAAACTGAAAAGTTCCTCCGATGAAAATACTCATCTTTATCAGCCCGCTTGACAGCCAGACAGATTTATTGCCAAACAGTTTGGTTCCATTTAGTAAGAGGTGAAATAAGGAGCATTTTTTTCCCTTTCTGTGCCCCATGTTCTGCTTTCTTCAGCTTCCATCTCCAAGCAATAGACAGTTAAGTATTACAGGGATTGGGAATGAGCCCAGTCCCAATATGCATACGGGAGTTGTTGGATAGAAATCAAAAGCAGGGATATTGTATGTTTTAACTGCAGAGTCATCGGAGAGTTCCCTGGAAACTTATTTATAGATCAGTCAGATACCTAGTTCGTGACATCTGCTTTCCGAATTCCCAAAGCCATTTTCAAATGTGTTTATGGTACTTGTTAATGTATTCAACACATGTTTCTTTACAATTGTACAGTTGTTAAAACCTCAGTTCTTTCTTGCTGCCTATTTTGCATTTACAAGCCAAGAAGCCCAACGTGAGTTATAAAAACAAAATGCTGGAAATACTCATCAGGTTTGGCAGCTGCAGTGAAGAGAGAGTTAATGTTTCTAGTTGAATACAACTCTAATTCAGAACTGAAGGAAGGTAAAATGTGATGAATTTTATGCAGGGGATTGAGGAAGGGGGTATGGGTGGGGCTGGTGGAGGAAGAACAAAAGGAAAACTGAGGTATAAGGGTGGAGCATAGCAGAGATTACATGAGAAGAGAAATGGTGGAACTAAAGGCAAAGGGAGTGGTAATGGTGATTGTAGTAAAGAAACAAATCATTTGTCCAGACTAAGGGCAGAATCTTATAGCCATCCACCGGGAATTTCTGGTCTCGCTGCAGGGAATGGAGATTTAACTGAGTGTCAGATTCTCCATTCTCGCTTGTATTGACACTAGCTACACTTCCCGCTGCCTTGGAAAAGCAACCAGCATAATTAAGGACACTATGCACCCGAGACATAGAGTCATAGAGGTTTACAGCATGGAAGTAGGCCCTTCGGCCCAACTTGCCCATGCTGCCCTTTTTTTAAAACCCCTAAACTAATTCCAATTACCTACATTTGGCTCATATCCCTCTAAACCCATCATATCCATGTAACTGTCTAAATGCTTTTTAAAAGATAAAATTGTAGCCATCTCTACTACTACTTCTGGCAGCTTGTTCCAGACGCTGACAACTCTCTGTGTGAAAAAATTGCCCCTCTGGGTACTTTTGTATCTCTTCCCTCTCACCTTAAACTAATGCCCGCTAGTTTTAGACTTCCCTACCTTTGGGAAAAGATATTGACTATCTACCTTATCTATGCCCCTCATTATTTTATGGACCACTATAAGGTCCCCCTCAGCCTCCTACGCTCCAGAGAAAAAAGTCCCAGTCTATTCAGCCTCTCCTTATAACTCAATCCATCAAGTCATAGAACCCTACAGTGCCGAAACAGGCCCTTTGGCCCATCAGATCTGCACCGACCCCAACCAGGCCGTATCCCTTCACATTTACCCACTAATCCCACTATTCCAGGACACTAAGGGGCAATTTTAGCATGGCCAATCAATCTCACCCACACATCTTTGGACTGTGGGAGGAAACCAGAGCATCCGGAGGAAGCTCACACAGACATGAGGCGAATGAGCAAACTCCACACAGACAGTGATCCAAGCTGGGAATCAAATCTAGGACCATAGAGCTGTGAAGCAGCAGTGCTAACCACTGTGCTACCGTGCTGCCCACAGTGGCATAGTCCCAGTAGCATCTTAGTGAATCTTTCCTGCACTCTTTCTAGTTTAATGATATCCTTTTTATAATAGGGTGAATATGCTCTTCCACCTTCTTCCGTTGGAAAAAAGATACAAAGGTCTGAGTCATGTATAAAAACAAATTACTGCCGATGCTGGAATCTGAAACCAAAAGAAAAAATGCTGGAAAATGCGCAATGTTGTCTGGTTTGGGGGAGGATATGGACTATGAAGAAAGGTTTAACAAACTTGCATTGTTTTCATTGGAGAATCGGAGGATGAGGGGGGACCTGATAGAAGTTTACAAAATTATGACAGGCTTGGATCGAGTGGAGAATCAGACTCTTTTTCCCAAGGTCGAAGAGTCAATTACATAGGAGGGATAGATTGAGAGTGAGAGGGGGAGGTTTAAAAGAGGTATAAGGGGCAGGTTTTTCACAAAGAGGCTGGTGAATGCCTAGATCAGGCTGCTGGGGATATAGTGAAAGCAGATTTTATAACAAGGTTCAAGAGGCATCTAGTTAGGTACATGAATAGGCAGGGAATAGAGGAATACCAACCATGTAGAGGTGAGAAATTATTAGATTAAAGAGGCATGTATGTCAATACAGACTTGGTGGCTGAAGGGCCTGTGCTGTACCGTTTTTTTGTTCTTTGACATGATGTTCTGTTCTGCTTTGTCCGCAGAATATTTTCGCACTAAGCTGCCAGTGCCGAGACCTTGGACAATGGCTTCTCTCGGCTTTCGACAAAGCAACAAACTGCAAAACCTGTGCCTGGCCAGCTGATCTGATGGACTGTCATTGTTATTGTAGCCGAGAGTTTGAAAAATGATGTATCATTTAGCAGCTTTAGAGGAAATGAAGGAGGAGATGAGGGGGTGGGGGGGGGGGGGTCAAATTAAACTATTGAACATGGTGTTGCCCTGACAACTTTGGAACTTGCCTCAGGGTGTTTTTGGCACCATTGGCCCAGCTGGTTGTGAGAAAGCAGTGTCTTTTATCTAGAAACCTGTTCAATTGCACAAAGCCAGCTTTCGAGGGAACTGCAACCATTTATAAAAGGGATTTTTTTTATTGGGAAAAGAGCTATAGATCTCCATTAAGAATTTGGCAAGTTACTTTGGATATTTCAGAAAAACGCACATGTTTCTAAAATTTTGTTACTAGCTGTTACATCAGAAATAGTTTAATCTTTTGAAATGTCTCTTTTAAGTATCAGTTTGGATGGAATTACTGTGGAACTTGCAACTCAATAAAAGCGATTTCTGTGTATCGTATTGGATACGTTTTTAATTATAAAATCAAATTCAAACAAGAGATAAATCTTGAGGACTCTATTATGAACATAAAGGGAGAGGATTGTAAGGGTATTTTTCTGGTTAAAATATGGGACACATTACCACAAGGAATAATCAAAGGTGTGTGAATCAGCCTGCGAGAATATATTCTGTCTAACCACAGGAGAACCAAATTTCGAAACTGATCCATAATTTTACAGTTTGTCACAGCCAGGGTGCAGAGAAAGATCAATGACATATATAATAGGACTATTCAAAAGTCTGATGACAGCAGGGAAGAAGCTGTTTTTGAATTAGTTGGTATGTAGCCTTTTGTATCTTCTTTCTGAAGAAGGTAGAAATGACTATGTCCGAAGTGCGTGGAGTCCTTGATTATACTGGCTGCTTTCTTGAGGCAGCAGGAAGTGTAGACAGAATCAATAAATGGGAGAGTTGAGTGATAGATTGGGCTGCGTTCGCAGTCCTTTGTCGTTTCTTGCCATCTTGAACAGAACAGGAATCATACTAAGCTATGATACAAACAGAAAGGATGTTTTCTTTTGTGCATCTGAAAAAGTTAGTCAGTCATAATGCCAAATTTCCTTAGCCTCCTAAGAAAGTAGAAGCGTTGGAGGACTTTCTCAACAGTAGGGGTGGCATGGAGAGACCAGGCTAGATTGTTGGTGAGCTCGACACCTATAGTGGAACTTTATCGCCTCATCTGCCTGATACTCATAAGATCCTATCTGAAGTAATGGGGAAAGCCGTTCTGTGAACCTCACTTGCCCTGATTCTGGTCCAGAAACTTGAAACTCATCAATTTCCACTTCATCCCTGTTGATGTGGACAGGGGCATGTCCTCCGCTACATTTCCTAAAGTCAATGACTATCTCCTTGTTTTACTAATTTTGGGAGAGAGATTATTGTTGCCTCACCAGAGTACCTCTACCATTTTCCTATATGCTTTCTTATCATTGTTTTGAGATCTGACCCATTATGAGGATGTCATCAGTACACCTGAAAATGAAACTGGAGGCAAATTTGGCCACACAGTCATAGGTGTATAAGGAGTAAAGTAAGGAGTTGAGGACAGCCTTGTGGGGCACTGATGTTAAGGATGATGGTGGATATTGCAGGTATTGGATAATGAAGGGGGGAGGGAGGATAAACATAGGAATTAGGAGTAGTATTAGGCAAATTCAACCCTCGAAGCCTGTCCTGCCATTCAGTTCATGGCTGATCTCTTTCTGATCTTAAATCCACCTCCCCACCTTTCCCAGTATTCCTTTAACCCATCTCTTATTATCAGAAATATATCTATCTCCTTGAAAGCATTCGGGCTCCATTATAAATTCACCATCCTCTGTGAGAAGTAGTTCCCCCTCATCTCAGTTTTAAATCTACTACTGCTCACCTATACCTGTGACCTCTTGCTCTAGATTGCCCCACACAGGAAAACATTTGGTCTATATTTATCAATTCCTGTTTAGTATTGTGTATACCTCGATCAGATCCCCTCTCGTCCTTCTAAAGTCCAGTGAATAAAAGCCCAAACTGTTTAACCTCTCCTCATATATCAACCCTTTCATCTCCAGAATCAATCTTCTCTGAGCTGCCTCCAATGCCACCACACCCTTCTTCCAATAAGGAGACCAAAATTGGACACAATACTCCAGATCTGATCTCACCAACACCCTGTACAATTGCAGTAATACTTCTCTACTTTTATACTCCAATCCTTTTGCAATAAATACTAACATTCCACTTGGCTTTATAATTACATATTGTACCTGTATACCAACTTTCTGTGATAAACGAACAAAGACATCCAGCTCCCTCTGCCTGGACACATTTTGAATCTGCTTTTCATTTTGGTAATAATTTGCCTATCCATTTTTTTCACCCTAAATGGTTAACATTGCACTTATCCACATAAACTCCATCTGCCAAGGAGGTCCAGACACAGAAGGAGTCCAGGACCCCCTCTCCCTGGCCTTCATTCCACACATCTTCCAAGATTTCTGCTCTTCAATTCTGGCCACTGCCTTTTCTGGATTTTGTTCGCTGCGCCATTAGCAGTGCCTTCAGTTGCTTAGGCTCTGAGTTCTGGAATTTTCTCCCTGAACCTGTTTGCCTTCCCCTCCCTTTGCCCTTGAGACCTGCCTCCTTGACACAGCCTTCTGGCTTAATATCTCCTTAAATAGCTCAGTAAGAGGTTTAGTTTTTCAGTCATTCTTGTGAACCGTCTTGGGTTATCTTACTATGTTAACATGGCATGTTGAAATGGCAAAGAAAAATTTCAAAGGTCATTTGGCAGCACAGAACCTAAGCACTGCTGAAGAAGAATTTTTTGTTGAAGCTTTTCATCTTGCACTCTTCAGGATGTTCGCAGGAATGAAAACCCAAGCAAGACAATGGCTGAAATTCTCCCGACCCGCACGCTGTATGAGTCGTAGCGGGTGGAATAGGAAATTCAGAGGACCGTTCAAAAGCCCATTCAGCTGTGGCAGGAATATCTGCTCTTGGGTCAAGCACAGCCAGAGAAGCTTAGCCAACATCTTACAACATATGAGAAGAGGGTGTTGATTGGTTGACAAATGGATTTCTCATTGGTAGAGGTGTTGCCACAGGGAATGCACCAATTCAAAGTTATCACTTCCAAGATAATAATACAAGAGGAAAGACAACAAGCCAAATGAATCCATCTTTCCCTAGTAGTCAATAATCTCCATTTATTGTGCCTTAGTGTCTCTTTAATGACTCCAGAGTGTTTCTATTCCTCTTCACGGACACCAATACAGTTAGAAATAGCTCTTTGTGCGAACGAGCACTTCCCAATATTGATCCTGAACTCATGCCAATTTATACCTCGTGCCCCACAGAGTAGCTGTAGCAGAAAGGAACTTGTGTTACTTCACTACAGGGTAGTGATAGCACTGTACTTGTGTATTCCCAACCTTTGGCCATGTATTCAATTGTGGCCAAATATTTTATTACCTTTTAAAACATCAGAAATTCTGGTGGCTTTAAGACAGCCGCTTCTATTTGATGAAAAGGATGCCAATTTTTTTTTTGGCCGTTAGATTACCTCATCCCCTTGCGATCTCAGAAGTCACTAACATCCGTTCTAAGGATTAATCTGTCTGATTCAATTAGTGCCAAGCAAGCAGTTTTTAAGGAGTAAGAAATTGTTCCAGTCATACTGGGTAATTGGTTGGCCCTTTTGTTTCAATGCGGTGAACCAGAGCAGCTGGTGATGCTGAGCTGAGCTCCTGTCAATCATAATTATCAGACCCAGTGCAGGGTGGTCCTTGGGTTTCTCCTTTACCTCTCCAAATCTTGCTGGCCAAAGTCGAGAAATATGCAACACAGGCTAGAAGCCTTCATCCATTAATAGAAACATAGGAGCATGAGGAGGCCATTCAGCCCTTTGAGCCTGCTTGAGCCTCATTATAGAAAATAGAAACATAAAAAATAGGAGCAGGAGGAAGCCCTTCAGCCCTTCAAGCCTGCTCCATCATTCATTATAAAAACCTAGAAAATAGAAGCAGGGGGAGGCCTTTCAGCCCTTTGACCCTGCTGCATTATTTATCACAATCATCCAATCAATAGCCTCATTCTGCTTTCTCCCTATAACCTTTGACCCTATTCGCCCCAAATGCTATATCCAACCATTTCTTGAACACATTCAATGTTCTGGAATACTTCCTGTGGCAGTGAATTCCACAGGTCACCACTCTTTGGGTAAAGAAATGTCTCCTCACCTCCATCCTAAATGATCTACCTCTGTATCTTCAGACTGTGACCCCTGGTTCTGGACCCCCCAGTATCAGGAACATCCTTCCTGCATTTACCCTTTCTAATCCTATTAGAATTTTATAAGTTTCTATGAGAACCCCCTCATTCGTGCAAACTCCAGCAAACAATCCTAACCACATCATGGTTATGACATGACCATGATTGATTATCGAACTCAATAGCCTGATTCTGCCTTCTCCCAAATATGCTTTGATCCACTTCACCTCAAGGGCAATACCTAATTGTTTCTTGAAAACATTCAATGTTCTGATCTCAACTACTTTCTATGGTGGCAGATTACACAGGCACACTGAGTGAAGAGAACAAAAACGTCTTATGATCTCCTGCATCATTGTCCAGAGACCTTCAGGAGGAACGGACACTTGGATGAGTTACTGAATGGAATGCAATGGCCCTTGGATTGTACCTCAGCAAGGATATCATTTACATCCTAATCATCTCATTGTAAGAACATATAGCCCTGTTGAGAAACCCTTAAGACCAATAAGTGCTCCTTTCATTTTCAGATCAATTCCATCTATTGAGCTTTTCAGTACCTCTCTGTCTCAAACATGCCTTCAATTTGCTTTGCCCTCACTTGTACTGTTCACTTCTAATATTTACATTTTTGTTCAAATGCTTCCCTTAGGACTTTCCTTTTTTCTCCTAACTTGATTATTTTTAAATTTGTGTCATAGTGCGGTTGCTGTGTAGTGGTTAATTTAAACTAACATGGTTTAAAATTCAAGTAAATACTTTTGAACACATTGACAGCTTCACCAAAGTAAGGAACAGACAAACCACATCACTGTTTGTTTAAAGGTTACCTTTCCCAGTGAATACAGAAAATCATCCATACTCTCTTTTGATCTTCTTCCCACAGTAAGCAATTTGTGGACTTTGAGCTTTATTTAATCAGTCAGGAGGATGCCATGTCTCATCAAGAAGACAAACATGAGAGAGCAGCAAATCCTGTCTAATGGTGAATGAACCCTAAACTCTACAAGTTACTGTGTCACCCATCCTTGTGGACTACATATGTTCACTTGCTCTTAGCTGCAATTGGAAAGTGTGTGTGTGTGTGTGTGTGTGTGTTGTGATTGGGGTGAGGTGTGATGCCATGGGGTGAGGTGTGATGCCATCCACTGTCAAATAGCCTGTAAACTCTCTCACCTGAAGAATTAGCAACTGACTGAGGTCTGGGCCTGGTGCCCATGGCTAAAGTTAAAGCTTGTTTATCAGTCACAAGTAAGGCTTATGTTAACACTGCAATGAAGTTACTGTGAAATTCTCCTAGTCACTACATTCTGGCACCTGTTTGGGTCAATGTAGCTAACCTGCACATCTTTCATTCAGTGGGAGGAAACACAGGCAGGCACAGGGAGAACATGCAAACTCCACACAGACAGTGACCCAGGACAGGAATCAAACCTGGGTCCCTGGCACTGTGAGGCAGCAGTGCTAACCACTGTGCTACCATGTCACCCATGGGAGTTGATGACTTCAATAGGGGATTAAGGGATAAGATTGGCCCTCCAGCCATCCACCCCACATTGGCTGAATGCCTGTGGCACAGTGAGACTTTCCCCTTCTGTTCTTACAATGTTCCAGTGAGGTTGGGTTGCAGAAGCTCCACAGTGCTGTATGGCCATGGCTGTGCAAACCACCCCCACACCCCCTTTAGAAGCTTATCTCTGATTTAAATTCAACGTCGCGGGACAGAAATTAAGCTTGGATTCAGCTTTGCTTCAATGTTGCAATCTGGTGATGGGTAAACAGACTCTGAATTAGCATTGGGATAAACAATTGCACTTTGATTGCAGAAACTGGCCAAGGACGAATGTAAGCCCATCTGTCAGGCTGAGTTACATCATACGTTTACTCAACCATATGGGAGGAGCCTCCCCAGCCTGAGGCCCTGACTAGAAAAAAGATGAACTTGTATTTACAGAGTTAGTTCCCAGAAACATCTCCGGATTGCTTCAAATGCAATGACTTACTTTGATCTGAGATGACAGTTGCCTTCATGCGCTCAGCAAGATCTCACCAGCAGAGAGTTAATGACCAGGCGTTTGATGGTTGATGGCGATGTTTGAGAAAGAAACACTGGATATAATTCCTGCTCTTCCTCAATCAGGGTTAAGAAGAGATTTTACAAAAACAGGATCTAAAATTTAAATGACCCACAAGTCAGAGCATTGGTACGATGAAGTGAAATTCTTGTCTTTATAAAGCACAGCGTCCCCGAACTTACCGCCTGCAGCAGGTTAGAGTGATAGAAAGGACATGTAATTCAGGACATTTCATCTTTCTTCATTATTCGTTCTCAGGAAGCACTGGGAAAGCAAGGCCAGAATTTACTGCCTATCCCTGGTCTGGTGGTGGTGAAAGGTAGTGGTGAGCCATCTTCGTAAACTGCTGCTAGCCTTGTACTATCCAGATCGAGACTTCCAGGATTTTGACCTAGTGATGATGGAGAAATGGCAACATATTTCCATGTAAACCACTCAGTCTCTCAAACTCAGACTGTGTTCTCCCAAGAATGAATAATATATAAAAAAATGAAAGGCCCTGAATAGAATGGTAGAATCCCTGCAATACAGAAGATGACTATTCGGCCCATCAAGCCTGCTCAAAAAGTCCCACCCTATCCCCGTAACTGCATGTATTTCCCCAGCTAATCCCCCAAAACTAAAGTCAATTTAACATGGCCAGTCAATCTAAGCCGCATATCTTTGGACTGTGGGACAAAATCAGAGCACCCAGAGGAAACCCACGTGAAGAATATGGAAACTCCATACGGACAATGACCCAAGCTAGGAATCGAATCTGGGTACCCAGTGTTGTGAGACAGCAGTGCTAAACACCGTGCTGCCTCTGGGGGGTATGTCATTTGTATAACATTGCTGGTGAATCTGTTGCGCTGTTGCAAACAGTAAGTTAGAATCTGGAGATTGCAGAAGCAGGCCATTCAGCCCATCGAGTTTGCATTGACTCTCTGAAAGAACATCTAACCCAAGCCGTATAGCCGTAACCCCATGCATTTACCCCTGTAATGGTCTAGCGTTATCGTTGCTAGACTATTAATCTAAAAACTCAGCTAATGTCCTGGGGCCCAGGTTCTGCTGTGGGAGGATTTGAATTCAATAAATAAAATTTGGAATTAAGAATATACTGCTGACATTGAAGCCATTGTCAATTGTCCAGAAAACCCATCTGGTTCACCAAAGTTCTTTATGGAAGGAAATCTGTCATCCTTACTAGCCTATATGTGATTTCAAACACAACATTGTGGCTAACTCTCAACTGCCCTCCAAGGGCAACTACGGATAGGCAAAAATGCTGGCCAGCCAGCGATACCTGTATCTCACAAATAAATTTTTAAAAATGTTAATCCCCTAACCCACACATCCTGGGACAACTGGGCCTAACTTGCACATCTTTGGGATTATAGGAGGAAACCAGAGCACTTGGAGGAAACATATGCAGACATCGGGAGAACATGCAAACTCCACACAGACCGTCACCCAAGGAATTGAACCAAGATCCCTGGTACTGAGATGCGTCAATGCTAACCACTGTGCCACCGTGCTGCCCATGCATTATTCTTTATAAGGACAAGTGTTTCTCTTTATCAGGACTTGTGGGTCATTAAAATTATAGATATTGTTTGGGTTTGAAAATATGATACAGTTTATCGCAGGGCAAAATAGCTTTGAGTTACTATTTAAACAGGCTCCATTTGTATCCCCCATCTTCAGATTAAATCCCAGCCTCGAGATATTTACTGCTCCAGTAATAAGAAGGAAAGATTAATGGTTTATAAAGCCTCTGCAAGCAACATCAATCACGTATGGCAGTTATATTAAGAATCATTTGACACCGCTATGTGGAATGTATATGCAGTTACTGACCCCACTCCCTCAATAAATGATTAATGTAACTAGGCCCTCCCAGATTTTGTCATCTTTTCCTAAGGCTGCCTTGACCTAAGCAACATTATTAGCTTTGGATAATTTATACCTTAATTACACGCACACTTCATCCCCTCAAACACTTCTTCCCCCTCATGTTTCTAGTCTCACAATGCACCTGTAGGAAAAGGATCACTGGGCAATGTTTGTGGGTGGATTTCCTAATGGGCCATTTTGAGTGATTGATATTCTGACTATTTTGCACTGTTGTGGGGGAACACCTGGATATAACCTGGCATCTCCCTGCACTGATTTATTTGTGATTGGAGAGCCAGTGTGACGGGGCTGTGGCTGCTATTGTCTGACACAAGGTGGGCATCTCCTTTGTTGCGGATCTGTGCTAAATCAAATCGCTTAATGACTGAAGATGAAAGAACTGAATGAATATGGTGTTTTGCCCCTTCAAGCTATTTCCCCTCAAAGATTGGAGAGACCTCATTGTGTGTTGTTGCCCATTCTGTAACCATGGTGGCACAGTGCTTGGCATTGCTGCCTCACAGCATCAGGGACCTGGGTTCAATTCCAGCCTCTGGTCACTGACTGTGTGGAGTCTGCACGTTCTCCCCATGCCTATGTGGGTTTCCCCTGAGTGCTCCAGTTTCCTCCCACGCTCCAAAGATGTGTGGATTAGGTTGATTAGCTATGCTAATCTAACTTCAGAGTCAAGGAGATTAGCAGTGTAAATATGTAGGTTATGAGAATAGGGCCTGGTTGGGATTGTGGTCGATACATACTCAATGGGCTGAATGGCCTCCTTCTGTCCTATAGATTCTACAGCAACAGCTCATTTAACAGTTTCAGTGGAATTCAATAAAATTTCATCCTGTTTCATATAAACTAAACGAAGCAACATTATGTTTTGTCCTTGTTTGTGGGTTTCCTCGCTTTTTTCACAAGCCCTTTGACCTTGATTTGGGATCTGCTTATCTCAAATCTCTCTGGCATTGACTCCTGTTCCTTTGCTTTGATCTTATTTCTGCCCTCTCAACATCCTAGTCCTGTTCCTCGGTTCTTTGTGTCCTGATGTTGAGTCCGTTTTGTCTTGATGCTAGATGTGCTCTCCTACACTGTCTGCGATATTGTTTCTAGATCTTTGACACATGTGCTCTCCATTGTCTGATATTGAAACACCTGGAATGGGGATTATAACTTTCACTGACACTGATACCTGGGACTCTGATTTCTGTGGCTGACCTGCATTCATCTGAATAACATAATAACTCGAGAATCATAGAATCCTGCAGTGCAGAAGAAGGCCATTCAGCCCATCCAATCCCACCCAGGCCATATCCCCATGCATTTATCGTAGCTAGTCCCCCTGACAGTAAGGTACAGTTTAGCATGGCCAATCCATCTAACTTGCACAAGTTTGGACTGTGGGAGGAAACTGGAACACCTGGAGGGAAGCCATGTAAACACAAGGAGAAAGTGCAGACTCCTCATAGTCACACAAACTGGTAATTGAACCTGGGTCCCTCATGCTGTGAGCCAGCTATGTTAACCACTGTGCCAACCTGTCGCTCAATGAAGTTATTGTGAAAACCCCCTAGTTGCTATACTCTGGCATCTCTTCAGGTACACTGAGGGAGAATTTAGCATGGACTATCCATCTAACCCGCAAGTCTTTCGGACTGTGGGAAGAAACTGGAGCACCCAGAGGAAACCCACCAAGACACAGAGAGTCCATGTAGATTTTGCGCAGTGACCCAAGCTGGAAATTGAACCTGGATCCCTAATGCTGTGAGCTTTGAAGGTGTCAGTTGCACGTTGGTCAGACTTTTCCAAGATATTTGGAAGGTGACCACTCTTTGCAGAACATCAGAAGAAAAAGTGAAAAGTGAACATGATTCAATGTGGGACCTTTGCCATCAGAATCTGTACCAATAAAGTGCACTTCAAAATCAATTTGAAAGACTAGAATAAACAGCTCAAGGCATAGCACTGTGATACACCAATGACAAGAGAGGATTTGTACCTGTGGTTTGCCAGGCCTTTGACTACAATCTTGGTTGTGTCATTGAAAATGTCTTGAGTAATGAAGATACTCTTCCTCAACCATCTGGACAATAATCTGTGGACTGAGACATTCTCTATGATAAACCATTGATTGGATGGTATTTGGAATGCAGTTCTAAAGGAGTTTTGATATCTTGGATGCTGGATGGCACCAGGGCACTAGTTAAATAGAATAAATGGATCCATAGAGAGGAAACTATGTCAGAGTGAGATGGCGACTGGGTGAATAGTTGGACATTTGGTTTGGGTGGGAGGCTCTGGTAAGCTTTTTCTGAAGTACAAGTCAGGTTCTGACATAGACCTTTCAAACAACAAGCAGTTTGCAAACTGAAACAATCCCTGTCCAAATGCAATATCTAACATATTCAATAGCCAGGTTGGGTTAATCGGTGCCAAGCAACATTCAGGTTGAAGTTGAGCCTCTTGAATGTTGTTGGAGCTGCAGTCATTCAGGCAAGTCCATCAGAATCCTGACTTATGCTTTGTAGGTAGTGGACAGGCTTTGGGAAATCAGGAAGTGAGTTCAAGATTCTCTTAAGGTTAACGTGGAGATTGACAGTTAGGAATGCAAATGCAATGTTAGCATTCATGTCGAGAGGGCTAAAACACAAGAGCAGGAATGTACTTCTAAGGCTGTATAAGGCTCTGGTCAGGCCCTATTTGGAATATTGCGAGCACTTTAGAGCCCCATTTCTAAGGAAGGATGTGTTGGCCTTGGAAAAGTTCAGGAGAATGTTCACAAGAATGAACCCTGGAATGAAGAGCTTGTTGTATGAGGAATGGTTGAGGACTCTGGGTCTGTACTCATTGGATGAGGGGGGATCTTACTGACACTTGCAGGATACAGCAAGACCTAGATAGAGTGAATGTGGAGAGGATATTTCTACTAGTTGGAGAAACTAGAACCAGAGGGCACAACCTCAGGCTAAAGAGACAATCCTTTAAAATAGAGATGAGGAGGAACTTTTTCAACCAGAGAGTGGTGAATCTGTGGAAATCTTTGCTGCAGAAAGCTAGGGAGGCCAGGTCGTTGAGTGTCTTTAAGACAGAAATAGATATGTTCTTGATTAATAAGGGGGTCAAGGGTTATGGGGAGAAGGCAAGAGAAATGGCAGGAGAAAAGTCAGCCTAGATGGCACCTTGGTTAGCAATGCTGCTTCACACACTAGGGATCCAGGTTTGATTCCTAAGTTGGGTCACTGTCTATGTGGAGTCTGCACATTCTCCCTGTGTCAGCATGGGTTTCCTGCAGGTGTTCCAGCTTCCCCCCTCAATCCAAAAGGCACGAGGGTTAAGTGGATTGGCGGGGCTAAATTCTCCCTCACTATACTGAAAGAGGCACCACAGCATGGCAACTAGCGGATTTTCACAGTAACTTCATTGAGTGGCACAGTGACAGCGGTTAACATTGCTGCATCTCAGCTCGAGGGACCTGGGTTCGATTCCTGGCTTGAGTCACTGTTTGTGTGGGGTTTGTACATTCTCCACGTGTCTGCGTAAGCCTCCCGTGGGTGCTCCAGTTTCCTCCCACATTCCAAACATGTGTGGGTTAACCATGATAAATTAGTGTCCTGGGATACATAGATTAGAGGGATTAGTGGGATAAATATTTGGGACTACAGGAATTGGTCCTGAGTGGGATTGTTGTCACTGTAGACTCGCTGGGCTGAATGGTCTCCTTCTGCACTGTAGGATTTCTATGAAAGGTGATGAGAAAAACATCAGCCATAACAGAGCAGATTCGATGGGCTGAGTGGCCTAATTCTACTCCTATGGCTTATGGTCTTCCTGACCTGGAAATTTATAAGCCATTCCTTTACTGTCACTGAGTCACAACCATGCAACTTGCTCCCTAACAGCACCATGAATATATTTGGACTACATGGATCACAGTGCCTCAAGAAGACATCTCACCACCAAGTTCTGCTTGGCAGTTAGGGATGAGCAATGAATGCTGCCCTAGTTAACAATGCACACATCCCATTAATGAATAAATGAGTAAAATAGCCTTGTTAAACAGGAAGCTCTCTCACAGTGGCAGTTATCTGTCAATCAGCTGGAAGTTGTTGGTATAATGGATGTTAATTCCTGTAACAGGAAGCTAAACTGTCTAGTAACTCATCAGAGACTCTCTGTAAGCAGACAGGTTTTTAAAATTGCTCAGGGTAAGGGGATATATGGAGTAGAATCACAGAACCTCTTCAATGAAGGAGGAGGCTGTTTGGCCCATTGGGTTCCATACTAACTACAATGCCACCCAGGCCCTATTCATGTAACCCCACACATTTATCCTGCTAATCCCCCCTGACATTAGGATCAATTTAACATGGCTAATTAACCTGACCTGGTCATCTTTGGACTGCGGGAGAAAACAGACAAGGGAGAATGTGCAAACTGCACACAGACAGTGACCCGAGGCTAGAATCGAACCCGGGTCCCTGGCGCTGTGAGGCAGCAAAGCTAACAACTGTGCCACCATGATGTCCCAGTGGGGACAACATCAGAGTGAGATGTGGATAGAGTGTGTCGTCAGGAATTTGGTTTAAGGTGGACTCAGTATCCAGCAGTTGATAAGTTTTCTCCTTTGTCTCCAAACTGCATGAGTGCAATTTTCTATTCCATGATTTGTGTAAATTATTAACTAATTGACTAATTAAATAAATACGTTTGGACAGAAATGATATTGTGCTGTAACTACGCATCACCAGATCGGAATGTGTGGAATGCAGTGCAATCTCAGACAACCATATCCGCAGTAAATGTCTGCAGGTTAGGCAATTTTTGCTTTGAATTGCTGAGCTGGTGTCTGTGTGGCAGATATTACGGGGCATCAAGGAGAGTTACTGGGCACTTTATTCCAAGAGGCCATTCAGCCCGTCGAAGCTGCTCCATCATGCAATACAATTGTGTAACTTGTGTTAAATCTGGAAAGATAAAGCTGTGGGTGAAGGAATGGTGTAATAGAGTTCATCTTTTCTGTTTAAATAAATATTTTATTCTTTTGTTAAATGTTTGTTAGTGGACTCCGTGATTCTGCTCTCCATGCTTTGGAACAAAAAACAAAAAGAATCATCAGAAGGAGGCTATTCAGCCCATTGAGCCTGCACCATCGACAATCCAATCCAGGCTTTATCCCTGTAATCCCTTGCATTTACCCTACTAATCCCTCTGACACTAAGGGACAAGTTAGCATGGCCAAACTAACCCGCACAACTTTGGAGAGAGAGAGGAAATTGGAGCATCTGGAGAAAACTCACAGAGATACAGGGAGAACTTGCAGACTCCGCACAGACAGTGACCCAAGGCCGGAATTGAACCCGGGTCCCTGGCACTGTGAGGCAGCAGTGCTAATCATTGTTGGGCCTCATTAAACCCTAGGATCTGAGTTATCCAGTATTAACGCCAGCTGGGATCATAACAGAATTTTTTTTAAAAAGGTGTGAAACAAGTGTTGATGTTCAAACAGACTCGGGTGTGCTTGTACAAAAAATGCAGAAAGTTAGCAGGCAAGGGCAGTGAGCAATCAGGAAGGCAAATGGCATGTTGGCCTTTATTGCCGAGGGACTGGATTACAAGAGTAAAGAAGTCCTGAAAGTCCAGAGGAGCAATTTTTTTTCACACAGAGGGTGGTGAGTGTCTGGAACAAGCTGCCAGAAGCAGTAGTAGAGGCGGGTACAATTTTGTCTTTTAGAAAGCATTTAGATAGTTACATTGGGTAAGATGATTATAGAGGGATATAGGCCAAATGCAGGCAATTGGGATTAGTTAGTGGTTAATAAAGGGGGCAGAATGGACAAGTTAGGCGGAAGGGTTTGTTTCCATGCTGTGAACTTCGATGACTCTATAAGTCTTGCTACAATTGTTCAGAGTTTTGGAATATTGTGTAGTTTTACTCTACGTTTAATAAAGGAAACACTTACATCGAGGACAGTGAATGTTCATTGGATTGGTCCCTGAGATGAGAGAGTTGTCCTACAGAGAGAAGCTGAGTAAATTTAGTTTATATTCTCTGAGTTTCAAAGAATGAGAGGCAGTCTCACTGAAATCCATTCCGAAGAGGTTGATAGGATGGACACTGAGAGATTGTTTCCATTGGCTGAAGGAGAGGGGGCTGGAGGTACACGGACATGGTCTCAGGATTAGCAACCAATCTTTTGGGATTGCGGTGAGAGAGGTTTCTTCACTCAGAAGGTTGTGAAGCTTTGGATTTTCTACCTCAGAGGATTGTGAATGCTTCATGATTGGATATATTTAATATCGGGATGGACAGATCTTTGATCTCTCACAGAATTGTGGGATATGGGGAGTGGGTAGAAAAGCAGAGTTGAACCCACAAGAAAAATGATAAAGATGAATTGCCTTCAGGAAACCAGATGGGTTTTTTTTGACAATCACTGATGGTTTCATGGTCATCATGACAGTAGCTTTCAATTCCAGTTTTTATAAATCAAAATTACATTCTGCTGTGGATACGGTGGGATTTGAACCCATGTTCCCCGGAGGATTAGCCTGGGCATCTGGATTCTTTGCCCAGCGACATTACCACTGGCCCTGCATCACTTCTGTTTGATGCTGGAAATGGGCATCGGAAATGGAAAATATCATTTCTGAACTGCTCTCAAGTGTAACAGTCGTCAAAAAGGAAATATTTCCTAACAGTCTTTGTCTTATTCACAGAGTGGCATTAAGAAATTTGCTCTTTTCAAAGGTCAGGGGTTTTTATTTTAGTGTTCTTTCATGTAATGTATCTTAAGGCTTAGAATCATAGAATTTCTACTGTACATAAAGTGGCCATTTGGCCCATTGGGTCTGTACTGACCACAATTCCACCCAGGCCCTAATTCTGTAACCCCACACACTTACCCTGCTAATAACCAGGGGCAATTTAGCATGGCCAACCATGCTAACTCACACATCTTTGGACTGTGTGACGAAACCGGAGCACCCGGAGCAAACTTGTGTAGGCACGGAGAGAAAGTGCAGACTCCACACAGACCCAAGACCAGAATTGGACCTGGATCCCTGGTGCTGTGAAGCAGCAGTGCTAGTCACTGTGCCACCGAGCCGCTTGAAAAACTATTTAAGAAATGATTGCGTTTTTACCAAAGCCTTGTTTGAACTTGCTGGTGCTGGCCCAGCATTGTGTTAACCCTGCGTCTGTGGTATGATAGTTATTCTTCATATCTAGATGCATCTGTCTCAGATGTACTACATTTCACTGAATAGAAAATCACAAGTTTATACTGAGAGATTTTCAGCCAGTGTGTGAAGTAGCTTCTCCTCAACCCAGTTTTAAATCTACCTCCTCTCAACTATACCTGTGATCTCTTGTTTTAATTTCCTGTAAGAGGAAACATTTAGTCTACACATACTTTCTCAATCCCTTTTGAAATTTTATATACCACAATCAGATCCTCTTTCATCCTTCTAAACTCCACTGAGTACAAGCACAAACTGTTAATCGCTCCTCATACGTCAACCCTTACATCCCTTCCCAGAATCAATCTGGTGAACCTCCTTTGAACCTCCTCCAATACCACTATATCCATCCTCGCATAAGAAGATCAAAACTGGACACAATACTCCAGATGTGATCTCACGAATCCTCTAAACAATAAACCAGCATTCCCGCTTCTGGATCAGATAGTGCAGAGTTTGACCAACGCTCCAGATAAAGCCAGTGAGTGGAGCCTCAGCTCGGAATCCTGAGATAAACCTGGCATGATATCTGCATCCTGTGGGGTTCCTGGTCCCCTGAGAGTGGGCCTGGGGAAGGCTTATGTAATCATTGTCTCATATTTTCACTTCATGAGAGGAGAACCGCACTACTGAGGGAGTGCCGCACTGTCAGAGGGTCAGTGCAGAGGGAGTGCCGCACTGTCAGAGGGTCAGTGCAGAGGGAGTGCCTCACCATTGGAGGGACAATACTGGGGGAATGCCACACTGTCAGAGGGTTAGTACGGTGGGAGTGCTGCACTGTCAGAGTCAGAACAAAGGGAGTGCCTCACTGTCGGAGAGGCAATACTGAGGAAGTGCCTCACAATTGGTGGGACAATACCAGGGAATGCTGCATTGTTGGAAAGGCAGTACTGGGGAACGTTGCACTGTTGGAGGGGCAGTACTGGGGAATGTTGCACTGTTGGAGGGGCAGTACTGGGGAATGCTGCACTGTTGGAGGGGCAGTACTGGGGAGCTGCACTGTTGGAGGGGCAGTACTGGGACTGCTGCACTGTTGGAGGGGCAGTACTGGGGAATGTTGCACTGTTGGAGGGGCAGTACTGGGGAATGTTGCACTGTTGGAGGGGCAGTACTGGGGAATGCTGCATGTTGGAGGGTTAGTACTGGGGAATGCTGCACTGTTGGAGGGGCAGTACTGGGGAATGTTGCACTGTTGGAGGGGCAGTACTGGGGAATGTTGCACTGTTGGAGGGGCAATATAGAGGGAGTGCTGCACCAGGAGAGATAGTAGTGAGGAATGCCACACTGTCAGATAGTCAGTAGAGAGGGAGTTCCACACTGTCAGCGCTGAGGCAGCGCTGTTAGCACTGAAGGAGTGTCACACTATTGGAACAGCAGTGCTAAGATTGCTGCACTGCTGGTACTGAGGGAATACTGCACTATTGGAAGGTGGGTACTGACGGAATGCCGCATAGTTGGAGGGTTTTTACAGAGGGAGCACCATACTGTCAGAGGGTCAGTACAGAGAGAGAGCCTCACTGTCAGAGAATCAGAACTGAGGGAATGCCTCACTGTCAATGCTGAGGGAGCACCGAACTTTTGGAATTTTTTACTGAGGGAGAGCTGCACTGTCAGAGGCTGGAAGTGAGGGAATGCTGCACTGTTGGATTTTGTTGCATTTTGGCAGGAGGAATGGGAAGGAGCAATATATATATAGAAGCACAAAACTGAAGAGTGTGCAGGGGTCTGGAGGTTCATTGTACAGACCTTTGGAGGTATCAGAACAAATTGAGAGTAATTAGCAAAGCATATAGGCTTGAGATATTGAATACAAAATCAGAGAAGTTACGCTGAACCTTTATAAAGCTCTGGTTAGGCCACAAGTTGTCCAAAGGCAGCAAAATCCAGACAATTTTGAGGCTTTGACTGGCAAATGGCAAGACATTAATGTCACACAAATGCCAGGCAATAACCATCTCCAACAAGAGAGAATCTAACCATCTTCCCTTGACATTCAATGGTATTACTATCTCTGAATCCTCCACTATCAAAATCTTGGGGGTTACCATTAATCTGAACTGAACTGGACTGGCCGTATAAACACTGGCTAGTGGAACTGATCAGAGGCTAGGAATCCTGTAGTGAGTAATTCATCTTCAGACCATCCAAAATCTGTCCACCATCTACAAGGTATGTCAGGAATGTGATGGAAGACTCTTCACTTGTCTGGATGAGTGCAGCTCCAACAACACTCAAGAAGCTCAACACAACCTGAGACACAAAGCAGTTCATTTGATTGTTACCCCTTCCACAAACATCCACTCCCTCCATCACCGAAGCACAATGGCAGTTGTGTTCACTCTCTACAAAATGCTCTGAAGAACTTACCTTAGGCAGCAGTTTCCAAACTTATAACCATTACCATCTTGAAAGACAAGAGTAGCAGACAACTGGGAACAGCACCACCTGAAAGCTCTCCTCCAAGTCACTCATCGTTCCTGTCTTGGAAAGATATCGCTGTTCCATCATTGTCGCTGAGTCAAAATCCTGGAACTGCCTCCCTAACAGCACTGAGGGTGTACCTACACTTTAGAGAGCACAGCAATTCAAGGCGGCAGCTCACTAAGGGCGAATAGGGTAATAAATGCTGGCAAGGTCAGCGACGCCATATCCTGTAAAAACGAATTAAAGAAAACTCTAAAGTATTACATCCAAAGGTGTGAAAGACTTGAAAAATGCAAAGGGAGATTAGAGTCATAAAGTTTACAGCATAGAAACAGGCCCTTTGGCCCAACTTGTCAATGCCAACCTTTTTGTAACTCCCAATTGCTCACATTTGGCCCACATCGCTCTATGTAACTGTCTAAACTCTTTTTAAAAGTCAAAATTGTACTGCCTCTACTACTAACTCTGGCAACTTGTTCCAGACATCACCACCCTCTATATGAAAAAGTTGGCCCTCTGGACCCTTTTGTATCTCTCCCCTCTCACCTTAAACTTATGCCCTCTAGTTTTAGACTTCCCTAACTTTGGGAAAAGATATTGACTACCAAGCTGATATATAAGCCTCATTATTTTATAGACCTCTATAAGATGATCCCTCAACCTTCTATGCTCCAGAGAAAAAAGTCCCAGTCTATCCAGCCTCTCCTTATAACTCAAACCATCAAGTCCCAGTAGCATCTTAGTAAATCTCTTCTGTGCTCTTTCTAGTTTAATAATATCCTTTCTGTCATAGGGTGACCAGAACTGTAAACAGTATTCCAAGTGTGGTCTTACTAATGTCTTGTACAACTTCAACAAGATGTCCAAACTCCTGGAATGGTTCCAAGAACGAAGGGATTTTAGCCATGTGGTTGGAGTAGCTGGGGATGTTCTCATTGGAGTAAAGAAAGTTGAGGTTGGAATGGATAGACATGATTTCAATGAGATAGGTAAAGAAAAAATATTCCCATTAGCTGATGGTACAAGTAATAGGGAGATACAGATCTTGGGATGCAGCAAAGGGTTGTGGGAAGGGGTCTGTGAGAAAGGAACTTTTTGTACAGCCAGTTATAATGACCTGGATCTCATCTCCCGTAAGTGTCCTGGAAGCAAAAGAAACGAATAATTCAGAAGAAAATTGCATGGGGACATGGGTGAAATAACCTTGCAGGGCCACAGGACTACAGTGAATGAATAGGACTGACTGCCCTTCTCCATAGAGAACTGGTGTGGGAAACCCCATAATTTGCAATGATGACATGAATCCAGCAAGGAATTACTGGATATTGAATAAAAATGACACGGTGGTTAGCACTGCTGCCTTACAGTGCCAAGGACCCAGTTCAATTCCAGCCTCAGGTCACTGTCTGTGTGAAGTTTGTACTTTTTCTACGTACCTGCATGTGTTTCCTTCTGGTTCCTCCCACACTCCAAAGATATCCGGGTTAGATTGATTGACGATATTAAACTGATCCTAGTGTCAAGGGCTTTAGTAAGGTAAGTATGTGGGGTAATGGGAGTAGGACCTGGGTGGGATTGTGGCTGGTTCAAACCTGATGGGCCAAATGGCGTCCTTCTGTACTGTAGAGATTCTACGTGCAGATTAGGGGGATTAGCCATGGGAAATGTGTGGACTTACAGGGAAAGGGTAAGGGAGAGGAGCTGGGTCACATACTCTGTCAAAGAATTTGTGTAGACTCGATGACCTCGTTCTGCACTGTTTGGATTCAATGATAGTTTTATGAGAACAGCATTGCCAATGTCCCTTCCTTTACTTCAACCCTAGGAAACTGAGACGGGAAGCAGTTTCTGACAATTAGCAGCTGGCCCCAGGAGTTTGCTTGGCAGAAACCACGCAGAGCAATGTTGTTACCAACAAGGTTGTTCAAGCGTGAAATTTCTTCAATAAAAGGGCTGAAACCGCCACCATAAAGAAATCAGGATGGTTTGAAATGAAACAATTATTCTGCGTCCCCTTTGTTGACTTGTTTTGTCCTCATCTTTTTATCAAATTCTCAGCAGAAACAATTTGCATCTATTGATGCAGTCATCCAATGGTTAAGCAGCAACGTGAGCCTTTAATTCGCCCCAATAATCATCCACACCAACAATCAGATTGCAATGTATCGGTCACTGGGGAGATTAGTTACTGAGCTATCAGCATTCAAAGCTTCCGCTTGTTTGTGATTTTCAGTAAACAATGGTGACTAAGCAAGAACCATCAATAGAAAATAAAAAGGTTAATGACCTGCCAGTCATTTCCAAAAAACAGACTTATTGAATCAAATTCCCATCTTTATTTTCTCCCTGTACAGCCATACACTCCTAGCCCTTAATATGTGTCACCCTCCCCACCAATCAATCATCATATATGGGGCTGGTCAACAGGCTATTCCATCACAGGAGGCATCACAATCATGCCCGATCCCTTCCTCTGTACATCCATGTACAGCCCTGCAGGGATTGCTGGACGGCAAGCGGGATGAAAGCTATGGGCTGAACGGCCTCCTCCTGTGCTGGGGAACTGGGACCAGAGTTGCTCTGGCAAAGAGCTGGCATGGACACGCATGGTTGAATGATTTCCTTCTGTGCTCTAACCATTCTCTGGTTCCTCCCCCATCCAATACCTATTTGGTTTTTCCCAAGAGTAGGAGTCAATGGCAGCATTCCAAACTGCCCTTGTCTACACCAATGGAGATGAAGTAGAAATGATTGAGAGTTTCAGGTTTTTAACTGTCCATATCATCAACAAACTGTCCTGGTCTCCCTATGCCAACACTCCTGTTAAGAAAGCTCGCCAGTGCTTTTACTTTCTCAGAAGACTAAAAACTGATATGTGTGCTATGACTCTCATAAACTTTTACAGATGCACCATAGAAAGCATTCTTTCTAGTTGTATCACAGCTCCTGCTAAGACCACAAGAACCTACAAAGGGTCATGAACGAAAGCCCAGTCCATTACTCAAACCAACCTCCCACCCACTGACATTAAATACAGTTTCCACTGACTCAGAAAAGCAGCCAGCATAATTAAGGATCCCATGCACCCCAGGCATACTCCTCCCATCCACCTTCTTCCATTGGGAGAAAGATACAAAAGTCTGAGGTCATAACTTCTTCCCTGCTGCCATCAGACTTTTGAATGAACCCACCTTGCATTAAGTTGATCTTTCTCTACACCCTAGCTATGACTGTAACACTATATTCTGCACTCTCTCATTTCCTTCTCTATGAATGGTATGCTTTGTCTATATAGTGTGCAAGAAACAACACTTTTCACTGTACACTAATACATGTGCCAACCAAATCAAATCAAACCAAACCAAAGCAAACTGGTGTCAAAGGCAGTGATTATCCAATTCAGCACAGACCTCAAATCAAACCTGAGATCTTGCTGCCCTCTGAACAGTTCACCGCACCACCATCAGACACTGACCAATTACATTTTAAAATGTCCCGGTGCTTCACAAATCCAACCAATATCTTTCAGACCGCTGTGATTCCACAGCATTTTAAAGGCAGAATACATGAGTGTGACCATTGCATTATCAGAATCCCTACAGTGCAGAAGGAGGCCATTTGGCCCATCAATCTGCAATAACCACAGTCCCACCCAGTCCCTATCCTCATAACCGCATGCATTTATCCTAGCTAGCCCCCCCCTCCCCGCTGTCAGTAAGGGGCAATTTAGCATGGCCAATCCACCTAACCCACACATCTTTGGATGGTGGGAGGAAACCCAAGCACCTGGAGGAAACCCACGCAGACACAGGGAGAACATGCAAACTCCACACACAGTGTCCCAAGCCGGAAATCCAACCCGGGTCCCTTGTGCTATGAGACAGCAGTGCTCACCACTGTGCCACCGTGTCGTCCGTATTGACGAGTTAGTTGACAGACGGTAGTCCAATACTGCCCACACCAGAAATGATGCTTGGCTCCTGTGATCACCAACTAAAACAGGATCTCATAAAGCCCCACTAACATAGCCTAATACACAAAGATGCTTCACAACGGGCTAGATTAGGCTGTCACCAGGAGATTGGTGGTAGAGAGCAAAAGGGTACGAACGCAAGCGTAATAATCAGAGTGAAACTTATCATATAGAATCATCGAATAGAATCATAGACTCCCTCGAGTACAGGAGGCCATTTGGCCCATCGAGTCTGAACCCACAAAAATCCCATCCATGTCCTATCTCTGTGACCCCCACCTATTTACTCTGCTAACCCCTTAAACTAAGGGACAATTTATCATGGCCAATCAACCTAACCTGTGCATCTTTGGACTGCGGGAGGAAACTGGAGCACCCGGAGGAATCCCACACGAACACGAGGAAAACGTGCAAACTCCACACAGTCACCTGAGACTGGAATTGATCTCAGGTTCCTGGTGCTGAGACACAGCATTGCACCACCGTGCTGCCCTGCTTCTGGCACTTCAATGGAGCACTGAAGGAGTGCAGCAGTGTTGACATTTGAGAATGAAACGAGATTGTTCTTCCGGGTGAAGAGAGGATGATGTTAAAATCTCCCACAGGAACAGTATGAAAAACAGGTGAATTCTCCACAATATCCTTGGCCCAATATTCATCCTCTCCTGTTACATCAATAAAAACTGATTTGGTCACCTTTGCAATGTTGTTTGTGGGAACTTGCTGTGTGTAAATTGGCCCCTCTTTCCTACAATGCAACCAACCACATTTCAAAAATATTTTGCTGGTTTAAAATGCCTTGGGCATTCAGAAATAATAGAATCATAGATCATAGAACTCTACAGTGCCATTGGGCCCATCGAGTCTGCCCTGACCACAATCCCACCCAGACCTAAACCCCATATCCCTACATATTTTACCCCTTACTCCCTCTAACCTAGGCAACTCAGGACACTAAGGAGCAATTTTAGCATGGCCAATCAACCTAACCCGCACATCTTTGGACTGTGGGAGGAAACCAGAGCAACGGAGCAAACCCACACAGACACGAGGAGAACGTGCAAACTCCACACAGACAGTGACATGAGCTGGGAATTGAACCCAGGTTCCTGGAGCTGTGAAGCAGCAGTGCTAACCACTGTGCTAACCACTGTGCTACCATGCCACCCGTCAGAAAAAGTTCTCTCTCTTAAACATCTTAAAATATTTCAAATGATCGAAGAGGTGCTGTTAACATCTGGGAGAGCTTTTGAAGACAGAAAGACAGAGGAATATGATTGAGAAGAACACAGTTGAATGACTAAAGCCAACAATGCCAATGGGGTGAAGAGAGCAGGCCACAGAGGTGTGGTGTGAACCGGGAGATGGATTGGAGGTAAGCTGTGGTCAGGTGGGACTAGGCCATGGAGGATTAAGGCAGGACAAAGAATCAATGCATCGAAGATTCAATGCTGTAAGGAAACAGGGTGAATCTTGTCCTGTCGTGTAAAAAGTTTCAATCAAAATCACTGCTACAAAACACTTTGGGACAATTGACTATGTTAGAGATACAATATAAATCCAATTGCAGAGTTCTGGTAAGACTGCATCTGGAATATCATGTGCAGTTTTGATCTCCTCAGTTAAGAAAGGATATACTTACACTGGAGACTGTACAGCAAAGATCCACTAAATTGTTCCCTGGGATGATGGGGTTCTCCTACGAAGAGAGGCTGAGGGGAAGAGAGACTGAACAAGTTAGGCCTACACTTTCTGGAATTTAGAAAAATGAGGGGAGATCAAATTGAGGTATTTGATATGATAAAAGTTATGGATAAGATAGATGTGGAGGGAATGTTTCAGTTTATGGGGCATTCTGAGATGAGAGCTCAGTCTTAGAATAAGGCGTAGCAAATTTAAAACAGGGTTGAGGAGAAACTACTTCTCCCAAAGGATTGTAAATCTGTGGAACTGACTATGCTAAAGTGCGATGGATGCTGGGAGAGTGAATAAAGTTAATGAGGAGTTAGACAGGTTTTTAATTGATAATGGGTTGAAGGATTATGGGGAGAAGATAGGAAAAGGGGGATGAGGAGCAAATCAGCCATGATAGAATGGCAGAGCAGACTTGATGAGGCCGAATGGCCTAATTCTGCTCCTATATTTTATGAACTTATGAGAGGCTGAGTAAACTGGGTCCATGTACACTGGAGTTTAGGAAAACGAGAGACCATCTCATTGAAATCTACAAACTTCAGAAAGATTTTATAGGGTGGATGTTGATTGTTTTGGCCAGGGTGGGGGTGGGGGGAGGGGGGGGCGATGGAAGCAGTGTTAGGATAAGAGCCCATTGTTTAAGACTGAGATAAGGAAAAAATGACTTCACTCAATGGGTTGTGAATCTTTGGAATTCGCTGTCTCAGGGAGTTGTAGATGTCATATCGTTGAATTTATTTAAGACTGAGATAGACAGGCTTATGATTTCTCTGGGATTAAAGGGCAGGGGGAATGGGGGTGGGGAAATGCAGTTGAAGCTGAAGATCAGTCATGATCAGATTGAATGGTGGAATAGACTCGATGGGGATTTGTGGTCTTTTACTGCTCCAGTTTCTTACGCAAGCAATAATAGATTCACAGAGTCATTGGTGACACAATGACAAACATTGCTGCCTCATAGTACCAGGGACCTGGATTCAATTCTGGTCTCGGGTCAGTGTGTACATGGAGTTTGCGCGTTCTCCCACAGTCCAAAAACATGCAGGTTATTGGCCATACTAGAGTGCTTCTTCATGTCAGGGGATTAGCAGTGTAAATAGGTGGGATTAGCAGGGTAAATAGATAAGGCCTAGATGGGATTGTTGTCGGTGCAGGCTCGATGGGCCGAATGGCCTCCATCTACACTGTAGGGATTCTTTGAGATATACAGCACAAAAAGAGCCTTCAGCCCAACTCGTCCACACTGACCAGGTTTCCTAAACTGAACTAGTCCCATTTACCTGCCTTTGGCCCATATCCCTCTAAACCTTTCCCATCCATGTATCTGTCCAAATGTCTTTTAAATGCTGTAATTTAATTTATCCACATCTACCACCTCCTCTGGCAGCTCATTCTAAAACCGCATCACCCTGTGTGAAAAGGTTGCCCCTGAGTTTCCTTTTAAGTCTTTCCCCTCTCAACTTAAACTTATGCCCTATAGTTTTAGACATCACTAAGAGCTTGGCTATTTACCTGATCTATGCCCCTCATGACTTTATAAACTTCATATAAGGTCATCCCTCGACCTTCTACGCTCCTGGGAAGAAAGATCCCAGCGTAGCCAGCCTCTCCTTATAATTCAAGCCTTCTAGTCTCAGTAACATCCTTGTAAATCCTTATTCGCGCCCTTTCCAAGTTAATAACATCCTTGAGAAGATGAGGGTGGATCTGATAAGATACATGCAGCTCATCACTGCCATCTGGTGTATAGTCTTGGCCCTTGTCCCTCGGGGAGAAACAGTCAAAAAAAGCAAAAACTCCTTCAAATAAATCTATCGTGTAAATGTTTATTGTTGGTGGGGAGTGGGGGGAATGAAATTTACATTGGTTTACAATCTATTAAGAGAAAATGATAAATAAAAGTTTAATTACAAAAAAGCTACCAGCAATCACAGGAACATTACAGAAATGTAACTATGTTTACAGTATTCACTTTTATACACTAATTACATCATAGATAAAATAATTCGGTTTTCACCCTTATAATCTTTTGTACACAGAATCAAGAAAAATACAAGGTGTACCTTGGTACAAGTAGATTTTTTTTTTGTTTATCCTCAGGAATTTTTTTTTAAAGCAGAGAGGTATATAAAAATGCTTGAGAGACATCCTGAGTACGTCCACGATTCAGTTAGTGCATAATTGTTCTCAGTACAAGGCAGGTGCGTCTGAATCAAGCAGTTTGAAACAAGTGTGGAGAAACTGGGAGCGGGGGAGGCAGGGGGAGCTAGAGGTTGGAAAGTGCAGAGACCATTTAACTAGCACTGGTGAATGCCTCTGCCCACCAGCATGGAGGAAGGCTGGTCTACAAAAGTTCTGAAGAGTTCCAAACCTGACAGCGCTCCCGAGAGTCCGATTCACAGGGAATGTCACCTTTTCCAGAAGGCAATGGGCCCAGGTTTCAACTCTGTGGAAATGAGTGAGTTTCAAGTGAATTAAAATCTCATCCCCCCGATGTCTCCCTTTGGGAACGGGGCAATGGTCCACGATTGTACACAGGCTGGTGATGAGGAGAGGTAAGGTTGGTGTGCAGTTACCAAGCTTTCAGTACACAGGGAGGGAAAGAGAGAAGGATTAAACACTTGTTAAAAATTCACTCAGCAAGTGATCATGAAATATATAAAATCCCTGTTCTCAGACTCCACAGGAAGAAAGAACTCTTTAAAAATAACAAGACTTCCAAAACTCAAATAAAAAATCTCTTCTGTCAATTAAACAAAAATCAATACAGTTTAGGGCTAAATTCCTCTGCCCCACCTCAATCGGTTTTCTAAGTCTCACAACATTAGGTTAAAGTGCAATAGGTTTATTTGGAATCACAAACTTTCTGAGCGCTGCTCCTTCCTTAGCTGACTGAGGAAGGAATAGCACTCAAACTCGTGATTCCAAATGAATCTGTTAGACTTTAACCTGGTGAGATTTCTTCCTGTGCCCACCCCAATCCAATGCTGGCATCTACACTTCATTATTACATCTCTGTCTCTGCTATTTCAAGAGACAAAAATCTCAAAAGGATCAACTCTGCTGAATTAGCACGAACAGGAATTTAATGCAAGTTAAGCAGCGTACAATGATGATGTGACAAATTCTCAAAGTTGGAATAGTCAATAGCAGGGCAGCAGCTTTTGATAGGGGTGAACTCGTAAATAATCAAGAATTTCCACTCCTGTAGAGTACTGTGCAAAGTTATAACGGCAACAGATACAGGGAAAAGATCCACTGATGCTCTGTTGAACAGGAGGACAGTGTAATTCGAAAAGGCACCATTTTAAAACAAGACTGATGTAATTGCATCTATGGGTGCCTGTATTAACTGAATCTGCCAATCCTGTAACTAGTCAGTTCTCCAAATGAATATTTCAAACATGGGTTCTGAGCAAAAGAGGAAAACAGGTAAATGCTGAAATCCATAATAAACAAATTGCCAGAGAGGACACATTAAATTGGGGTGTGAAACAAGAAAAGACCCATCAGCAGAGCTGACAATTTAAATTTGCACTTGCTGTGTTAGGCCACCCCCACCTTGCTCTTTACAAATGTGCCATTTATTTCCAGTTTCAAATTTTAAAATTGGCCAATGTTTGACACTGTGCCGGCTAACCCCTTCACAAAAGGAGCCAAATTCTGCACAGGTGAGAATCTTGCAACAGAGCGCATTGTTTTAAATAAAAACATCAGTCGGACTGACCAGCATCGAATGCTGCGAGCAGGCTCCACACAAACACTAGGAGGTGAACCGCAAGCTCAAGTGGTTTTGTGACATGAGTACCATTGTCAAATTGTTAATTCAAGTTTCCCTAGAAAGGAGCTTTATTCCAGTGGCACACGAGCACTGGTTTGCTACATTTAGTGATACTTGCATTGGATACACAGCAGCTCCCTCAGTGTTGGCAATCTTCACTGAGGCAAGCCATTTGTACAAAATCCTCAGGCGCTTAATGGTGCAGAATTTAGCTACCCACATAATGAAGCAAGCCAATTGCGGTGACGGTGCTTTACCAGGATTTTCTCATCAAATCATCGGAGTCAAATCATTTCCCTTTGAAAACGAAATTTGCATTTCTGTTTGTATTGAATAATCAAGAATGGAATGGAAGTGTGAATACTACCGCAGTCTGGCATTGCTGAAAGATGGCACGGGGTGGAAGGAGGGCACTTGGTCAGTGTCACTGACACTGGCAACCAACAATATGCTTGCCTGCACTTGGGCAACAGACCAGGACTAGATCAAGCTTGGAAGTGATGACCTTCATGGTAAATTATTAATAAATTACAAATATCAAAGTTAATTAATTGAGCTAATTACCATGTGGTTACAAGATGCCATCCTTGTTAGAACTTAGGAAACTATCTTTGGGAATAGGTAATAAAACACTGCAGATTGGTGAGTAAGACAAGAAATAAATCAGTGAGGGACGTAGAACAAATGTCTCACCACAGAGAAAGTGAATGTAATCAATAATATCGTGTTTTCAATCTTTTGGGAAGGGGGGTAGGGAAGGGATGAGAGTGTGGAACCTGCTATGGATGGATTTCCTGAGAAACTTTGCTATAACCCTTATTGAAATTTCTGGATTCTTTTGGAGGAGTTTTTACACAGAGAGAACCTGTTACTGCCTCCCCAGGGTAACATACAGACAAACCCACCAACCCCGCGCCTTGAACAGTACTCATCATTTTTCCGAAATAATGGCCAATTGCCACACCTCTTGCAATCAAATTATGTAGGTGCCAAAAACCTGGGGAGGGGGCAGTGGGGGAAATGTTATTCCTTCTTTAATTACAAAATCAATAGCAGCTGTTAAGATTGTTAAATCGAAACTAGACCACAGGATCTGGTAGAAGCTGGTAACACTGGCACAGTGGTTGTATTCTCCCTGAATGTGGGCTCTGCATTTGGTGAAATGCATTTCCCCTGTCCCTGGGACAGAAGGAAGTTTAAACTGTAATTGAAGTGGCAGCTTACATGAACATTTACTTGGTGTGATTCCCTGGTGCATGCATTGCAATCGACAATGAAAACAGTAAGAAAGCTTACAATAGTGTACAGGATTAAAAAACGCTTTGTTCATTTAAAGTGCTTCACGGCATCATACCATGCTAAGAGATGATACCCCTTTCAAACTGGCCTTGTACCATCTGGAGTGGACTATGGATCAACAACTCTGACTTTTGTTAGGTAAGGGTATATAAGGGTTAAGGAATCTAAGTGGCTCACTTGGAGTTTAACTTAGAGAGAAGCCATGTTCTAACTGTATTGCAGAACAGGCTTAATGGGCTGAATGGTTTCTTCCAGCTCCCATGTTCCTGACCCAAAAATAACCAATTATTGCTAAGCAATCCACAAGTCAAAAATCATCTTAGACACAACAGCAATTTGATCTGCTGGTTTCCCCATGTGGCTCCAGTTTGCCTCAGTCAGAGTTTTAAGCTTCAAATTCCCTCTTTCAATATTCTGGTACATGCAGTAAATACATAACAAGTCTCACAATACCAGATTAAAGTCCAACAAGTTTATTTGGGAGCAAAAGCATTGCTCCATCATCAGATGAGTGGGATTTCAGGTCACAAACAGGGCATATAAAGACACAAACTCAATTTACAAAATAACGTTTGGAACGCGAGTCTTTACAAGTAATCACGTCATATAGGTACAGACATGTAAGTGGAGAGAGGATTAAGTTAAAGAGATGAGTAAAGAAATTTGTAAAGTGATGTGCATCTTTTTAACCTGTGTTTAACCCTCTCTCCACTTTTAAGACTTGATTACCTGTAAAGACTTACATTCCAACCATTATTTTGTAAATTGAGTTTGTATCTTTATGTCCCTGTTTGTGAAATGAAATCCCTGATGAAGGAACAGTGCTTCGAAAGCTAGTGGCTTTTGCTACCAAATAAACCAGCCACCAAATAAACCTGTTGGACTTTAACCTTGTGTTGTGAGACTTCTGTGTTTACCCAAGTCCAACACCGGAACCTCCACATCTTGCAGTAAGACAGGTTTATAAAGGCTTAAAGGTAAATTGGTGATTGTGATCCCTCTGCAGTAACTTCCTACCATGTCCCAAACCAGTGCTTTCTTTATCCAGCACACACCCCTCCAAACAACAACACTGACAAACCGGAGGGTATTGAAGAAACTGTCCAGTGTCACTTGACGAGGTGTATTTGGAAAATTGTAGTTGTTCAACGGCGTCGTGCGAATGTGCGCGCATTGAGGTGAAGTACTTTTGTGTCATGTGGAGTAGGACACTTCCCGCTTTGGGAAATTGGTGCTAGCATCATGGACATACAGGTGAGAGTAAGGCTTCCTTTGACTGTATGTCTTAAGCACCACCCACCAAGCTGCCAAGGTGACATTCCCTCATTTTTTTTACACCAGCTAACCATGTCCACACTCATCCCGTGAGTGAGATTCCCTATTTAGTGCCAAATTAGAGGCAGTTTTGTGCCCTTACTCAACCGAGACTGCCCAAACTCATTCCACGTAGGACTTTTTTTTGGCCGACTGTGGAGACTCCTTTGGATCCAGGTTCCGGTACCTTGCACACTCTGCCAGTTCATGTTCCCTCGTCAAATCATAAGCAGGCCAGCCAAAAGAAGACACTACCAATTTTTAAAAAAATAATGAGATGATCTAAACGTAGACAATTAAAATATCCCAATTATAAAAGAATGGAAATTAAAGCAATAGGGAAAAAAAATCAAGTATAAACCATCTTGCATTAATTCCATCTTTGTTGCTTTACAGTTTCTGCTTTTAAAAACATCATACATTCAGAATTTAATTTTACACCGATATTTGACAACTTCTTCACCCTCAAGATTTAAATATTAACATGTTTAAAGAAAAAAAAAAATCTTAGGGGTGAATCTTTTGCTCCCTCAAATGGGAGAAATGCACAAATTAAAATTGCACTCACTGCAATTTCATTGACAATGTCTAGGTTGGTGATGTATAGGGGAGAATCAATCGCGTGCACCAACGCCAGAAATTCAAAGAGACCCACACCTAGTTGGCAAATCAATTCCTCCATCACCTGCATTTCCTCGGCTTTGCCTTTCCTTATTTCAGTCGGTGGTTTAGTCACCAGAACGGCTGGCTGATTTTGGAAGAGTAGGTTCAAAAATACCCAACCCTCAAACCAACTGCCTCAATGCTCAAAACCAAGGCCAGAACGAACGCACGAAGGGAGCAGAGTGTTGCTATTAGCTTTTCAGAAAAAGTCTCTTGATCCAACGCTCATCCTCTGCTGGAACTTACGCGAAAAAATAAAGCATCACTCAAATGTTCCAATTCCAAATGTTGCCCTTCCCAACCAGTCAGAAGAAAGCATCTCAGGTTGGAGGTACTGGTGGCAATACGATGGTCACTGCTGGTGGTAGTGGGTCAATTCTGAGGTGCGATACAACACTGCACAGAGCAGTGCTCGACTCCAGTACAGTATCTCCTGTGTTAGAACAGGCGGAGTGAAATTGCCATGGCTTGGAACACTGCACCACTTCAAGAAATACTGAACAATTTGTTTCTCCACTCCAATTAATCTACATCAATTTCCCATTGCGTTTCAAAGCTTTGCCTACAATTTTGGTTAAAAGTTCCTGGCAAAGATGAACTTCAATCACGTCAGATTTTGTTTTTTTTTGTCCTCTTGGTCAACATTTTTCCAATCAGTTCTTTTGTTATACAGAGAGAGAGAGAGATCAATGTACCAACTAAATATATATATATTATATATATTATCTATGCATGCAGTTCCATCAATACCACTATCATAGGGCAATGGGATAGGCAGTGCAGATGACACACATCTGGTCACACAAGTTATCGACAACAACACAACCTTGGAGGAGTGCTTGAAGGGGTCTCAGTCCTCCCTTGACAATCTCCTTCCTCTAATTTCCGAACAGTCTTTAAAGTAGGAAAGTTCAGCAGTAGAAAACCTCTTCGTTCCCCAGTAGTTCAGTCTGAGAGTGCTTTTTATCTGATGCTTTCTGATGCAGTGAGGAGTTGTCTGCTGCTGGTAGGGTATCTGAAAATATAGAACAGAAAGAAATGTACATGGTACTTCCACAAACATTCATATACACATCGATTATATGCATTTTATTTTAACTTGTATTTACATAACATCTTTGACAATATCTCCTCCAGTTTAACAGCTTTTAAAACCAAATTCTTTTATTACGCAACAAGTAAAAATGAAACTATAAGCTATTTTTTCCTGTGTTTGCTTGTTGCTGTGTCCTGGGAAAATTTTTCCCAGGGTCGGCATGATGCGGGGATGCCGGTGTTGGGCTGGGCTGGACGAGAGTTCACACAACATCACGTCATAGTCCAACAGTTTTATTTGAAATCACAAGCTTTTGGAACACTGTTCCTTCGTCAGGTGAATTAGTAAGCACAGATTCCTCAAATCCCCCTCAGAGCCTAACACTGCTCCAACTCAGACTGAGTTTCTGAGTAAAGCTTGGTAGGGTTAATTAGCAAAAACATTACAACAACATCAATTGCTCTTTCAACAGCTAACCTGGGAAGAATTAATGCAACATTCTCCACCTGATCCAACTCTCAACTACTGGCCATCACGTACCTGGATTGCACTCGGTTGGCAGGTTCCCAGACCGGTGACCTTTGCCCTTACGGTGTTTGGACTTTTTCTCCTTTGGTTTTGCAAGCTTGAGTAACCGTGGTGGGAGTGGGTTGTTTGTGGTGTTCCGCGGCTGACCCGTGAGGTTCTTGGCATTGCTTTGTGTGGAGTCTTTCCAAGGGGGACTGGAAGACATCTCCGTGTTCTCCTTTTTAAGATGCACGTCCAAACGTTCCTGGTTTAATGATTTACAACTGAGGTGCTTTGTGAAGCTCGGGTTTCCCTCAGTCAAGCTACCTATTGGTGTTGTAACCTCACGATCTGAAGCCTAGGAGCGGAAAGGAAAAATTGGAACTTTGAAACACGTACAACTATTTTTGCACTAAATTAGTTTCTGCCCCTCCTGTCTTGCAAGTAAGAACAACCCGTTTGCTGGGTTTACTGGACACCAACTCCTTCACTCCTCTTGTTGGTGGCTGTCCTCACTTGTCACCTTTCTTTGTACAAGTTTATACAATGTATGCCTGCAGGCTATAAAATAATCTGGGAGGGTGGGGGGAGTAATTTTTTTTTTAAGCTTTATTTATCAGTGTCACAAGTAAGGCTTACATTAACAGTGCAATGAAGTTACTGTGAGAATACCTTGGTTGCCACACTGTGGTGCCATTTTGGGAGAATTTAGCATGGTCAATGCATCTAACCAGCACTTTCGGAGGAAACTGGAGTACCTGAGGAAACCCATGCAGACACAGGGAGAACATGCAAACTCCGCACAGTGACCCAAGCAGGGAATCAAACTCGGATCAGACCACGCAAAGGTCCATTGACCTTAGGCAGCATTCTCCGGTTTTGCGGTAAGCGTGGCCGGAGAATCCCACCCCAGATTCTGTTCTTAACCATGTGAGCTTGATAACAGGGATAAAGACCAGGAAGCTGCTAATTAGGCCCTCCAGCCTGTTCTAACTTTCAATTCATTCACTCAATATCAGAATTCCACTTACCCATCACCCTCTAATCAGCACTCTTATTAGCCCCTGCCTAATAAAAATGCATCAATTTCAGATTTGAAATTTTCAGTTGCAGGGTTATTTGGAGAAGAGTTTCAGATTCTCACTTCCCTTTGTGGAGCAAGATGCTGATATTCTTTGGTCTGGACTCCTCACCAGAGTGAACAGTGTCTACCTATCCTTCTAATTCCTTCAAATTACCAGAAACATCTCACTGGATACTGGGTGATTCAGGAATACTAGCTGAATTTCCACCTCCTTCCTTCAGGAATTGGGAATCTTTTTGTAACCCCAGGTGCCTTCTTAAGGAAGTGACCTGAGCTCAGAGCAGGAATTGACCTTGGGACTTGGTGGCCTGTCTTAGAGACATCAGACAAGTAGATCCATCCACTAAGCCATCAAAATAGCTAGGAGCAAAACTTGAAGTCAAGATTATTGGAAGTGCTGGAGAAAATGGGCAGTGTTAATGGGCTGTAGAACCAATCTGGATGGCATACACAGTGAGAAGCGAAAACATTTTGTAATTCATGTCTTAGCTTTGTCCCCAAAATGTTTTGGTGTTGTGCTAGGGACAGGCACCCCCACCCAGTGGCAGGTTTTCCAGTGGGTAGTGGCAGCTTGCCATTAGTCGCTAATGGGATCTTCTGGTCCCACCAAAGTCAATGGCTATGGTCAACCAGACTTGAAGTATTGGCTTTATTCTGTCTTCACAGATGCCCTCACACGTACTGAGTTTCTCCAGCATTTTCTGCTACTGAAGTCAATGGCGACTTGCATTGCTCTCTGTGCCTCTGGGGAACCCTGCCTGGGGGGGAGGTGGGTTTGGGGGTGTAGTGGGGGGAGGAGGAGGGAGTGGTGTGGAGAGAAATCACAGGACCAGAAAATTCCATTGGTCAGAAGAGCCAGAAAACATTGGCCAAGGATTTTGCTAAAGCTTAACGGCAGGCTTGTAAAGTTTCCATGTGTGTCTGAATGGGCTGAAAACACACAAGATGACTACTGCAGATCCTGCCCTTCCCAACCTAGACTGCATGTGTAGTATGTGCTTTAGGTTGTGGAACAACTGGGTGATGGATTGATGGTTGCAGTGGGAATAATCTAAAGAGACAGGTGAGGAATTTCATACCAATATCCTGAACAACATCAATGTGAATTGTATTTAATACAGCACATAGGGACTAATGCGTGAAGAAATGTCAGTGACACCACTGCAAAGAGTTTGCTAATATACAAATCACTTCCGCACTCAACCACAATAAATTGCTGAAGAATAGCCAAGGACCAATTAGCATGGGCAAAAACAGATTGCAAAACATAACCAGGAGTCAGATCATGGAAGGACATGCAAGATTCTCAAGGAAATCAGTGAGCAGGACTTTGCGTAGGACAGAAGTGAAGTTTTAAACCAGTTGGGAATTTGGACTTGGAGATAAGGGAGCAGGCGAGAAGAGCTTTGATGTAATCCAATTTGGTATTATTGAAAGTTTGGATAATGGGAATGAATAAGGGTGGAAATGCACAAGATTATGACAAGTGGAAGTAAGTGATCTTAGTAATGGATTTGATAAGACATTGATCCAGGAGCAAAGACGATACAGAAGTCATATGCCATCTGATTCCATTTAAGCAAGCATGGGGTGACTGAATAGAGTTGGGGGTGAGTTAGAATGTAGAATACACTCCCACAATGAGTAGCTGAGGTGATTAGCACAAATGCATCTAAAAGAAAGCTAGACACACAAGGAGAAAGGAACAGATTAGGTTGCTGGGTTGAGTTGAAGTAGGAGGAAAGGAGGCAGTTTGGATAAATTAGGCTTGTTTTTGTATTCTAATACTATGAAGCTCTGAATAGACTGGCTTCAGTTTTTCCCCCAATATTGAACTACAGAAATGTCTGGTTTATCCAGGGCTTGCGGTCAGGTGACAGTCTGAAAGCAGACAGGTAGCTTTGGGGAACTGAGGCTGTTGGTGCAGAGGGAGCTGGGTGACATCAGTATACAGAAGGAAACTTGCATCATAACTAGATAATGGCTGGAATTCCCCAATCTCGTGCACTCTGCCACCAGCGAGAATGGAGAATTCGGCATTCAGCTAAAACTCTATTCATTGCAGCAGGCCTGAAGAATCCCAGCTACGGGCAAGGTCAGAGAATTCCAATTAACGCAATAAAATAGCAACTCAGTACAAGCAGCACAGCATCAGAATGGATGGTATACACAGCGAGAACTGAAAAGATTTTACAGTTTTACATTTTAGTTCAGACTTTGAAAGGTTTTGGTGTCACACTGGGGCCAGGAGGATTGCCTCCCCTAATCGGTCAGCAGCTTGCCATTGATCACTGGCGGGATCTTCTGATCCCACCTAAGTTAATGGCTACTAACATTGCTCTTTGTCCATGCCTCCAGGGAACCCTGCCCTGGGGGCACTATTGTAGGAGGATCTTTAAATTTTGGCTTTTGCCAACCTTTGACCAAGTCTACAGACTCAGCTAAACCTGGGACAACAATGCATACATTGTCTACAATGGTGATGGTTTGGAATCATTCAATATGAAGATGAATTGCTATAGGTCATAAGGAATTAGCGTGCATGTTTTGTATCGTCTTACACACTGTTTTTCCCACTGAGGACAGTGGGGAAAAATTAGAAGGATTACCAAACTGGATTACGTTGAACGACAACATTCTATGGCCAATAAGTCCCGGAGCGAGACTTCAACCCAGACTTGCTGGTGTCAGTCAGGGCCACTGCCTATTGAGTGACAAGGTCTCCATTAACAAAAGGAAGAGAGGATTCTGCTGGTACTGTGCTGTTTACTGGACGAAGAAATCTGTACCTGTGAACTGAGGGAGTCCGAATGTGAAAGGTGATCCTGTCTTTGGTGAGTTAGCAGCTCTTCTTTCTTCCTTAGCTGCTCTTTCTCCTTGTCCAGCTGCTTCTGTGCAGTCCTCAGCCTCTCCAGGTCCTGCTGATATTCCTCCTTCTTCAGCTGGAGCTCCTCCCTCTGTTTCTCCACTTCCTTCTGTAATCTTGCTGTCTCGGTGTCCTGCAGGGTCACCCTGGCCTCTCGCTCGCTGAGCTCCTTCTCCTTGGCCTCCCATTCTCTTTCCCACTTCTTCTTCTCCTCCAGGTGCTGCGCCTGTTGCCGCTTCAGGTTTGCCAGCTCCTGGCGGTGTTTCTCTAAACTCCGCTGCTTCTCCTGCTCAATCAGTGAGTTGGACCGCAGTGACGGCCGTGTCAAACGCTCGCTCCGCTCACCCAGTGCCTGTTTCTGGTCCTCAATAAATGAATCTTGTTGCACCACGACAGCCTACCGGGACCAGAAGGAAAACAATTGTTAATTACAGCAAGTATTGGAAATTTTTTTTTTAGGGAGGAGCTGGAGGGGAATTACTTCAGGCAGTATGACAGCTGGGAACAAAACATTTTCACACACGCTTGGTAAATTTTGTAACAAATATTCACAATTAGGCACAACTTGATCCATTGACCTTGTTGCGTTGTGCAGCCATGATTTCAATTTATCCATTAGTCTTAGAATCCCTACAATGCAGAAGGAGGTCATTTGGCCCATCCAGTCTGTATCAACAACAATCCCACTCAGGCCCTTTCTCTGTAGCTCTATGTATTTATCTTGCTAATTCCCCTGACACTAAGGATTACTTTACCATGGCCAATCCACCTAACCTGCACATCTTTGGACTCACTAAGAAGTGTCACAACAACAGGTTAAAGTCCAACAGGTTTATTTGGAATCGCAACTAAAAGCTCATGATTCCAAATAAACCTATTGGACTTCATCCTGGTTTCTTACTGTGCCTTCCCTAGTCCAATGCCAGCATATCCACATCATCTCTGGACTGTGGGAGGAAATTGGAGCATCCTGAGGAAACCCACAGGGACATGAAGAGAACATCTAAACTCCACAGTGTCACTCAAGGCTGGAATTGAACCTGGATCCTTGACTCAGAGGCAGCAGTGCTAACCACTGGGCTACAAGGCCGCCTCTTAATCTACATGTTTTTCCTAAGTATTCTGCCAAAGCTGAGTGGCTTGCTTGGCCATTTCATAGCATTATTAAGATTCAATTCTGGTACATGTCAGCTACACTGGGTAAGGACACAGATTTCCTTTCCTAAAGGGCATCAGTGAACCAGATAGGACTCTGCAACAATGCAATAAATTTATTGTCACCATTACAGATACCATGGGGTTTGATCCTTCTCTCAATTTCTCAGAAGAAAATCTTCAGTAGATATGCCTTCACAGTAAATCTGTCAAAGTATACGCCCAACCCCAAGAGAGATTAATTTTAGTAACTGAGCTTATTAAAAATGGACAATAGAGGGCAATGTTGGAACACAAAACAGATCCCATTTTCCCCCAATGGTTTTTAACTCCTCTGAAGAAGCTTCTCAATTAGTACCAGGGAATGACACTCCTTACTCATTTCAATAAACACGGAGCAAACTTTCACTGATTCCAGGGATAAGTGCATCATCTATTGTGATGCTAGAACTATACATCAGGATGGCCTCCTGTTTGATTCTGATCTGCAGATGGGGCACTAGTTATTGGTCTTGGTATCCCTGGGAGTGGAAATCAGCAAGTATCCCCTGCTCCTGATCACTCCTGGGCATTGGGTGGACAATCGATGAAGACCATCTTTAGCTGGTTTATCAATAGCCTCCATCTATCAAAAGGTCAGGAGTGGGGAAGTTTGCTGATGATTGCAATGTTCAGTCCCATGCATAACTCCTCAAATAATGAAGCATTCCCTACTTGCATACAGCAAGAGCTGGAAGACATTCAGGCTTTTGCAAAGGAGTTTCAAATGACATTGACCTACTGCAAATCAATGGTCAGCAAAAACAAAAGTGAATCTAATTATCATCCCATTACATTTAATGGCATTACCATGCTGAATTTCTCAGCATCAGCATCTTGGGAGTAGTGCCATATATGAACAACTTAGATAACTGTTATTAACTGTGTAATAAGAATAGATTAGAGATGGGAATTCCACAGAAATTAGCTCACCTCTGACTCCCCAAAGCTTGTTCACTATCTATAAGGCACTAGTCAGGAGTGTGATGAAAAATTCTGCACTTGCATGGATGAATGCAGCTTCAACAACACAGAAGAACCTCGATACCATTCACAACAAAGCACTCCATTTGACTGGGACCCTTTCACTCCTTCCACCACCGACACAAAGTAGCAGTGGTGTGTACCCCCATTGACAGAATATACTGCAGAAAATCACCAAGGCCCGTTTAATAACATCTTCTAAACTATTTAGAACAAGGGTAACAGGCACATGGGAAGACTACAAATGCTCCTCAAAACCAGATACCATCCTGACATGGGAATATAACACCATTCCTTCACTGTTGCTGGTCAAAATCCTGGAACTCTCTTCTTGGCAGCACCGTGGGGAGACAGTGGTCTAATTGTATTGTCACTGGACTGGTAAACCAGAGACCCAGGGTAATGCTCTGGAGACCCGGGTTCAAATCCTAGCATGACAGATGGTGAAATTTGAATTCAATAAAAATCTGGAGTTACAGTCTAATGGTGATCATGAAACCATTGTCAATTGTTGTAAGAACCCATCTGATCTAGGGAAGGATGTGCCATCCTTACCTGGCCTACATGTGACTCCAGCAATGCGGTTGATTCTCAAATGCCCTCTGAAATGGAGGGCACATAGGATGGGCAATAAATGCTGGCCCAGCCATTGACACCCCACATCACATGAATGAATAAAAAAGCATGGACTATAGGAGTTCAAGGAGGCAACTCACCGCCACCTTCTCATGGGCAATTAGGAATGGGCAATAAATGCTGGCCTTGCCAATGACCCCCAAATTCCACAAACAAATAAAAAATAACTGGAGATAATGGCTACCTTCGGGTGCTTTCACAGTCAAGCTTTGGGACTTCAATTCACAGAAAGACAAGTAAGGGGAAAATCTTAACATGTCACAGCCATGGTTCTCAGTTGGTTTTGATAGCTTTAGAAACCATTGCTAATGGGATATGTCCTTTGGACGTACCTGTAGCCCAAGCAGCAACTGCTGTACCGTCAACACCTTCTGAAGCACATACTGTAACAGAAACAAGTTGTGTTAAGTGAAGCAGGAACAACAGCCTATATTAGCACAGAACTGAAGAGAGAAGCAAACATCACCAGGGTAGGAGTGTGAATGCATATACACTACAGATCTGAACCTGACTTCTCATCATCTTTATGCATCTAAAATTGTCTTGCTTCAAAGTGACATCCTAATTTATAAAAGCTAGGCAATGTGTCTAAACCAAAAGAAACCTGAACACATGTCCCCTTTGGGCACCTAAACAATGCTAACTGGGATCAGCTGTCCGATTAATTGCCTCTCCACCTAACGTGAAAAAAATTCCTGGCCCTGCTGCCTTTTCTCTCAAATTAATGCAAGTTATTAAAAATCTGCAAAAGCAGCTATGAAATAAAAGCCTTCAAATTCGTTTCTTGTTAACTGCGGCTGCACAGCTGTCCCACGCAATTGTTGTCGGAAGTTCTGATACAATAACTTGGATTTTGGATTTGGCTTTTGGATCTTTTGGATTTGCCAAGGGATATTTCCAGAAGATGCTGGGGAAAAAAACATGTCCGCCTGCACGGTATGGTTTGCACCGTATCTCAGCCAGGGTCTGCAGACTTGCACTGCAGGAGACGAATAACCAAATAATATTAACGTGAAAAGCAGCAAAATAGCACAGGCTATATTTTCATTTGAGTCTCATTGGAATGCTGAGACTCTGTGGAGGGGTGCAAATGGTTCTTTTTAAGGGTGTGGGCTAGTTCAGCTGATGAGCCCACACACATTGTATTCCTGACCTTGCCGGCTCCATTGTGGGGACTGGCTTATCCTAAGCATTTGCAACTTTCAAAAGACTTACGGTACCTCAAGAGATGTCATGAACCTTCATCTGCATGAAAAAACCTTTGAAAGGTAAGTTCAAAAAGTCCCCCGCATGCCCCCTATAACCCACTTTGTTTACCGTCCACATCCTATGGTCCCTCATGCCTCTGCTAAGGAATGGTACTTTCATATCCATTCACCTTCCATACATTGTATAGAATAATGAACCCTATAGTGACAAGAGGATTTGTAAAATACTTCAAAAATAGTTCATTGACAATTGTCCACTTTCTTAAAGAAACCTTTTTACTACATATCAATACAAGTGTCAATTATACAGGCTGTTTAAAGTATGAATAGCAAGAACGGCCAAGCACTGAAAACATCTTTATCTTGTATAAAGATTGTACAATCGACAGAAGGGATCAGAGAACCCGAACTGTCAATCAATGTTTCCACTGGAATTGAGGTCTTTCAATAACCAAATGGATTTTTGGATTCTGAGCCAAGCCTTATTATGTATGTGGGGTGAGGGGTGTGAAGTGAATGGGCTAGAATGCCGTATATTTTAATTCTAACCAGGACTCCTTTGAAGCAGCCTGTTGCAGCACCAGGCAGGTGTACTGTGGCTGCCTCTGCACTTTGTCCAAAGTTGGCTGGCCCAATTGCAGCCCACATTCACAGCCAACAATCATCTCCACCCTCCCCCCTCTCCTTTCCTGGCACTTTGTCTGAGGACAGCTGGGCTGAGTTGACAATTTTCCTGAGTCTTGCCACTGACCCCAAGAACAAAAATCCAGCTCTACAAATCAAAATAGTTTTCAAGAAAAATCTAACAGGGCTTTTGCTTCTGTAACCTTTAAACCATCTTGTGAATCAATGTGAGAGGAATGAGTTAGATTGGAGGATAGGTGCAGTCTAAGCTGCCATGTGGTGACCAGCTGAATTCAGTGAGGTAGAGAAGAGTTGTTTATATCTGTGGAACCCAGAACTCCAATATCTTCTGGGAGCTGGGAGAGGATGGCAAGAGATGGGGGAGGGCAGGGCAAGGCAGAGGGGAGTAATCAACAAGTAAAAAATGACGGATCCTGAATTACATAAACGGCTAATTGTTACAAAGCTTTCTATTTAGGGCAGAGTAACATTATTACATTCCACAATCCTCAGTTCATAGAATCCCTACAGTACAGAGGGAGGCCGTCATTTGGCCCACAGGGTCTGTACCAACTCTCTGAAAGAGCATCTTATCTTGGGTCACTCCCTCCTCCATGCCCTATTACTGTAACCTCATGCATCTACCATGGCTAATCCACCTAACCCTCACATCTTTGGACTGCAAAGAAATTTCATTATTCATTATTTTCATTATTTGCAGTCTTCAATTTTCAATGTTTGTCCAAACCAAACTGTCAATCTGTTTACAAAATTCAGTCTTACCTCATTCTTTCTGATTGGTAGCAGCAGGTTCGTGGTCAGTCCCTATAACAAAAAGGGAAAATATAGATGTGAGACTTCTAATCAGACTTGTGTTTTTTTAAATCAGCTGACTCGCCCTGTGAGTTATCTGGGCCAGAATTTGGGAGAGGTTTATGCTTTTGCTGTTTTTCTTCCCTTCCCCATTCCCATTTTGACTTTGATCTCAAACACTGGATTTTCCTGTCTGAAGATCAAAAATTCCCACCCAAGGTCAACGGGTCTTTCAACAGTCTGTCCAATTTTCCGACCCACACATAATGCAGGGGGACCAGAACGTGTACTCCACTGTTCCAATGAAACTCAATGATAGCTTGAGGAATAGCACCTCATATTTTGCCTGTGCATTTTACAACCTCCTGGACTCAATACTGAGTTCAAACAGTTAACATAATAATCACTGCTTCCATCTTTTGGACAGCAGCTGCTGCTAATGATTCTGCTCTTACCATTTACACCTCCTCTCCATCCATATTTGTTTCTTTACTTGTCCCATTTCCACCACCAACCCCCCTTTTGATTTCCACCTTCATTTCTTTTGTCATTTAATCACAGTCCAACCTATCAGAGGCTTTTCCTTTCATTCTTTCTTCCTCTTTTGCTTTCTCTGCCCCTGTTTTGGCTAAACCACATTCTATCCCCAGTATTTAGCAGTGATCATCTGCCACAGAAACTACAGAAAAGTTACAGCACAGAAAGAGGCCATTCAGCCCACTGTGTCCATGCCAGCCAAAAGCAAAGGGGGGGGGGGAACAAAGAAACTAGCCACCCATTTTCCAGAATCTTGCACGTTCCAGCACTTCAGGTGCAGATCAATTTATTAATTAATCAATTAATTCCAGTGAGGAAGAGTCAGTGAATTCCAAATTTCCTCTGGGTGAAAAACCTTTTCCTCATGTTTCCGCTAATCCTTCCACCAATCAGCTTAAATTTCCCCCCAGTAAATGATTCCTCAGTTGGGGGGAATAAGTATTTCTGTCCTACCCTGTCTAAACTCCTCATAATTTTCCACACTTCAATAAAGGTACCCCCCCCCCCCTCAACCTCCTTTGTTCTAAGGAAAACAACCCAATCTGATTATCCAATCCATCCTTGTAGTTGCAATTTTTAAGCCCTGCCAACATTCTTCTCAATCTCTTCCACACTGTCTCCAGAGCAATTATGTCCTTCCTGTAAACGGTGACTAGAACTGTACATAAAATTGCAGAATATTATTTATTTACTGATGGGACATGGGTATCACTGGCTGGCCAGCATTAGTTGCCCGAGGACTGTTGAGAGTCAACCATATTGCTGTGGCTTTGGAGTCACATGTCGGCCAGATCAGGTAAAGATGGCAGATTTCCTTCCCTAAAGAGCATTAATGAACCAAGTGCGTTTTTGCAACAATCGATAATGATTTCATGGTCGTCTTAATTCCACATATTTTTACTGAATTCAAATCTGCCATGGCAGGATTCGAACCTGAATCTCTAGAACATGAACTGAGTTTCTGGATTAATAGTCTAATGATAATACCACTAGGCCATCGCCTCAACATAAATAGGCCTAACCAGCATTTTATACAGTTCTGACATTACAGCCCTGTTTTTGTATTCAATACCTCACCCAGTAAGAGTATGTATTCCATAAGCTTTCTGAAACACTTGTGTTGCCACCTTCAAGGATCTGCAAATATGCATGCTAAAGGTCTCTCACTTCCTCCATCCTCTCTCAATAATCTGTTGTTTATTGTGCATTTCCTTCACTTTGTTTGTCCTTCCCAAATGCATTACTTCATATTTTTCCAGATTGAATTCCATTTGCCAGTTTTCTGTCCACTTAATTAAACCAGCGAGTATCATTTTGGGGGCAAAACCTGGAAGATTAACTCAGTTTCTCCCTGCGAGGAAGCTGCTTGAATACTTGCAGCATTTTCTGTTTTTAGGCTCTGTTGCCTAATTAGTGGAATAACTCTGAATCAGACCACCTGGAAGTGTTAGTGCTGCCAGTCCGAGTACTAAACAGAGTAACAGGAACATGGAATTGATGACTAACACTGACACTTCACACCTGGTGAACTGCAATCTGGTTTTTAATTCTGTACTGATCTTGGCTGGTAGCCACTTGAAAACCTCACAAAAAAAACTTGTGTTCTGCTGGAGGTTGTGGCTGTGACCTCTTCACTGGCAAAAACTATTTGGATTTTCGAAAAAACCACCTTTTGCAGCAGAATTAAAAATTTGTTTTAATGTCACAAGTAGGCTTATATGCAATGAAGTTGCAACTGTGAAGTTGCTGTGAAAATCCCTTCTTTTCTAACAAGTGCTGGTGGTGTTTACAAACCTCCTACCTGCCCATCTGTTTGTGTCAAAGATACAGAACATACAGAGCAGGCTCACAGAATTGGACAGTGACCATCAAGGAACAACACAGAAGTAGGAGTGGACTATTCAGCCCTTTGAATGGCAGAGCATGCACAATCTGAACAGGGCAAATCTTCAACCACAATTCCACTTCTCCTCCCTATCCTCATCCCCAATTCCCTTGTTATCCAAAAATCTATCAATCATCACCTGAATATATTCAATGACTGAACACCTACTGCCCTCTGTATAGCAAATTCCAAATACTTAGAATCATAGAAACATAGAATCCCTACACTGCAGGAGAGGCCATTCGATCCATCTAGTCTGCACCAATTCTCTGAAAGACGTATTGTTTTTGATTTGATTATTACATATTAGTATACAGTGGAAATATTGTTTCTTGCGTGCTATACAAACAAGGCATACTGTTCATAGAGAAAGGAAAAGAGAAGGTGCAGAATATAGTGTTATAGTCATAACTTGGGTACAGAAAAAGATCAACTTAATATAAGGTCAGTCCACTCAAAAGTCTGATGGCAGCAGGGAAAAAACTGAAACAATATATCTTTCGGGTCCTCTTCTCTCGTCCTATCCCTGTAATCCCACACATTTATCATAGCTAATCCTATGTAACCTACAAACCTTGGGACACTAATTTATCACAGCCAATCCACCAAATGCACATCTTTTCATTTATCATTCTTTGAGTGAAGAAATTTCTCCTCATCTCAGTCTTAAATGATCAATCCCAGATCCTGAGACTATGACCCCGAGTTCTAAACTCCTGAGTCAGGGAGTAGCCTTTCAGCTCCTATCCAGCCATCTTCCTTCTGAATTTTTAAATGCTTCATTTTTCTAAACTCGGAAGGGACTCAATTTCCCCTCAAGAGGGCGAACAATTTCATCACATGAATCAATCTAAAATACATCACAAGATTTTCTTACAAGTTCAAAGCAGGGCCAACATCAATAACTCTAGATTGAATAAAAGAAGAAAGAATTATGATTGGGAATTTGTCGATTCCTTTGTTTGGCCCTTGCGCGTGGCTAGATGTAGTCAAATAACTTAGACACTAGAGGGCACAGAGGTAACCAGAAAAGTTAGACTGACACTGTGCCAAGATGATCACACAGACAGCAATTCATCAGATAGAGTTACCAACACAATGGGATTGCCCTAATGTCTGCAGGAATGGGAGATTAATCTTGAGGACAACGCCAGCAGCAGCCCGGGAGAGAAAATAAAAGTGCTCATTTAAATTTTCTACGAATACTTTTTATTAGGGTAATAAACATGTTAAACAGACAAAGCGAAAAGGCTGCTTGACAAGGCCGGATGGCCAGACACAAGAGGTCCAGTTTTAGTATCCCTGTTATTGGCTGGCATGGCTGAGGGAGGAATGTTAGCCCGATCACTGACTCAAGAGCAGCTTCTTTCCTGCTGCCATCAGACTTTTGAATGGACCGACCTTATGTTAAGCTGATCTTTCTCAATATTTTCCACTGTATACTAATACCTGTGACAATGATAAATCAAAAAACAATACATCTTTAACATACTGCTGAAGATGCGGCTTGAGATTTGAAGGAAGTTCAGTTGGCATGATGTTTTGGACTATTTACCTTCTTTAAAACGCTGTCCGACTCAGTTCTACGAAGGTCTTGAGCATCTTCCACTTCATCCTTCTCTCCGTCTGCAAATAAAGATACTCCAGTTCAGCTCCAAGAACTTGTTTAACATTGATAAACATTGTTGAAGTGCTTAACTACAGTTCTTCAAACCCCACATCCTGTAAGGACTCTATCCTATTCTTTTAGTTCCTTTACCTCCACTGCATCTGTTCCGATGCTGTCACTTTCCAAAATAGCGCTGCTGATATATCTTCCTTCTTCCTCAATCCTGGTTTTCCTCCCATTGTTTTTGACTATGTTCAACCCATCACCCAGACCCACTACTCTCACCCCTTCTCCTCTGTCCCAAAACCTCCTTGTTCTCAGTTTTTACTCCACCAGTCTCCACATTCAAAGGATCACCTCCGCCATTTCCGCTGACTCCAGCATGAGGTCACTGCCCATTTTCCCCTCACCACCCCTTTCCTCCCCCGCCCCCATCAGCATTTGTAGAGATCGCTCTCTCCAGGTCCATTCCTCCAACACCTCAGCCCTTGCCCACAGTATCTTCTCATGCAATTATGGAAATCATAGTAAGTGTAACACCTCCCCTTTTACCTCCTCCCTGCTCACCATCCCAGGTTCTAGCCACCTCTTTCAGGTAAGCAGCACTTCACATGCACCGCTTTCAATCTGGTCTAATGCATTCGCTGCTCCCAGTGCAGTCTATTCTACATTAGAGTCTCCAAACGTAGATTGGGTGACTGCTTTACTGGATACCTTCGGTCTGTCCGCAAGCAGGACCCAGACCTTCCTGTCATTTGCCACTTCAACCTATCACCCTGCTCTCCTATCCACGTCTGTCCTTTGCCTTTTGCAACGTTCGAGCAAACACAAACTGGAGAAACAACATCTCATCTTCTGATTGGGCACTTTACATCCTTCTGGACTGAACTTTGAGTTCAAAAACTTCGGAGGATGAAGTCTCTCCTCCACCTTCACCCCATTCCCATTTATTTTATTCAACTTCATTTCATCACATTCATCCATTTTACCAACCTTCTTTCTCATTTCTATTTTTGCCTTCTCCATTCCAGCTCTCCTCCTTTCCACACCTTCCTCCCCTTTCCCCCTACCTTCAGGGAAACTGCCTCAGCCAATTTTCACATTCTAATTGCTTAATGGACACTTAACATCTTCCTCAGCCTTCTGTATCCTCAATTGCATTCCCAATGTCCAATTCCACTCCCCCCCACCCCAATAAATCTCTGCTGATTCTCTTTGCTTTGAAGGGTCATCTGGACTCGAAATGTTGGCTCTATTCTCTCCCCACAGATGCCGTCAGGCCTGCAGAGATTTCTCCAGTATTTTCTGTTTTTGTTAAAGTATTTTTCAGAGAGGACTGTCGATGTTGAGCAAGTATTAATGCAATTACATAGAATTTGCAGCACAGAACTGGTCAACTGGCCCTATTGGTCTATGCCACTATATGTCCTTACAGCATAACTTTCAGTATAACTTTGTATGTCCTCCTCTCGTGTAGCAGTCTAGCTTCCCCCTGAAGCAAGAGACCAAAGACAGTCAAAAAGGCTGAATTTTCAGAAGACTTTTGAAGTGGGCAGAGAGTTAACAAAAGCAAAATAGTTTGAGAAGAGAATTCCGCAGTGCGGGATATTTCTGGCAATGGAGGTGTGAAGTACATTGTTATGCAGAAGAGTGCAGGGTGCAACTGGAGGGTCGGTGATGATGGAGGCAGATGAAGCAGGACATTAGAGAGATTTTAAGAGGTGAATGAGGATTCATGTAGAAATTATAGCCAGTTTTCTCAAGTGTGATATGCTTCATTCTTTGTGGTTGGTGCAGATTTGATGGGCTGAACGGCCTCCTACTGCACTGTAGGGATTCTATAATTCTAACAAATGTAAAAGCAAATAATTAACAAAATAAGAAATGTAAATATATTTAAAAAAAAAGTCAGAAAACAACAAGATGCGATGCGATGAGACGCAGAGGAGCATCTCAATACCAAATTCCAGGAGGGGAGAATCCCACATGTGGAATGTTGTGTTTGGTGAACACCAGCACACAATATGACTGCTTCACTCCCATTTATGTGAAGGAGTTGACTTGTGCTGTGGCACAGTTCTGCACCATAGCTCTAATAGTTACTATATGAAAGCTTAACAAGAGTGAGCGTTTAATTACATTCAGGTGGTGGACATTCCCTTGAGAGTGACTGAGCAGTAGGCTGAAAACCATGGCAGTTTGGATTTGGAGGTGCATGCTTGTAATGTGTGTCTCTGTAAATAAAAGCTTGCACAAGTGAGAGAGGATTGGGCTCCAATTCTAACCTGTGCAACCTGATGACCTAGAATCAAACACTCTTTCCTTTCTTCATTCCTGTGGCGATAATCATTCTTATTGTGAGAGCTTCAGCCCAGACACTGAGAATCAGCCAGCAATTTAATTACAAGAGAGTTGAGCATTGACCCTGCTCCAGTTTCTCACCTGTTATTCATACATTCTAGCAGAGGTCATTCAATGATGACCAGGAACTCTGGCTGTTATCTTCCCTTATCCCTAAGCAATGGAACACCGTGGCAGAGGTACAAAGAGAATAAGTTTAGGAATAGGCTATCTAGCTCTTTGAGCCTGCATCACCATTCAATATGATCACGACTGATCATGCACCTACAGTATGTGACTCCCACTTTCTCTCCACATCCCTTGGTCCCTTTAGCCTCATGGGCCAAGTCCAGCTCTCTCTTGAACATATCTAACAAACTGACCCCAGCAGCTCTCTGTAATAGAGAAATCCACAGGTTCACAAATCTGAATGAAGAAATTCTTCCTCATCTCAATCCTGAATGGCTCACCCCTTAATCTTAGGGTTTGACCCCTAGTTGTGGGCTTCCCAAATATTGGGAACATTCTTTCCACATCTAGCCTATCCAGTCCCGGCAATATCAACTACTGTCCTGATTATAATAACCTAAGTTGGCACATTGCAAGGATTTGAGAATAAGATTGCCATTTTACCTTCCCTACTTTGGTAGATTTAAGACCCACTCTGAAAAGGAACAAGACCCTTGATTCAAAGCTGACTTACTTTTCGTAGCACTCATCTGATGGCTGTCAAAGCCTCCAAAGGTCTCGGCCCTCCTGGGTAAAGAGATGTGCCCCATGATTCCCTCCTGCTCGGATATGCCGGCTGTCTGTTGTCCGATAGCACCTCCAAAACTCAAAGACAGGACGTTGTGTAGAGTCTCGACTGGATAGAGAGATTTCAGTCAACACTTGCAAGGCATTTAGAACAAATTAAGAGAAGACGAACACAAGAACAGTGCTGTCAACCAGATGTATCTGTTGGATGTTAACAGACCAAGAGAACTCATGGTTAACTCACTTCAAGATTGTGACACTTTTTTACATTTCGTACACACAGAATTCCTGCCCTGAAACTGCACCAACTCTCAGAAAGTCAGATTTGCATTTATAAAACAGTTTTCACAATCACCAGACATATCAAAATACTTTATACTCAATGAGGGCCTTCTGAAATTAAGCCACTGTTACATAGTAGGAATTGTGGCAGCCAATTTGTGCACAGCAAGCTAACACACATCAGATAATGAGTGTTTTTTCTTCCCTTTGATTAAGGGACAAATACTGAACAGGACATCAGGGATAACTCCAGTGACTTCCTCCGAAATAGTGCCATCATAACACTTACATCTATCTGAGAGGCAGCTGGCAGCTAGGTTTAATGTCTCATCCAAATCACTGTACCTCCAACAGTGCAGCATGCCCTCAACACAGAATTTGAGTGTCAGTCTTGAGGTCTATGTTCCACTCCTGGAGTGGGAATTGAACCTGGAACCTTGTGTCTCAAAAGGCACGAGTGCTACCAACTAAATCACAGTTAACCAGGACAAGCCCAACCCTTCCAGCACTAATAATGGCAGATCCACAAGCCCCAGGTGCTCACCCTAGCATCCCAAGTTTAAAGTTTCTTTATTAGTATCACAAGTAGGCTTACATTAACACTGCAATGAAGTTACTGTAAAAATCCCCTAGTTGCCACACTCCAACACTTGTTCAGGTACACTGTTGGAGAATCTTAGCACAACCAATGCACTTAATCGGCACGTCTTCCAACTGTGGGAGGAAACCCACGCAGATACGGGGAGAATGTGCAGACTTCACACAGACAGTGACCCAAGCTGGGAATCAAACTTGGATCCTTGGGGCAACACAGTTGTCAAGTTAAGGAGCCTCTCTAACTCCATGCGAGATCTTATTCCTATTATCAAAGATCTGAGTTACAAGCAAATAGCAGCAAAGCTTAGTTTGAAAGATGAGAGATGGAATTTTCCAGAGGCATACAAGACAGCAAAAAAAAAGCAGGTAAAGGGAGGATGTCAGAGTAAAATACAAGAGAAGGAAAAGGGTCAAGGGAATTATTATTCCCTTAATAAAAAGGAAGCACAGAACAAGCATAAGGATTTTCTTTACATGAAAAATGTTCACCATTTGGTACGAAATGACAGGATTAAGTTTTAAGTTTAGTTCATTTCTTATTGTCACAAGTGGACTTATATTAACACTGCAATGAAGTTACTGAGAAAATCCCTTAGTCACCACACTCCGGTGCCTGCTTAGGTACACTGAGGGAGAATTTAGCACGACCATTGCAACTAATCGGCATGTTTTTCAGACTGTGGGAGGAAACCACAGTATCCAAAGGAAACTCAACCAGAGTGAGAACATGCAGACTCCGCACAGACAGTGACCTGAGCCAGGAATCAAGCCCAGGTCCCTGGTGCCTTGAGACAGCAGTGCTAACCATGGTGCCACCTGTCTTTCAGGGGATTAGTTTCAGGAGAGTGGGGTACAGTGGGATTGAAAATCCTGGGATCATTAAAAAAAATGGGAAGTCGAAATGGGAGAGGGAATGAGGATCTTCTGGGTGGATGAATGGTCTTTCTCAGCCAGAATTGTGAGAAACAGGTCAGTGCTGGAGGCCAAGACTGCAAAGTATTCTTCTTCCTCACTCACATGAGCAGAAATAATTCACTACAAAGCAAAGAAACAGACATCAACATCGCAGACATGGTTGAGTAAAATGTTTAGACATGAACTGTCTGCATCTTCTCAGCTCAGTTTCATGCCTTCAGATTGTGTTTTGCGATTGGATTGATTTCAATCCAAGCAAATCTCCTGCTTGGTTATTTCCAGGATATGGTCAGCCGTTTATTTACAGAGCATCTACACTTTCTGGTCAGATAACAGTATCAGAAAGACAGCAGGATGAAAGCAGAGTGATGTTAATCTCCTATCTCTCCAGACAGGCTGCTGCATGTCTGAAAAATGAACTAGCTAATCAATTTTCTGTTCCTGTCTTTTGTTTAATTTATTTTTGGTTCGCGGGCTTTTGTTTGCAGATGTAGCATTTATTGCCCTTCTCCAGTTACCTTCAAGGTGGTGGTGGTAAGCGCCATTCTTGAATCATTGCAACCCTTGTGTGGTGAAGACATGGACAGGTTAGGAGTTACAAGATTTTAACCCAGTGACAATGAAGGCATGGCCATTCTTGTTATATTACTGCTCTACAGACACCTTTTCCCAGTATTAACCTGCTCTGGTGTTTAACTGTGGTACTGCAAATCCAGTTGATGTTGTAATTGCATGGGAAGATCCCAGAATGGCACCCTGGCTCAAAAGACCTTATCACTAGCGCAGGTATTTTTCTGGCCACTCACGATCCAATTGCTTTTCAACTCTGTGATGTTATTAGACAGCAATATGTTCTGATTCCCAGATTTCACTGTTCTATTAACTCCAGACTTCTCTGAAACTTCTCATTCCTCCAGTTTCCTCAACTACTTGCCCTTCAAATATCTGCCCTTGTTTTCTTAACCATTTCTCCATGGTACGGCTTTTCTTCTAGCAAAACAGAAAGAGATATCCCTCTTTAGCTTTCTAAAGCAACAGCTTCTAACAGAGCTGTAAGAGCTGCCTTCACTCAATAATTATCTTCAACTGCAATCCAACTAGCCAAACTAAAAAGTTTCTTCACCTCACAAGGCCTCAGTTGCTAAGCAACAGCACATTTATTCTTCATGCCGTAGCTCTACTCACAGTAAAAACACAATTGCAATTTAACTAACACTCACACATGCAAACACCCCATAACCAGCATGAATATACCTCTAGATTTTACCTTTCCAGGCACAGACACATTAAAGTAATTTAAAACTATATCTTATTTCCAATGTCCATCAATATAAATATGGATCCCTTAAAACTACCTTTATTTCTTTAACAGCGTACACATGCACCATCCAGGGATCAGATATGTAGAGTGAGATTTTCCATGCAACTCGCTATATGTTTTGCCACAGTGGCTCACCATTGGTTGGCGGCTGGATCTCCTGGTCCTGCATTGTCAATGAGGTTTCCCATTCAATGCACCCCTTGCCACTGTGAAATCCTGTGTGTGCCATTGGTGGGACCGGAAGATCCCGTCAGTATGAACATCTGAAAAATTCCATTGGTTTGCATTACTGTCCCTGCCTGCACCAATTCCCACGTGCGGAGGGGACACTTAAATTCACTGAACTGCCTTGGCCTCAACCCAACTCATATCATACAATGAGCACAGACCAAGAACTGAACCTGGGACCTCCGTGATCTGTGTAGCTCAATATCACACTGGGTAATGCACTGATCATCTGGACATTGCAGCAGTGAGCAGGTCATTGGAACTCACTATGTGGATTACATGGTAAAGTAATTCATGCCCTGGCATTGTCACGCCAAGTGATTCAGGGAAACCTTGCCCTTCCTCTGGGATCCTTTCTCCCACCTTCACTGTGTGATCTGCTATGGTTCAATAGTGGCAACAATGGAGTGTTCCCAAGGGCAACAAGAAATGAGTAATAAATGTTTGCCTTGCCAGCAACACCCACATGAAAAAAAGTCTCAATGCAAAGGCAATTTTCAGTTGCTTATTCACATTTGGATGTGAATTTCCACTCATTTGGTCTTGATAGGCCACACATCACCATTTACAGTAATAACTTGTAACTGTTTGTTGGTTTAAGACCACTTTGAATTTGGTTTGTAAACAGAATGACTTGGCATGAGTCAGATATGTAAAAAAAAAAGTCCCCCAAAAATAAGATTTTTCTCAGGGACTGTGAATTGCTAACTTGCAGGACTGAGCTAATAATGATTTATTGGGAGTCCTTTAAATTCATTTGGTGTTCTGCCATTTCAATCTTGTACGCTGCCAACTCTGTCTATAGATCGGTTAGTGGTGGTTAGCTACATGGTTGTTTTGAACAGAAGACCGTTATTGTATTCAGCCTACACTTACACACCGTTCACTGGCTTCCTGACTGATTTCAGGACAAGAGGTCGTCCATCCACTTTCCAAATATGAATTTAACTCAAAGTTCATTGCAAAGTTTTCCCTTGGTTTTCTTGCCCTAATATGCCAGCTGGTGACCAGTTCCAGAATTTGACGTTTTTATAAAAATACTGAATAAAATGTTGCATAAACATTTCTGGGAAATACAGGAGCAATCACAGTTTGGCTCCAGTTTTGTTTTGAACTGACCTTCTTTCATTGCATCTTTGAGCAGTGACTCTCCCTTTGGGGCATCTTCTGAGTTGGCTCTGAAGAAAGACCTGGTAATCAGACTCTGAGAAGCTTCTTCATGCCCACTGGTCTCTGCAATTTCCTTGTACAATCTCAGCTTCTCTTCCAAGAGTGAAAGAATTTGTTGGTCTCTTTCCTGCAGCTTCTCTGAGTTTCAAAGAACGAAATGGAATTACTGAATGCCCATTAAACTTGTGAACAGCATGACAGTGGGAAGAAAATCAATAACTCAATATAATAGTCAGTAGATCAGAGAAGGGAGAAACGATCATCCACCTCCCAGCCCCAAGTTCAGACTCAAACTTAAAGTCAATGAACTCTAATTGGTTAGTGGCTATGGTCCTACTATTTGCATTAATGCCCTGGGGCTAAGGATGGGGCACTTGCAATTTGCCTCTAGTACCTCTTCCTGTAAATTGTCCTTGCATTCTTGGTGAAGATGGGGCTTGATCTTGGCTTTGACGGCACAATGCAAGTAGCAGCTAATGTTAAGCATACAGAATACACAAAAAAGACGGCAGCAAGAGACCAGCCAGTCTTTGGTCTTGACTCTCATTCAATGACGGGAACATCAACATTATACCTATTGTAATATCCTGCAAAATCCTTCTCTACCAGCAGCCATGGAAGAGACACCCAACTCCACAAGGCCCCTCTCTCTAATTACAAAGTCTAAGGTTTGATTTGCTTTATTAATTTTCTTGAACTAATATTTTTGCCTTTACAATGCTGCTGCGCTGTGACTTTAACAGTCAGTGAAATGCTGAAATTCTTTGCTTGGTGATTCCAGAAGGATAATATCAAATCCCTTGTCAGCCTCCCAGCAGATGCAAGAGAGAAAGGGAACTCTGGAAAGTTCCTCTCCGTTCCCCTCAGGTAATGGAAACTCGTATGAGTGATCACAAATCAACCAAGTCTGAATTCACAGCTGCGAAGGGGTTACTTGGTTGTTGCCCCCTCACGTGAAAACCTCCCTCCAGAGATTGACAGGCAGAGTGGGTGGGGAAAAATCTAAAAATACTTCCAAAAAAATTCCAATGGGCAGAAGTAAACATGAAAGTGACACTTTATAAACTGTCAGTTCTTGATTAAAATTATTTTCCTAATAGCTAGCCAAAAAAAACATTGTATTTGACACTAGATTGCAACTTAAACAGAACTTCTATTAAATCATCCTTAATTCTGTCAAAAAGCTACTAATGAAAAAATCAGTAAATTTCCTCAAGCAAGCTTTTCATTTATATTTTGTTCAAATTAAGTTAATGACAAACTGGTACAAATGTAAATTTGTCAGTGATCTGCTCATTTCCCGTAACAATCCAACTCCAATTGGTGGCTGGACAGGCACAGCAAAAATCAATCAGGGTTCCTGCTCCCAATCACTAAACAGTGATTCCCCACCCCCATCCTATTGAAATAATGGACATGTGCCCCAACATGCCCTCTTGGTGCCATCAAACCATGGCAAGGAAAAGTTCAATGCCTGCCCTTCAAGTAATAAAATTCTTACATATTCTTAAGGTTAATATTCAAACTCATTGTTGTTGACCTACTAAGCAAATTCTGAAAGGGAGAACATACACCGATAATCCTTTAGGCTTTGACTTAATGTAAGTATTGATTGATGATCACTCCTGCGAAATATCCTGGGATATTTCATTGCGTCAAAGGTAATACAAGTTGTTTATGATGCTCTCCCTTCTCCCTCTAGGGTATTTGCTGTCAAAGTTGACACAGGAATCACTGGAGAGGCATGACTATTGCCCTGGAACCTCACCCACTGTGTGCAAGCTATCGCATTCAAAATAGAGGGGTGGAGAAAAAGACTGGCTAGAAAAACTGAAACGTCTCTCTTCCAGCAGCAGAATACACTCAGTATTTGAACATCATAAAACAGAAAATCTCAGCAGCTCTGACAGCCTCTTTGTAGAGAGAATAGAGTCAATGATTCGAGTCAGGATGATCCTCCTTCGGCTCTGATGAAGGGTCATCCAGTTTCGAAACACTGGCTTTACTCTTTCTCCACAGAGGCTGTCAGATTGCTGAGATTTTCAGAATTTTCGGTTTTTGTTTCAGATTCCAGCGCTGCAATATTTTGCCTTTACCATACTTGGCGCATCACTGACTATCCAGTTTTGAATGACCTGTTTAACAATCTCCAAATGACCAGAGATATATAATCTTAATACAAGATCATTATTCCCTCCACCCATATTGTGTCTCAGGTGTGCAAACACTTTAAAGCCTCTCACTGAATTTTCAAACACAAACAACTCAAGCTCTGGCCCCATTCCTTAATCATTATTCAGATCTGAAACTTTCAGTTGTGGTTTGCCGTGTCTCTATATATCCAATTAAATAAAGCTGACACACCTTTCAGCTCCTTGGCTCTGCTCTCTAGCTGCCGCCTGTCTTCCTCAGATTCACTCGGTATTCCTTCATCTTCATCCTGTCCCCTGTGTGAAGGGCAGAAGGTTAAAGGTGTTTTTCCAATGTTCACAGCACCACTGGGTCTTATTCAGCAAGGATGGAGAAATAAATTTAACGTCCTTTAAACGAGTGATTGGGCAAATAGTGAGAGTAGGAATATAAATCAAACAGGTTCTTATGGGTGAACTAAACATCTATAATACGCTTGATTGAATAGAGCGGAATTAGAGCATGATCCCAACTTTTTCTAAACTCAGCTCTGACGAAGGGACATCCAGACTCCTGAAATGTTGGCTCTAATCTCTCTCCACAGATGCCGTCAGACCTGCTGAGATTTCCAGCTTTGTACATTTTTGTTTCAGATTCCAGCATCAGCAATATTTTGCTTCTTTTCTAAACTTCCTTGGTGGTAAGTCCCACTCTTTTCTCCTTGGGATTCTTTTAAAGGTTTGGGCATCATTAGATATTTCTTACTAGTACAAGATGAGTCACCTGCCAAGTGGCAGAAGTGATGAGGCAGAATCCCGTTTGCTGATGAGGGTTACTTTGGCAGGTATCTTGTCAACAGCACCTTTGTTGCCATAAAGCCTCATTTACCAGCCACATGAGCTGGGTAATGTTGATGAGCTTCCTATCCATCACTGACAAAAAACTGAGAGCAGCATTCGAGTGAATTCCTAATGGGTGTTTCGTGTGGCCAAAGCTCTATTTGGAAAACAATCAATCCTTTGGAACCAAGAATGAACAATGCAACCCCTTATTTTGTCTCTCTCTAAGAGTTGGGCTAGAAATACTGCTAAAAGAATGTTCTTTATCAGGTGAATGATTGAAGAGAAGAATAACTGGTGATCATGGATCAGAAAAGGTACAGGGGAAATTTGAGCTACCCAAACACAATTTCAAGAACCTCCGCCTTAACTTGGGTTTCATATTCTGCTCTTTGACTGTCAATTTTATGTATAAATTCTACTAACTCCAAGAGGTACCAGGGAAGGTTGCTGGGATTTGATTTCTCTTTGAAAAGTTGCTCGAATAAGAAAGATGTTTGAAGTATTAATCTGCGGTGAAATCAAGGGGGTTTCCACCTGTTTATTTCATTCCGTCCTTGGTATTATTCACATGCCAACACAAAAGCCACTTACATTGTGCTTGCTGTTTGCTGAATGATTTGCATCCAATTGGTCCTCTCCTCTTTGGAGCTGGTGTGTACCTCATACATCTCTGGCACCTGGGTTGCAGCACTGATGAGGAATAACCCCTTTTCCTCATGTGCTATCTCGCGTACAATAAGCTTCTGCAGGGGCACAACGGTAGATTTCTGGTCCTAAAAAACATTCAAGAACACGCAAAATTAGGTTGAGAGAAAAAAAAAGAGGGATAACATCTTCACGTAAGAATGCAAAGATGAACTAGCTTAATGGGCCTGCACCCAAGAATAACATTCAGTCCAGAGCAGAATGAGAACGCAATGGGGGAATGGGAATGAAAGGGGTTGGCAGGTGGGTGGGTGAGGGAGAGTGGGGCAAGGGGGATGAGAGATATCACTGGTGAGCAGCGGAAAAAAATGACAGCTGGTATCCCAGTTAGTTGTATGTTGGGATTTGTTGACTCTAGTTGACAGGTTCAGACAAAGAAGTTGGGATAAAATATGACTAAAATGTAAGGAAGGAAATGACATGAAAATGAAGAATTGGTGTTGACTGATGGGACAATAATACATGGTACCAGAGATGGGTGTGCTATGAGTTTGTGAACAGTGGTGAGTAAGATTCAGTGCCATGAAAGGGCAGCAACCTCATACTGAGATGATGGAAAACCAAGCGCTCTGTGAGAATGCCAATGACCCCCAGCTGTGTTGGGAAGGGCATTGTGTTTGGATTAATGACAAACCGCTGAAACACATCCTGTACAGAGAGCTCAAATGTTGCAATATTCCTATGTTGTGCGAAGGAAGCATTTGAAGGACTTCTTGAAGTAGAATGGGATGTGTGTGGGGCATTAGCACATCTGGGGAGGGAGCACGGAGGACCCTTGCAGCACATCCACCGGATTTGCTGCTCCATAGCTATAGTGTAGAAATCCAACAGCATCAGCAGTGAGAAGAAAGGTTGCTGGAGTACCATCACTAGTGATGGCAGGAATCAAGGGATTTCTTGTGAATAAAGGATTTGCTATTGAGTGACCTTGTGCCCAGCTGCTTTACCACCACTGCCAGTGGGTGATCTCTGAGCATTATCAACCACTTTCACAAAGTGAGCAGTGCCAAACAGGGTGTACAATGCAGTTGGGATGGAGAGAGTTGGCCATCTGTCACTGAATCCTTCTTGGAACTGCTCATTTCAACTCATCTGTCAAATCTGGTGTCTTCAACAGTTGAATAACCTATGAATTGGGATGGATTGAGGCAGGCCAATGACATATAAATAGTCATTCTGCTGATGACTCAAGGTCTAAAACCAGTAAGCTAAGTAAGTGTCAAAGAAGCCACAAAACTCACATCAGCGTTTTCTATTGCAATGACTGTAAGACAGTGATGTCATATTGAATCTCATACAAATAAGAGCTACTCAGAGATTGAAAGGTTTTTGTGTTAAACCATGCAGCAGACAGGAAGTCTTAACTGTGACAAACATCATTCTTTCACATCAAATAGTCTCAGTCACTGCTTGTAGACAAAGATGTGTGGCACTTGTCTCCACGATATAATGATGACTTTCAGGGTGGCATGGTGGCACAGTGCCAGGGACCGGACTTCAATTCTGGCCTTGAGTGACTGTCTGGGTGGAGTTTACACGTTCTTCTCTGTCTGCCTGTAATTCCTCTGGGTGCTTCGGTTTCCTCCCACAGTCCAAAAGCAGGCAAGTTAACTGGATTGGCCATGCTAAATTACCCCTTAATGTCAGGGAGATTAGCAGAGTAAATAAGTGGGGCTATGGTGATAGGATCTGGTTGGGATCGTTGTTGCTGCAGACCTGATGGGCTGAATGACCTCTTTCTGCACTCTACAGATTCTCTATGACATACATTTATATACTTCTCAATGATCCAATGACCCAGGGGATTTGACAAGAGCACTGTAAAACAAAGTGTGAGACTTAGTCACAAAATGAGATCAGATGGTCAAAAACTTGGTCAATATGAAAGATTTGAAGGAGTTTCTTAAAGAAGGAAGATGAAGTGGAGGGAAAGAATTTCAAAGCTCATTGTCCAAGATTCCCCTTCTATCCTCTCCTTGCTCCAGTGCAGCTCTATGGGAAAGATCTCCTACTGTACCTCAGTTTAGACAATAGCTTCAACTGTGCATGTGTGCAATCTCTGTGACAGGGATATAATAAATATCTCACCCATTCTTGGCTTGTCCCAGTGCCCATGTATATATGCCCATGACACTTGCTACTCTGAGACAGTCACAATACGGGAATTTCCCACTCCAAAATAAAACAAGCAATCATTTGAAAGTTCAGCTTATTTCCTGCAATTACAACATCTCATTACAAATGCAGAGCAGTACGCTGTCTCTCGTCAGAGCTCACTGACTGGATGAATGCCAATTCCACAGAGTTCAAAATATGATCACGTCAGAGTTTGCCGAGGATGGGAAAAAATAATCAAGGATTACTGGGTCAAGATTCACAAAGCCTTCTTGTTCTCTTCTTTTATGATTGAAAACAAAATCCTTGCTTGTGAGATCTTACTGTGTACAAATCAGCAATCCAACAATAGTGAATGCTTGCTGAAGAGTTCTGGATACAAGAAGTTGAATGAGTGTTAGCCTTGCATTTCCTCAACTCCTCCAAGCAACTGGCAGACACAGCAGTAAGTTCATAGAATCCCTGTAGTGCAGAAGGAGGCTGTTCAGCCCATCACGGCTGCACCGACTCTCAGGCCATCTCCCTCTACTCTATCCCCATTACCCCGCACATTCATTATGGCTAATCAACCCAACTCGCGTACCTTTGATCTGTGGGAGGAAATAGGTGGTAGAAAACAAAAAGACATGGGGAGAACATGCAAATTCTACACAGACAGTCACCCAAGCCTGGGATCAAACATAAGTTCCCAGTGCTGTAAGGCAGCAGTGCTAACCACTGTGCCACCATGCTGTCCTTACTCAAGTGCAAACAGATACCTATAGCAGTTGCTCTCCAGAGGAGGGAACTAACTGTCAACAGTGAGAGGCATCTTGAATGAAACAATAGACATATATCCTTGAGATGTCACAGGCATGGTTAGATCCACTCTAGACTTCTCAACACTTATTTTGAATTAGCTCAGATCAGGAAGTCCATTGTGATTTCATCTCTTTTTACAACGAATCCTGCTGACTTCCTGCTGCAGCTTCCAATACCCATGCAGACAGCTTAGGATTAACACTTCATTGGAATCAACCACTAAATGTCAGAACAAGCTTGAGAGATGGACAAATGGCCATTCCCATTCTTAGGCTGCTTTGAAGGAACAATGCTGCACACTCTCGGTACTACATTAGCCCAGCTCCTGTGTGGAATTCAAATGCATCGCCATCTAAAAATGCACGTAGGAGATTCCCAATTCAATTGTCTAAATTACAGTGATCCTGACCTGAATTTTTATTAGTTTTCCTTATTTGAGCTGAATTGTAATCAGTATAGAAATCACAGAAAAAACTGCAGCACAAACAGGCCCTTTGGCCCACAAGTTCTGCCGATCACATGCCTACCTACTTAGTCTTACCTATAACCCGCAATCCTATTAAGTCCCATGTGATCATCCAGAAGTCTCTTAAAAGACCCTATCGAATTTGTCACTACCACGATCGACGGCAGCTGATTCCACTTACCCACCACCCTCTGAGTGAAAATACCATAGCGGAGATGCAACCATTAGCACTAAGTTGGCAGGGTGTTGTGCAGAAGTTACATGAGCAAGTGCGCTATTAACTGGATCAGATAATATCTATAAGTGATCAAATCTCCAAGGAATTCAAACTCACCAGTGTAGCAAACGTATACTTCTGATCCTTCTCCTGAAGGAACACCAGCACATCTGAAAGCAACACGGCCTGGACTTCTGCAAAGCAAGAGTAAACATTTTAGATGTAGGCAGTTACGGTCGTAGAGTCACGCAGCACAGAAAAGGCCCTTCAGTCCATCGCGTCTGCATTGACAATAACTGCCACTAAAGTTGAGGCACAAAAGGTCGTGACCCCAGTAAATGAGCCTAAACTGAGTAGGATGAGCTGCTGCAAGTTAATCTTCCTTTAACAGTCACTCATCTTTTACATTAAAGCAGGATGATCATGAAACATGTGGTGATGAGGGAGGGGGAAAAACAAAAAAAAATTATTTACCATTGTGCCCACTATTTTCCTGCTAGACTGACTGGCAAACAGCCAGTCATATCATTCACCCCAGCCCACATACGTACAATTTCCATTTGACTAAAATAGAATACCAGCACTCAGAGGCACACACTGCATTTACCCAAGCTCAAGGATTGGCAAGTAGCGATTGTCAAACACTAGGATTTGGGGGACCCGAAGTATCTGCAGAGACACTGCCGGAGTTTAATTAGTAATGATTGTGACACTTGCTGGTAAATAGAAACAGCTGGTAACATTTACTTCAAATAACAACACATGGGAGAGCCCAGGAGCAAGGGTGGGCCAGAAGCAGCTATGATGAGATTCAGAAAGGGACTAATTGAGTTCTGGCAGCTTAAAGAAATCAGAGACAATAAATTTAGAAATATATCAAGTTAACACTCAAAGTTGAAATTAATAGGATGGCACATGGCAGTGATTAGCACTGCTGCCTCATGGCACCAGGACCCGGGTTCAATTCCCGGCTTGGGACACTGTGCCATATCTGCACGGGGTTTCTCCAGGTATTCTGATTTCCTCCCACAGTGTGAAAGACATGCTGATTACATGCACTGACTATGCTAAATTCTCCACAGTGTACCCCGACAGGTGCTGGAATGTGACGACTAGGGGATTGTCACAGTAACTTAATTGCAGTGTAAGCTACTTGTGACACAAATAAACAAACTTTAAAAAAAAAACTAGGTCAAGCTATGACTTAATTTGCCTTTAAAAAATAGCAGAATGCCATCACAAGAATGGAAATGTGTCACGTAACTCAGTCAGTCTCACTTAGGCCTGGAGCAGAACACAGCACATAGAGCTCTGCTGCTGTCTTCATGCTTTCTATCTGTGTGCATCTGTTGTTCTTTGTCTAATATAAATAAATGAAGCTGCAAAGTGTTTAAACAATCTCTTATGAGTTATTGCTGCCATTATATTATCATAAAAACATGACAAGGTGGATCAACTTGAAATTGCTACAGGGGGAATTAATTAAGAATTACTGAAGCGCCCAACTTGCAATGCTGATGTATTCTCCTAGTCATTAGTAGCATCAGGGAACAACTCGTTCTTTATTTACTCCCGTGATTGCAGGTTAGCACGTGGGGGAAATATTAGATGTAGTGTTATGAGTCTCACTGCCATAGATAATGGACTTCTACCTTAACCCAACCAACAGCCCTTAGTGGTGTCACCCCCATTTCACCAATCAATCGTGCAAAGGCTGTACCTTTTAGTCTTCCTGCTGACGTCTTTAACATAACAAGGCCATCGTGTACCAGCTTTCTCCTTATCAAGTCTTCCTTCGCAAACATCTGGCCACTCTTCAACCTCATGATGGCTTTGGTCTCTGTTCTGCTGTGGATCTCCTGAAGCCTGGTTTTCTTTTCATATTCACTGACTTTGTTATCCACTGCCGCAATCACCTCTTTTATCATTGCCAGAGCTTTTATAAGGTCAGCATGATCATCATCATTTTCTGTGCAGAGAAGAACAATAACACTGTATCCGGCTGAGCTATTATGTCAAATATACGACATAAAAACAGGCCTGAATTGTCCATGCCAGCATTCATGCTCCACCCGAACCTTCTCCTGGCTTTTCTTGTCTAAATCTACTATTATGACCCTCTATTCCCTTTCCCCTCATATGCTTGTCTGACTTCCCCTTAGATTCAGTTCAGCCACTCCTTGTAGGACATGGGATAGGGCAGGAGTTAGAGCATGGGTAAGATGCTTTGTCGGAGAGTTGCTGCAGATTCAATGGGCCGAATGGCCTCTCCTGTACTGTAGGGATTCTATTCCAAGATTCCATGGCTGATTTTTCCTTCCTTAATCTTAAGTGGCAGCTGGCTGAACAGGTTAGATAAACTGAATGACCTACACCTATTCCTGCATCTGTGATGCTCTTACCACTGGGAAAAGACAGGCATGGGAGACACAGGGAATGAATCAACAGTCCTGGTAGGACAGGGATTGGACTATTCTGGCTGTTTACCTTTGGTGTGCTGTATTATCCTCTGGACGATCACTGGATACTTGGTAATCCTTTGAGTAACCAGTAATATACATTCCTGGATTCCTAATCTCCGAACTATGGAACTACTCATTTTTTTCTGGAAATACAAAATAAAATATTTTAGGACACGTAAGAATTAGCAGATTTCAAATACTTTGCAGTCAACGGGCAGGTCACTGGCTGAGTGGAGCTGACAACTCACCCTGACAAAGGCCTGGAATTTCTTCTCTCGTGCCAAGAGCTCCTTGCAAAAATTCACCGCATCATTGTGCTGCCCGCAGAATTTCCCGTAGGTCTTCTTCATACGCTCGGCACTTGGCCCAGAGAACTGCCAAATAAAACATCACGCAACAGGTGAAAGACAGCAAGACTGCAACCTTTATAGGTAAGGCCTTAAGGAGTTCTGTGGGTGAGAAAGGGGATATTTATCTTGGCCTCATGAGTATTTTGGAATAATTAAAAAAATCATGGAGGTATTTAAGATTACGAGAGGTGCTCCATAACCTTTCCCTGGTGGCACTGTGTTTAGCATTGCTGCCTCACAGCCCCAGGGTCCTGGATTCAATTCCGGCCTCAGGTGACTGCATGAGTGCTCCGGTTTCCTCTCTCAATTCAAAGATGTGCAGGTTAGGTTGATTGGTCATGTTCAATTGCCTCTTAACGCAAGGTAAATGCACGATATTACAGAGACATGGCCTGGGTAGGATTGTTGGCGGTGCAGAATCGATTGGCCGAATGGCCTTCTTCTGCACTGTAGGGATTCCATAGTTCTGCAAACATTTTGTTCATGCTTTGTCTTGATGGGCTGCACATTTGTGAGTCACATATAAAATTTTAAAACTCTATGCCATTGTCTAGTTTGGTGTTCAGATGCTGAGGGTTTACGTACCAAAAATATAACAATAGCAGAACTAAGAACACAGAAAGAGTAGACCATTCAGCCCTTCAAGCCTGCTCTGCCTTAATCGTGATCATGATAGTCCTGTCAGTGTCTACAAACTCTTAAAACTTGCACAGAGAAACTAAAGATTGCAGGTCAGAGTCAGATCAATATATAGGTTTGGCCGGGGGGGGGGTGGAAGAAAGAGGGGAGGACGACGGTTTTGGTGGCAATTAACCCATCGAGTTTACGTGTACTCCGTAGAGAAGTCCCGTTCTCCATCAGGTGGTCCAGTCGATACAATTTGTACACTTCAGATCCTTTTTTTTTTTAAGAAGTTTCCGACACCAAGCTCAGCCAGCCCTTCTTACCTGATTCATCAAGGTATCTCCGATCTTTTTGATAAAGAAGTTCCGGTCACTGTTTGCTGCTAAGGATTCTTTCTTCTTCTCTAGAATCCGGTTGAGGAACTGTGTGTGAATGTCGATCAGATCTTCCAGACAGGGAAAGATACGTTCCACTGTTGAGGTTTCAAGCTGCAGCTCCTTTGTCATCCCTTTGCTGTAGATTTCAGACATGATTTTCAGAGTTCGAAGATGGTGCATTTCTGTTTGCATCAATTCTGTAGAAGCAAAATCTCAGATCAGTTGGGTGCTAAGTACACACAAAGCTCTGCACTAATACACTGTTCCTTACACACAAAGTTATTTGCATATTATTAATATCATAGAATCCTTACAGTGCAGAAAGAGGTCAGTCAACCCATCGATGGTCGAAGGGCCTGTAATGCTCATAACCCATTGAGTCTGCACCAACCACAATGCCACCCAGACCCTATTCCCATAACTCCACACTGTTATCCTGCTAATCCCACTGACACTGGGGTCAATTTGGCATGACCAAAATCTGTACATCTTTGGATTATGGGAGGATACTGCAGCATCTGGAGGAAACCCACACAAACATGGGGAGAACATGGAAACTCCATACAGACAGTCACCCGAAGCTGGAACTGAACCAGGTCCCTGGCATGCTTCTCTCTTTGGCAGAGAAGCATGCCAAAGCTTCTCTGTTGCAGCTTTTAAGATTTCTGTATTTAGTGGTTACGCCTTCTCTTTTGTTCGTTCCAACTCCAAGTGCATGCACTTTCTCCACCCTCCATTCTCACTACATTGAGAGTTTTTTAAAAAACACACAGCCCTCTGCCTTAATCATCTAAGAGTGGAATGTCTCTGTTTTCCCAACTCTCTATGTACCTCACCTTCTCACTCTCTAATCTCTGGACCGTCCTGTACACTGAGCCTTGCCCCTTTACTTACGATTCAGTGATATGAAGTGAAAACAACTCATCAAGCAAAAGGAACAAAAAAGGGAACTTGGTGAACTTTCACAACCATGATGTAATAGAGATGCAGCAAGAACCCTGGAACATCCAGATATATTTCTGGTGCTCAAATTGTAACAACATGGTGTAACAGCAGTTAGCACAGCTGCCTCACAGCTTTAGGGACCCAGATTCAATTAGGTCTTGGGACACTGCCTGTGTGGAGTTTGCATGTTCTTTCTGTTCCTACGTGAGTTTCTGCCTGGTGCTCCGGTTTCCTCCCATAGTCCAAAGATGTGTACGTTAGGCGGACTGGCCATGCTAAGTTGCCCCTTAGTGTTCAGAGGGACTAGCTAGGGTAAATGCACGGGATTATGGGGATAGGGTCTCGGTGAGATTGTGGTCGATGCAGATTCAATGGGCCGAATAGCCTCCTTCTACACTGTAGGATTCTAAGAAAGTAAAAATGCTGGTTAGTGGAGTTCATATTAAAAAATGACAAGACTAATAGGGCTTCATGGCCTCTTTGTGTTCCTGTAAACACTTTAAATGTCAAAGTGACCTCATTCGAAATGAGAATAATTTTAACTTTTACCATAGATGACATCCTGCCGCTTAATTGCATCCTTCTTCTGCTGGCACACAAAGTTGTTGTCCACCACCAGACTCCAGGAGTCTGCTTCCAATTCTTTAGCGTCCGACTCAAATTCTCCCATCAGCTGCCCATCCATGACGTCCGTACCTGTAGGAATGTGGAGTACAAATGCAGAGTCTACCAATAAACATCTATGTCTCAGCGGTTGCTGTAACTACACATCATCAAATTCACGCACACACTCAACTGACAGCTACCTTGAAGATTGAGATATATTTTGATGGCCACTGCAATAACTCATGTCTCAGATACAATCAGGATACATTGCAGTTGCCATTTTATGTAGCTGAAGACACCTAAGCTCCTCAAAGAAATGGTACATTATTCAGTTCTTTAAATGCACCCTAGACCAAGTGTTATTTGATGCCAAATGTGAATCAATTTTCAAATCATTGATTTATTGTCATATTATCCTACTGTGGGGCCAATAGAAATGAAGTAGATATGTTTTGAATATAGGTTGCTTCCTTTAGCGCATCTTCAGAGGCGCACCATTTTTTCCACTTGGGATGGACGGTGATGTGGTGGAAGGATTCTCAAGCAGGTTATCAGCTTGCTGAACTGCATCATTAATGGGGGGTCAGTTTTACTCAGTTGGCAGGACAGCAATGAAGAGCAATGTGGATTCAATTCCTGTACTATGAAGGTCTTCTCAACCTTGCCCCTTGCCTAACATGTTGTGATCCTCAGGCCACATCATCACCACATGGCTCCCCCCATCAAAAGGGCAGAGCAGCCTATAGTCATCTGGAATTAGGCGACTTTCCCTTTAATATAAGCAGTAATGTAGTTGTTCAATGAAGCCTTCTTTACACTATGTATAGTGCAAGTATTATAATTAACTGTTACTTTCTATACTGGTGACTGATCCTCTTTCAGCTCAGATCTTTGCAGATTATTACACAACTGCGTCAGGAACAGAATGTGATCCTGGTGATTACATACAACCCAGTGAAGATATTCAGACATGGATCCTGACCTAAGTTAGATTTTAATGTTCTATGATGTTAGGTCTTATTGGGCCAGCTCAGGTCCAGCTGTCTTTAGCTTCTGAAATGATGCTCTTTGCGCATAGGATATGAACAGGCTATGAAATAGAATCCCTACGGTGCAGAAGGAAGCCATTCAAACCACTGAGTCTGCACCAACCACACTGCTACCCAGCCACTATCCTGTAACCCCACGTATTTATCTTGCTAGCCCTCCTGACACTAAGGGGCAATTTACTATGGCCAATCCACCTAACTCACACATCTTTGGAAATGGGTTCTCTGTCTCCATTATTACAACAGTTAAAAGATGATTTGAAGGCTTTGAGCTATCTTTTGCACAGCAGAGCTTCCAAGGGTTCACGTATAGTGGAATTTAACAATCCTCTTCTCTTTGGCCAGATACAATAATTGTTTTGAGTGTTAACAGTTGGTGTTCATCATTCTGTAATTCTGTTTCACCCTGTCACCGTTTTATCAGCACTTTACTTTTAGCTTTCCCAAGGCCCTTACAAATAAAGAGAGGAACGATACACTAAGCACTGCTCTTACCTTCATCAGTCAGCGACTCCATCGACTCTGTCACTTGTTTAATGTGGTTCAAAGAGTCTGTTGATTGAGATAAAACCCGCCAAGAGGCAAAGGAGTTTTCATCAATTGCGGGTCTGCACAGAACAAACAAAACAAATTCAACTCGAGTGAAAGGGAACAAGCTAAAATGCAAAAGTATAAAAAGGAATTTAGTGAAAACAATGCTTTGCTGGATCTTCTGATTGCTTTACGGGTAGAAGCAGTGCTTGTCATCCGAACCATACAGATTAGGACAGCATGATGGCACAATGGTTAGCACTGCTGCCTCACAGCACCAGGGACCCTGGTTCGATTCCTGGCTTGGATTATGGTGTGGAATTTGCACATTCTCCCTGGGTCTATGTGGGTTTCCTCTAGGTGCTCCGGTTTCTTCCCACACTCCAAAGATGTGCAGGTTAGGTGGACTGGCCATGCTAAATTGCCCCTTGGTGTCCCAAGATGTGTAGGCTAGAGGAATTAGCCATGGGAAATGTGTGGAGTTACAGAGATAGGGCAGGGGAGAGGGCCTGGGTAAGGTGTTCTGCCAGTAAGCCAGTGCAGATTTGATTGGCTGAATGGCCTCTTCTGCACTGTAGGGATTCTATGATCTTAAATTGAATTATAAAATAAAATCATAGAACCCCTATAGTACAGTAGGCCGCCATTCAGCCTATCAAGTCAGTAACAACCACAATGCCACCCCAGGCCCTATTCCCGTAAATCCACACATTTCCCTGACACTAAGGAGCAAATTAGCATGATCAATTAACGTAACCCGCACATCTTTGGTCTGTGGGAGGAAACCGGAGCACCCAGAGGAAAGCCACTCAGACATGGGGAGACTTCCACACAGACAATAACACGAGGCTGCAATCGAACCTGGATCCCTAGTGCTGAGAGGCAGCAGTGCTAATCACAGTGCCACCATGTCGCCTTTAGTTTGGTAGCCTTTAGTTTTGCTCTTCCCCACAAACGTCCTTTCTGTACAAGTGTTTTTATGTATTCACTTTCAAAATATTTGATAATCTTAAAGGTCTTTATTCGGGCACTCTCTCAGTCACCAATTAAAAAAAATATTGCATCAACAACATGATTGTAGAGCAGTTTGGCTTCTTGGTTCAAAATAGGCAAGTTTGCACTTTGCACGAGGTACAATTTTGGTCTTCTTGCTAAAGAATATATGTGCTTTAGAGAGGGTTCAGCAAAGGTTCACTAGACTGATTCTTGGTATGTCTTATGAGGAAAGACTGAAAGGAATGGACCTATAACCTCTGGGAGTCTCATTAAAATGCACAAAATTCTTTGATGGCCTGACAAGGCAGGGGTTGAGAGGTCATTTCCCTGATTTGAGAGCCTAGAGTTATGAGTCAGTGCCTAGGATAAGGTCTGGCCATTTAGGGCTAAGATGAGAAAGAAATGTTTCACATTTGTGTAGCACCTTGCACAACCTCAGGAATCCCAAAAGAATTTTACATCCAATTAAATACTTCCAAAGTCACTGCCTTAATGTATGAAGTGCAGCAGAGAATTTGCACACAGCAAGCTCTTATAAACAACAATGCAATAAAAGACCAGATCATCTTTTCCTTGGTGATGTCGATGAAAGAGTAAATACCAGCCAGTAAACAGGGGAGAACTCCCCTACTCTTCTTCTGAATAAAGATGTGCAGGTTAGGGGGATGGATTAGCCATGCTAAATTGCCCTTTAGTATCCCAAGATGCATAGGTTAGATGGGATGAGCCATGGTAGATGTGTGGGCTTATAGGGACAGGGTGGGCGAGATACTCTGTCAGAGCGTCAGTTCAGACACAACAGGCCGAATGGCCTCTTCGGCACTTTTGGGATTCTATGATTCTGAGAGTACTAAAGGGTCTTTTACATTCACACAATTCAGTTGGTGTGGCCTCTTTTGAAAAATTGGGAAACATTTTTATTACCCTAGAATTGTAAATCTTTGGAATTCTCTACCCCAGAAGGATGCGGATGAATGTCAAGTCAATCCCTGTAGCATTTTGGAATTCAGCCATTTCCTTCTTGGATACTTTGCTACATCAAACATGCCAGACAAGCACACGCTGTTGTTGCTTCCAGTTCATTAGAACAAATCTGTTGCACGAATTATTCAGCAATTTAACACTATACAAATAACCAAACTTACCCTGCAATATTGGCTATTGACACGCTCTTGGAGAGTGATCGATACAGAGGCATTTTCCTATTAGGAGCATTCAATACGTTATCATCTTGAAGGATTATTGCTGATCTTGGGCGTTCTTTGGGTTGGAAAGCTAAATAGATAGGAACATAAGCATAGCAGATAAATGTAAAATTGATTGCTAGCCTACTCAATGATCAGTGTAATGTTAGGAAACACATTATGGAGTAGAATATCAAAGCTTTAATTCATGGAAGCTTTTTAGGTTCATTTTAAGGATTTTTTTTTTTATTACAGGATGTGGTTGACACTGGCTGGTCGAACATTTATTGCCCTCAACCACATTGCTGTGGTTCTGGAGTCATATGTAGAATAGACCAGGTAAGGATGGCAGATTTCCTTCCCTAAACTATATTAGGGTTTTACAACAATTGATATTAGTTTCACAGTCATCATCAAAAGTTTTAAAGTTTATTTTTGGTATCACAAGCAGGCTTACATTAACATTGCAATGAAGTTACTATGAAAATCCCTCACCTCACTCTGGCACCTGTTTGGGTACACTAAGGGAGAATTTAACATTAGATTTATAATTCCAATTTTAGTTTTATTGAATTCAAATTTCACCATCTGCCATGGTGGGATTCAAACCTGGGTTCCCAGAGCATTGCCCTGGGTTTCTAGTCCAGTGACAATACCACTTGGCCAATTAAAATTTAATTGTAATTAATTTGAAGATATGAATATGGACGATGCTACCCCATCATGGGAAAATATGTTCAGATTATGAAGTATCTATGAATAAAAGTTGTGGTTAGAATAGTCATTTGCAAATCCCTAGGTCCACAAAGTTATAACAGGACAGTGCAGCAAATAAGAAATACAACAGCATGTAATGCTGTGCATTATTGCCAGGTATGGAAGGTGGTCTTGTGAATTTGCATCATGGAGGCCAATCATGAACCAGGCAGAAACCATTGACTAATAATGTCAAAGAATCAGAAATTAGCCAAACATCTCCCAAAATTTTAATCAACTTCCACAGATCGCTGCTCTTTCAGCAAATCAGGTAGCGATATTTTGGATGATTCAGATACAAAAACTACCCAAAACATTCTCCCTGAAAGAGAAGTTCTGCCTCAGATAACAATCTTTCCAACACAGCACCCTATAATAAACAATCCATGTTCAAAAATTCATAAATCAAATCACAGACATTGGCATAAAATCTTCCCTAAATTCCCTTTCAAGTTCTCCAAAGTGTCTCCCATCCCACCACCTGTGGGTAACCAACAGTCTTAACTCAACATACATGCCTGACCTCATCCTTCTCATCCCCAAATGCTCATCATTCAGTTCACTTTTGAAACTCTGAACATGGTTGGCTCTGGCTCCAGGTAGCAGGCAATCGGCATCCACCAGAAGATTCAGTTTTCCAGTGGCTTGAATCTTGCTGCTGATTCAAGATGAACGATCCTGTCTGACTTGCTCAGTTTTACTGTGCTGAAGGGCCATTTGTGACACTCTTGCAACACTCGGCTATATCACCTTGTGGTTTCTGTAGCTAACTGCAACCCATGCTCCCCCCCCGAGCCACTCACCATCCTGACCTACTGTTTCCTCATAGTCACTGGGACAAAATTCCTGGAACTTTTTTCTAATAGCGCTGTGGGTGTACCTACATTATTTGGACTGCTACAGTGCAAGAAGCTGGCTCGCCACCACATTCTCAAGGGACAATTAAGAATGGGCAATAATTGTTGGACTTGCCTACATTGCTTACATTCTATGAAAACAGTCATACCTCTGATTTAGTTTCAAGCTGTTTGGATTCTTGAATGCTACTTTTTAATGCATCACTTCCAATCAGTGACAGGCCTGCACCCAGCAGTGTTCCACTTTAATACTGTGCAGCTCAAGCTGCTGCCTCCCAACAGAATACAAACCTGGAACACCAACATCTGCACTGTTGGGGTATTTCACAAGTGGAGACAACGTGGAAAATTTTACATCCTTATCAAAATGGTGAAGTTATCATGACAGCGCTGTGTAAACCCTGATGGAGTGAAATATACAAATATCCCCTGGGTACCAATAAAGAACTAGAATACAGGTCAAAATATTCTTACTTTTATTCCTCATGTTGACTGCAGTGGGTAACGTCAAAGAATCCTGAGCCTGAAGGGACTTTTGTTGCTGAAATAAAGAGATGGACACAAATTAAAACACTGTACGTTACATTAGAAGATATACAGAAGATTTACAAATTCACCTTATAATTTCCCACTGGCATGTTTGAGCACTTCCCAATTTAGGCAACATTTTAGGAATAGTTAAGCCTGTTAATACAAGTAGAAAGATGGTACAGTTCAAAAGATATACATGAAGAGAATCCTCCAGCCTTCTATCCAACGGTGCCTTACATTATTATGGAGCTTTTGCCGACAAAGTTCCACCCATGAGTTGCTTATTATTCTTAACATGAAAGCATTCCAAACCAGAATCCGATATTTGCTTTTCACTGATCTGAGTCTGTCTATCTCAATTTATCCCACTATTGTGGTTTGATGTTTTGATTTTTACACTCCATCTCCACAAAATTCTTGACCAAAGCTAGGTATTAGTCTCATGGTTATTTCTCTAGACTGGGGCAGCACAGTGGCACAGTCATTAGCACTGCTGCCTCAAAGCACGAGGACCTGGTTCGATTCCTCACTTAAGACATGGTTGTTGCAGAATCTGCACATTGTCCCCATGTGTTCTGGTTTCCTCCCACAGACCGGAAGATGTGCTGGTTAGGTGCATTGACCGTGCTAAATTCTCCCTCAGCAAAGGCACTCAAGTGTGGCGAATAGATTTTCGGAGTAACAGTGTACTGTCTTTAATTTGATTAATTATTGAGACATGTATTAGCTCACAGTGAAAAGTATTATTTCTTGTGCACAACATAGACAAAGCATACTGTTCATAGAGAAGGAAACAAGACCGTGTAGAACATAGTGTTATAGTCATAGCTAGAGTGTAGAGAAAGATGAACTTAACGCAAGGCAAGTCCATTCAAAATACATTAATAAGTAAAGCTTAAACATTGCTCCCAGGCTTTAAAAGCTCAATTGTAACAAATCTGGACATAGCAGTCATGGTGTAGCTTACTGTCACTGAATCCAGAGTTAAATCTAATTCTGGTTGATGGGACACAAACCCCACCTGTCTTGCTGGTGGCAAAGTCCCTCTCTGTCACTAACCTGGGCAAACTCCATCCTGCTCCTTTATGGAAGGAGTACAAAAGCAATTATGCTAGATGAAGGATCTCATTCAGACGGGCTGTTTGATTTATAGGGAGGATAGGGGAAAATCCTTTAAGATAACCTTTCCTCTACTTTTGAGATGTACTCACTATTGTAATGTGACCAAATAGGAAGCTAACTGAACACAGCAGTGCCCCACAAACAACTGTCAGATTGATGACCAAATGAATTCATTTTACTGGTTTTCATAGAACCCAGTAAGAAATCTCACAACACTAGGTTAGAGAGGTTGGACTCTAACCTGGTGTTGTGAGACTTCTTACTGTGTTTACCCCAGTCCAATGCCAGCATCTCCACATGACTACTTTCATAAAACCCTACAGTGCAGAAGCAGGACATGTGACCCATCAAGCCTGCACCGATAACAATCCCACCCAAGTCCTAGCTCCATAGCCCAATATGTTTACTCTCCTAATCCCCATGACCCTAAGGGGCAATTTAGCATGGCAAATCCACCTAACCCACACACCTTTGGAGCGTGGGAGGAAACTGGAGCACTCGGAAGAAACCCACGCAGACATGGGGAGAAGGTGCAGACCTTCGCATTGACAGCAACTCAAAGCCAGAATTGAACCCGGGTCCTTGGCACCGTGAGGCAACAGTACTAACCATTGTACCCCGTGCTGAGAGGGAGGAAACATCGGTTTGGCTACCAGAACCCCTCTACTCTTTTTCCTGTAGTGCCATGTGGCCTGTTCTGTCCACCTGGTCCTCTGTTTCACATCCCATCCATTAAACTGCATTTCCCACTTCATGGTACTGCAGCCTGGAGCAGGTGCTCAAGACCATACAGTGGGTCTTGCGCTGACAAACTTCTGACTGAGGTGAAAACACCACCACTGTGTTAAGTTCACAATTGGAGCCTCAAGCTACATTAGACCTGTGCTTCGCGCCACCTTGAAATGCACAACATTAGGTTCTCCGGAATGAAAGGAGTATTCCAGTTCCTCATATCAACATTTCCCACCTAGAGTACAACAAAAACTGACCAGGAAGAAGTATAAATTAATCTCACTCAGAGATTGAGAGAATAAATAAATACCTTCTGTTTGATCTTGTTACAAGAAGGCAGACTTTCCCTGCAACCCTTGTGAACTTGTACATTACAACCTGGTGAGATAAAGAAAAGTTTAGTTGTTAAAAAAAGTGACTTACAGGAAACTGAATGTAGACCATTAAAAATAATGTATTTATTTTTAAAAACAGTTAGCCATAAAGGATAATTTTGGTACCTAATTTTGTTGTGGTTTCAGAGAACAGGATGCTTGTGAGACAATTATTATAATGCCAGTTTGCATAATTTCTTCAGTGAAGTAAAAGGTCCCAATGTGGCTTGCAGGAATAGAATAAAACAGAGTAATACACATAGGAGAGTCAGAGATGGAGTAAGAAGTGAGAGAGGCAGTGGTGTAATTTTGTCACTGGATTAATAATCCAGCGTGCCCACAGTAATGTTCTGGGGACTCAGGTTCGGATCCCACCATGGCAGATCAGATGGTGAAATTTGAATTCAATAAATATCTGTAATTGTAAGAAATTATGATTGATTGACCTTCTCATGACTTTTAGGGAAGGAAATCTGTCATTTTTACTCAGTCTGGCCTACTTGTGATGCAAGACAAAAGGCAATACATGGTTGTATATGGGTGGTATATACAACCCATATACTGGTTGTATACGGGTACAACCAGTAATACCCATATACCACGAGTACAAAAAGGGAATAGAAAGATTTGGCACCAGTGAGGCAAAGAGTGGGAACAAGGATGAAGGATAGTGACAGATACACAGATGCTTGATAACTAAGAGCAAGAATGATTCAGACATCGTAAACCCTACAAACACAGCCAATCTGAAACCAAAACATTAGATGCTGGAATAACAACATAGATAATGAGTAAGCACTTGTTGCGGGGAAGTTAAATCAAGGAGTTCATTCAGCTGAAGGTGAGATGTCTCATCTGTAGGATTGAAGACAGTCACATAAGCAAATTATCTTTATTAAACCCAGCATGAAAATTTTACAACAACTTGTAGAACTTGTCTCTGATGATTCAACAAGCTTCAAACACAAGACGTAAAAAAAGGAGCCCTTACCTGGACAGGTAGGGATGGCAAATAAGCTTGGTCCAAGAGGTTACATTTTATGTTGACAGTGAAGAAGGAGCAAGAAGGGAGAGGGAGTGGGAGCTAGGGATAGAAACACAGACCATGAGGCCTGGGTGGCTCAATGCATGGTTTCCAAGAATGGTTTAGAGGAACAGATATTTTCAATATAACGGCAGCTCAGTGTCCTCCTGTTTGTAAATGAATATATTAATCTCTTGATCATGTGTATGTTCCAAGAAGGTTGGCCTTTAGTTAGGAACTCCTCTCCCTACAACACAACTACAATCTGACAGCTGACTGTCCAAGTAATCACAAATAGCATTAATTAAGTTATTAACTATGTTCTACACTGTTGCTGCACTGCCTGTTAAAGCAAGCCTGTTCTAGCAGGGAATCTGGATCATGGGGCAGGAAAAGTTCCTATCCACACACATTAACAATATTTTAACAATCATAACATCAATGTTTTTTAACGAATTTTCATTGTACAAACTGGCAACACAAAAAGAATACAAGCGCCACAGAGCCATCTTTCAAGTTGAACAGCTTCTTTCTTTCAAATCCAAAACAGGACACAAATCAGATTTAAAAGCAAATTACTGCGGATGCTGGAATCTGAAACCAAAAGAGAAAATGCTGGAAAATCTCAGCAGGTCTGGCAGCTTCTGTAAGGAGAGAAAAGAGCTGATGTTGAGTCCAGGTAATCCTTTGTCAAAGTTAAAAGGCACAGAAAGTAGGAGATATTTATCTTCAAGAATGAGGGAATGAAAGATGAATCATAGCCACAGAAACAAGGGGAAAGGCTGCTAATGGCAGTCCGTAGAGAGGATAGAAGGCATGAATGGCCAAATGGCAGAGAAAATCAGATTTACTTGGATGCATAAATTTCGCTATCAAATAACTGACCCCCTTCAATTTCTTAACTTGAAACCATATTGTCCTACATTCACCTCTGTCCCACCCCCCCGCCACTCCCCACATCCTGACTGTGTTATAATCAATACCCTTCTACACAGTCACAACCTCTTTCTTTTCTTGTTTCTCAAAACTAAAGACACTCTCACTCCTTCAGTCCAAGATGACCATGAATTTCTGGTTTATCCCTCTCCACTTTCACTCTTTCTGACTTTGTTATAGCCCCTGGCTTTTCCCTGGTTGTTCAATAACTCAAACGCAAAAACATATATGTTGCACTGTTGTCACCTGCAATTCAATAAATGCAATGGCTGACATATAAAATTTACATATTACCTTCATATGAATTTGTGCGTTCAGTGATACAATTATTGCTTCTGTTCTTCCCAGAGAGTATTTTGTGTTAAACAAAAATAATGGTGCAGCATTAATGATGGGAGGCAGGGGCGGCAATTCGAAATGATGAAACAGAAAGATCAGACAATAAGTGAATAGATGCCTTGCATGACCTTAGGATAGCTGAAGTGCTTTGGAGTCAATGAAATATTTTTGAAGCATAGTCACTTTACCAATACAGGAAATGCGTATTGGCCTGCGAGAGATTTTTCCTACTGTGCACGGTGTCACATCAACTTTACAAAAACTGATCTTACTTGGACAGCAGTCTTGTGCACTGTCAGCAGGGAACACAAAGACATGGATTCCACAGTAAAAGCAGAATACAGTCACCCTGACTGCCAATTGTAATATGACTGCCAACTCAAATACACTTTCTTATTGCTTATATAGTTACAATTGTCAAACACAAGCTGTTTAATGCCATGAGTTTAATGTTTACTCTGAGTTAATCAATTTAAGTTTGAACTTTGCAGTTCATTTATAGAAATGATACATGCTTAAGGCGTAGAACGATGCTGTTTATGGTGTTGTTGAAATCTTTGGCTGCCTTAGAGACGGATCTCCAAACTGGCCCGCAGCAACTAAATTTTATTCGTTCATTTATAAGACTAATTCTTTTCTTTGCCTGCGAAAATGTGCAAAATATACAATGTGGCCCTCGTACTGACTTTAGACTTTAGTGGTGCTGGACTCGAAAGCATGTGTGGAATAGAGGGTGATTTAGCTAATTGGATTAGGAATTGGCTGGCAGATAGAAGACAGAGGGTGGTGGTTGATGGGAGATATTCATCGTGGAGTTCGGTGACAAGTGGTGTGCCTCAGGGGTCTGTTTTGGGGCCCCTGCTGTTTGTAATTTTTATAAATGATCTGGATGAGGGTATTGAGGGATGGATCAGTAAATTTGCAGATGACACTAAAGTTGGTGGAGTGGTAGATAGTGAAGAGGGGTGTTATAGTTTACAGAGTGACTTGGACAAGTTGCAGAGCTGGGCCGAGAGGTGGCAAATGGAGTTTAATGTGGAAAAGTGTGAGGTAATGCACTTTGGCAGGAACAATAAATGTGTAGAGTATAGGGCTAATGGTAGGGCTCTTAATAGTGTTGAGGAACAGAAGGATCTTGGTGTATGTGTCAATAGATCCCTGAAAGTAGGCAGTCAAGTGGATAAAGTTGTTAAGAAGGCATATGGAGTCTTAGCTTTTATTGGTAGGGGGATTGAATTTAGGAGCCGCAGCATCATGTTGCAACTGTACAAAACTCTAGTGCGGCCGCACTTGGAGTATTGTGTGCAGTTCTGGTCCCCACATTATAAGAAAGATGTGGAGGCATTGGAGAGGGTACAGAGGAGGTTTACCAGGATGTTGCCTGGTATGGAGGGCAGGTCCTATGAAGAGAGGTTGAAGGATTTGAGGTTGTTTTCGTTAGAAAGGAGGCGGCTAAGAGGGGATCTTATTGAAGCATATAAGATGATTAGAGGTTTAGATAGGGTGGACAGTGATAGCCTTTTTCCTAGGATGGAGAAAGCTAGCACGAGGGGACACAGCTTTAAATTAAGGGGTATGAGTTATAGGACGGATATCAGAGGTAGGTTCTTTACTCAAAGAGTGATTAGGGAGTGGAATGCCCTGCCTGCAGCTGTTGTAGATGCGCCAAGTTTGGTGGCGTTTAAGAGGTTAATTGATAAGTATATGGAAGAGAAGGGAATGGTTTAGTTTGGAGGGGCATTGCTTTTTATTTTGGTCGGCACAACATCGAAGGCCGAAGGGCCTGTTCTGTGCTGTAATGTTCTATGTTCTATTACATAGAACATTACAGCGCAGAACAGGCCCTTCAGCCTTCGATGTTGCGCCGACCAATAAGGAAAAAGCAATGACCCTCTAACCTAAACCATTCCCTTTTCATCTAATAAACTTATCTACTAACCTCTTAAATGCCACCAAACTTGGCACATCTACAACTGCAGCAGGCAGGGCTTTCCATACCCTTACCACTCTCTGGGTAAAGAACCTACCTCTGACATCCGTCCTATAACCACCCACCCCTTAATTTAAAGCTTTGTCCCCTCGTGCTAGCTTTCTCCATCCTAGGAAAAAGGCATTAGGCAGAAATCTGACTGGAACAAATCTCATCAATGAGCTGTACTCATGGTCTACCTCTCAGAACAGAAAAACTCGATATCCCATGAAGCATTTACCTTTTCCACATGCTTTTACTCTGCTTAACACACTATCCTTCTGGAGACACATCCATTTCTCTCTGGACTGTTTTAAGGAATGACTCAACATCCTTTTTTGGCAACTTTTACAAACTCATGTAACTCTTTTGAAGAAACTGCCTAACTTACTATTCTTTTAAAAAGCAAAATACTTTGGATGCTGGAAATCTGAAGCAAAAAGCAGGGAATGCTCAGCAAGTCAAAAGGATTAGCATTTTTGAATATTTTATTAGTGTCACAAGTAGGCTTACATTAACACTGCAATGAAGTTACTGTGAAATTCCCCTAGTTGTCACACTCTGACGGCTGCTCGAGTACACCGAGGGGGAATTTTGCATGGCCAATGCATCTAACCAGCACATCCCTCAGACAGTGGGAGAAAATCCACAGAGACATGGAGAGAATGTGTGGACTTCAGATAGACAGTGACCCAAGCCGGGAATTGGGATTGGGTCCCTGGGGGAAAAACAGAGCTAACGTTTCGGGCTGTGACCTTTCATCAGTTCTGGGCATTCATTGATCTGGGTTAACTGACTGACATTTTAATACCAGTGTTGTTGAGGCCTTGTTGAAGCAGTAACAATCTTTTCACTGGACCAGAAACTCTTGGTTTGAGTCTAACACCAGGACTTGTTGGCCATGGAACGAGGTTTAAGGAGGGCTGATAATCAGATCAAAAACCCATCCCTCAATTCCCCAAAAGGCTGAAAGAAAAGCACGGGTGTGAAGATATGCGAGAGAAAGAGAGAAAAAGACAGAGAATACCAGTGTTAAGAATGAGAGCTGAATACCGATTAAGTTAAAATCGGAAGAAAATCAATTTCAAATGCTTCAGTATATGGAAAACTTGGACATGCAAGAATGACTTGCATGTTAGAATTTCATCAAGGAGTTCAACTGGTTTACATCTAGAATACTAGAAATAATTACTGTTCAGTTGTCCAATCAATGAGTTTAAACCACTTCAAATCCGAGCAGTAAATATCAGCCAGTTACCACAGCGTCAAGTCCCGGGCTCAATTCTAATCTCGGGTCACTGTGGCGTTTGCACGTTCTCCTTGCACCTGTATGGATTTCCTCTGGGTGCTCCAGTTCCCTCCCAGTCCATAGATAGGCAGGTTAGGTGGACTGACCATGATCAATTGCCCTTTAGTGTCCAAAGATGTATAGATTAGATGGATAAGCCTTAGTAAATGCATGGGGTTACAGGCCAGGGCAGAGGAGAGGGCCTGGCTGGGATGCTCTTCTGGAGAGTCAATGCAGACCTGTTGGATTGAACAACCTCTTTTGGCACTGTGGGGGTTCTACGGTTCTATATAGATTTGTCCAAAAATGGTGGAGGAATGTTTTGTGTGTCTTTATAGTTTTATGGTCCCTTCTCTTTCCTAATGATGCCAGCAGCTTTTGCTGGAAGAACCATTAGCATGGATTTTGACTATCCTCAGGTGACTAGCTCAAGTGAGAATCTTGTGCACTAGATCATGAATAATGACTGGCTATTCTACCTGTAAAGCAACACCTCAATTTTAAATTTCTCTTCCTGGTTCTCCAATTCGTCCATAGCCTCACCAGTCCCAAGCTCTGGAATCTCCTCGACTCTGATATCAGGACTCTACGGATTCCAACCTCTTGAACATCCCCAATTCTAATTCCTTCACCAGTGGTGACCATACCTTCAGTTGTTTAGGTTCTAAGCTCTAGAATTCCCCACAGAACCTTTCTACTTTTATCTCTTTGATCAAATATTTGGTCACCTGCCCTCATATGCTCCTTATTTGGTTTGAAGTCAAACTTTGGATTAGCTCAGTTGGCTGGACAGCGGGTAAGTGATGCAGAGTGACGCCATCAGTGAGCGTTAAATTCCAGTAGCGACTCAGACTTTTTATAAAGGCCCCATCTTCTCAATCTTTCCCCTTGCTCAAGGTGTAGTGATCCTCAGGTTAAATTATCACCAGTCAGCTCTCCCCCGAACTCAAAGCGGGGAGAGCAGCCTGTGGTCATTTGGGACTATGGTGATTTTATATGTCGTTATGCAAAAAATAGTGTGTGAATACAGCTTCTTGTTACAAATTGGACAGGTGAATCACAGTAAAGTTAGATCATGTCAACAACATGCTCTCCATATGCCCACTTTCCAGTAGGGGAAACTAGATAGCAAATCAGGAGCAGCAGCCCTGACTGATTCCCCATTTCACTAGCTCAAGAAACACAATTGTAATGCTTTATGTGTTACTGGAGATCAGTTGGGACAGTACAGACAAGAGGTCAAACCTCAGCTTTTTTTCATTCGCTGTTCTGATTCAGTCCCTGAAGCTACATTCACCTACTTCTGACGGGGGAACCTTTGGTGACCAAAGAATCCTGGCGATGTGAATGGCTGGAATATTGGATGAGAATAGGCAGATGTTTGATGAATAGTGCAGATATGATGGGCCGAAGGGCATCTTTCTGAGCTATAAAACTCTACCATCAAATTAGATTCAGGTCATCTCGCACATTTTAAAATGAATTGTAATTTCACATTATAAGAAGGTGCACTGAATATCAGTACTGAATGTTGCACTTCCGAACTGCTTCCCTGTACAGCTGCAAAAGTTCTGCGATTTTCTTGAGACATGGGAGTGAGAAAATCTTTAGTTTGCTGCAGGTTCACGGAACTGAAAAAAAAGGCAGCAGCCTTCCGAAACCAGCAAGGTCAGTTGGTTCAACAAGCCAGGCCCCTCAATACTTCCTTTATTTTGTGTTAACATCAAGTCTTAGCTCAGATAAGTTGGTTCCAGTCTTATTTCCGATTCAGACGACAGTGGGTTGAAGCTTAATTCCAGAAATTGAATACACATCCAAGTGCAGCAGTCCAGTGCAGAGGACTTACTGCATGTCCAGGACAGCACTCAGTACAGGGGACTTGCTGTATATCTTGGTGAGACCACATGCAGCAAGTTAAAAATTATGTGATAACTCTTCAACAAGCCTAGCTTAAACACTTCTTTCAGTCAGAATCAGCAAAATTAATCAGATCGTTATCAAATGTGAGAATGTTGCCGGCCCCAAAATGTAATCCAAATGCGATCGAAGTTGAACTTCATGTCTGTTTTTTTTCTGCGTTCGGTGTGAAAGGCTGAATGTTGATGCAAGAGTTCAGTTTTAGACATAGACATAGAAAATACATTTTAAAGTTTATTTGTCAGTGACAAGTAAGGCTTACATTGACATTGTAATGAAGTTACTGTGAAAATCCTCTGGTCACCAAACTCCAGCGCCTGTTCAGGTATCCTGAGGGAAAATTTAGCATGACCAATAGACCTAACCAGCACAACATTCAGACTATAGGAGGAAATGCACACAGATACCGGGAGGACGTGCAGACTCCGCATAGCTGGTGACCCAAGGCTGGAATCAAATCCAGATCCCTGGTGCTGTGAGGCAGCAGTATTAAGCACTGAGCCACTCTCACAGATTTCACCCTCACAACAATGGCTCCACGAGCACACAATATGCTAAAGCCGTAACAGCGTTCTATAAATCAGGAAAATTACAATTTCAGACCCGATTTTCATCAGTGGGCCTATATTCATTGCAATTTAGAAGAATGAGAGGTGATCTTATTGAAACATGCAAGGTCAAAAAGGGGTTCAGCAGGTTAAACGCTGAAAGGATAGTTCCCCTCATACGGGGGTGCAGTTTAAAAATATGGCATTTCCCATTTAAGACCAAGATACAGAAGAAATTATTCTTTGAGGACCTTTAGTTTTTGGAACTCTTTTGAATGGGCAGTAAGTCATTGAATACATTAAAGACCAAGTTGACAGGTTTTTGATAGTCAGGGTTGTGGCAAGAAAGTGGAATTAAGGCTACAGGCAGATCAGCCATGATCTTACTGAATAGCAGAGCAGATGTGATAGGCTCAATGGCCTACTGCTGCTCCTATTAATTATGATCTTATAATCATTTCTTCTGGAGTAGTAACCAATGTACCTATTCTTCTCAGCAGTTACACTCCTGGATCAGAGTATAGAGAAGTGCCTATCCAATGACTCTGGCTGCAAGCTGGAGGCACGGGGACACAGTGGCTAGTGCTGCTATCTCACAGCTCCAGGGATCCGAGTGTGATTCTCAGCTTGGCTCACTGTGCGCATGGAGTCTGTACATTCTCTCTATGTCTGTGTGGGCTTCATCCAGGTATTCCAGTTTCCTCCCATAGCCCGAAAGACATGCTGGTTAGGTGCACAGGCCATGCTAAATTTTCCCTCATTGCACCCGAATAGGTGCTGGAGTGAGGCGATTAGGGGATTTTCACAGTAACTTCATTGCAGTGTTAATGTAAGCCTACTTGTGACACTAATAAATAAACTTTAATTTTAAGCTGTTGAAAAGATTTCAGTCAGGTGAAAGATTAGTAATGATCCCAGTTATAATGTGCTTTTGCAGTCCTACAGCTTGCTAATGATAACATGGGAAAATAGTGGAGAGGCTTTTACTGCCCACAGAAATATTCCTCGAAACAAATGAGGGAGAGGGTTGATTTTCTCTTATTCATTAAGAATGGACAGTATTACAATCCCAAGGAGCTAACTGAATAGCCTAAATAAAATGCTACTGGATCTAATGGGAGTTTTCCATCAGTTCAAGCACTGGACTAATCCAATGCAAAGGCTCCACAGATTCATGGACATTTATGCGTAGTAAAGTTTCCTAAGCTGTTGCCAGTACTAAGAGCTTGTGCAATCAAAAAGACATTGCGAAACTGAGCAAACCTCATTACGTTATTTCAACAAAGTTGGACGTCTCTTCATCCTGTGCACTATTTCTAAACCATGCATCGGAAAAGCAGTTGGCATAGTGAAGATCTCCACTGCATTTATACAAACACCATCACAATTTCATACAAAGTGCACAGATGGAGAAGTTAATTTAATGGCAATGTATTTTTGGATAATCTAATTTTCAGCTCCCTTGGTTGGAGATCTGAACTGTTGATGTTTATATCGACTAACTGAACAGGGATGATGTGGAAATCTAGCAGAAAGATCAAGTGGTGTTTTTGAATAAACGCAATTTGTTTACTTAGTGATGGCTGCAGAGCAATAAATAGTCAAAATCAAGACTGTCCTGACAGGTTTGCCTCACTTATTTGTGAACTGCATATTAATTATTTCCTGGCAGCATGGTGGCAGAGTGGGTAGCAGTGCTGCCTCTCAGCATCAGGGACCCGAGTTCAATTACAATCTCGGGTCACTGACTGCAGAGTTTGCTTGTTCTTCCCATGTCTGCATGTGTTCCCTCTGGGTGCTCCAGTTTCCTTGCACTCTCCAAAGATGTGCAGGTTAGGTGATTGGCCATAGTAAATTTGTGAGGTTACAGGGATGTAACGGGATGGTGGGCCTGCAGAAGATATACTGTCAGAGTTGGTGCAGATTCGATGGGCTGAATGGTCTCCTTCTAGGGATTCTATGAAATTGTACATAGGTAGTGGGCATTAATTGGGGTTTTCACTTGAGCACGGATAAAGAGACACTTATTGAAACTGTGACATGGTTTAATTAGTAAGTGTATAAATGCCATGTTCTACTCAGTAAATAAATGTAAGATGATGTAAAGATTGGCTTTTGTATATCCTTCACCAGTCGGTTGCCTCAAGATCAATGGTATTTGTCATCGGCTCACTATCATGATCATCCTACAACATGATGATGTCAATGTCACCTGACTTGAAGAACATCAGTTAGAATTTTCTAGTTCTGGATGGTGGGATCGTTTGGTACCGTGTGCGTGTGGGGGAGGGGGTGATGGGGGATGGTAACACAGATACCAGAAGATCCCACTGCTAGCCAATGGTGGACTGCTTTCATCACCATAAAATACATCAGTAGGGAGTGGGGTGCCAGTGGGAGGGGGGAGCATGGAAGGTCCCATCCATAAGAAATAAGCCTCAGCCATAGCATCCATCAAGCCAGCTCTGCGAGTCAACAAAATCATGCCTCATCTTCTATTTCAATTCCACTCCCCTGTCTTATCGCCATGGCATCCCAATCCCCTGGTATCCAAAAAAAAACTCTCTCTTGAATATGCCTCAAATCTGACCATCCTCACCCTTCTGGGATAGAGAACTCCAAAGATTCACAATCTTTGTACTGAAGAGATTTCTAATCACAGCCCTAATTGGCCAACCCCTTAGCCTAAGACTACAACCTTTATTTCTAGAAACTCCAGGCAAGGATCACTTTCGTGGACTCCTAGAACTGCTGTCAGATGCAACATGTAGGCCTTTATTCTACACAATAAGGTTCAGTAAGGTCAGGCAATATACTGCAAAGGAAAAACTGGGAGACAATCACTTACAAATATATTGTGCATTTAACGCAAAAAAAATTCACAAGGAACACTGCAGAGGAACAAAATTATAGATTAGCAGTGATTACCAGAAGAGTACGGAACTATGTTTTAAGGAGGCCCTTAAGGCGAAGAAGATGCAGAGTTGGAGTTGTTTAGAGAGAAAATGTCAGAGGGTGGAGCCTAGTGGGCAGAAGTGGGGCAGGGAGAGTAGTCTGAGGGAAGGCATCATGGTTGGAGGAAGTTACATGGTGGAGGGGGCAGACCTTCAAGACATTTAGAAACAAGGATGAGTATTTTTAAGTCGAGGCTCTTGGGGGCGATTTCTGTCAGCATGGATCAAAACCATAGGCAAGTGAAGTTTGGTGCAGGACAGAAGATTATGCTTTTTATATATAAATAGACATAATATTCTATCCTGCATCAAACCTCATTTGCAAACTCCATTCCAATGATACAATATATATAAATATACACATAGAAAATACAACTGGAATGGAACTTCTGATGAAGTGAATTTTGTGTTGAACTTGGGATGTAAGCAAGATGCTGATTAGGGAACCACATTTGAAGGCTCTTTGCACTTTGTTTGCTTGTTGCCCTGACACCTTGTCAGCAACTTACACAGGACAACAGACTCCTCGACAATTGACCAAACCAAACACTGCCAAGTTCCCTGATGCTTCTTTTACAGTTGATGGTTAACTCAAAACTTCTAAGTAACTTTGTGCCATAAAAAATGGAATGAAAATTACCTGGCCCACATGTGCTTTTCATTCACATTTTTTTAAAGCATAGTTAAGCTTTGGGAGAAGTAGTTTCAATAGTAACTTCACTAAAGTGAATTGAATAGATATTTGAAAGTGTAACATTTGTTAGATTATTGAGATAGAACAGGTTAGTGTTAGTTGTAATTAAAAAAGCCTGAACGCCAACACCTCTATTTTCACAGGAGACTAAAGGAATTTGACATGCCCGTTACAACTCTCTCTAACTTCTACAGATGTATTCTTTCTGGTTGTATCACAGCTTGGTACAGCTCCTGCTCTGTCCAAGGTTGCAAGAAACTACAAAGGGTCGTGAATGAAAACCAGCCCATCACTCAAACCAGCCTCCCATCCACTGACACTGTCTACACTTACTGCCGCCTTGGAAAAGCAGCCAACACTATCAAGGACATTACACACCCAGGACATTCTTGCCGCCATCTTCTTCCATTGGGAAAAAGATACAAAAGTCTGAAACGCGTACAACCAACTCAATAACAGCTTCTTCCCTATTGCCACCAGACTTTTGAATTGACGTACCTCACACTAAGTTGATCGTTATCTAAACCCTAGCTATGACTATACCACTACATTCTTTCCTTTCCTATGTACCGGTTTACTTTGTATAGCGCACAAGAAACTATACTTTTCACTGTACATTAATACACGTGACAAATATAAATCAAGTAAATCAAATAGCGGGACAAATTGGCAAGCTCTATCAAAAAGCCAAGCCAGATGGGCTTGGCTGAATTACCTGATTCTACAGTGCATCTACATTATTGCAATGATCAGGCAGGTTATCCCAGGCTAGGGTACAGTCAATGATTAGGGTAGCTGGTGAAGTTTAACTCAGGAGTCACCAGATGCAATTTTTCAAAAACAACACAGCCTTTTGGCTAAAAAGACACGGATCAGGATATGCGTGCAAGTACCTCATCTGGTCAGTCTGGATCGTTTGTCCCCTTGCGGGGACCAATGATCGGATTCAATTTGAATTTGGTTTTTGGGACGGGAAAGGAGATTTGGACCAGCCTGGTCCACTCTGAGCATTGGTTTTGTAGCTTTAAGAATGGAGTAAAGAAAAAACTTGAAAAACAAACGAACACTGAAGACTGTCCTTAGAGGAGAGCTGTATGGTTTGGTGATAGATGGAGAATGGGCAGGCAAAGAGGAATGGAAATTTTAAGTGCAATTTCTAGACAAATGACAGCTGCTGATTGCTTGGAATCAGGGGAAAAAAGATTACTGGAATGATCATAATAAGATGGAAAAACTAACCAGCTCTTATTTTTCTGGTACTTATGCTGTCACTGCAGTTTTCCTTTTTTTTTTACGACGGCCCTGCAGAGTCAGAAAATAGGCAAAGCAGCTTTTCACACTTCACAGACTGCCAACACTGCAAGGTCAAGGTGGAAAAGGGAAACACTGCAAAAAGTTACTACAATGTAGGGATTTTCCATTCCAGATAGATTTCATCATTGCGGGAAGAAGAATGAGGAGAGGCAATAAAAATTAAACACACAATTCAAGGGGCTGCAGGAGTGGGGAGGCCTGAGGGATCACACTCAGAAATCTTCAACAAGTTGATAAAACTGTTAAAAAAAGGTACAATTTGGCTTTGTACACGGAAGCATAGAATACAAAAGCAAGGAAGCATTGTTAAACCTTTATAAAATCACTGCTTAGGCTTTGGGCTGCGCACTGTATTCAATTCTGTGACACTGCACTTTCAGAAGGATGCCAATGCCAATGGAGAGTTATAGATGAGACTGGGGATGATGGACTTCAGACACAAGGAGGCAGTGGAAAGACGACATTGCTATAGTTGCTGCAGGATTCAAATAGTAATCTAACCAATGGTTTGAGGTTTATAATAGAAATCATAGATTATAGAAATGCTACAGTGCAAAAGGAGTCAGGTCTACATCGATGGCCCTGGGTGGAATGCTGTGTCAATCACTCATATTTAGCCCACTAATCCCCCTAGCCCATACATTTTTGGACACCAAGGATCAATTCAGCATGGCCAATCTACCTAATCTGCACATCTTTGGACTGTAGGAGGAACCAGAGCAGCTAAAGGAAACCCATGTAGATATGAGCAGAATGTGCAGACTCCATACAGACAGTTACCTGGGGCTGGAATTGAACCCAGGATCTTGACGCTGTGAGGCAACAGCGCTAACCACAGTGCTCTCTACTTCTTCAGGATATTTTCTTCAGCTGGGGTTAATTTGAATTTTTTGCTTGGCTGACTCAAATTTGTGACGCCATTAAAATGAACAATTACATTTAGTAGCTGCACTGGGCTTTTATCCATTAGCAATGCAGCAGAGGAAAGGGAATGTGCTTTCTAAAAACTACTTTTATTCTGAAGATAGCAAACAGATCTCTGCCCATAGGCACTGGGAGAAAAACTTGAACAGAATATTGTGCAGCACTTTTTAAATGAGGCTCCCAAAATGTTTCTTCCACAGCAACAACCTGACTGACATCAATAATTTAATTAAATCCCAGTGGAAAATAATTTAAATTCTGGCCCATGTGTATACAGTCAGCATGATGGCACCGTGATTAGTACTGCTGCCTGTCAGTGCCAGGGATTCCTGGCTTGGATTACTGTCTGTGTGGAGTTTGCACCTTCTCAGTGACTGCTGGGTTTCCTCTGGGTGCTCCTTTCCTTCACACAGTCCAATGATGGCAGGTTAGGTGAATTGGCCATGCTAAATTCTCCCTCAATGTACTCAAATACGTGCTGGAGTGTGGCGAGTTTGAATGTAAGCCTACTTGTGACTCATAAATAAACTTTAAACTTTATAGTTTTGTTCCTGATGCACTGTGTTGGTTTAGATTTTAAAACAATAGCATTGTCAGCACATTCTTTATATTTGCATGAATTTTCAGGAACCCATGGTACAATAAATGGAAAGATGGGCCCTTTCCCAGTGCCTTGACCAACATTTCTCCCTTACCCAACACCCCAGACAAATCAACTGGCCACTTATCTCAGTGTAGTTTGGGGAAACTTGATGCAAAATTGTTGCTGCAGTTGGCAAAGGGAACAGTAATCAGAGAATTTAAAAAAAATCATTCCTTACATGTGAAGCTAGCTGGAGACATTACCGAGAGAGAAGAAAATCTGCTACACAGAGCCAAGAATTCCTTTAACAGAAGAAACAATATATAGACGAGCTAAAATGGAAAATCAGAACACATCCTGACCAAAAATAAAAGAAAAAGTGCCTAAAGTCATGGAACAAAGTTGATCGTCCGACTCTGGAGCCTTGTTTGTTTATTTTGCTATTCTACATCTGTATACAGAACTAATCCATCAAAGTGAAATGAGGCAAGGTCCCAACTTTCGGGCTTGCAATTTTGAGGGGGTGCGCAGTCACTTCCCGTAGGGCAGACAACCATCTTGCGCCTGTAACTCACCTCAGAACAGCAGCTGAACTCAGTTTTAAAAATAAGTGACGATTCAAAATCGCACATGTTGAGCCAACCTGGACCTTCCAGAGTGCAATGATGACTTTGAACTTATATAGCCTGTCCTGCTTCTAGCTATTTAGAGGATATTCAGCAGGGAAACTCTACAATGCCAGCCAAGTCAAAACAAATTCCATTAAAAAAAACCCTCGGTCATAGCAGCATTTTGCAGAATAAGTGTGCCAGCTCAAATGTTACAAAAGGTCTGTATGTCTTCAGTTGATTTTGATCACATCCCACACTTGATGAGTCATTTTATTTTTAAACGTTCGTTCGCATGCAATTTTTTTTTTCATAAACCCTTTCCAGCTTCTTGATTCAACCAAACTTTTTAAACAGAATCAGTCCCATGGCAGGCAATCTGTCTTGCTCTTTAATTGCTCTGGCACCTACCATCCTCTCCCACCTCCCTCAGTCGCTCTGGTGTGTTATTTTCGTGTTATCTTGAAGTGCTCCACAGATAATTTGTCTGGCACAAAGCCAACAAAACCCCTCATTCCTCACCCCAACCCGGGACCCACTGGCTGCTTTTGGAAGGGGTTAAGTGGTATGATGGTACCATCAGCTCCTATCACGTGGGAAAGGAAACCCTAAAGGAAATTTGCTGGATTTATGAGTGTCGCCATGGGGAGCGGTTAGGAGGAGAACAGTGTTTCTTTTACACTCATGGAAAAGCAGTCAACAGCCCCCCGTCTTTCGCCACTGTGCTATATGTTGCTCCTTGCTAAACATATTAGATAATCATAGAATCCCTACAGTGCAGAAGAACATAGAACATAGAACACTACAGCACAGAACAGGCCCTTCGGCCTTCGATGTTGCGCCGACCAATATAAAAAGCAATGCCCCTCCAAACTAAACCATTCCCTTCTCTTCCATATACTTATCAACTAACCTCTTAAACGCCACCAAACTTGGCGCATCTACAACTGCTGCAGGCAGGGCATTCCACTCCCGAACCACCCTTTGGGTAAAGAACCTACCTCTGATATCCGTCCTATAACTATCACCCCTTAATTTAAAGCTGTGTCCCCTCGTGCTAGCTTTTTCCATCCTAGGAAAAAGGCTATCACTGTCCACCCTATCTAAACCTCTAATCATCTTATATGTTTCGATTAGGTCCCCTCTTAGCCGCCTCCTTTCTAACGAAAACAACCTCAAATCCCTCAGCCTCTCTTCATAAGACCTGCCCTCCATACCAGGCAACATCCTGGTAAACCTCCTCTGTACCCTCTCCAAAGGTAGGCCATAAGTTCATAACAATAGGAGCAGAATTGGGCCATTTGGCCCAGCGAGTCTGCTCCACCATTCAATCATTGCTGATATGCTCCTCATGCCCATTTTCCTGCCTTCTCCCCATAACCTTTCAATCCATTACCAATTAGAAATCTATCTAACTCCTCCTTAAATTTACTCACTGTCCCAGCATCCACCGCACTTGGGGGAGCGAATACCACAGATTCACAATCCTTTGGGAGTGGTAGTTTCTCCTCAACTTTGTTTTAAATTTGCTACCCTCTATCCTAAGCCTATGACCTCTTGTCCTAGAATGCCCCACAAGAGGAAGCATCCGCTCCATGTCTACTTTATCCATTCTTTTTATCATCTTGAGTGCCTCAATTTGATCTCACTGTATTTTATCCTTGCCCAACACCCTACCCTCTTCCCGAAACCCCATGCACTCATTGTGGCTAATCCATCTACACATCCTGGGAGTAAGAGGCAATTTAGCATTAACCTGCCCATTTTAGGATGTGGGAGGAAACCGGAGCACCTGGCACAAATCCACACAGGTACAGTCATCCGAGGCCAGAATTGAAGCAGGGTCACAGGTGCTGTGATGCAACAGTGCTAACCAATATACCACCATCCTTTTATCATTGTATCATTTAATCTAGCTATCTGTATTGTTTTAACAAACAAAGAACGATTTCTTGATGCATTGTCCTCCACTGTGACCTCTTGTGTTTGCATTTTATGATAGGTTTATTTGCAAATCCACAGCTCATGATGTATTTTCACAATTTGTTTTTTGGCAGGCTGGAAGCCAAAAGGAGCATAAAAGTACATTCTGTCCAGAACCTCCAAAACAGCTGATCCAGAGCCAATGAAATCAATTTATTAATCTTCATTTTTGTAGAAAATCCCCTTCAAACCATTATGTCTAATGTTCCTACAATTACATATAAATCATATAAAAAAACCTTAAAACCTCATTTGAATATCAAATGTAGTATTGTGATTGGTACCCTTGAAGGTTTACAACGACTTTAGCCACGTTGCGATGCAAATTGACAGGGATTTTGCCACCAATTAGGATGAAGAGCAGAACACTTTGAGAAATTAGTTCTCTTTTTGTTAGAGCAATACAGGTCAGAGATTAAGTGTTACAAACGATGAAAGGAGGGTGGAAAACTTTACAGAAGTAGACCGCTTCCAGGTGCTGAGAAGTCGGAACAAGGGAGATTAAATACAACAGATTTAGCAAGAACAACAAGATATGTCTTTATCCAGGAGCACTTTGAGGATGTGAAATTCGCTGGCTGAGGCAAAAACTCAAGATGAGATTGAACATTTGGATGAAGGAAAAAGGTGTTTAGGGAATTCAGGAACAGAGAGGGTAAACATGGTTTGAGCTATCTACTCGTGCAGAAGGCAAACAGCGACACAGGATGTTTGAGCCAAATTTCTACGTTGTAAAGATTCTATGTTGTTGACTTGCCACCAAAGAAACAGATTTGAAGGTGAGAGACTGGGTAATGCTGAGGGTCAGACATTACCCCTTTCCACCTCAATGACTCACTGATAAACAGAAAGGAAAGTTTCCTTTGCTGAACAACTGCAATTTTTTTTTGCTGTGAATTTGGTCAGTTTCAAAACAAGTCAACAGGGGAGCATCTGACCAGGGCATCAAGCTGCCCTGGCTTTGGCTGCATGAATTGTTAATATGGGACATGTAAAAACAAACAACACAACACTGGTGAACGGAACTCTTCTGAAGTTGGAACAAAGTAAAACTTTACTTTGCCTTCAAGGCTTGCGAAGCATGAGCTGATGGCCCTCGATGCCCAAACTGGGAAAAAGTCTATCTCACAATAAAACGATTGTTCCCTCCACTGAGAGGCACACAAAAACAGTACGCAGAAAAATCTGAGCTGAACTAACCCACACGCAAATAGATACTGAAACTTTTATGGGAAGCAGTATTCACCCTTTTAGGCCATCGCGATTTTAACAAGGAACTCAGCTACTTCTTCATTTAAAGCACAAATGTTGCAAATAACTAACAACTCACCCTCTTGCGGTTCCTGCCATTTCTATTTCCACCCCATAGTACAGATCTACTGCATAATGCACATCCTCATCTCAGTGCAAACCAGCTGACAAGAGGCCACACACACAAAGCTGTAGCCTCAGTATTCGAATCTCCACCTTCACCAAGTGCAAGATGAACTTGAAAGGTTTGAAAGGGCTGGAGGAGGTTCTGCTGTCATGGGCAACACTCCTCCCTCAATCAATACATGTTAACCAGTGATCCAGTGCTGTTTATGCTGTATGGAAGCAGATCACTGCGTTTATCTAAACAACAACAGTAACCGTGCTACAACATTAATTCATTGGTGGTTAAGCTCTTTAGAATGTCCACACGCACTAAGTACTAGTTCTTTTTCATTTCAAGATGCCAGAGGTCTACATTGGGAATAATGGCTGGAATCTTTTGGTCTCCCCATCATCCCCCACCTTGCGGGGCAGGAAATTTCTATCTGGAGTCAACAGACCTTTGAACTGTCCATCAACCGTCAAATTTTCCATGGTGGGCAGCTTTTATATTATCTCAAAATACAATTAAAATATAAAAGAAAGAGAAATGCCTAATTTTACCATCAAACCATCTCAAAGTTTCACACAGGCCTTTGGAACTCTGGCAGCCATTTTTGCCACCAGTGCAAGGTCAATGGAAAAGTGGCAGTGTCACTAGGCTAGCAATCCAGAGGCCCAGCCTAATATTCTAGTGCAGATGGTGGAATTTGAATTCATTGAATTAAAATTCTGAACTGAAAATTAATTTCGATCGATGTGACCATGAAACTACCATTGATTGTCATTAAAAAAACATTTGACTGGAATTCTCTAGCTGTTTATGCTAGTGTGATTCTCTACTCCCATCAGCAGTGAGTTTCCTCCTGAATGACATGCTGGTTAGGTGCACTGGCCGTGCTAAATTTTTCCTCTCTGTTCCCGAACAGGTGCCAAATATGGTGACTGGGGATTTTTGCAGCAACTTCATCGCTATGTTAACGTAGGCCTGCTTATGACAATAATAAATAAATTTTAAAGCTTTAAAAAGTGTCAGAGAATCACATCCCTGCTTACCAAATGCCCTTTAATGGGAAGGAAATCTGCCAACCTTACCCCGTCTGACCTACACGTGATGTGAGAACTAAAGCTACGAGGTTTACCTCTGAATTTGGCCCTGCAAGCCACTCAGTTCAAGTGGTAAACAGAAGGGTGACAAAAGGTGGCCTTGTTAAATGGCCATATCCCACAAAAGAATATTGAAACAAAGCCCCTCAAACAACAATCAGATGTGTTGCTTGAAAGTGAACTCCCTTTTTTTCCAAATAATGCCAAGCAATCTTACCCCGATCCACTAGACTGTCGATACCCACTGACATAATGTCTCATCGACGGTTACATTTTTGATGAGGGGTTGATGGCCTGAATTGCATGCTCAATTCCTGCTTTAAAATCAAACTCATGAGGCCTATCAACTGGACTAAGCTTACACTGATAGTTATTGATATCCACAAAGAATTACTTGAATTACGACAAATCTATAGAAAGTTTGAAAAAAAAAACTTCTGTGCAGTGTGCCTAGAGAACACAAAATTGTTGGTGCCTTGAAATAACTGATAGAATTGGTCAGGACTAAAGCATGAAACAACTTGAGGGCCAATACTGTACAAAAGGTCACATCTAATCAGGAAAGTAACACTTCTGGGGGAAAAAAAACACAACCTGCTACTTCTCTCTACCTCAGTCACCACTTTCATTGTTCACCCCTCTCATAATTAAGTAGTATTTTTTTTTCTTTCCTTTCTTGTTTCTTAGTTGCAGGTATTTCTGTCTTGTATGTCCATGATGGTAAAATCAAATCAAGCTGGTCAAACTTATTCTTTTCCAGCACTTGCTCCATTTCTCCTTCAATTGTTTCCTTCTTTCTACTCTTGGAATTCAGAAATTGATGCTATTTCTTTTACCTCAGCTCCTTCCTAACTCTTTTCAGTCTGCGGTGCCCATGACAAATAAGGGTGGCACAGTGGTTAGCACAGCCTCACAGCGCTAGGGACCTGGGTTCAATTCCAGCTTTGAATGACTGTGTGGAGTTTGCATATTCTCTCGGTGTTTGCGTGGGTTTCCTCAGGTACTTTGGGTTTTTTTTTATTCACTCGTGGAACATGAGCGTTGCTGGTTGGCCAGCATTTACTGCCCATCCCTAGTTGCCTGTTAGGCCATTTCTTATGGCAGTTGTGTGTCAACCACATTGATATGACACTGGAGTCACATGTGGGCCAGACAGGGTAAGGATGACAGATTTCCTCCCTAAAAGAATAGCAGTGAACCAGTTGGGTTTTCCCCTCAATTGACAATAGTTTCATAGTCATCAGTAGATTCTCAATTCCAGATATTTTTGATTGAATTCAGATTCCACCATCTGCCGTGACGGGATTTGTACCCTGGTCCGCAGAACATAGAACATTACAGCACAGTACAGACCACTGGGCCCTCAATGTTGTGCCAAGCTATGTCCATTCTTAAGATCAAGCTATCCCTATCATTTTGGAGTGCTCCATGTGCCTATCCAATAACCGCTTGAAAGTTCCTTAAGGGTCTGACTCCACTATCACAGCAAGCTGTCTATTCCACATCCCAGTCACTCTCTGAGTGAAGAATCTACCTAAGACATCCTCCTATATCCCCCACCATGAATCTTGTAGTTATGCCCCCTACCAGCAGCTACATCCATCTGGGAAATAGTCTCTGCATGTCCACTCTATTAATCCCTCTCATCATCTTATAAACCTCTATTAAGTCACCTCTCATCCTCCTTCACTGCAAAGAAAAAAGCCCCAGCTCTGTCAACCTTTCCTCATAAGACCTGCTCTTCAACCAGGCAGCATCTTGGTAAATCTCCTCTGCACTTGTTCCAATGCTTCCACATCCTTCTTATAGTGAGGTGACCAGAACTGAACACAATACTCCAAATGTGGTCTCACCAACATCCAGTATAGTTGCAGTATAACCCCATGGCTCTTAAACTCAAACCCTCTGTTAATAAACGCTAACGCACTATAAGCCTTCTTCACGACTCTATCCACTTGAGTGGAACCTTCAGAGATCTGTGGATATGAACCCCAAGATCTCCCTGTTCCTCCACATTCCTCAAAACTCTGCCGTTGATCCTGTAATCCGCATTCAAGTTTATCCTACCAAAATGAATCACCTCACACTTATCAGGGTTAAACTCCATCTGCCAGTTTTTGGCCCAGCTTTGCATCCTATCAGTGTCTCTTTGCAGCCTGCAAGAGCTCTCCATCTTATCCATTACTTGGTATCATCAGCAAATTTGCTAACCCACCCTTCAGCCCCCTCTTCCAAGTCATTGATAACATTAGTTGAATTTCAGGACTAATAATCTAGCTAGGCCATTGCCTCTCAAAGGGCAAGGATGCATGGATTAAACAGATTGGCCAAGCTAAAGTACCCCTTACTGCCTCTAGATGTGCAAATTAGGGGAGTGAGCAGGGTATATATGTGGTGTTACAAAGTGGGATTTGGGTAATGGTCTTTCGGAGAGTCAGTGCAGACACTACGGGCTGAATGGCCTCCATCTGTTCTATGATCACTAAGCTTCATGACTTTCCTCACTAATAGAAAAATTTTCTCCCCAGGCAGAAGAAAGTTCACACTCCACAAATACACACTTACCATGCATAAAACTTAATTCAAGATTACATGGAACAGCCTCCCATTCTTGCTCAGAAAGATTGTTGCACAGACTATACACAGACAATATGGAAGTTCAAGTGACACTGTAACACTAAACACCATGAATAATCATGATGTCTGGACTTGAGTTATGTTAATTCTACCATGTTTAGTAACATCCTGAACGTCATCCAATTGTTGGACATTTACATTTTTAACATAATGATGGCTGTTTGACAAACCTAATTAAAAACGTATAAACTATTCCAATTTTCTGCTAACTTTCCTCCTTTCAAACCAGACTAGGTTCATATGTTGACTAAATCCATACTTGGGTGAGCAGATTAAGAAAATAAAACCTCTGCAACTTAGAAATACGAGTCTGCTCACATATGTACTCTATTGAAAAAGGCAGTAACATTGAAAGCTAAACTGCTTAATGTCTGGTATTCAATTGGAATTACTGGGCACCCTTTCCTGAAACTGCTGTCTGCTTCACGACTGGATGAAGGGTCCACCGAGACACATTCATACCATTTGAGGATCTGACCAGATCAGGAAACAAAATGCTTTCTTGGCTTTGTTGTTTGTGGCTCATAAGGCTGGATTTTTGGATAAAGTCAGCCTGTATTGACATTTTTGTGATATCTTCTTATCTAACCAATCATTTTTGAACCCAATTGTTGCAAAAGGAAAACAAACTTGGTTAAGAACTTGAGGTCGCCTCAGCAACATTGCAGGGAAAAAGAAGCTTCTGCAACTCATTACGCTTCCAAGTAAATTAACACTGCTTTCTCTTGAATTGAGCCACAGAGACAAACTGGCTGATAATTACATGCAGGAAACACTGACATCAGCCCGCAAAGTCCAAATCCGAAGGGAGTGCACAAATATTGGCTCTGATCTTGCTCAGAGAATGCCATGGAGACAATCAGGGAGGGTAAAGCTGACAGCAATTTCTCTGCTGGAATTTTTGCTGCCCCGCCCACCATGGGAATCAGAGCAGGAGGGACGGAGGACAATGGGAAGGTCCGTTGGTGTCGGGTGGGATTTTACGGATTGGGGATGAGCGAGGTGTAAAATCCCACACCTGGTGCCTCAACATTTACAATTAAATGCAGAAAGATGGGATGCTGTTATCAGCAACACCTTGTGGCTTGAATGGGTTTATTATTTCAGTTTGCGTTGAAAGTCGCATCAAAGTCACTAACGGTATAAACTTAGGATAATTACCCACTGGTCTCATATGATGAAAGCTAGTGAGATTGAGTTTTTAAAATGATATGATAACTACCAAACAACCTTTCTAATCCTGAAAAATATTGCTTCTTTTTAAACAAATGTGAGTTTCATTTGCCAAGAAAATTAGTACTGCAGACTTTTAACGTTTAGATGCTGGCATTGGACTGAGGTAGGTACAGTAAAAAGTCTCACAATACCAGGTTAAAGTCCAACAGATTTATTTGGTAGCATGACATTTCAGAGTGCTCTTCATCAGGGGCAGATAATTAAAAATTACTTATTTTAGATTTTCTCCTTTTGGTCTGTCCTTTAATCCCATGTGTATGTCCTAATCTTTATTTCACTTCCTGCGTAATGGTATACATGTAATTTACATTTCCTGTTTTATTTAACTCTTGCTTCTCACAGCCTGCATGTCTCAGTGAAAATTTATTGAAGGTGAGTGGTTGAACAGTCTTCCTGGAACTGCTGATTGCCTGCAGGTGGCATCACACCGGATTAGATACTTGGGCCGTGACTTGCCCCAAGCTGAAAAATCCCACCCGAGGTCAATAGACCTTTGCATTGTCCATCCCTCACCCCCACCTGCTGCAATTCCTGTGGGATGGGAAAATTCATTCTCCCCACTACTCCCAGCTGGATTTTCCAGGAGGCACACCGCACCGCTGCTGCAAGTGAGGACGGAAAACTTCCATTCACTGCAGCAGGACTGGAGAATCCCACTGGCTTGAATGGTCAGAAAATTCCGGCACTAATTACCCGAATTCTTCATTGGGAAGTTGGCAAAAATCTGAGTAACTCGATGTAAACCAAGTGGAGTAATCGTCATATTTACATGCAAGTCTAGAATTGCTAAGCAGTGTGCAACTTAAGAACATTAATCACAGGATACAATTAAGGCTTCATGTTCCAGCCTGACACACCATGGCTTAATTTTGTGTTTGTTAATTTTCAATAGTATACTCATCACTACCTCTTGTGTAAAATATTGCCTCACGTTTGCACCATTACCTTAGTTTCACAAGTCAGTTCCAGGGCATGGAAAGCAATGCAAGCATAAAATATATTCCTTTTAAAAACTGTAAACAATTGTTTCAGTCAACTCAAGTAAACTTTGAACGTTAACTCCATGAACCCAAATTTCAACAACAATTGCATGTGGATGAAGAAAGGTTAATTGAGATTAAAGGCTGCTTTAGGAGCAAGGGGAAACAGTAATTGTGTGATAACTCCAGGTTGGCTACAACTCCCAGAATGCGTTTTCTGAGGACGAAGGCAAGAATCAGAATGGGGAACTCATTATTATTGCAGGCAGGCCCAGTTTTCTCCCTGCATTAAAAATAGGTTTCAATTTTGATTTACAATCTTCCCTCTCGCTGCTCATACAGCAGAAGGGAACTTAAACTACTGCAATTCAAATTAACTTTGATGATAGGGTGGCACGGTGGTTTGCATTGCTGCTTCACAGCGCCAGGGATCCGGATTCATTTCTGGGTTCAGGTAACTGTCTGTGTGGTATTCTCTGTGTCAGTGGGTATTCTGGTTTCCTCCCACACTCCAAAGATGTGTGGGTTAGGTTCATTGGCCATGCTAAATTGCCCCTTAGTGCCATGGATGCTAGCACGGTAAACACGTGATGTCGGGGGGATAGGGACCAGACGGGATTCTTGTCGGTGCAGGCTTGATGGACCGACTGGCCTCCTTTTGCACTGCAGGGATTCTATGTTCTTATGGTGCAGGCTAGAAGCAGCGTGGCCGAAATTAAGACCAGTGACAGGAGATCATCATTCAATGTCTCAAGCTCAGCAATTTAATTAGAATCTGAACCTCAACTCTACTCAATTGCACATTAATTCCTTCCTTATGAACATCACCCTTGAATGCTAGAGGCTGAGATAGATAAGGAGTTTACAAAATTACGAAAGGCATGGATAGAATGGATAGTCAGTCTTTTTCCCAGAAATGTCAATTACCGGGGACATAGGTTTAACGTAAAAAAGGGAATTTTAAAGAAGATGTGAGAGGCAATTTTTTTTTTTAATATACAGCAGGTGGTAAGTGCCTGGAATGCACTGCCAGAGGAGGGGGTGAGTGGATACAATAGCAACATTTAAGAGGCATCTTAACAGATACATGAATAGGTAGGGATTGGAGAGATATGGGCTATGTAGAGGCAAGTTCCTTAGTTCAGAAAGGCATCATGTCTCAGCACAGAGTTGCTGGGCCGAAGGGCACTGTGCTGTACTGTTCTTTGTTATAAATATGGGGAGGCTGATTAAAGAGAAGTACAGGTAGCTCACGCTTATTTTAAACACACACACAAAACTGCTCTGCTTCCACGTAGGCAACACCTATTTTGGTCTCTAAGGTATGTGACGTCTCACTGCTGATCCCCTACTTCCCCAGTGATTCTAATATCATGAATAAAGATGGACTGTAAACCAATTAAAGGTGTAAAGCAGAAGCCATTCTGACAGAACGATATTTCAGGATGCTTTCCAAAGAGGGAAAGGGCTGAATTGCTGGGCTTGAGGCACTGAATGGCCTCCACCTATTCCTGGATCACTGGTCTTAATTTCACTTGCTTTGTTCTAGCCTGTACCATAAGAATACAGAAACCCTAAAGTGCTGAAGGTAGTCATTTGGCACATCAAGTCTGCACCTACAACAGTGCCTTCCTGCCCCTATCCCCATAATGATACATATTTATCCTGCAAATGTGGAGTAGGAAACTGGAGAATTTGAACTGGAAGAGAAGACCGGATGCACGATTGCAGAGTGTTCCAATGGCCAGTGATGAAATATTTCGCAACTGTATTGCTGGGACTAGCTGTTAAACAGACTCTGTGCAGATAACTGGCATCAAGAAGTTCACAAACTAGAGCTAATCTGAACTCTTTGATGTCTGCGGTTAAACAGCTGCTGTGGAGAATTAAACAAAGGATGGACATGCTGCTTGGCCACGAAGTGTATCCCATGTGATCGAGACTGAATATGTCACGAGCTTCACAGCACAACAAATTACATCAGTAGTGAAAGAATAACCAAAACAAATACAGTTCTAAAAAAACTTAGTTTAAATGGGGACAATCACAGCACACATTGTGCTCTAACATCCACTTACATCTTGATTCCTCCATGTTTTTGTTATCATTCTCTCTCTTCCTCTGAAGCCATTGTCTCTTGCTGGCATGCAGATTAACAAGTGTCAGTCCTCTTCTGAGACGAGGCTTAAAACAGGTGCCCTAAAATTCATTCTAGAAGTGCGTGTATCACTGGCAAGCCTGACAATTATTGTCCATCCCCAAGTGCCCCCGGACCAACAGGTGAAAGAATTGGTGGACCATTTATTTCAGGGTCAACCACAATGGACGGAGGTTGAGGAGCGATCTGAAGTCTATGAGATTATGAGAGGCATAGACAGAGTGGACAGACAGAGTGGATAGTCAGAAGCTTTTTTTCCAGGGGAAAGAATCAACTACTAGGGGGCATAGGTTTAAAGGTGCAAGGGGCAAGGTTTAAAGGAAATTATGAGGCAGATATTTTACACAGTGTGATGGGGTGCCTGGAACTTATTGCAGGGAAGCTGATACAAAAGAGCAGACATACATAAGGCCCCTCGAGCCTGCTCTGCCATTCAATAATATCATAGCCGATCTTTTTGTGGATTCAGCTCCACTTACCCGCTTGCCCATCATAACCCTTAATTCCTTTAATATTCAAAAATGTACCTATCCTTGCCTTAAAAGCATTCAATGAAATACTCTCAACTGTTTCACTGGGCAGAGAATTCAATAGATTCATGACTCTTTATGTGAACAAGTTCCAGTAGTGACTTTTAAGGAGCATCTTGGCAAATACATGAATAGGATGGGAATAGAGGGTCTTGGTCCCTGAAAGGATAGGAGTTTTTAGTTAAGTCGAGCAGCACTGTCAGTGCAGGCTTGGAGGGTCGAAAGGCCTGTTCCTGCGCTGTAATTTTCTTTGTTCTACATTGCTGTGGGTTTGGAGACACATGTGGGCCAGACCAGGTAAAGACAGAACATATTCTGCTCTGGAAAACATTGGTGAACCAGGGGGATGTTAATGACCATGAATTGTCACAATTAATGGCAGGACTTCCACTCATGTCCTTGAAACATTAGTTCAAGTCTCTGGTGTAGCAGCCCAAGAATTGTCCCATACTCATGTTCACTGCAGGCCTAATATCCGAGTTTCTCTTAGGGCTCCTCATGGAGATTGGACTTCCCTAATTGGTGCAGACATTGGGTCATTAATTAATGAAGCTCAGAAAATTGAATCTATGCTGTGTGCTCTCTCAGTAAGAATTTAGCAACACCAATTTTTAATCCAACCGACTTATTTGATAGTAAAATTGCCAGCTTTCAACACTGTGTCTTCCTCAGGCAAATGCAGTGTTCTGGTCTGCAATAGCACACATCAGCACAGACAGTCAGAGATTGCTGATTAGAATGCGAATCCTTACATCTAACCTGCTATTCAAGTGTTAAAGTGGCTAACAATGTGTGTGAAGGGAATCCTGAGCATTGGTTAGAGAATTGTGTATTTTCTTCAGACAGCACAGTAAGTGAGGGACAAGAGTGTTGAAAGCTCGCAATTTTACTATCAAATAAATCGGTTGGATTAAAAATCGATGTTGCTAAATTCTTACTGAGTTCTTACCACCCCAATCCAACGCCGGCATCTTTACATCATGAGTGCTCTCTCATACAGGATATTGAAATTGACATTCACCAGATGTATTTCAGTCTGGGATGAAGAGGAAAAAGAGGACATTTAGAAGGGAAAGAATAAAGGCATGCTATGCAGTGGAGTTTTCTTTTACAGCTTACAGTCTTGTAGTTTACAAAGATCTCACATAGGAAACAGAAATAAACCATTTGGCTCATCAAACCTCTCAGCATTTACCCAATCAAGTCCTCTCAGAATCTTACATGTTTCAATTAGATCACTTTCTATTATTTTAACCTTCAATGAGCATAATCCCAATTTGTTCAACCTTCCCTCATAAGGCACATCATCTCCTGAATCAGCACACTGAAACTTCCCTGAAGTGCCTCCATTGAAAGTATATCCCACTTTAAATAAGGAGATCAAAGCTGTTCACAATATTTTAGGTGTGGTTGTGCCAATACAGCATCAGTAAGACTTCCCTTCTTTTATATTCCATTCCTTTGCAATACAGGCCAACACTGTTATAATTCAATAGCGTAGTGGTTATCACGTTCGCCTCACACGTGAAAGGTGCCTGGATCGAAACCAGGCAGAAACATTTCCAAATGGTTTTGGGTGGCATAGTGATTTGCACTGCTGCCTCACAGCACCAGGGACCTGGGTTCAATTCCTGGCTTGGTTGACTGTATGGAGTCTGCATGGGTTACCTCTGGGTGCTCCTGTTTCCTCCCACAATTTGAAAGGCGTGCTTGTTAAGTGCATTAGGCATGCTAAATTCTCCCTCAGTGTACCTCAGCAGGCGCTGGAGTGTAGCGACTGGGGGATTTTCACACTAACTTTGCTGCCGTGTTGATGACATTAAAACACTTGAAAAAACCCAATGTATTCATTGTACGTTTCATGTACAAAGACACTCAGATCTTTCTGTACCACAGCATTCCACAGTCTCTTTCCCTTTTGACATTACTCTGCTTTTCTATTCTCCCTGTCAAAGTGGATAAACTCTCATTTTCTCACATTATACTGCAGCTGCCAAAATGTTGCCCAATCTCTTACCTATTTGCAGAATCGTTGGACAGTACTTTTGGAGTATTGCCAGGGCCAGAATCAAAAGCAGGTGGGGCCTATAAATAGCTCTGTTGTCTGGTGTGCCAGTTCCCCCACTTCATCACACCCTTCTTCCTTTTTGCATTGAACAGGGAGCTGACAGTGGCCACTGAGTCTAATGAATACAAATTGAATGGGATTTTCCAGGTGATGATGAAGTGGTGGTGGCCAGTTTAAGTGACCGGAAGTGGTCGCCTGGTCCAGGGCTTTTGCCTGTGTGCCAGGTAGGTTTAGGTTTATTTATTAGTGTCACAAGTAGGCTTACATTAACACTGCTATGAAGTTACTGCGAAAATTCCCTAGTCTCCAGATTCTGGTGTCAGTTTGGGTACACAGAGGGAGGATTTATCATGGCCAACGCAGATAACCAGCACGTCTTTCAATTTGTGGGAGGAAAGCAGAGCACCCAGAGGACGTGCACACACGGCCGAGCTGGGAATCGAACCTAGATCCCTGGCGTCGCGAGGCAGCAGTGTTGACCACTGTGCTGCCCTTAGACGCTCGTCCTGGGTACAGGAGCAGCTCCAAGCTGTCTGAAAGAGTCAGTTTCAAGATAAGGGGTGCATGAAAATTGAATCCAGCGACTGTTTCACCTAGGAGTGTGTTTGGGGCCTATATACAGGAGAAAAATGCTTGCTTCAGAACTTGCACTCTCACCTGCACCCAATCTAGGCCCCTGAACCCTGACCTTCAGTTTACTTGGCCGCATCAATATGGAACTAAGAGATTCAAAAAGCTTCCACCAAAATCTGAGACCTGTGTACACTACAAAAAAAAAGGAACCGAATGACCTCACATACATTTCACAATCAAGTTTCAAGCTAGAGACATGGCCACAAAAGCCACACACCCGCTCTATTTCAGCCATGTTCATTACAGGAAGAAGCTGCCCAGGATTCATCCATAGTACCTGTAAGGATCCAACTCGCTATTCTCCAAAAAAGTCCATATCAACTGATATGAGTTAGCTGAACAAAACTTTTACCATCAAGTAGATTAATTGAACAAACCAAAAGAATAAAAAATAGCAGCAAAGGGCAGTACCTGTAATCTTACAGGAACAGGGGCTCTGTTTATAGAGATTTGATCACTAGAGTAGTGATCTCTACTCATCACTATGGTTACCTCCAAGTTTTTAATTCACTGTCTCAGTACAGATTAGAAAGTTCATTCCTCTCATCCTAGCTCATTTGTCTGGAATAAGCCTACACAGTCTTGACACCATCCAATGGGCTCTTAAACAGCGCCAAGGAAATTTTGGCCTCAGCTCACTGTATTCATTCAATGTACTGATTACTCCAAGAATCTTAGATCAAAGTCTGAAACTTGCCTTTCCCTAATTTCAGTCTACTTGCAGTTCAACTTGCACAGTTCAATGTTTACTGTCTCTCTATATGGATCACTTTTTTTTAAAACATGCCTCCATGAATATTCTCTCTGTATCCTTTTGTTTTGATTTGGACCTGGTTATGAGAGTTTACAAATGTGTTTAGTCGTGGGGCAGTTTTCATCTGAAATACATGTGCTCCACCAAATCCAAAAAATTCAATTGTTAGTCAGGCCACAATCATTAATCCTTAAATGCAGATATCAGTAAAGGGAGCTATTGAGGAAATGCAAAGATAACACAGCACCGTTTAATTGCATAGTTTGGATGTGACACTGACTTTAAATGACCAGTCAGATTTTGGTTACAAAATAATGCTAATTTCAGTCAGCAAGGTCGTAAAATCTCTCATCTGGCTGTCTGAAGATTGGGGTTGTCTGGAAATTGAGCATTGTTAGAATGGAGCAAAATAAAGAAAAAAAAGGTGGACAATTCACCTCGGTGCTGCATTAGCACAGTGTGGCATCTGATTAGCTAACCCTTTTACTGCTAGCTCATTCCCTTGCCCAAGTGATCGATGATCTGCACCTGATCTGGCTTGACCTGAAGTTACCCCACCCACAATCCAGAAAGGTCTGAAGTTCAGCACAGTCTCAATTCCAGGTTGCCAGTTTTGAAGCACTATACCTGTCCCATAGGAGCGGCACAATGGCACATGGTTAGCACTGCTGCCTCACAGTACCAGGGATCAGGGTTCAATTCCCGGCTTGGGTCACTGTTTGTGTGGAGTCTACACGTTTTTTCCCTTGCCTGGATGGGTTTCTCCCACACTCCGAAAGATCTGCTGGTTAGGTTTATTAGCCTTGCTAAATTCTCTCTTAGTGTACCCGAACAGGTGCTGGAACGTGGATTTTTGCAGTAACTTCACTGCAGTGTTAATGTAAGGTGAGACTTGTAAAATCTTGTCTGAGGGCAATAGAGAATTCTGTTCTGTGAGCCTTGTCTGCCCTGGAATTAATAAAATTCTGGTCACTATTTGTAATGATTTTCACTGCTAGGGTTGCTACCTTGCAGGTTAGATGTTAAACTGTGGTCCCATCTCCTCTCACAGATTGGCTTAAAAGATCCCATGGCATTATTTTGAGTATGGGATGGGGCGAGGGACAGCATGATGGCACAGTGGTTAGCACTGCTGCCTCACAGTACCAGGGATCCAGGTTCGATTCCAGTCCTGGGTAAGGCATTGTCCCCGTCTATGTGGATTTCCTCCAGGTGCTCCAGTATCCTCCCACAGTCCAAAGATGTGCAGATTAGGTGGATTGGCCCATGCTGAATTGCCCCTTAGTGTCCCAAGATGTGTAGGTTAGGGGGATTAGCGGGGTAAATGTGTAGGATTATGGGGATAGGGCAAGGGGGCGTGCCTCAACAAGATATTCTGTTAGAGAGTTGGTGCACATTCGATGGGTCAAATAGCCTTTGCTGCACTGTAGGGATTCTATGATTCTAACCCTGGTACCCTAACCAATACTTAACCTTTAATCAACATCGAAAATTTTTAGGTCACTATCACATTGGTTTTTTTATGGAAGCTTTGTAAGCACAAATCATTCTGCTGCAATTCTGACACTGCAAAAATGATCACAGTGAAAAGTACTTCATTGGTTGTAAAGTGCTTTGGAATGTCCTGTGGTGATAGAGGATTCTACATTAAAGCAAATTCTATTTTGTGTGGAAACAAATTGTATGACAACAGCCACAATTAAGATTGCAAAATATTCAATGCTGCATATAGGAAGGCAGCTGGGAAGGAAGGGGATGAAGCAATGCTAAAGAGAAGGTGAGGGAATAGTTCCAGGTAATGATTATTACTGTGGTAACTAGAGAAAGGTTATTAAATGTGGGAAGGAATGACATAAGTCAAAATTTTTAGGAAGCGATTAAGAGAGTACAGGAGTCTAATGGCTACAGGTTGTGCCACCAATTTGGAGGGTGGAGAACAGGCGATTGGCGAGGACATTTCATACCTTCGTAATTCGATCAGAAACTTATTTTTTGCATTTTGCTGCTCGCTCCTTCAAAGTGCTCAACTTTGTTATGTCACAACTGTAAGTGATACACGCACAGAAATAGGAAACTAAAGCCACAAGCTAGGAGGGGGACACAGAAGAGAATGTATATAAAGTATGAAAACATACTGTTCTATTTAACTGTCTCTTGTATAAACCTCAAAATTCAGTTTTTTAATCATCGCCTTCTTGATTGTTGCGCTATTCTGTCCTCAATGTATCTGTTCTCGGTTTATATTATCCTCATCTCTCTCTCCAGATTATCTCGCTATAACAGACAAGAAGAAAGGAAGGACTCTGCACAGAGCTCGTTTCTTAATCCTGCTCAGAGGTTGTGAAGACCAGCAGTGATAATGGATATCATCATCAACATCAGGAATTCAGTTTCCCTGTGCGTTCAGGGTAGCACCACTGTCCCCGAGACTTGTCAGTGTATTGGACAGATTCGTTGACATTTCCCAATCGGAATTCTAAGGATTAATTACCCTCAGAGAAGAAATTCCTCACGTTTCCATCTTAAATGGGAGACCCCTTATTTTAAAGCTGTATCTCCAAAGTAAGAAGTCTGACAACATCAGGTTTAAGTCGCTTTCTTGCATTTCTGTAGAAACTTGATGTCTGTGTCGATATGTGCAATCCTCCTGGAGGACTGGACACAGACATCAAGTTTCCCCAAAGTTCCAGACTGCCCTACAGAAAGCATCCTCTCATAGAAAGCAGCATGGTGGCACAGTGCTTAGCACTGCTGTCTCATAGCAGGAGGCAGCCAAGTTCAATTCTGGTCTTGGATCACTGTCTGTGTGGAGTTTGCACATTCTCCTCGTGTCTGCATAGGGTTCCTCTGGGTGCTCCAGCTTCCCCCCATATTTCAAAGATGCGTAGGTTAGGTTAATTGACTATGCTAAATTGGCCCTTTGTGTTAAGGACACTAGCAGATTAAATATGGGAAGTTACAGGGATAAAGCCTGGATGGGATTGTTGTCGGTGCAGTCTTGATGGGCCAAATGGCCTCTATCTGCACTGTTGGTATTTAGACTCAATATACTGAAGATACGCAGGTTAGTTGAATTGGCAATGATAAATTGCCCCTTGGTATCCCAAGATGTGTAGGTTAAATGGATTGATCATGTTAAATGTGTGAGGTTCTCGGATAGGATAGAGAGTTGGTGCAGACTCCATGGGCCGAATGGCCTCCTTCTGCACCGTAGTGACTCGATGATTCAGCATTTACCCTTTCAAGCTCCCTCAGAACCTTGTAGCTTCAGTATGGATGGGAGATGGGAGGATCTAAGGTACTCCATGCACAGTGTAAGTATAGGAGATGGACACACAGCATACATCTAGGACTGAAAGATATGCAATACTTAATGTACATGTTGGGAAAGAGAAGCTATAAGCAACTATTTGTACATGTAGCCCAATGAGAAGGGATGCACTCTACACACATTATTTAAAAGTGGTGGGGAGAGGGGTTAAAATATTAAGCCAACATGTTACAACTGCTACACAGACCCACAACGAACAGAACTGGTAGCCAATGATACCAGCTTTATTAAAAGTCACAATATCTCTAAGTCTAAATCTGTTTCAGCTGGGCTGAACTAATCAGCCACAAGTTTCTGGCTTGGTTAGAGTCAGCGCTATGTGTGGAAAATAATGTGTGTTTCCATGGGGTTGCTCTCAGACTTGTTCTCTATTTATATCTTATATTAAAAGTTAATTTTAGTGAAGATGTTTAAAGAAATGAATGAGAGCAGTGTACTGTGTCACACGGAACATTTACACTCTTGGGTTACAGTTCAACACACTAGTACAATGCACAATATATATATGCACGAATATGGAGTCAGAGAGTTCTGTACATTGGATGGGAATACTTGGTGAGGGAAGCTGATCTGACTCTCATCCACATCACTTTTATTTCCTGCTCTCTTCCCTCTACAACAACTTACATTTATTTAGCACCCATAACATAGCAAACTATCTCAAGGATCTTCACGGGAGTGTTATCAAATAAACTCTGACACCCAGTAAGATATATGATCCAAAATGTGATCAAACATAGAATCAATCTGCACTGGCAACAATCCCACCCTATCCCCATAGCTCACGTATTTACCCTGCTAATCCCCCTCACGCTGAAAGAAATTTAACAATTCACCTAACCTACACATCTTTAAGACTGTGGGAGGAAACTGGAGCACCAGGAGGAAAACCATGCAGACACGTGGAGAACATGCAAACTCCACACAGACAGTGATCCAAATCCGGAATTGAAGCTGGGTCCCTGGTGCTGTGAGGAAGCAGTGCTAACCACTGTGCCATCAACAGGAGGTTTTGAGGAACACTGTTGAGGAAGATAGAGAGTTTTAAGGTGAGAATGCCAGAGTTCAAGCCAAGGCAGCTGAAAACACAGTTGAGAATGGTGGAGCAATTAAAATCAGATTAGCTGAGTGACCTGAATTGAAGGAGTGCAATGATGATGGAGGGCTGCAGGACGAGTTGGCAAAGGCAAAAGGTGGAGATATAGAGGGATTTGAAAGGAAGAAACAGAAATTTTAAATTCAAACTCTAGACTCAATGATTTATGTTATTACTCATGGATCCTGTATGAAAATGCAACAGAACTGCCTATATACCGACTGCAGAATCATTAATATAATTTTAATATCAGTTGGTTAACACAAATAGGATCATGGAAACCAGAAGCAGGAGAAGGCCATTTGGCCCTTTGAGCCTGCTCCACCATTCAAATTGATCATGACTGATCATCAAATTCAATATCCTGATCCAGCCTCACTCACCCCCCCCATATCCTTTGATCCCTTTAGCTCCAAGAGCTTACTCTAATTTCTTCTTGAAATCAGACAACATTTTGGCCTCAGCTGCTTTCTGTGGTTGTAAATTCCTTACATTTACCATTTTAAAGAAATTTCTCCTCACTTGAGTCCTAAAAAGTTTGCCCTTATCCTCAAGCTGTAACTCCTAGTTCAGGATTCCACCCCGTACCCCAAACCATTGGGAACATTCTTTCTGAATCAACCCTGTCCAATCCTGTTAGAATTTTATGTTTCTACGAGATCCCCTCTCATTCTTCTAAACTCCAATGAATACAATCCTTCTGATTTAGTCTCTCCTCATATGATAGGTCTGCCATGCCGAGGATCAGCCTGGGTAAACTTTCATTGCACTACCTTACAGTGAGCACATCCTTCCTCAGATAAGGACACCAAAACTGCGTACAATACTCCAGCTGTGGCCTCACCAATCTCTATATAATTGCAGTAAAACATCTCTATTCCTATACTCAAATCCTGATTGGGTCAGGAGTAGTGAAACATATCGCTGTGACATCTCTTTGTATTTGAGTCTTTATATGTTCCAAGATCTGTTCTGAGTGATGACTGTTGCACATTGGAGAGTTTTTCATTTTCCATTTGTGCCATAGGTATTTGCACCTACCACGGAGGATCAAAGCCAGAGACGTTCAACGTCAGATCTTTCAAGTTGATGAGTTCACACAAAGTAACCTTCAGCTTTCCAAACGTCGTTAGGGTTCAAATCACATCACTGAAGTTTCACCATGCAGGGTCAGAGAGATACTCAACTTCCAAGCATCGTTGAGGCAATGGCACTAAGACATGATTACTTACACTAAGACGCAAACAAATCGCAATCCAGGTACTTACTGTTACAGAGGTGTGACTCTCGGCTGGTAATAGCTTTGTTACACTGGTGACATTGTGGAGTACGAAATGCCAAGATTGGAGTAAAAACGTGTCCGTTTATAATTTTCTTGTCCTTGTCCTTTACTTCCTTCTCTTTTGATTTCTCTTTCTCCTAAAAGAGAAACATTAGTGAGACAACTCAAATCAACTTTTCCCTCAACAGTAGAAATTTATTTCCGGCCCCTGTGATAACTGCATCCGTATCGTGTTTTCACACCAGTACTCCCTGCTTGTGTTAACTGTTACTATCATTTCTGTAACTATTTGGCATAAAGTTGCCTACCAGAAAGACTCAAGTAGTCAAACCAGTTAAAATCTCATTTATTTCAAACATTCCTTCCCGAGAAATTGCCATGGTTGATATCTCTGATTGCCACAACTGGGTGGCCTGTGAGGTTGCTTTATAGAATGGTTAAGGAGCTAAACACGTTGGGTTAGGATTGGAATTGCTCACAGGCCAGACGCAGCCAAGGACGACGGACAGCCTTTCCCATAGGGACACTGGTCTACCATTTGGATTTTTATGGCAACTTTTACTGATACCTCGCTAACAGAATTCAAACCCTAAAAAAAACTCCCATTGTGTCATGTAAACTCCACTTCCAGAGGGAACCTGTTTACTAGTGTAGGAAAATAACCACTACATTATCGAACGTGACTCTTGGGCAAAGGCCTCAAGTCCATACAATTGGATACAACCAAAGTGGGAAAGTAAACCAAGCAAATCAGTAGTAGTGTCTACATGATGCCAAAACTTTGACCTTAAATAAAAATGCAAAAGGTCATATGAGAAACAAAATTTAGAGAAGTTTGAAGTTTTAGTTTGGAGGCCTTGTGAAAGGATGACTCAGGTATAAGAAACAACCACACAGAAGAAAGCAGAGCACCTCCAACTTGCACAGTTTCAAAATGTTCTCAAAGGCATTGACTGATTCTGAAACTGAGCATGTTGAATTGACATTTGTCAACATAACCAGTAATCCAACACATTACAACTGCAAGATTTTTGATATGTTAGCCTCATTAACACCACTAAAAGCAGGTCCTCTCCAATGCAGTAATCAAACTCATTTCTGAACGGAAATTACAGGGAAGAAACTGAGGGGATGTATCTCTAACTGGCTGATTTTTACATGCTCTTTTGATGGGCAGATTCTCTGACTGGTAAAGGGATATCATCAGTGATAGACAAAGAGTCAGAGAAAAGTCCTGCATCATCATGCTTTGCATTCACAAAGTTAGTCCAGGAGAGATGGGGGTGTAGAGGTACCATCACTAGGCTGGTAATCAGCCCCCACAGAAGCTGGTGGAACTGATCATCAATTGTCCTAAAAACCCATCTAATTGATTAATACCTTTTGGAGAAGGAAATCATCGTTGTTACCCAGTCTGGCCTACATGCAATTCGAGACCCACAGCAATACAGCCCTCTGAAATGACCTAGCGAGCTACTCAGTTCAAGGACAATTAGGAATGGACAATTAATGCTGATCTTGCCAGCAACACCCACATCATAAAAAAAAAACAAATTTATAAAGGTTTTCTGACATTGACTTCTTGTATTTATCCCCACAACCTCTTCTGTCTCTGATCAACTGGCCTAATTCCCTCTTCCCCACCCAGACCACATCCCTGGCCCCATACATATACACCCAACTAACCTGATCCCACTCTCTGCCACACTTGTCTGAGCTGTTTCTTTTAATAAGAAATCACCCGACGTCATTTTCTGTTATCTCTTCGAACCACTAGATCTCAATTCTTCTCCATGAATCACCTTGAGATGATACTATACGAGTTCTCAGCAGCCGTTAGTGTTCATGATAAAGATGATCAAAAGCTCATCATTTATGTCGAATTCTGAAGGCAGACAGCTCAGAGAGCCTCATTTAAATCTCTGCTTCATCATTTAATCTACTGGACAGAACAGTGATCGAATACTGTCCTAACAGTTGAATTCGAGTTCCAATCCTTGACCTGTGTTAAGTTAGCTGGTCTCACCCCAGTATTGCAGCCATGATGCTGCTGTGCTTCTGGATTAGGGAAATTTGAAAAAAAAGATTGGCAGGCACACCATTCTCCATCAGTGACTTCTGCCAGACGAGTGTACAGGTGGATAGCAGCCTGCAACAGGATTGCGATTGGAAGTGACACCACACAGACTGGAATAACCCAGTCCATGAAATGTAGATAGAAATGTAAAAGATAGGAGCAGGAGGTGGTCATTTGGCCCTTCAAGTCTGCTCCGCCATTCATTATGATCATGGTTGAAGCAGGAATGCACTGGTAGAACCTGAAAAAACGAGGGGCGGTGGTTGGAGGAAACAAATAACCTCAACCCTGAGATGAAGACTAAACTAAGCTTCCTGCCAACCAACCTCCCTCCCCCATTTCTAACTGTGTAACATCTGTTGCAACATCCTCAAACCATCTTACAAAACTCATCCTTGTCCATGTGCTGCGGAAGGTTTCCTTGTATTTATTTGCAAAGTCAACAGAGGTTCAGTGGAGCTGTGTTTATTGTAACAAGTTACCAGCCACCAGCCACAAAAAGACAACAACAAGGATTTGGCCAGAGTATTGAATGTTCTTCAGTGTAATGGGAAAGGGAACCTGAGTATCAATAAGTCCACAAAGGCAATCTTATATAGATACAGGAGGTGATTCTCCCAATAATCTTGTAGCTCAGCAGGTCGGGAGACTTGAGCGGAACCCATTTTACAGGCTCCCCATTGGGCACCACAGCCTACACGAGTCCCTAAGCACCAGATTTACAGAGTGGAACTGATTAAACTATGGAAATTCTAATTTCCGTTCGATTTAAATTCGATTAGCAAGCACAGGACTGAAATCTCAGAGACCAAAATCTCTGGGATCACTAGTGTCTCCTCCCCTGCCAGGAATGGTTCACTGCAGTGGGATTTAGTACAGCTCCCCATTTGTAGGGAGTGCTCCCTGGGCAATGCCTCCTTGGCAGTGCCAACCTGGGCTATTATTTGTCCATTGCTTGTGGCAAGTTTTGATCAAATTTGATCAACTATCACTTCTAAATATGCCTGTTGTCAGGTTGAACAATAAAATCCCTACAGTGCAGAAGAAGGTCATTTGGCCCCTCGAGTCTGTACCAATCACAATTGCACCCAGGCCCTATCTCTAGAGCCCCATGCATTTACTTTAGCTAGTCCCCCTGATACTAGGGGCAATTTAGCATGGCCAATCTACCTAACCTGCACATCTATGGACTGTGGGAGAAAACTGGAGTATCTGGAGAAAACCCACTTGCAAATTCCATACAGACAACCCGGGAATCTAACCCTGATGCTGTGAGGCAGCACTGCTAACCACTGTGCCGTCCATTGCTTCCACTCCCTCCAATGGCCAACTGTGAGAACTCATATAAAGTTGAGTACTTGATGGTCAGAGGCATTGCGATCAGCAGCTTTATCTGACCAGACCAATGGGTGCATCCCTGAGTGCAGTACAAGAGGAAGTACTTGGGGACTGAACCGGTGACTTCAGGCTGGGAATGGTTTCAGGATGATGATGCAGCAAGACTTTGAATCAGTATGAGCAATAATCTCTATTTTACAATAGCCATTGTGCATTATTTTAATCCTCAGAACTCCATCCCAAGTTGAATCTAAACTCAAAAATGTAATAAGTCATTACGACAGAAAAACACATCATAGGAAATAACAATACACCTCTTCCTCACTACTAAGTGATAAGCTCTGAGGTTAGTGTGAACTTTTAAACGTTGCTCTTTGCTCAAGATCTCCAACTGCAGTGATCCCCAAATTGCTACCAATACCCAGTGATACATCTGATCCATGCCTCAATAATTTATCTGTAAGAATCCCTACTGGCCCCTTTTCCTACTAATGATCCTATATATTGCCTTCCTTTATATCATCACTTAAGCTTAATGCAAGACAGCTGCCTCGGCTGTTTCATAAACAAATACTTGGATTCGCTTTAATGTTATGAATATTTTTGTTCTTGGACTCGGTGTAAAACGAAATGAAATTCATCTTTACTGGAACCCAAACGAATTGCAGATCAAGTTAGACTCTTTTTGCTCTTCCGCTAATCCATAAGGTCTTAAGTCTGCATCAACATACACAACACTGCTGCTTCAACTGCATTAACGAGGAACAGAAACTAAAACATGTGCAAAAGATTTAATTCTAAAAAAAAAAGCACTGAAAAGTTAGACACCAAGACTGAAGATGGGAGTCTATTACAAATGATCGTAAACAGGAAACCAGGCAAAGGCAGCCAACATGAAGACATTAACAGTCGTCAATGTTTAAGTTTTCACGTTCACGGTACACACAGAATAGTATAAGATCCGTTACCTACCGGTTTGAATGGACTCGACTGTGGTATATAAAATCTAAGCCACGACATAACTCAGCACAGGGAGAAGTCTGCTTTTCACATGCTGGTAACAAGGAGAAAATGGGCTGGCCGTCTCAATTTCCCCATGACGTACAACTCAGTCAGAGGAAGTTGGGGTCGGGAGAGGGGGAGGCTGGCCTTTAAAAGGGTCTCAGTCACTAAGCTGTCTGGGAGCATTAATCTTTTTGAAAAAAAGGAACATTTCCTCTTCCTTTCATTTTAAACTAAAACATTTTTTGCTGTCTTGTAAAGGCTCTCCCACACATTTTGTAAAATGACTATGTGTCTTAAACTTCTGAATTAAACTGAAAACTAAACACTGGGGGCACTTCTGTTTGACAAAGAAAACTAATTACCTTCAACTGTATTCTTAAGGGTTTCATTTTCTGTATTCGCCTGAAATGGTTAACGTGATGATATTAAATACCATTTTAGCGATCATTCACCTCATTGCTTTGAACCTGGTTAATGAAGATGGTGACTGGGGAATAGAACTACTCAGTGAAGCTAAAAGTACTATTTAATGCAAATCGACGTGATTATTTAAAGTAGTCTTTCTTTTCAGAAGATGCACAAATCACATGTCTGTGGGAGGGGATGTACTGCCTTGGGGCCTCTTCACGGCCCTCTAATTGGTGCTAGCCCACAACCATCTGTCTGGAGGCACAACAAAAAAAACTTAACATTCATGTAGCACCTTTAATATACGAGGTGGAGGTGTCAGTGTTGGACTGGATGGGCATAGTAAGAAGTCTTACAAAACGAGGTTTATTTGTAATCAAGAGCTTTTGGATCACTGCTCTTTCATCAGCTAAGTGATGAAGGAGCAGCATTCTGAAAGCTCATGATTCCAAATAAAGCTGTTGGACTTTAACATGGTATTGAGAGATTCTTATTGTACCTCTAATATAGTAACAACTACATCGGTGCTTCACTGAAGTGTTATTAAACTGGATTTTACTTGGAGTTATACAAGGCAATATTAGTGCAAAAACTTGGAGAAGGTGGCTTTGAAGATGATTTAGAAGGAGGAGCGAGAGGTAGAGAGGCCGAAAGATTTATGGAAGGAATTCTAATGGTTAGCTCCCCCTCTCTCCTGAAACCCTTATCCACTCAATAATGGAGAGATGAAAATTGATGATGTGAAAAGGGCCACATTTGAAGGAACAGAGAGGTCTGGGAGAACTGTAGGGCGGATGGAGGGTAAGGACAAGTGGGATTATGCATGGATTTGGAAACCAGGATTTGGAAAATTGAAATTTCATAGCAAGAGTTAATGAGAGTCAGTGAGCAAGATGGCAATGGGTGACAGGGAGATAGCAAGATTCCTGGTCGTAGAGATTTGGATGAGCTTAAATTTACTGGGTTTGTGACATGGGATACTGGCCAGGACAGCCTACATGGGCATGGCGTTACTTTGCTCTCAATTTTCCCTTTTCCCTATTAAAGCAGTGCATGTCCCCTGCTTGCTATTCCTGTACAACAGTATAGCAAGGGCTTAGTGCGCAGGGAAATTGTTGTGTACCTCCTATAGTACTGTACAGCAGCAATCAGAAATAAGAGGCCAGTCATTTCAGAAAGAGGTGAGGAAACGCTCAGAGATCCATGAATCTTTGGAAATCTCTTCCCCAAAAAATAGAAGGAAAACATTTGAATATCTTTAAGGCAGAGCAAGATAAATTTTTGATTAACAAGAAGGTGAAAGATTATTGAAGGAATGAGTTGAGGTTACAATTAGATCAGCCAATTCTTAGTAAATGATGGAGTATCTCACAAAATCCCTACAACGCACAAAGAGCCCATTCGGCCTATTGAGTACACACTTAGCTCTGGCACAGCATCTTATCCAGAATGACCTCATCCCCCTAAATCCCCTAATCTACACATCTTGGGACACTAAGGAGCAATTTTTCATGGCAAATGCATCTACTCTCCACATCTTGGGAGTGTAGGAGGAAACCCGAATACCCAGAGGAAACCCGTGCATACTCCACAAAGACAGTCACCCAGGCCGGAATTGAACCCAGTCCCTGGTGCTCTGAGGCTGTAATGCTAACCACTTGCTGCAGAGTCTCAAGGGGGCTGAGTGGCCTACTCCTGCTCCTAATACATATGTTTATAAAATATATGTTTATTTTGTTTAAGGCTCTGGAAAAATTCCCCAGATTCTTTTTTCAGATAATGTCATGGGAAGCTGTACATCCACCTGGAAGAGGAGACAGATGAAGCCCCAGTTTCATGTCTTTTTTGAAAAACAAGGCTGGAATTCTCCAAACTCGCATGCCCTGCTACCACTGTCAGTGAGAATGAAGAATTTGGAGTTCACCTAGATCTTGTTCACAGCAGCGGGATTGGAGAATCCCAGCCACTGGTGAGGTCAGAGATTCCCAGTCAACATCTCCAACAGTGCAGCTCTCTGTCAATGCTGCACTGAAATGTCAGTCTAGATCAGTCCTTGAACTAGGATGCATTCTGTGACTTTGATTCAGGTGAGTGTGTCACGACTCAGTCACAGAATCATTGAATTCTACAGCGCAGGAGGAGGCAACTGGGCCCAATGAGTCTGCACCGACCATAATCCTACTCAGGCCCTATCCCCATAGCCCCATGCATTTACTATAGCTAATACCCCTGCCACTAGGATGCAATTTGGCACAGCCAATCAACCTAACCCACACATATTTGGGCTGTGGGAGGAAACTGAAGCACTCAGAGGAGACCCATGCAGATGTAGAGAAAATGTGCAAACTCCACACAGACAGTGACCAAGCCCGGTAGTGAATCTAGGTCCCTGGTGCTGCGAGGCAGCAGAGCTAATCACTGTGCCACATTGTCATGCTGACACGTAGCCAGGCCAGAGCATCATTACACTGATTAAAAAAACAGGGTGCCCTGATACCCAAAAACAGGGCTGAACTGGATAGAAGAGTTGGAAATGAGAGTAGGGGAAAAAAAGCAAGAGGGCATCCTGTTCCTAATCGTAGGCTGGTAAGTCCTGTTCGAAATGCAAGTGAATGGCTATTATGCAAGACCAATTATGGGAGCCAACTGTGAAGCCCACAGCAGTCAAACAGCTTCCTGACACTCAATCTAGGCTCACAAATCAATAGTGTGACCTGTGGTGTAAAAAAACTGAAGGTGTGCAGGCACAAGTGAAACTGTACCCTGCTCTGAGTGAGCGTTGCCAGGAGAGTAGGAAGAAAATGGAGGGGGTGGAAAGGAATAATTGATCAGATTACAAACCAGAGCATTTTGTGAAATTGAACAGCTACAGTGAATATTCTGTAACTCTTTTCACAAGGCCAGGAAATGATGCATGTGAAGTATTCAGATGATGGCGAGGCATTAAATTCACACTCATGGTTTATCACCTCACCGAATGCTTTAATGAACACTTACATCAACTACTGCCACTGACAGGATGTCTAGTTTGTTGGAACTCAGTTGGGGATTGCAAGCTGCGGAGCGTTGTGAAAACCCAACTAGTTCGCCAAGTTGTAAATGTTACATCGTTTTGGGTGACATCAGTTCCGTGTGAACGATGTCAATCTACAAAACCCAGAAAAGCTTGCAGAGCAGAGACAGACTGTCTAAAAAAAACTTTTTTCGAAAGCCAAGAGCTCCATAGCATCAATTAATTGTGATCCAGACAATCTGAAATACGTAGGGCCAAGTAGTCACAAACTGTACTGTTTCATTCTATGATTCAAGTGATGCAAACAGCGTAGATCTCCGAGACTGATCAGATCTGATTACGATCAATGTTTCAGCAGCACACAACTCTTATCTGCTGGATAAAACTAGCAAGTTACCCATCCTACCCTGTCACAGGCATACCATGCCACAGACCAGTGGAACTTTAGAGAACTTTTAGGCCAATTTTGTCTTTTAAAAGGAAGTGAGTAGCAGCAGTGTGTACTATCCACAAGATGCACTGCAACAATTCACCAACAATCCTTGGACAGCACTTTTCAAACTCATGATCACTTCCATCTAGAAGGACAAGGGCAGCAGATACATAGGAACACCACTACCTGCAAGTTCCCCTCCAAGCCCCTCGCATTCTGACTGTCGCTGGGTCAAAATCCTGGAATTCCCCCTTTAACAGGATTATGGGTCAACCCACAGCACATGGACTGCGGCGATTCAAGAAGGCAACTCACCACCACCTTCTCAAGGACAACTAGGGATGGGCAATAAATGCTGGCCAGCCAGCGACGCCCAAATGAATTAAAAAAAGATCAGTGAAACAAAGTCAAATGAGAAGTGAACTTATTTCAGAGGGTGATCATTCAGCCAACTTCATCCTTTCTATAAGTAAAACAAGACTAATCCCACTGCTCCGCTCTCTTCTTCCTGGCCTTGAATCTTCTCCCATTTCAAATATTCAATTAATTTCCCTTTAAAAATGATGCATTCTGTGCCTCAGATAATGTTGTGGTATCTGTTTCACTTATGTCTTTTGGGGAAGAAAATCTGCCAACCTTACCCAGTCTGGCATACATGTGCCTCCAGATCTATAACAATATGTTTGCCTCAGAAATAGCCTAGCAAGTCAATCAGTTCATGAGCAAGTAGTGATGGGCAACAGATGTTGGCCCAGCAGCCACTTCAATGTGCAGACAAGAAAGCAAGTTAGGCTAAACTTCATAAAATTAGACCTTATTTAAAAGATCATTCATGGGATGTGGGTTTTCATAGAATCAGAATCCTACAGGGCAAAAGGAGACCATACAGCCCATCAAAACTGCTCCGACTATAATCCCACCCAAGCCCATGTATTATAATCCCACCCAAGCCCAAGCCTTGCAACCCCATGTATTTATCTTGTTTTCGCAAACACCCTCGCCCCCGACACCAAGCAGCAATTTAGCATAGTCAATCAACCTAACCTACACATCTTTGGAGCGAAGGAAGAAATCCACGCAAACATGGGGAGAATGTGGAAACTCCGGGCACCTGAGACTGGAATCGAACCCAGGTCTCTGGCGCTGTGAGGCAGCAGTACTAACCACTGTGCCACCATGCTGCTGGGCCAACATTTGTTGCTCATGAATTAGGCTATTTCCGAGGCAAACATACTGTTATGCATCTGGAGTCACATGCAGACCAGACCAGATAAGGATGGCAGATTTTCTTCCCCAAAAGACATAAGCGAAACAAATTTTTTTTAAAATGACAATCGATAATGATTTCATGATCATCATTCATTTGACTTTTAATTTATTGAATTCAAATTTCACCATCTGTAATACTGGGATTTAAACACAGGTCTGCAGAATTACCCTGGATCTCTGGATTATTAGTCCAGCAACAACACCACCACGCCACAACCTCCATTAAAGAGTGTTGCTATTCAGGACTGGGTACCACACCTTAGGAAGGATGCTGAGGCTATAGTGAGGGTATAGATGAAATTTGTTGGAATGGCAGAAGAGATGAGGGAATTGATTTAAATAGAGAAACTGGAGAAACCGAGATTGTTCTCCTACAAGCAGAGAAGGCTCAGGGAAGCCTGATGGGGCTGTTCCAAATTATTACCTATTTTGATAGTAAATAAAGAGACTGCTTCCAGTGACAGATTGATCAAATGGCAAGAGGGCACGCATTTAAAGCGATTGTTGAAGGATCCAGAAGCAACACGGAGAAATAACTTTATTTTTATTAACAGCATGGCAAGTTTTACGAACTGGTTTGTCCTACCTGACAGGGCGATGGAAAAAGATGCAGTGAAAACATTCAAAAAGGAATTGGATAATGCTGGTGACAGAAAAAAAAAATTACAGGCTTATGGGGAAAGAGTAGTGCAATGGGATTAATTGAATCATTGTACCAACGGGCCAATAGAGAGGTGATGGGCCAAATGGTCTCCATCTGCATTGTTTAATTCTGACTCCAGAGATATAAACTGATCACAGCTCACAGGCTGATCGAGGCAATGGGCTGGATTTTCCATCCTGTCCGGCATGGGAATCGTAGCACCGGCGGCAGATCATGCAAAGGTACACTGACCTCAGGTAGGATTTTCCGGTCTTGGAGCCAGAAAATCCTGCCCAATGTTTCAGCCGCAGCTAATTCTTTATCCCCCTCCTACACTGTCACAGGCATGGCACAGGCAAGCAGAACTTTGGAGAACTTTCACAGCCAATTTTCTCTCTTTTGCAAGGCAGTTGGTGAAACAGTCATGAGAGGTGAACTCATTTAGAACTTGCTCTTCTTTAAGCCTCAACAAGCTACTCCAGTGCAAATGGGGCATTACTTACTGAGCAAAGATCTGTATACCTCCTCAGAAACAAAGAACTGGAAGAAATTTGTTTTGATTATGTTTCTACATCGTGAAATAAAAATTGTTTGCACCAATCCTATAAATATAGATCTCGGTTTCAGAACACAGAGGCCTAAATAGAATGGTTGTAGAGAGGATGTTTCTATAACTGGCCGAGGCTAAAATTCAAGGGTACAACCTCAAAGTGAAGGCACGCTTCTTTAAAACAGAGATGAGGAGGAATCTCTTCAGCCAGAGGGCAGTGAATCTATGGAACTCATTGCCACAAAGGACTGTGGAAGTCAGGTCATCAAGACAGAGATAGATAGGTTCTTCATCAATAAGAAGATCAAGGGTTATGGAGAGAAAGCAGAAGAATGGGGATGAGAACCATATCAGCCATGATTGAATGGTGGAGCAGACTCGATAGGCTGAATAGCCTAATTCTGCTTCTATAATTTATGGTTACTGGTATCATAATCTACTACTTCTTGTCGGTTCATACATGGGTTACTTATGCTCAAAACAAATAACACTTCACTAATCACCAACAGTTCATTCTGCTTTGAAACTCTGGTGCAGAACCACTGCATCATGCAGATGCATTCCCTCCACCCTGTGCACCACAGCAAAGTTGTGGAAAACTCTGCTTGCTGTCCTCCCCCTCTTCCCTACCCAACCCTCCACCAATAGTGAGAGAACAGCTTCAAACTTCGCAGCAAGGAAGTGCTTTGGTTATGTAACCAAAGATGTCCCCCTACCCATAATGCCATGCAATCCAACACAACATTCGAAGGACTAAAATGAAAAGTTGCACCCTAATAACACACTTGACACTATCAAGAGCACTACAACTGGAGTGGAGGGTGTGGATTTCCAACTGTTCATGCCCTGCTGTCATTGCAAGCAGAACTGATCAAGGAGAATTTGACATTTAACCATATCTCCGTTCACTGCATCAGATCCAGAGAATCCCGCCAATGTGAAAATTCTGCCCAAGATTTCTCATTTCTACAGATTCACCTTTCTTCCTGTGATCTTTACCAGAGATATAGACAAGAACAGCAATATTAATACTTCCAGGTTTATTCCCAAATCTCACATTACCAGATACAATGGCTGAAATGTTTCCACCATTCACGTCAGTGGGATTTTCCCATCCCGCTGCAGTGAACTGGGGCTTGGCTGGGCGCCAAATTGTCCGACCTCATTGCCGTGGGAGCACAGCGTTAAAATTGCACCCACATATTGTTTCCTTCATTGATTCTGCGTAAATATCTTGCTGCTATGAAGGGAACACTCTCTCTACAAGGATGTAGCAGCCAAGAATACCAAACACCACCTTCTCTCTGGGTAATTAATGGGGCCTTCCTAACGATATCCACGTCCAAGCAACAACTGGGAAAAAAAGTTTCTTTCTCATTTCATAACCTCTGCAGATCTCAACAACCTCACTGAGGAGGAATAGTCAGGCCACCCCACATGGTAGGGTGAAGGGGCACTGCACCAGGACATGTTAGTAAGAAAATTCTCACAGGACCTCTTAATCATCTGACCCATAGCAGATGCATGGACAAAGACGGGAAAAACTGGAGAAGTTAGTCACTTTGTCAGTACATACTTTGTTCTTGTGTTTTCCACTGGACATTTTGTTTTTGAGGTAGCTGAAAGTTCGATAGACTTTAGTGCTGCCTTTCCCATCCAGATCCTTCCGCGTTGGACTTGGTGGCACTTGGCTATAGTCCTCTTCTGAAATGCTGTGCAATTCAAGGAAAAACAACTGTTTAAAATATCATTTATGTTTTGCATTTAAAACTTTTGCTCAGGAGTTTCTGCAACATTTAATGGACAATTAAAAGAGTAACCAAAAGATGCAAAGAGATCTATCAATTATTAAATAATATTAAGTTGGCTCACAACACCAGATTAAAGTCCAAAAGGTTTATTTGGATCATGAGCTTTCGGAGCACTGCTTCTTCATCATCCTTCAGCTGATGAAAGAGCAGCGCTCTGAAAGCTTGTGATTCCAAATAAACCTGTCGGGCTTTAACCTGGCATTGTGAGACTTCTTACTGTGCCCACCCAATCCAAAGCTGGCATCACCACATCGTAAATACAAACTGGGGATCTGGTGCCATGGTGGTACTGTCTCTGGTGGGTGTGGAGAGTGGGTTGAGGAAGTAGCAGCTTTAAGATAGTGCCGGACTAAGTTCCCAGTAGGCATTAGGTGCTAAACACACAAACTGGATGGTGCCAGGTTCAATCTCTAACTGAGATATTAATGTGGCAGAAGAACTGGAGGCACTGTGACTGGTTTCAATGCCCTCAGTTGGGCGAGGACACAAGAAACAAGCACTGCAAAGCGATGCCCAGTGATATCTGCAGGAAAACGTGTATAAACATGCGCAGATAGTCTGTTGATTTGAATCGAGTTGAATGAGAATCACAGAATTCCTGCAGTGCAGGCAGGGCCATTTACCCCATCGAGTCTACACTGACTCTATGACAAAGTACCACATTTCCCATGACTAATCCATCAAACCTATACATCTTGGGACTGCGGAGGGAACCAGAGCACCTGGAGGAAACCCACAAAACATGGGGAGTGTGTGTAAACTCCACACAGGCAGTCACTCAAGGCTGGAATTGACTCAGGAGTCCTGGAGCTGAGGGGCAGCAGTGTCACTGTGCCACGCAGAATGTGATGGAGATCCAATTAATGATGGCATTCAAAAAGAAAGTAGACCATTGTCTGAAGAAAAATTAGCAGGATTACAGGGAGAAGATTGGAAGTTGGTTTAGTGAGCCAATCTCTGAGTCAGCATGGAAATGACTGACTGAATGGCCTCCTCCTGAGGTGTAATCATTCTATGATATAATCATGAGTGACTTTTCCTCCCTTTACAAACGCAAGTTCACACACGAAGCTTGCTCAACAAAAGTCAGCACGTTCAGGACAGGAGAAAATTTGTTGGAATGTGAATCTGTATCCAAGCCCAAATGGAAAGGAAGACTAAGCCTCGCTTATTAACAATGAATCTGAATCACTTACCTTGGGCCAAGGGAGTTACTGGTGGATGATCTTAAACCTAGGGAAGAGAAAAGTTAAAGTTAGAAATGAATTATATTGGAAAAATGCTGGAATTTGTTGATCGTCATACCTGAAAATTGATGTAGAGGTGTGAGAGCTGGGGTAACTGCAATGGGCAGCAGCTCTATCTAATGTTTGCATACAATGGTTACACCACAGAGTTACTGTAAAGGACATGTTTATACAGATTATGGGTATGCAATAAAGTGACTGAACTATAGGACACTTTATTCAAATTAGCTGAATACTGATTTGGTACAGGTTCTGCATAAGTGAAATTTTTTCAATTAGTGTCTCACGTAGGCTTACATTTAATACTGCAACAAAATTACTGTGAAGATCACTTAGTCATCACATTATGGCATCTGTTTGGGTACACTGAGGGAGAATTCTGCATCGCCAATCCATCTATCTACCACACCTTTTGGACTGTGGGAAGAAACTGGAACATCTGGAGGAAACCCAGACAGACATGGGAAGAACGTGCAAATTCTACACAGACAGTGACCCAAGATGGGAAACCAATCCAGATCGCTGGCACTGTGAAGCAGCAGTGCTAACTACTGTGTCACTATGCCAATGGTATTCTATATATTGATTTTCCCTTAAACATTGAAGGCAAATAAAGCTAAAAGGAAAATCAGAATGAGATTTACAAATGCACATTTTTCTTTAGGGTAAAAAGCGTTATAGCAGTCCGCCACATTTCTAATTGTTAAAAAGCTCAAATCAGTACACCTCCACCTGTTCATTTACAGAGGATAAATACGACATGGTTCAATGATCTCCTACTGCTAAGTACCTGAAGACCGCACTGTCTTAATTTCCCACGTGTCATACGCTGACTACTTATGAAGCTTTGATTTAGAAGCTACACACAGGATGAGGGTGTTGGGTTTGGAGATGAAAGCGGCACTGGGTGGAGCTGCAGGAAATACAACCAAAGTGGTAGCCCTTTCCCTTTCACTGTGCTGACAGTTCAGAGGCATTTTTTTGCCTTTTTCCTCTTCCGTTGCAGTTTTGTCAGCATCACAAATCAATATTCATTCTTAAACATTTAATTATCTGGGCTAATTTAAATTGATGTTAATAACAAAGAATGGAACTTGGTGCAGATAACTGAATTACCCAACATCGATCTTGGAGTAACAGATAACCTGATGCAGAACAGCAAGAGGCACATCGATCAAAACCTTTCAGACCTGAGCAGTATTGACAGGGTGGATGTGGAGAGGATGTTTCCTCTTGCCAGAGAACGTAGAGCTAGGAGTCATAGCTCAGTCTAGAAAGAAATTATATATTTTTTTATATATCTCAGAAGGTTGTGAATTCCTGGAATTCTTCTTCAGAGCACAGCAGAAGAGTCATTGAACATTTTTAATAAGGAGTGACAGGGTATCGGGGTTGGGCAGGAATGTGGGGTGGAAGTTGCAACCTGGTCAACTCTGACCTTATTGAAGGATGCAGCAGGCTCAAGGGACTGAGTGTCTATTCCTGCACCTAATTGTATGTTTGTCTCCTGGCAGATAGCACAAAAGTGGACCACCCATCCATCTTGACCTTCACTTCATTGTGGCTTATTTCTCTAAATTACCGAGTCATAGAAATCCTATAGTGCAGAAAGAGGCCATTTGGCCTATCAAGTCTGTACCGACAACAATCCTGCCCCAGGCCCTATTCCCACACATTACCCACCTAAACCCTCTAATCTACATTCTGAGACACTAAGGAGCAATTTAGCATGACCAAATCGACCTAGCCCGCATGTTTTTAGGCTGATGGGGGAAACCGGAGCACCCGGAGGAAACCCACGTAGACACATGGAGAATGTGCAAACTCCACACAGACAGTGACCCAAGCTGGATATCGAACTCAGGTTCCTGGAACTGCGAGGCAGCAGTGCTAACCAGTGAGCTATCGATGAATTCATGCTTTAAAAGAAAATAATTGTATTTGACCTCTCTAAGGATGAAATAATAATCCCCAGGAGCCAACAAAATATGAGCAATCTTGTGATGAAAGACCACGCACTTCTTATCAATGACCCAGGATCGAAAGCATACCAACATTTAGAAAAAGAAAGAGGACAAAATGATTCAGAAACTCTGGGTTGAGGAAAGGATAGAGAGTGAGCAGGGCAGTTTCTCTCTCAAGATAAGCACTAAATGCCCAAGGAATGGAATTGGATTTTCCATCAATTGTGTGCCATTTTTCTGAAAAAATTAAACTACTTATTTAACAATCAAAACACTATTTATTTAAACATATTACAAAACAGTCTGTGCATCGCCATGGGTTCCAGAACTGAACATAACAGAATCATAGAACCCCTACAGAGCAGAAGGAGACCATTCCACTCATCGAGCCTGCACCTACAATAATTCCATCCAAGTCCCATCCCTTCACGTATTTAATCTGCTAGTCTCCCTGACACTTGGGCAATTGAGTGTGACCAATCAACCTAACCAGCACATCTTTGGACTGCGGGATGAAACCCACGCAGGTTTCATCCTGCGTGGAGGAAACTCACGCAGACTCCACACAGACAATGACCTGAGGCCAGAATTGAACCTGAGTCCCCGGCACTGTGAGGGCGCAGTGCTAACCTCTGTGCTGCCAAGGTCAAAAATATCTGGTTGCATATGACCAGGCATACTATACATTCTGAACAGAACACTTCAAATTCTGCTACTGTGCTGTTATTATTACTATAATTGCTTTTTATCACTAAACTTTTCTCCATGATGACATCACTTTTTTTTAAACCTAGTTGAACCTCTATCCACCAGCCAGTAAAGGACTCGAGCCCCAACCTCTGGCTGAAGAAGGTAATGTGTTACCAATGAGTTACCAATTGGGAGGGGGGGGGGGTAGCGGGAGAGAGAGAGAAGGGAGAGTGGCATCTTCTGGTCCTGATAACCGTGATCACATCTCCAAGGCAGGTTCCCTAGAGGCAGAAAGTACATGGCATGCGAAACCCCATAGACATTGGCAGAGCTGGAGGAACCCATGTTGCAAAACAGCCACCTATGTTGCAAAAAATAGAGGGGGCAGGGTATGAGGGGGAGGGGGTGTTGGTGACAGAAAATCCCATCTATAGTGTCCACCCTTATTCAAATGTGCAGTAAGCTGAGGGGGAGGATACAGCTCAACCCTAACCTCATCACCAAACATTCTCACACATGGTGCATATTGAGTGGCACCATGAACCAAATAATTCCTTCTTCTTCGCCAGGAGTAACATTAATTTCTATACAATTTCACGTCGACCAGGATAATTACTTACCGAAGGAACATCCTCTATCATCGCAACAGTGATATTGCCACTGATGAGAGGATGAAAATTTATGCAGCTGTGCATAACCTGGGAGTTGGATGCTTAGCTGAGTGATACGGCTAGTGTTCCGAGGTAGTCAAGTCACCGGAGAGCACTGCCGATGGCTGGGATTTTTGTGGGAAAGATCAAAGAAACTCACATCATGGCCAAGCAGCAAACCATGTGAAAATGGAAGCAACCAGTCTACGCTCATCCAACTTCCATCCAAACGCACTTTCCAATCCAGCAGGCATGGAATGGTGGTAATAGTTTTAGTGAATGACATTACAGTTACTCAGAATTTATATCACAGAAATAGATCATTTGATCTAATGCTGGTGTTCAGGTTTGAGATTAGTCTGCTCCTGCCCCTCTTCAAAGAGCAAATTACAGCACAGGAACAGGTCCTTTGGCCTTCCAAGCCTGCACCAACCATGCTGCCCATCTGAACTAAAGCCCCTTACCCTTCTAGGGACCCTTATCCCTCTATTCACATATTTGTCCAATCACTCTTGGACATATAGCCCTGTTAGCATAACCTTCCATTTAAAAGTCTTCAAAAGCAAATGGAGACGGATGAAATGGCCAGAAACACAAAGAAGGGTGGTTGTGAGTTTAGTTATGACTGTCAGAATTGGGAAGGACAGTTCCAATTCTGAGATATCTTACTGAATATAATGTTTGTTCAATTTCTTCCTCCAAAGATATTTAACCTCTGTCAATACGGCAAATTGTCATTCTTCATGTGGGATTGTACATTTTGACAGACAAGCTATTCAACACTTAAAGTTATCATGTCAGAGTCCTAACTCTGGTTCCTCCCTTAAGTTCTACCTTCTAGCAATCAACACCAGCACATTGACAATGTGTGTCGTTGCCTGCAGGGAGTCTCACCCCTGTAATATCACAATAGTATGGCGCAAATCAAATTAATTTAACAAAAAAAAACCGTGCTTTACTCTGGGGTAACCACTCAACAGTGCGAGATCTGGGGTTCCCTCTTTCGGGGTGACTACTGCTCAGAAAGAAGAACTAGAGAGTAAAAGTAATAATGGGAAATCCCAGCAGAGGGCTCGGTCATGCACGATATGAACTGAACGAAACAGATGGCCCACTCTACAGATGGAATGACAGCTCTTCCGGCCTCACTAAATATCATGAAATATTACCTCCTCATTAACATGAATGACTCTAATTTAATCGTGTTTCTGAATTGCAGTCATTGCTGAGTTTAGGCAAAATACTCCCAGAACTGAAACAAATTTGAGAAGAGCCCACATTACGTGTACAGAGTTTCCCTGTTCACTGGTTCTGGGAAGGGCTGCAGGATTATATAGTGCATCTGAAACTACAGGATGGCACATTGCCAGTATTTTAATCTATGATTTTTGGCAGCCCACGCAAGCTAATGGCCAGTAAAATATATGGATATACTTTTCTGCCAGCTTTCTCCTTCCCCATTTCAAAGGCTCTGGTTGTTTGTTGGGATACAGCATGGGCTCTTGTTCAAATATCCAGTAAGTCGAGACAAGCTTATCCAACTATGCAAGACTTCACTGCTCACCCCAACCCAACATCAGCAAATATTTACATCCAATTTCTAGCAGGGTTTCTGGCTTATCTGTGGGAGGCACGGTGGCACAGTGGTTACGACTGCTGCCTCTCAGAGCCAGGAACCTGCATTCAATTTCTAGCTCGGGTCACTGGCTGTGTGGCGTTTGCATGTTCTCCCTGTGTCTGCGTGGGTTTCCTCTGCGTGCTCTGGTGCCCTCCCACAGTCCAAAAGACGTGCTGGTTAGGTGCACTGGCCACATTAAATTGCCCCTCAGTGTACCTGAACAGACACCAGGGTGTGGCAAATAGGGAATTTTCACAGTAGCTCCATTGCAGTATTAACGTAGGCTTACTCATACACTATTTAATTTTTTAAAAAATTATTAAAGATTTCCATCTTTTTGGCCCAGAAGTAACACCAACTTCTACACAATTTTACTCATGTCAGGATAATTAAATACAAATGAAACACCATCTATAATCTCAACAGCATTCTGTTCTTTTAACCACATACTAAAATTCAAGACACGAACCTAAAAATTTTGGAAAATGAAACATTTCTTGGAGGTGTTATGGGAAAAACTGTAGACCACCCGAGCTAATTTCAGGCAGTGTATAGGAAAATTGTCATCTTAAACCTTCTCTTTTAGTTGGTAACAACCCAAGTTTTGGATCACCGAAGACTTTAATCAATCAATGATAACCAAAGCTCTGGCAGCTTAAACTGATATTAGACATATTTTCCAGTGAAACCCTCAGAAGCGAAGGACATTGAACAATGAGATTTTCCAAATAACTTTAAATTGGAGCAAAGTGGAATGCCTCAGCAGAGCGTTTGAGTGTTTTTTTTTCCTAGGCGGGCTATGGGCAAGTGAAGTGCAAACAGTTTACAAGGAATGCACTTATAATTTTGCAGACATAAGGTTAGAAATCTTCCGTCCTTAAAATGAGTTGGAATTCTGATTGTGCTTTGTAACAGAAGCCAAGAGAGAAACTCACTCTGCATAATAAGGAAGCCATGAAATGAGTGCATTTTATGACCAGGCAAATAGCAACTTCAACTACATATGAATATTAGCGACATGGTGGTGAGCACTGTTTCCTTACAGCACCAGAGACCTGGTTTTGATTCCCAGCTCGGGTCACTGTCTGTGTGGAGTCTGCATATTCTCCCCACATCTGCGTACGTTTCCTCCGGCTGTTCTGGTTTCTTCCAACAGTTCGAAAGATGTGCTGCTTAGGTGCACTGATGCTAAATTCCCCCTCAGTGTACCCGAACAGGTGCCAGTGTGCGACGAGTAGGGGATTTTCACAGTAACTTCATTGCGCTGTTAACGTAAGCCTATTATTGTAACAATAATAAAACAAACTAATAAAATTCCTGAAATGTAACTATACCTAGCCAGCTATGGTGAGGTATCTCAAGAGTTCACAGGTCCATTAACCAGTCCTTTGAAATATTCATAAGTAAATGTTTAAAAGAATAAATTACAACAAGGTTTACTTACTATCTGACTCATCATCACTTGAAGAGGAACCAAGAGAAAAGACAGTTTTAGGCTTAGGAAGGAGTGGAGAAATGTTCAGGGAAAAGGAGATTCTCTTCTTGGGCCTGGCACGTCCAGGTTCTGTTAACAGCAGAATTAGAGCATGCATTTCATTGAAAGGAATGGAATCACAGGTAGACATCTGCCTACAACTCTTGCATGATGAGTGAAGCAAAATGTCAAGCAGCAAGGTGCACAGGGTGGATGCAGATTAATGGGAATGGTTAAATTACTGGGTGATAATTGACACTCATTGTGAAGTGAGAGAGAGAGAGAGTGAGAGCGAGAGAGATAGAGAGAGCAGACGTGAAGTCTGGAGATACTTCAAAGCATTCGCTGATTAGGTTTTAACGACAGATGAATTGTTCCAGGTAATGAACCAATTTTAATCTTTTTTTATTTTAACTCAGAAGTTGGAAAAGAATTCAAACCAATCTGTCCACTGGCTCCTCCTCAGTTTACACTTCTGTCAGGATTTGGTCTGCAAAATTTATTCTCTCATTTATTTCTATCAGAAGAAATGTTGTCACTGGGATTTCAGTTAAAGAAATTGGAGGTGTGCTAAATTTCCAGATTGAGCTCACTTGACATGTGAAGCAGCAATAGCTCAAGTCTTCTTGCTTCCAAAGTTGTCTCATTAGAAGACAGCATTTGACTGAAGCAACGGCAGGAAAGGGTGAGACGGTGGCAAAGTGGTTAGCACTGCTGCCTCACCGCGCCGGGGACCTGGGTTCAATCCCAGTCTTGGTGTGTGTATTGGTGTGGAGTTTGCACATTCACCTAGTGTCTGCATGGGTTTTCTCTGGACGCTCCGGTTTCCTCCCACAGTTGCGTCTGTTCGGGTACACTGCGGAAGAACTTAGCATGGTCAATGCATCTAACCAGCACGTCTTTCAGACTGTGGGAGGAAACTGGACCACCCGGAGGGAGGAAACCCCTGCAGACATGGAGAGAACATGCAGACTCCATACACACTGATCCAAGCTGGGAATCAAACCCGGGTCCCTAATGCTATGAGACAGCAGTGCTAACCACTGTGCCATTGTGCTGGGAAATAGGGTGGGGGTGAGCAAGGTAAGATGATCTTTTGGAGAGTTGGTGCACGCTCAATGAGTTGAAAGGCTTCCTCCTACACTGTAGGGATTCTATAGTTCTATGTTATTGATGATTACAATTTGTGTGCATAATGATTGTGTACCATACACTGCACCTACTGACACGACATTTAATATACTTGACATTCATGGCAATTACAGTGGGGCTGTTTTAGCACTGTGGCATGGAAAGAAACAATTAGTTGGAGAAACTCAAATGTGGCTACATGTTTAGTAGGGATATGAAATTGGTTGATGACCGTACATGAAAATACTTGGAGAGGAAAAGTAACCCGGGATAGTAAATTCACCAAAATTGGGGGTGAAAGTGATTTGCTGAGGATGGGGTGGTGACCGTGGGCGTGTGAGGAGGATTGTATCTGAGGAGAGACCCTTGATATTTGTGCGGAAACTCTGCAAAAGCAACTCATCTAGTGCCTTTTCCCCATGGTTCTGCAAATATTTCCTCTTCCATGGAAGCACAGTGGTGAACACTGCTACCTCACAGCACCAGGGACTCAGGTTCAATTTCAGCCTCGAGTGACTGTGTTGAGCCTGTACGTTCTCCCAGTGTATGTCTGGGCTCTCTCCAGGTGTTGCTGTTTCTTCCCACAGTCTAAAGATGTGCAGGTTAGGTGGGGTTTTGCCATGCAAAATTTGCCCCTTAATGTCCCAAGATGTGTAGGTTAGGGGGATTAGCAGGTTGGATGCATAGGGCCCTGGGGCTAAGATGCTTCACTAGAGGGCCGGTGCTGACCCCTCCCCCACCCCCCAAAATTACTCCCATTGGATAGGTCAAACCATAAATTTTGAGGTTCTTAGAAAAAAAAGATTGAAGGGAGGAGTTAGAGGATTTAAAATTTGAGCAGAGGGACTCAGGGATGGGATATTCTCCCAGGAGAGGTTGGAGCAAAATTTATTCTCGATAAAGGGAATTCGATAATTATTTGAAAACACAAAATGCAGAGGACTTTAGGGTAAGGAGAGACTATGACTAAATGAAAAGCTTCACCACAGTCAGCACCAACACTATGGGCCAAATCTCCTCCTCCTGGTTTTAAAACTGCATGATTTGTTTTAGTTAGATGAGCCAATAGTTTTTAGAGTTGATGCATGTGGAGCAGACAGCTACAATTCTCACTTACCTCAATTCTCAGAAGACAGCAAAAATAAAACAATGAGTTATTTTCCAGTCACTGATTACCATTACACAAATTTCTAAATTAAAGATTGCTGCATCATCAAGCAACGTTTACTTACTTCCTTTTATTACGTCGCTATATTAGGACACAGCTTTTCATTTTCTATCTGGAACCTTTTATGGAACTTAGGTTATGTACATTGCTCAGGCTGTTTGTTTAACCCATCGCTTCACTGCTGCCTCACAGGGACCCAGATTTGATTCCCGGCTTGGGGTCACTGTCTGTGTAGAGTCTGCATGTTCTCCCCATGTTGAGTGGGTTTTTTCAGGCGCTCCAGTTTCCTCCCATGGTCCAAAAAGCGTGCTGGTTAAGCTGCATTGGCCATACTAACTTCTCATTCAGTGTACCCGAACAGGTGCCAGAGGGTGGTGACTAGGGGATTTTCACAATGACTTCATTGCAATGTTAATGTAAACCTACTTGTGAAACTAATAAAGAAACTTCAAAACTCATTGGTCTTCTATTATTTTATGTAAACACAAACATTTTCCAATGGCACTCTAATAATACATTATTAACCCCATGTCTCAATTCATAGAGTGACTCATTCCTTCTGAAATGCTGACTTGTACATTGCTTAACTTAACCAAAGTCACTGACAGTCATTACTTCAGCCTGATATAAGAACGATTCAAACTCTGCAAGGATCTGTTCAGGAAAAGCAAACTAACTCATCAACTTCCAAAGGAAGTGGCCAGACCTCAGTTTGATAGCTGCAGTTAGCGATCCTTCAAGACATCTCAGAACAGAAAGCTACTTGTATTTGCACTGCTTCCCATTTTCAACAAACACTAGAAAGTCATTCATCAGCCAGCTGCTTATGCTTTTAATCTTTTATGTATAATTTTGGTCACTAACTTGAACTATTTTTAGAAATGCAACGTTAATTGCTGTTTCTTGCAGCTGATAGACATTAAAATGATTTGAGACTAGGCCTGGCATCTTTGAAGGACAGCGTTTCCCCCACATCAAGGGCAGCTGCCAATATTTTCAAACTGCTGCAATAAATTAAGAGTATGCACAAACACAAAGTGTTACTTTTTGGTGTTGGAATACTAGATGGTTAACTTTTGCAAAGAGCTCATTGTCCCGACAACCCCTGGCAAACTTCACGATGTTTAAAGGTATTGTTCTAATGCCAAGCTACTCCTGTCAACTCCCAACACAGCCATCATGCAGCTGGTGGGAATACCAAAAATTAACTTGCCTGATTGGAATCATAGAATCCCTACAGTTCAGAAAGAGGCCATTCGACCCATTGAGCCTGCACCAGCAACTATCCCCCATCCCCAGGCCCTGTCCCCATGACACCACCTTTTCTTACCTTGCTAATTCTCCTGACACTAAAACGCAATTTAGCATGACAAATACACCTAACCCACACATCAAAGAACTGTGGGAGGAAACTGGAGCACCCGGAGAAAACCCCTCGCAGACATGGGGAAAATGTGCAAACTCCTCACAGACAGTGATCTGAGGTGGGAATTGAACCCAGGTCCCTGACACTGTGAGGCAGCAGTGCTAACCACAGTGCCATCGTGCGATTAGTTCACACTTACTTCAGGAGGACTCTGCCCTTGTGACAATAACAAAATTGGTACCTTTAAGTGCACCAATACGGATAAACGCTTACCATCTATATCACACTACTCCTATTGGTCAATGATTACCATTAGGGCTAATTGCCACCTAGATGTTGGGAACTGATAAACCCGGTATGTTATTAAAGCTGCTTTGAAAACATGGATACCCTGAATCTCAAAAATCTCAGGTCTTGAAGTTCCTAACTCTTACATCAGAGTCAATCGGATATTACCACCCAGGAGGCTATTCAGCCCTGTGAATTCATACCAGCTCTTCTTTGGTTAATTAATTCATTTCCATTCCCCTGCTAGATCCCTGTAGCTGCCCATCAATTTCCTTTCAAAGTCATGGATTATTTTCCTTTCCACCACTACCTCCCCAGGGAAGGTCCAGATCATTAACACATGCTGTATAAAAATATTCTTCCTCACATTCCATCTCCCTGCATTTTTTTGTAAAACACCTTGAGCAATTAAAGGCAATATATAAACTCAGTATCCCTACAGTGCAGAACTAGGCTATTCAGCCCATCCATTTTGCACCAACAATAAGCCCCATCCAGGCCCTGTTCCCATTACCCTATGCATTTACACTGCTAATCCCATTGGGCAATTTAGCATGGCCAATCGACCTACCTTGCACATCTTTGGACTGTAGAAGGAACCTGCACAGCTAGAGGAAACCCACTTTTGTGTGCGCGCATGGCGCTGGCAAAAACTGGCAATAGCCTATGAAATCACCACATCTCTTAACCATCACTGCCATGTCTGTAACATCACTGAACTCTGCTCCTACCTTAGCTTATCAGCTGCTGAAACCCTCATTCATGCCTTTGTTGCCTCTAGGCTCGATTATATTAATATACACTCAACCAGCATTCCATTTCCTAAACTTAGCATCATTCAGATTTGTGCTGCTGGTATTTCAATTCACATCAAAACTTGCTCACTCATCACCTACACTTACCAGCCCACATTGGCTCCTTGATTGAAAAACTCTCATCCCAGTTTCCAAATCCCTCTCTGGTCTTATTCCTCCCGCCTCTAACCTCCTCCATCCTTGCAACTATTGGAGATATCTGCAAAACGGTGGCTCAGTGGTTAGCATTCTTGCCTCACAGCGTTAGGAACCTGGATTCAAATCTGACTTCAGGTCATTGTTTGTGTGGAGTTTACACGTTCTCCTTGTATCTGTATGGGATTTGTCTGGGTGCTCCGGTTTCTTCCCATAGTCTAAAGATGTGTGGGTTAGGTTGATTGGCTATGCTAAATTGACCCTAGTGTCAGGTGGATTAGAGGGATAAATATTTAGGATTATGGGAATGGTCCTGGATGGGATTGTGGTCCTATAATCTCAGTGGTCCTCCAATTCTGGCCTCTTGAGCATCCCTGATTTTAATCACTATATCATTGGTGATCACACCTTAAATCTATCTAGGCCCTAAAGTCTTTATGTGCCTCCTTCAATCTCTTTCTCTCATCTTCTTCCTTTGAAATGACCTTAAGGCCAATTCTTTAACCAAGTTTCGCTCGCCTGCTCTAATAACTTGAGGTTCAGCATCATAATGGCACAATAGTTAGCACTGTTGCCTCACAACACCAAGGACCTGAGTTCGATTCCCAGCTTGGGTTAGTGTCTGTGTGAAGTCTGCATGTTCTCCCCATGTCTGCGTTGGTTCCTATAGGTACCCTGGATTCCTCCCACAGTCCAAAAGATGTGCTGGTTAAGTGCTTTGGCCACGCTAAATTCTCCCTCAACGTACCCAAACAGGCACCGGAGTGTGGCGACTAGGGGATTTCACAGTAACTTCATTGCAATGCCAATGCAAGCTTACTGGTGACACTAATAAATATAGTTAAAATGAATAGTCCTGGGGATGTTTTATCACAAGATGCTATACAAATGCAAGTTGTTGCTATATGACAACAAGCTATTCAGGAACAAAATATTTTATATCAAGTCTTTTGATTTGGGAAATTAAGGCAACATACTTTAAGCACTTGTATTGGGTTTGTCTGGCAGAATGGGGTTGACATGCATGATGTATGAATATCAGAGCTAAACAGGAACTTGAAAGCTTCCTTTGAAGCAGACCAAGAACTAAATGTCCATATTCTCACTCAGTGATAACACAGTTGCCAAATGATATTTGCCTAATGATGCAACCCTTGTGAAATACAATTTTGACTTTCGTGGGGAAGTGATTTTCTCAATGGCTTGGTGGCTATATACACCAAATAAAGTTGGTGAGCCATTCTGTTCCCTAGATTTCCTGCCATATGTTGAACCATAGAATCTCAACAATGCAGGTGGTGGCCATTTGGCCCATTTAGCCTGCACCAACAACAATCTTACCCAGGCCTTAGCTCTCTAACTCCACTTTTTTACCCTGGGGAAGTGATGGCACAGTGGTACTATCGCTAGACTAAGTAATCCAGAAATGTTCTAGGGGCCCAGGTTCGAATCTCATCATAGTAGGTACTGGAATTTGAATTCAACAAAAATATCTGGAATTAAGAATTTACTGATGACCATGAAATACTGTCGATTGTTGGAAAAACCCATCTGGTTCATTAATGCCCTTTAGGGAAGGAGATGTTCCCTGCATGGTTGGTGCAGGCTTGGAGGGCTGAAATCCCTGTTCCTGTACTGCAATTCTTTTTGTTCTTTGAAATTTACTGTCCTTACCTGGTTTGGCCTACAGGTGAGTCCAGAACCACTGCAACATGGTCGACACTCAATTGTCTGTGGGCAACTAGGGATGGGCAATAAATGTTGGCCAACCAGTGATGCCCGTGTCACATGAATGAATAAAAAAAATCCCCCAAGTTTAGCATGACCAATCAACCCAACTCACACATCTTTGACTGAAAGAGGAAATTGCAGCATCCTGAGGAAAGCCACACAGACACGAGGAGAACATGCAAACTCCACACATCACCAGAAGCTAGAATTGAACCCGGTTCTCCGGTGCTGTGAGATAGTAGTGCTAATCACTGTGCCACTGTGTCTTATCTTAGCCAGGACATCAATTGGCCCCATCATATCATAGTGAATCATTGAATCATAGAATTCTTATATGCAAAAGGAGGCCTTTAAGCCCTTTGAGTCTGCACGTTCACTTCAAAGGGCACAAACATAGAAAACACAGAACAATACAACACAGGCCTTTTGGCCCTCGATGCTGTGCTGAACTATGTCCGAACTCAAAATCAAGCTATCCCATTCCTTATCATTCTGGTGTACTCCATGTGCCCATCTAACAACCGCTTGAAAGTTCGTAAAGTGTCTGACCCTATTATCACAGCAGGTAGTGCACGCCACACTCCAACCACTCTGAGTATGAACCTACCTCGGACATCCCTTCTACATCTCTCACCATGAGCATTATCGTTATGCCTCCAGTAACAGCTACATCCACACGAGGAAATAGAGTGACATTCAGAGACTACATATCGCCCTCATCATCTTCTCAACTTCTATTAAGTCGCCTCTCATCCTCCTTCATTCTAAAGAGACAAGCTCCACCTTCCTCAACTTTTCCTCATAAGATCTACCAGCATTCTGGTAAATCACCTCTGCACTCTCTCCAATACTTCCACATCCTTCTCATAGTCAGGTGATTAGAACTGAACATAATATTCCAAAAGTGGTCTCACCAAGGTCCTGTAGAGTTGCAGCATAACTCCATGACTCAAACTCAAATGTCCTGTTAATAAACGCTAACACACTATAAGCCTTCTTCACAGCTCTATCCACTTGAGTGGCAACCTTCAGAGATCTGTGGATATGAACTCCAAGATCTCTCTGTTCCTCTACATTCCTCAGAATCCCTGCTATTGACTTTGTAATCCGCATTCAAGTTTGTCCTACCAAAATGAATCACCATGCACTTATCAGGGTTATGCTCCGTCTGCCAGTTTTTGGCCCATCCTATCCTATCAATGTCTCTTTGCAGCCTACAAGAGCTCTCCACCTCATCCACTACTCCACCAATCCTGGAGTCATCAGCAAATTTACTGACCCACCCTTCAGCCCTCTCTTCCAAATCATTGATATAAATCACAAATAACAGAGGACCCAGCACTGATCCCTCTGGTAGACCACTGGTAATTGGCCTCCAGTCTGAAAATTATCCCCCCCATCACATCCTCTGTCTTCTTTGAGATAGCCAATTACTTATTGAAATTGGCCAAATTTCCTTCTATCTCATACCCTCTTACTTCCTTCATGAGCCTACCATGGGGAACCTTATCAAACGCCTTACTAAAATCCATGTATACGACATCAACTGCTCTACCTTTGTCTACGTACTTAGTTACCTCCTCAAAGAATTCAATAAAATTTGTAAGGCAAGACTTACCCCTCACGAATCCATACTGACTATCCTGAGCTAAGCTGCATCTTTCCAAATGGCCATAAGTTGTATCCCTCAGGACTTTTTCCATTAACTTACCAACCACCAAAGAAAGACTAACTGGCCTATAATTACCAGGGTTATTCCTAACAATATTCACTACTCTCCAGTCCTTTGACACAATCCCCGTGGACAATGAGGACCCAAAGATCAAAGCTAAACGCTCCGCAATCTCATCCCTTGCTTCCCAAAGTATCCTAGGGTGTATTCCATCTAGCCCAGGGGATTATCAACCCTCAGGTTTTTCAAAATTGCTAATATATCTTCCTCAGAACATCTACTTTCTCCATCTTATCAGCCTGTATCTCACACACATCCTTAAAAACATTTTCCCTCTCCTTAGTCAATACTGAAGTATTCATTCAATGCCTCACCTATCTCTTCTGACTCCATGCACAAGTTCCCACTATTATCCTTGACTGACCCTAACCTCAGCCTAGTCATTCTTTAATTTCTCACATAAGAGTAAAAAGTCTTAGGGTTTACCTTGACCTGACCATCCAAAGACTTCTCATGCCCCCTTCTAGCTCCCCTAAGCCCTTTTTTAACTCATTCCTTGCTATTCTCAAGCGACACAACTAAATCTTGTTTTCTCATCCTTACATGTGTTTCCTTTTTCCTCTTGACAAGACATTCAACCTCCTCTGTGAACCATGGTTCCCTCACTCACCATTTCCTCTCTGCCTGTCAGGGACATACCTATCAAGGACATACAGTATTTATTCCGTGAACAAGTTCCACCTTTCATTTCTGCCTTTACCTAACAGTTTCTGTTTCCCATCTTATGCTCCCTAATTCTTGCTTAATTGCACCATAATTACCCCTGCCTCAATTATAAGCATTGCTCTGTCGTGTGACTGTATCCCTCTCCATTGCAATGATGAAAGACACCAAATTGTGGTCACTATCTCCAAAGTGCTCGCCCACAAATAAATCTAACACTTCACCCAGTTCATTATCCAGTACCAAGTCCAATGTGGCCCCACCTCTTGTCAGCTTATTCACAATGTCAGGAAACCCTCCTGCACACACTGTTCAAAAAATACCCCATCTGAACTATTCGACCTATAAAGGTTCTAGTCAATATTTGGAAAGTTAAAGTCACCCATGATAATTACCCTGTGACTGCCACACCTATCCATAATCTGCTTTGCCATTTCCTCCTCCGCATCTCGATTACTATTTGGGGGCCCATAGAAAACTCCTAACAACGTGGCTGCTTCTTTCCTACTTTTAATTTCAGTCCATATTACCTCAGTAGGCAGACCGCCTTCAAAATGCTTTCAGCAGCCATTCAACTATCCTTGATTAACAGTGCTACTCCTCCACCTCTTTTACCACTCTTACTCTTCCCTACTCTTACTGAAACATCTATATCTCAGAACTGCCAATAATCTTCTTATCCCTGTTCTAATCATGTCTCCATAATGGCCACAACATTGTAGTTCCAGTTCTACTTAGGCCCTATCACCATAACTCCACATGTTTAATCAACTAATCCCCACATCTTGGGACACTAAGTGGCAACTTAGCATGGGCAATCCACCCACCCCAGCACATCTTTGGACTGTGGGAGGAAACAGGAGCACCTAGAGGAAACGCATGCAGACAACGTGCAAATCCCACAGAGACAGTTACCCAAGGCTGAACCTGGATTCCTGACACGATGTGCCAGAGTCCTACCCACCTTATCTGGGCTTCTTAGGTTAGCAGAGAAAAGACATCAAAACTAGGTGAGCAATATTAGAAAGTAAAAATATAGATGTTGAGTAAATGACGACTCAGCTGGGTTTGTTCTGCCCCATTAGTGTTTGAGTCACTTTCATATAGGAAATGCCATGCCACGAGTAAAACACATGGCATTAACAGATTATCTGATCATTATCACATACTGTTTGTGGGAGCTTGCTGTGTGCAACTTGGCTGCGACGTTTCTGACATTACAATGGTGACAACGTTTCAAAGCACTTCAAGTCCTTTCAATTTCCAGGAACAAATCTCTCAAGCAATGTCTCACTCGAAGGGTCAGGTGAGACCCTTTCATCCTTTCGCCCCATTCAATATTCCAAATAGTTGTCCATTGTTAATGCCAATTGCTGTGGCACTTTGGTTTCCGAAGTTGGAAGTCACATGGCCAACTCCAGATTCAGTGCATAACTAAGGACGATGTTTCAGTGCAGCAGAGGAACTGCTACATTGCTGAAAGTGTCATGCCTGTTCAGGTGAATGCCAAAACTCCCAAGGCACTATTCAGAATAGTACAGATGATACCTGTGCCCAGACCATGATTCATCTTCAACCAATGTCATCAAAACAAATTAATTGGTCATTTGTCTTATTGTTACAACTGTTGTATGCAAATGGACTGTCTGGTGAGCATTGCTGCCTCACAGCGCCAAGGACTCAGGTTTGATTCCTGGCTTGGGTGACACTCTGTCTGGATTTTTCTGTGTCTGCATGGGTTTCCTCCGGGTGCTCTGGTTTCTTCCCACGATCTGAAAGACGTGCTGGTTAGGTGCATTGGGACCATACTAAATTCTCCTTCTGTGTACTTGAACAGGCGCTGGAGTGTGACAACTAGGGGATTTTCACAGTAACTTCATTGTGGTGTTAATGCAAGCCTACCTGTGACACTAGTAAATAAACTTTAAACATAACCCTGCACATTTACCATGGTTAATTCAATAATCTGTACATTTTTGGACACTAAGGGGCAATTTAACATGGCCAATTCCCCTAACTTTTCATAATAACTTCATTGCAGTTTTTTTATTTGTCTCCAAGACACCAGTGACTGAAATTCAAGAATAATTCCTTTGCATTGATTTATTTCAGGGTTGCCCGAGGGAATGAGGGTGCTTCGAGAAATGTAAGCACACTTATTTGGTTTGACCTCCAGTCTGTTGTGAGTTAGCTAGATAGAGCTGCAACATAAGAGGGTTGTTCACCCCAACACCCGAGGAAACGTTTTTAACTGCTTGGAGTTTGCAAACATCGATACTGGTGAACGTGTATGTAAGGTTCCTTTAAGATGTTCTTCATCGTTATATTGCTTATGTCTAATTCCCACACATGAAAAATGGCCATTTAGGTATGGTACTGGAAGTTAGGTAACACCTCTGGAATTGTATAATAGCGAGGACTTTGAAAGAGGAAAGAGAACAGAGGAAGAGATAAAGTGTTAAAAATAAAACCTATTCATCTTTTAAGAAAGCCTCAAGACTTACAAACAATTCCACTTTTGACTGCTGTCAACACATGCGCCATTTCAGTTAGTAATGTTTATTTAGTTGTCTGTTACGCTGCTGAAAATCCATTTGGTACTCACCGTCTGCGCTTGGTGGACTGATGGCTTGCAGTGAAATGGATTTCTTCAGTGGAGGAACAGAACGTGGCTGTATCCTGGTCACCTTCTGTAAGAAAACAACATAGCTGCTGTTGAAATATCCTGTACCAGTTATACACTCAAGTTCTGAGTAACTCCCCAAGTAGTTACTCAGACTTAATTGTATCAGCACCAAAACCTATGCACTCAGCTACACAATGGATTAAGGGAGCCGAGAGCAAGTATTAATCATTCACCAGAGTTATTCAAAAAATGTTTACACTACCTCTTAAAAATAGCCGATGAAGTAACAGTAATGTAATGCAAACGTTGCTGAGCATTGCCGAAATGATTACATTTGCAAAATACTTGGTTGAATGGGAGGCGTTTGAGCAATTCTGAATCCATATGTACATATAAATATTTTCTGCGTCAGTATTCATGGAATCCTACAGTGCAAGAGGCTGCCATTTGGCTCATCGAGTTTGCATCAACCTCATTCCCACCCAGGCCCTATCCCCATAACCCCATATATTTACTCTAGCTCATTCCCTTGACACTAAGCGGCAATTTTGGCATGGCCAATCCACCTAACCCACACTTCTTTGGACTGAGAGGGGAAACGGGAGGGAGCATCTGGAGGAAACACACATCGACATGGAGAGAACGTGCAAACTCCACATAGGCAGTGACCCAAGCCCGGAATTGAACTCGGGTCCCTGGTGCTCTGAAGCAGCAATGCTAACCACTGTGCCACCGGAAAATTCACACAGCACAGGGCTTTAACTAGTACTTCTGCCATCTCTAAAGGTCTTCAGCTTTCACTCAAGTCTTTCAATTTTTAATAGGATAATGCACACAAGTTGACCAGCTTTAGTCAAGTTCATGCAGTATGATTTTAATGCGATCACTTTACCGGCTTTTCAAACACGCTGCCCTCGCTGTGATCGGACTCCATCTCTTCCTCGGTTAGTGAGACAAGCGATCCACGCTCATCAGTGTTGACGATGGGAGCCCGGCGAGGGTCTCGAGAATTCCTTAAGACAGACTCCACAGCGTGTGAAGTTTCCTTGGTCACCTCGCTGTGATGCACCAGTCCTTCCAGGCTGTAACTGAATACACATAGGACATTCAATTAATGTGGTAATTGTCATCAATTTGAAAATTTGCTTGCAGCAAACAGAGGTGAACCCTCGAGTACGGGCTTCTCAAAATGATCATCAACACAGTGGCAGGTGCAGGAATTAGTCTCTGCCAATAGCTAATGGTGCAGGACAGGGGAATAACATTACACTTACATATACCAGGGCAGCACAGTGGTAAACATTGCTGCCTCCATTGTCAGGGACCCGTGTTTGATTCCTAACTTAGATCGCTGCCTGTGTGGAGTCTGCACATTCTCCCTGTGACTGTGTGGGTTTCCTCCAGGTGCTTCTGTTTCAGCCCACAGTCCAGGGCACTGGCCATACTAAATTCTCCCTCAGTGGACCTGAACAGATGGAGTGTGACGACTAGGGGATTTTCACAGTAATTTCATTACCGTGTTAATGCAAGCCTACGCGTGACTAATAAATAAACTTTAACTTTTTAAACTTTAGACAGAGATACATCTCTACAATAATGTCTTCTTACCCTCCATCCTAACAGTATAAAGGAAAGAAAAAAAAAATAGATGGCGGGTGGAAAGAGAATGGTCTTTCAGAGGATCTGAAAATCCGGGTTGGAGATGTTGGGGAGATGAAGAATGATTATGCCTCTATGGGCATCAGCTGTAGAACCACAACCAACAGTGGATTAGGGGTAGAAGTCATAGCATTTCTATAGTGCAGTCAGATGTCATTTAATCCACTGACTCTGCACCCACTCTCTGATGGAGTCTCTTACGCAGGCCTCCCCCACTATCCCTGCAATCCCGTGATGGGCTATTCCGTCTAACCTGCATAGCTAGGAACATAAAATGGGCAATACAACATGATCAGTCCACCTAACTCACATCTCCCACTCGCACTGTGGGAGAAGTCTGGAGCATCCAGAGGAAATCCGCGCAGATATGGGGAGAATGTGCAAATTTCACACAGACAGCAACCCAAGGCTGGAATCAAACTCAGGTTCCTGGCATCAAGAGGCAGCAGTGCTAACCATACTGCCAACATGCCACCCAGCTGCGTCAATAACCACAGGTGAATAAAGTAGGTATCCTCAGCTTCCAAAATAGAGTTTCAGCACCATAATGACCCCACAGGGCTTGGCAAGGACAATAGGGAATAAAGTAGGGATGAGAGTACAGATCTCTGCATTCTGGCCGTAGCAAGTGTGGGTGCCAAGAAGGCGAGCACAAGTATATTCTCACTTGAAAAATCAACAACCAATCAGCAACTTAAAGCCTAAAACTTTCTTTTGATACAATTGATATAATCAGTTCATATTTGTCACCAATTAAAACAGTTACAAACTGATACATAATCTGAACGTTAACCTATTTTGCTCATTTCCAGATGCCAACTAGTCTGCTGTACTTCTCTGGCATCCTGCTCTTGTTGTGGAAAATTATGTTTCTTTTGGCAAGGAGGGCCGAGGAGAGGAATAATAATCTTTGCAAATGCTTTAGAAAAGAAATACTTTACTTCACTTGTGCGTGGGAAAAGTGTAGGACAGTGATTAGCGGCGAGATTGGTGACACTGATCCTGAGACTACATCTATTTATGAAGGAATTCAACAATTTCAAAAACTAAATGCATACATTTAACACAAAAGCTCTTGGGTATGCGTGAAGTTTCAGTCTTGGGCAGCATCAATGACCAGCTCTTGTGCATTCAAACATGCCCCAGGATCATGCAAAGGCCACTCACAACCAACAGGCAGGTACAAACATGTCTCAAACATACAACAGGAAAAGAGCAGTGACAGCTAAAACACATCAATTATTAGCATAGCTGGGAAGGTGCGAAGGCTGACTGTACGCCCTAGTGGGTAGCGAGCATTTGAGATGCAAGGAGATGGATGCACATAAAGGGTCCTCCATACAAACCGGTTAGTTCAAGAAAAGCTACAAAAGTGTGAGGACGTGTACCAACTGCTCAAAAATAGCTTCTTCCCTGCTGCCGTCAGAAAGGATGTACCTCATATTAAGTTGATCTTTCTCTAGTTATGACTGTAACACTAGACGGCAGGGATGGCTCACTGTTGCAGTCTAACCATGGTGGAAGTTTTCTGGGGAAGGGAGTTGGGTGGCACAGTGGCATCTGGATTATGGTGGGTAGCCAATCTGCACGTTTACTGTCTCAATTTAGACCACTTGCCAACATCCTATTTTACCTTCCAAACACAGTCTGTTGTATATGTAGCTTTATTCACCAACTGTGCCACTCACAGTCCCAACATCGCTAACAATGTGTTCCTATATATTGGAGGGGCCAGCCCATTTACTCTCTCTAATAAAAAGTAGAGTCATGTTCACCCTTTCACGAACATCTTCAATTTTAAGATGCTCCCGCTGTCTTAGCAGCACCAACCAACTCAAGAACAGCATCTTCCCTGTTGCCTTCAGACACTTGAATGGGCCTACCCCATATTAAGCCGATCTTTCTCTACACCCTAGCTATGACTGTAACATTACATTATACACTTTCTCCTTTCCTTCCCTATGGATGATATGCTTTGCCTGTATAGCATGCAAGAAACAATACTTTTCTCTGTATATCAATACATGTGACAATAATAAATCGAATCAAATTATTCCCATCCTGCGCAAGAGATTTTGCCGCATTTCCCACTCACTCCCAGTTTGGTGCTGCTGGATGTAATACGTTGAGAGACAAGTGAACTAACAGGAGTATTGACAGACGCACAGGACTAATTGGACTGAAGCAATTTCCTAACTTTGGTTTTAAACACGTGAAGATTACATTTTTTTTTTAAGTTTTTGTTTGTTGCAAGTTCTCATGGACTTTTCTTTTGGAGAGCTGTTATGGTTACAGTGTGAAAAATGCATATTTTTCTTTCTTCACAGATCACCTGAAGCATCCCTCACCGCAGCCGAGTCTCAGGACTGGAAGTTGCTCCCAGGCCACCAGCACTATGTGCAGCTGGCCACCAGGTGTCACCCAACAGCAGCCTTCAGAGGACCCTCCCACCCCATCTTCTTTCTTTCCATCATCTTTTCCATTGGAAGAGGCTTAACCTCCACATAATACCTTCCCAAGAAGCGAACAGGAACTCAGCTTTGTTGCATGTTCCTCTACTGGCCTTCCAAATTTCATCACACCGTACTCAGGGAATGTCACGTGCACCCCTACACAAATTTGGTGAAAGTGAGAAATATTTGAAATTCTCTCATTCTGCAAACTTAATGGCACGCCAAATTTTCTTCAGGGATTGCTTGTCTCTTTTTTGAGACTGGCTGATCTATGTATTTCCAAAATGTTCTGTTTATAGTTCAGAGTTACAACAATGGTAGTTTTTTAACATTATTTGTAGTTCAACAAACTTTTTCTTTAAGATGTACCAGATATCTATTCGCTCAATTTTCCCTCTTCAGAGTGAAAACACAGATAGAAACCATCTGATCTTTATTCAGTGCCTCTCACAATCCATACCTTCGGTAACTAATGTCAGACTCCAGGATAAGGCACTGGTTTTCAGAAGGACACCAACTCATGCTAGGAATAAGGGGAGAAAGGATCAGAACAAGGAAGGAAGCAATGACAGAAGAAAGAGAAGATGAGTAGTGCATTGACAAGAAATTTCAGCAGAGGTCTTGCTGCAATGACGCTATGAGATTGCATTCAAAGAAACTTTAATTTCTTTTGCATACTTGATGGCTTTTCCAACTTTTAAATGATGCCAAAAGTTGGAAGATTCTATGTATTTTGCCATCAGGCTTACTACAGAAGTTGCTATTTAACTAGTCACATGGAAGCCTGTGTGCTTTTAGGGTTATGTTAATCCATCTCTTCAAATTGCTCCTAAACCACCACCACTCAGCCCCATAGCCAACAAAGTCGTTGTTGTGACTGCTAGAAACTTGATTGAATCGTGAAACCCTTCCAGTGGAGAAGGCGGCCATTCAGCCTATCCAGTCTCCACTGGCACTCCAAAACGGCATCTTACCTAGGTCTGCTTCCCTGCCATACCGCTGTAATCCTGCGCATTTACCATGGCCAATCCATCTAACCTCCACATCTTTGGACACTAAGAGTCAATTTAACATGGCCAATTCACCTAACTTGCACATCTCTGGACAATGGGAGGAAACCGGAGCACCTGGGGGAAACTCACACTGACACTAGCGGGGAGCCTGCAAACTCCACACAGTCAACACCAGAATCAAACCCAGGTTCCTGGCACTGTGAGGCTGCAGTGCTAACCACTGTGCCATCTATTGAAATGTATTGTCCGTAAATGGTAGACACTGGATTTGTACCACATCTCTAGCTGCCCTGATAGTTGCACGACTTGCCTATTGCAGAATCTGAGATTGGAGTCACCTGCAGGTCAGGTCAGGGTGGAGGGAAGTATGATTTAATATAGGGATTACTGATCAAGGTTTGTTAAAAATAGGCTTTACTTTTGTTATGAATACACAAATTTACCAGATTTGGTAATAGCAGATTTAATGGATTTAACTTCATAACTCATCATGATAGAATTGGAACTTAACCTTTGGACATCTGCCTCAGTCCTTACAGCTACTCCACTCTCACACCCATTTCCTAATGTCATACAGTATTCTGAGCTTCTTAATAAAAAAATTTACTCGCAAGACGTGGGCATTGCTGGCAAAGCCAGCATTTATTGCCCCTCCCTAACTGTCCTCAAGGTGCTAGTGATGAGCTGCTTTTCTGAATAGCAGCAGTCCAAACAACGTAGGCACACCCACACTGCTGTGAGGAAAGGAGTTCCAGGATTTTGACCCAGCAACAGCGAAGGATCAGCTGATATACTTCCAAGTCAGGATGGTGTATGGCTTGAGGGGGAACTTCCAGGTTGTGGCATTCCCATGTATCTGCTGCCCTTGTCCTTCTGGATGATAGAGGTCCCAAAAGTGCTGTCAAAGGAGCCTTGATGAGTAGTTGCAGTACACTTTTTGATGTGCTGCCATTGTACATCTATGGCAGAGAGAGGAATTGGGGTGCCAATAGAATTGGCTTCTTTTGCTCTGGATGGTAAGTTTCTAAAGTGTTGTTGGAATAGGCAAGTGGACATCACACTTCTGGGAGAATCAGGAGCGTTAATGCTACAGAATTCACAGCACGGATATCCTCTTGCAACTATAGTATTTATGTCCAATGGTCCAGTTTCTGGACAATTAGACCTGTAAGCATGTTACACAGTTCAACAGCATAAAAGATTCACAATTTGGCCATTGCGTGTGACTCCAATGCCTGGAGTGATTTGCATATTTCAAACGTAAGCCATGAACTGATACAAAATCTGTACCATTGCACACATCTTTCTTCAAGTTTCTTTGTTTTGTTAAATAGTAGAGTTATCTGAAAAGATTTACAATAGTGTGATGATTATATAGGTATTACAACAAGGCCAGCAATGACAGTTGAGAAAGTTAGCAAAGTGTTTGCAAAGAATATGCTCTTGATTAATGAACTTGGTGGGGTTAACATGCACACACTGTTATAACATTGAAACCTGGACATCAGACTACTCACTCTCCTCCACCACCATCTTCAGCTTGGAGAAGATGCCAATAGAAGTTCTATAGATCAGGGCTCAAGGCTCAGAAACATACTCAGTTGTATGGATGCCAGTATATCAGAACCTCAGCACACTGGATGCTAGACTAATTCTGCCACAATGGACATCCACCCCAAGACCTCCCAAGCAAGGGATTGCAGTTCTGTGCTCAAGAACATGCTCAATTTACTTGCGTTTCTGACTGACATTAACTGAGAACAGATAAAAATAGGGACTTTTCTGTATGAGCCAGAATCATGCTCCCGTCATTGTTAATCTGTAACATTTGTTTCACCTCCTCTCCACATCTGCACCCCCACACTGCCCGCCTCCCTCGCCTGATCTGTGACTTTGGTGAGTAACTAATTTTACTGGAAGAATCACCTTTTCGTCAGTGCCAGTCGTAGTGCCATTGAACAGGTTTCAGTGAAATAATACTTTATAAAAAAAAACATAACTGTGAACACTGTCCAAATTCAGCTTGTGTCAAAAGGCAGAAGATTAACATCCATTTTCTTGGATTAAAATAATTAGTTCAGTTTTACTTTTATTTTTACCTTCTTCTATGAATTGGTGGCCTCTTTATGATGTCACCAAGCATTCTCACAGAACTGAAAGGAAATCATGAAGATAAACAATCATTCAAGGGAGAAAAGAAATGATTGCTACAAAAAAGGATGAAAAGTTTAGATCAGAAGAATGAAAACTTGGGAAATAAAGCAAAACTGAATATTAGTAAGGGACAAAACTCATAGAAAGCTCAATTCCTTCATTCACGTTGAGGTACACAATCTAAAAATATCAGCAATTGAAACCTCGATCCCTAGCCTTCATGAAGAACAAAAGAAAGTACAGCACAGGCCCTTCACCCTCCAACCTTTGCCTATCATGATAGCCCAACTAAACTAAAAAAAACCTTCTGATCTTCCTCAGTCCGTATCCCTCTGTCCCTATTCATGTCCCTATCCAGATGCCTCTTAAATGTAGAGAATGTGTCTGCTTCCATCACATCCTCTGGCAGCATGTTCCAGGCACCCACCACTCTCTCCTTGAAAAACCTTTCCCTGCACATCTCCTTTAAACTTCCCCCCCTCTCTCCTTGTACCTGTGCCCCATTGTAATTGACATTTCCACACTGGGGTTAAAGCCTCCGATTATCCACACTGTCTACGCCTTTGACCATTTTGTAGGCCTCTATCATGTCCTTCCTCAGCCTCTGCCTTTCTAGTGTACGCTGTGCTCCCATATTTCGCAGACCCTGCCGCACAGAAGCAGGCCATTCGCTTCAATAACTGCTCACACAAACCTCTTCCCATTGTAATTCATTTCATTCCAATCTCTCTCTCTCTTTCCCCTGTACATACCTAACTTCCTCGTCAACACATCGATGCCATTCAACTCAAACTACTCTTGTAACACCAACAGGTAAATCTCTTGATTCAATCACACTCTTTGAATTCCTTTTTGGATTTTTCAGTGACTACCTTGCATTCATGACTCCTTGGGCAGGGTTTTGTTGTCCCTAGGGTGGCAGGAGCATTGGGTGGGGAGCAGCGTGAGTTCTGGCAAAAGAGGAGGGGTGACTCACTGCTGCAATCCAGCCATGGGAGAGGTTTTCTGGGGGAAAGGGTCAGGTGGCATTGGACTATGGCGGGTTGTGCACATTTACAGTCTCAGTTCAAAGCACTTGCCAAATTCTAATTCACCTCCCAGCAGCAGGCTATTGATATGGAGCTAGAGGCTCTATTCACCAAATGTGCCACCCATAGTCCAAACACAACTTACAGTGCATTCCTCTTTATCAGAGGGACAAGCCTACTCGATCTCACTAATAAAAAGTGCAGTCACACTTCCCGCTTCATGGACACTTCCACATGATCGTATCTGTCTTAGCAGCATCAACCGATTCAAGAACAACTTCTTCCCTGCTGCCAGCAGACTTTTGAGTAGACCTATCTCACATTAAGTTGATCTTTCTCTACACCCTAGCTGCGATGTTAACATTACATTCTGCATCCTCTCTTTCTCCCCCATGTAGTCTGTGAATGGTATATTTTACAAAAAACAAAGAAAATTACAACACAGGAACAGGCCCTTCAGCACTCCAATCCTGCACCAACAATAGTGCCCGTGTGACCTAAAACCCTCTACTTCTCAGATTCCAGCACCTGCAAGTAGTTTGCTTTTTATTGTCTATTTTCTTTGTTTTCTTCTCCACCATCTTTTGGAAGACCAGCAAAGTACAGAGACAAAAAAAGCTGGACTCAGAGTCAAAGACTGCAATCACTTTAAAATAAACTTTGCACAATTTAACTTCGTTGGTTGTACAACATCCTTCTGTTCCCATCCTATTAATGTATTTGTCCAAATGCCCCTTTAAAGCCACTATTTTATCTGCTTCCACTACCTCTTCTGGAAGTGAGTAAAAAAAAAGTGCCTTATACATCTCCTTTAAATCTTGCTCCTTGTATCCTAAACTTATGCCCACTGACTTTTCCACCCTGGGAAAAAGCTCATCTGCATAGCGCACAAGAAACAACACTTGCATTGTATCTCAATCCATGTGACAATAATAAATCAAATCAAATTAGCACCAACCTGATCTCAGTGGGGCTGTTGAGGCTCTTGAGCTGCCAGCTCTGTGATGGGACCTTCCTTAATTGAATGGTGAGCCAGGAGGCATCCTTTGGAAAAATAGGCTAGTAGCACAGGACCCCTATTTGGTCCTGACATCTGGGTCCCAAACCCTGTGGGAAAATCCTGTTCCTAATTTCAGATTTCCCCACGGATAAAAACATTTCTATATCTGCTTTATTGTATCACTTCACAACAGGCCTCCATTTAAGTCACCCTTCAGTCTTCCCTTCTCCAGAACCAACAGTCTCAACCTGTTCAATCATTGCTGGTCATTATAACCTGATGTAAAGATGCCGAACCTCTCAGGCATTCCTGAAGACAGTTTACATGAATGAGAACCAGGAATGTTATCCATTCTGCTCCCGTGCCATCATTCACTGTTGCATCACGGTGAATGGCTTAAATTCGCAATATTGTGATTAGAATCCCTACAGTACAGAAAGAGGCCATTTGGCCCATTGAGATTGTGCCAACCACGACTTCATTTATTCCCACAGCTCCATAAATTTATCCCACTATTCCTCCCGATAGTCTGGTCAATAGACTTAACATGCATATCTTAAGACTGCGGGAAGAAACTGGAGCACCCAGAGGAAACCTACGCAGTCACAAGGAAAATGTGCAAATCCCACACAGACAGTGACGCAAGGCCGGGATTGAACCTGGGTCCCTAGCACTGTGAGGCAGGAACGCCACCATGCTGTCCCTAAACCTTCCTGGCACAGCATTTGCTTTACACTACACAATAATTGTGAGCTTGATTTTCAGACACACATGTACAACAAAAAAAAAAGGAACATTTTATCTTAGGACAGAGAGCTAGATGGGATTTCGTTCTGCCTAATCCCATGGGTGGTGTAACCTGGTCCCAACTTTCCCTTGGTGTTTAAGGATCAAACCATTTCCCTAGTAACTGTAATCTATTTTCTCTCTTTCTCCACAGTTGCTGTCAGACCTGTTGAGATTTCTCATCATCTTCCACTTTTGTTTCAGATTCCAGCACCCGCAAGTATTTTGCTTTTTATTGTCTATTTTCTTTGTTTCTTTCCTCACCTTCTTTTTGAAGACCAGCAAAGCACAGAGACAAAGAAAGCTGGACTCAGAGTCAATCACTTCAAAACAAACTTTGCACAATTTAACTTCGCTGGTTATACAATGCAACTCGTTTCACTATCGAGTTGGTGCACTGCATTAATATGTACTCATTATGAAGTCCATTCTTCTTATGAAGCAACATTATATTTCCAACAGTTGGATACAGTGATAGCCAACACCCCCGACAGCTGCCCGACCCCCTCTCCATCTTACCTTCGCTGATTGATCTCAGTTTCACTGCCTGTGTTTTTCCCAGGCCCCCAGCTGTGTCGTCGGAAGGGCGACAGTGGCCTGATGGACGGCCTGAAGATGGAGGCTCGCGTGGGCACATCAGCAATGCTGTCCTTCTCCTCTTCAGCTTCACAAACTACAGCGCAGCCGTCGCCTTGCCCCGCTGACCCTCTGCTGTCCCTTTGCTCAGTACTCGAAAGGGTCTGTCTGTCATTATCCTCGTTCAATTCTAGGACAGCGCTGGCTGGCAAGAACACGTCACCTTCAAGGGCTGCTGTCACCTCGGAGGGTTCAGGGTCCCCGACAGTTGAAGTACTTGTTGTGACACCGCTTAATTCATACCCTATGCTCTGTCCATCTTGAACCTGAAATACAAGACAAATTCAGCTGAGTTTATTATTTTTTTAATGATAGTGAGGCACTTACTACACTCTACATCTTTAGAGTTTCTTCAATGGTTGAACGGGCACATGTCCTGCGAGATAAGGAACAACTGCAGAAGGATTCCAAATCAGATCATTGCTATAGAACTGAAGAAAACAGGAGCAGGAATACGCCATTCGGCCCTTTGAGCCTCCTCCACTATTCATGTTAATCGTGGCTGATCAAATTCAATATCCTGATCCTGCCTTTCGCTCATATCCTTTCATCTCTTCAGCCCCAAGAAGCACGTCAGCATTCAAGTTTACTTCAATGCTCCTGGGACACAGACAATGTAATCAGTTGCAGTTCTGTTCCAGGTTGCTCGCAGCACGTGCACCTATTATCCTCACCCTGCCATCATTCGAAAGTGAGGCTGGTATTTCAGTTATGTATTCAAACTGAAGGGTTTTGGCATATCCTAGGCTGACACTTCAGCATAGTACTGAGTGAGGGCTGAGGATGGGAGGTGCAGTATTTCAAACCAAGATGTTCAGTGAACTTCCAGATTCTGATTTTTTTTTTGTTTTTGAATCAAAAAATCTAAACAGAAGGTAGTTGGTTGGAGCTCAATGGCTCACTTATCATAGAATCACTACAGTACAGGAGGAGGCCATTCATCCCATCAAGACTGCACTAACAATTCTATCCAGGTCTTTTTCCCCTGCTGTATCTGATGGGTGTGAAAGGTTTCGGAACATTGGGCAGCTTTCTTTAACTCACTACCCTGAGAGCCTTTAGCTCCACTACTGAATAGCACTGTCTCATTTCCCTATCTGATGGTGGTGATGAGAGGATCCTGCAAACTCAATGATTCTACACAGTGAACTGGAAGAAGACAAAACTGAAAGAGAGGTAGACACTACTTCAGAGGAATAATGGCCACTCTATATACATATAGCTCCAAGTTACTGGCAGTACAAGCTTGGCTGAAGGATACAATAAAGTTTGCAAATCCTGTCCTAAAGAACATCTAATTTTACAGTGCTATCTAACTTTACAGACTTGGATGGTCTTAAAGACAGGCAAAAGGTGTATTTTTTATGACTAGGATGATTTTCAGTCAGGATGTTCACTGTAACTTCATTGCAATGTTAATGTAAGCCTGCTTGTGACACTAATAAATAAACTTTAAACTGTGTGTGTTGGGCTGGCCTGCACTGTCCTTGTACTTCCAGATTCTGAATTTTTTTTGTTTTTTTTTTGAGTTAAAAAATCTAAACAGAACTCAGTTGCTTGGAGCTTCATGGCTCACTAATCATAGAATCCTTACAGAAGGGATAGAAGGAGGCCATTCAGCCCATCAAGACTGCACTAACAACAATTCTATCCAGGCCCTATCCCATAATCCCATGTATTTACTCCGTACACACTAAGGGGCAATTTAGTACAGCCAATACAGCCTAACCTAAACATCTTTGGAGCGTTGGAGGAAACCCACGCAGAGGTAGGAAGAACGTGCAAACTCCACACGCATAGTCACCGAAGGCTTGAATTAACTCAGGTTCCTGGCGCTGCGAGGCAGTGCTGCTAACCACTGTGCCATCATGTTACTTGCTACCGGTTTTTTTTTGGATGAGATGCTACACTGGGTCTTCTGGGTGCATGTTGGGAAATGTCAATTCAGAACAAAGTTCTCATTGTACATTACTGGCACTCAGAGCATGAAATCTTATGAAAATGAGAAGACCAAGAATTTGGATCAATATATTTGTACATTAGAGATCTAACTTATATTGACAACAACTTATACTTAGTTAATGCCTTTAATGTATAATAAACATGTGATGTTAGTATGTCTTTGAGAAAGTTTTTTTTAGAACATGATTTGTGCAGTTCTCATAACTTCAGTGGTTTGCTAGCTCACTGTTTCAGTGATGTCATTGCTGCGGCTTCAGTGGAAACTTTTTATCACTACTTAAGTGGCTTAAACGGGGTTGTGTGTGTTTACTCTGGTATTAGTTTTATGACCTATATTGTTAAAAGGACGGCCATGTGATTTTGGACAGTTTCTTTTCCATTTTCAGTTTGAAGCTGCAAATTTGAGCATTAGTTTTCGAAGGTCCCTAAGAAGGAGTGTTTTCATTCTCTCTGTTGCTTTGAAAATTCTGTTGGTTTCCTGAAGGGTGAAAATCTGCTATTTTTGGGGGCTGGATCAGGGTCTGTCTGGTGTTTTGGGAAGCTGTCTTGTCTTCAAACTGTTTGGAGTGAATCCAGAGAAGTTCAGACTTCAACCAAAGAATTCAATTTCCATTATCACATAGGCAATAGACTTTGCTATATTGCACCTGCTTAAAGGGGGCTTGTCTATGGCAAGGGTTTTTTTTTTAACTGGAACACATTAGATATCTTTGTTAATGTTGTTTTGTTTTTGTTTGTAATTGTTAGAGTTATTGCTAATATTCTTTTTATACATGCTGACTATATTCTTAAATAAGCTTTGTTTGATAAAAGCTCTCTAGTGGGTCATTTGAATCATTCCCAAAGTTGGACCATATTATGCTTATCCATGCAAATTCAAGGTGCACAAGTTATGATCCAGGCGGGCTTCATAAAACACTTTGGAGTTTCTGACTTGAACCATAACAAACATTAAAAAAAATCTCAAGGTACTTCAAAGAACATTAGAAAACAAACTGTGATACACAAGCAGCTATTATATCAGATGACCAAAAGCTTGGAAGGTTTCAAGAAGTGTCTGAAGGCGGCAAGCAGGCTAAGACCACCAGGAGATGTAAAGAGCTTGGGGCCCAAGCTAGAGGAAGCATGGCCACTAATGGTGGATCAATTAAAATCAGGGCTGCTAAAGAGGCCAGCATTAAATGAGTGTCTGTATCTCACAGAGTTGAGAGGCTGCGGGAACTTAAAGATAGGAAGGGGTGAAGACATGACAGTAATTTGAAAACAAGGATGAGAATTTTTAAAATTAAGGTGCTGTTTGACTGGGGCCCGATTTGCAACAGTGAGCACAGGGAAGGCAGGTGAACAGGATTTGATGCGAGTTAAGACATGGGCAGCAGAGTTTTGGATGACGCAAGTTTATGAACGAGAGGATATGGGAGACCAGCTGGGAATGCTGTAAGTCAAGTCCGGAGATGACAGCGGAGCCTCGAGGTCTGAGCGGCGTGGCTTATCTCAGCCAGGGCAGGAGTGGACTGTATCATATTCTTTCCAGCAGCTGAATTTAAAAAAAAATACCATCAGCCAGGGTCTCCTGGTTGCTAACTACTGACTTCTGCAGAAAAACATACTTGTGTTGCAAAGACCAGGATTGGGCATCCCTCCATGGTCAAACTTTCTGCCAACACTCCATGTTTAGGTTGGAGACTGATCACTTTGGCAAGTTCTGACAAGTCTTGTGGGATGGTATTCCAGCAGCTTTAGAAGAGAAAAAGAGAAAAATGGAAAGCGGCAGGGAGAGAGAGGGAAATCCGCCTGGAAAATAAGATTTTTACAATTGTGAAAGTGACCATTAGAAGCTGAAATCTTGTTTGAGAACCAGCCAAGGAAATCTCTGCATGATTGATGAGTGACACTGAATAACACAGCTGTGGGAACATGATACATCCAGAGTTTCAGACACTACACAGTGCCTTAGGATTTATAGAGGCATGGAAAACTATCTTGACTTAAAAATCTGAAATAACCTTCCAAATTTATTCTACACCTTGCGACCTCACAATTGGAATTGAAACAAAAATTAAGTACCAAATCCTTTATAAGATCGTAAGGCATAAGAGCAGAATTAGGCCACTTGGCCCATTGAGTTGGCTTTGCTATTCAACCATGGCTCATATTCTTCTCATCCCCATTCTCCTGAATTTTCCCCATAACTCCTTATTAATCAAGGGCCTTATTAATCAAGAATATCTCTGACTCAAAGACTTCAATGACCTGGCCTCCACAGCCTTTTGCAGCAAAGAGTTCCACAGATTTATCACTTCCCTGGCTGAAGAAATTCCTCCTCATCTGTTTTAAAGGATCACCCCTTTAGCCTGAGGTTGTGCGTCGCGACATGCAATATAGTGTAAATGCTAACCAGTAAGTTCATTCAACCACAAAGGGGGGAGGGATTTCCAGCCCCGCTTGCCCCTAAAGCCAAAGTCAACAGACCTTTGCATGGTCCACTCCCCCACCCGCTACGATTCCTGAAACAGGCAGGACAGGGAAGTTCTGGTGAAAGCATAGTACAGATTTGTGGTTGTGAAATGTCACCAGAGGAGTTGCCAACACCTATAAGCTCACAACCCAAAAACTATCATCTTGAGGGATGATAAAATCTCTTGCAGTCACTACAAAACGTTGACCAGGATTATATCACCCCACCTACCACGGGAATCGAAGCAGGAGAGGGACAGACAAGGAAAGGTCTGTTGACAGGATTGTGCTGTTTTAGGACAAGCAAAGCCATAAAATTCCGTCCATTAAGTTTATTTGCATGACTGTGGCCATTTCCCCAGGACTGGTCACCTGTTTTAGTTTTGACAAGAAGTCAGAATGACTCCTTGAAGATGAAAGGGAAAACTATGTTATGGCAGCCTGTGCAGGATTCATTGCTCCATGCCACCTGGACACGACAGAATCCCGTCAACCCTTGACTCTCAGCAGCAATTGTAACTTCTTGTCTGGGTCAGTCAACTGAATCAAGTTGGCTAATTAAGAGGGAGTGGTGCTACCACATGACGATTCCAACTGGGAAAGACCAGGCCAGATGACAAATTAGTTTGAGAGAGAAAACTCAATTATGGAGGTTTTATCTACTGTTTACTTTCAGGCAGAATGAGCCAATAATCTGAGCAGACTCTGTGTGATAGTGTTCATTGTGAACTTGAAGTTACTAGACTTCAAAAGGTGCACCTACTCTATCCTGACAGCAGCCTCCTCCAACAATGGTCCAACAAGAGAAGTGTTACTCGATTTTTCCCAAATTTCCATGGGAATTAAAGATGAATCTCTAAGACATTGTTGATAGGATCCAAGTTGGTTGGTGAAGCTGAAACCAAAACATAGGACTTGAATATCTTGCTCCCATTCAAGCTAGTGGGATCTTAGGGTCACCAACTACACACTCCCTATTATGGATTTCCTGGTGGCGAGGGGCACATTCACCAGGAAACCTGTTGACAATGTCTCCCACTGCTGCAGAACATGCTAAACTAAATCCTGGTCATCAGTCTCAGAGCTCTCCCATTCAATGCAATGTCCCAGCTATCCCCTACTTATACCTTCAACAACATGAACCAAAAATCAATAAATTAAACAATGAGATGGGGTGACAGCCCCTGGTGGGGAATATTCCTTATTTATACGTGCTCAAATGACAATTAATACCAATAACCTGTTTCTCTTAATGTGATTAACAAACCTTAATGTAATTAAACAAGATCTTAACATTCTACAAAACCAGGAGATGCTTCAGAGGGACAAGCAGAAACCAGTGTTGTTTCTCCCCCATTTCCTTGGAGCATTTTTGTTTCATTTATTGTAAACATTTTCATGATGGGAGGGAACAAAAGCTGCTTCGCAGGAAAGAATGGTGAAGATAGTCTCAATAAAAAAGACTTGCATTTATATAGCACTTTTCATAATCACTGGACAATATGGGCGACACAGTGACATAATGGTTAGCGTTGCTGCCTCACAACGCCAGGCACCCAGGTTCAATTCCTGGCTTAGGTGATTGTCTTTGTGGAGTTTGCATGTCTGTGTGGGTTTCTTCCACGTACTCTGGTTTCCTCCCATAGTCCAAAAGACATGCTGGTTTGGTGCATTGACCATGCTAAATTCAGGTGTTGCAGTGTGGCGACTAGGGAATTTTCACAGTAACTTCATTGCAGTATTATTGTAGGCCTACTTGTGACATTAATAAATAAACTTAAAACCTCTTAAGTTTTTACAGTCAAGTGTCGTTATTATTGTGGAAAAACCTCAGCAGCAATACATGCTCAGCAAACTTTCACCAACAGTAGTGCAGTAATGGTCAATAATCTGTCTTTGTGATTTTGATCAAAGATAAATATTGGGTCAAAACATTTGGGGAACCATCCAACAGTTTCCATCTTCTTCGAAAGTAGAATCCACACACATTTAAAAAAATGCATCATGGGACCTTTCACATCCAAGCAAATAGTCAGACCTCAATTTAATATTTCACCCAAAATACTGCACCCTTGACAATGCAGCCCACCTTCAGTATGGCACTGGAATATCAGCCTTGATTTTTGTGCTCAAGCCCTGGACTGAACTGGGGAAATGGAGGTTTGAGTACTGCCAGGCCAGTGAGAAGAACATAATCCCAGATGGGTTAAAACTTGGTCAAGTCATCAACACGAGCGGAAAGAAATGGTAATACGAACTGAAAATGCTCAATAACTCAGCAGGTCTGGCAGCATCGATGGAGAAAAACAGAGTTAACTTTGCGAGTCCATATCGTCGTTCTACAGAACAAAATAAAGGATTGTTTTCAATCTAAGTAAATCACTCATATTCATGCTTATTTTTTCTATCAGAAAACTCAGTTATAGGAAACTGAAGCTCATGTTCACTTTAACTTGCACAGCAAAGCTGTCCAGCCCAGGTCAATAACACTGCATAGTCGAGACCCAAAATTTCTAGAGAATACTGAAAAGAGATAACATTGATCAGGACTGACTCCTGTTGATTGCACTAACAAGAAAGAAAGAAAGAAAGAAGAAGTGGAGGCTTCAGAAGTGTGCTTCCATTTATCACTATTTAACTGGGCATCAGACCTAATTGTAGACAAGGTTCGTCACTGCTGCCAGTATCAAACTGGCATTTTCCCAAAGGTACTGCCGACCACATTTTTTTATTTTGTTTGTTAGTGCCCCAATAGGTTTACATTAACAGTACAGGGAAGTGAAAATCCCCTACTCGCCACACTCCAGCACTTGTTTGGGAGGAAGAATTTAGCATGGTCAATTAATTTAACCCATACATCTTTGGACTTTGGGAGGAAACTGAAGCAAAACTCATACAGACACAGGGAGAATGTGCAGACTGCACACAGACAGTGAGCCAAGCTGGGAACCGAACCCAAGTCCCTGGTGCTGTGAGGCAGCAGTGCGAACCACTGTGCTGCCCAGTAGCATAAATACTGGAATTCATCAGGTATGAAGCTGAAACAACTCAGCAGACATCGACTAGTACCAAAGACCTTCACTTTTGTCCACCTTTTACTATTGCTGTGTCACACCTCAATTTTCTCTCATGCACTTTACTGCAAAATAGGGTGGGGAAGGGGCAAAAAATGGTTTGATTTGATTAATTATTGTCACATGCATTGGAATGCAGTGAAAAGTATTGTTTCTATACAGACAAAGCATACCATTCATAGAGCAGGAAAGGGGAGATTGCCAAATATAGTGTTGCAGTTAAAGATAGAGGTGAAGAGAAAGATCAGCTTAACATGTGGCAGATCCATTCAAAAGTTTGATGGCAGCAGGGAAGAAGCTGTTTAGTCAGTTGGTACACGATCTCAGACTTTCATATCTTTTTCCCAACGGAAAAGGTGGAACAGAATATGCCCAGGATGTGTGGGGTCCTTAATTATGCTAGCTGCTTTTGAGGTGGAGGTGTAGACAGAGCCAATAGATGGGAGGCTGGTTTGCATGAGGGTTTGAGCTACATTCACAAGCTTTTGTAATTTCTTGTGCTCTAGGTCACAGCATGAGCCATACCAAGCTGCAATACATCTGACAAGGAGTCATTCCTCATGTCTCCAATGCTCTTTATTTCATAGAATCCCCAGTGCAGAAGGTGGCCATTCGGCCCATCAAGCCTGCACTGACAACAATCCCAACAGGGCCCTTTCCCCACAATCCCACATATTTACCCTTCTAATTCCCTGACACTAAGGGGTCATTTAGCATGGCCAATCCACCTAACCTGCACATCTTTGGACTTGGGTTAGGTGGATTAGCCATGGGTTCTTGGGCTATAGAGAACACTACTGAAGTACCCTGATGGAATATGCACATTGCCTCATCTGATCTAAAGCTCAGCTCATGAGTTCTTGCAATAATGTGCTATCAAGTTTTAAATTATTAGTGCAGGCAGCATTAATTTGGTTTCTACTCCCCTTGAGTTTAAAAGGTTGAGGGGTGGTCTGATTGAAATGTTAACAGGATTCCATGTGGTTGATTCTTTTTTTTTTAAATGGAAAAACCAAAATTGAGGGAATAAAACATTAGAGTTGGTCATTTAGGAAGGAAATCATAAAGCACTTCAATGCACCAAGGGAAGCTGAAATATGGAATGCTTTCCCAAAGGCTATTGATTCTGGAAAAATGAGAATTCTAAAGATCAACATGTATAGATTCAAGTACGAGTTCAGCAAGTTTTGACTGTAAACTTTCTCTCCCACCTTGACTTTTTTTTCTAGTTTGTCTCCCCCAAAGAGCCATCTGACACTTGTTCTATAGTTTTGCTTTCACTGAACACTGACTTTTGTTCTCTCACGAACACATTCTGACATCGTTATGCTGCTATCAATGGCTTTAATCTTTAATGCTCCTATTAACACTTGCCCCCTCCTATATACATCAATCATCACACTTCCACTCCTTTTCAACTCTGAGCATAGACTCAAAACGTTGATGGTTTCTCTCCATAGACGCTGTGTGACCTACTGATCTTTTTCAGTGGCATCGTGGTTCACACTGCTGCCTCACAGAACCAGAAACCCAAGTTCAATTCCGGCTTTGGGTCATCGACCGTGTGGAGTTTGCATGTTCTCTCCATGTCTGCGCGGTTTCCTCCAGCTTCCTCCCACACTCCAAAGATGTGCAGGTTGGGTGGATCGGCCATGATAAATTGCCCCTTAGTATCCCAAGATCTGTAGGTTAAGGGTTTTAATGGAGTAAATGTATGGCTTTGCAGACATAGGGCTGGTTAGATGCTCTGTTGGATTTCATGCAGACTCGATGGGCTGAACGGCTGCCTGTAGAGATTCTATGAATTTCTGCTTTTATTACAGGTTTCCTGCACCTGCAGTATTTTGCTTTTATATATATAGATTCTTGTTAGTTATGGAAAACAAAAGATAAATACTGTTGAGGTCACAGTAACGGGCTTGATAAGCTCAATGGCTTACCTCTATTCATATATTCCTTCAGATCTGTTATGGATTAGCCTTGCTTCTATTTGCTGTTCATTTTATTCCAAATGAGAGTTTTTTTTTATTCATTCATGGGACAAGGGCATCACTGGTTGGACAGTGATTATTACTCATCCCTCATTGCCCTTGGAGAACAGTTGAGAGTCAACCACATTGCTGTTGCTCTAGAGTCACATGTAGGCCAGACCAGGTAAAGACAGGAAATTTCTTTCCCCAAAGGGACATTAGCAAACCAGATGGGTTTTTCTGACAATCAGCAATGCTTTCATGGTCATTAGTAGCTTCTTAATTCCAGTTTTTTTTTTATTGAATTCAAATTGCACTACCTGCAGTGATGGGATTTGAACCCAGGTTACAGGACATTATACGAGTTTCTGGGTTAATAGTTTAGTGATAATACCACAAGACTATGGCCTCCCCCAAGCCTGAAGACTTGAAAAAGGGAATCTTTCTTTAAACCAGCTTTGCCTCATCTATGTTCAAATCCAAAATCTGAAAGCATCATCTGTTAACATCTAGAAATGAATGTGAACTATGGATCAACACGTCACTCATGTCATCTGTGCAGCCAGAAAAACTTACACAATTTGGAACCAACATAGTGCAGCTGCCAGGCAGAGGAGATGCTCTCAGCTATGATGCCTTTCACAGTTGAACAGCCTAACACTACTCACTGGGCTCACATCAAGGAATGGACAGAGCGGAGGATAGTGGCCATCCCACTCCAGCATAATTCAGCACTTTTCAGTGAACCAAAATAAGGATTGTTAAATTGAAATGGAAACTACTACTCTACAGAGTCGAGGAAGAGATCTTGAAAACCCCAGTGTCTGAGATCTTTCCACTGAGCGCTGCAGTAATTCAGGGAGACAGTAGCCAAGCTGACATCTGCATTTGCTTTTATCAATGCCTTCAGGAAAACCCTGCACCACAGCCCACAGAAGGTTCCCACACGAGAACAGTCAGTTCAGCTGACGTTTATTCTTATGCCCATTTCCAAATAAAAATGAATTTTCAAGAAAATAACTCATTGTTTCAAATGCTAGGCCCAGCCCAACAGCAGAATGTGGTGCATCAATGTCAGTGATATTTTCACAAAGGCACCTCACAAGAGACAGAAAGGTTTCTGAAAAACGACTTATGTGTGAAAGACTCTTCCAGATGACACTGGGATCGTGCCAGTCCCTATAGAGCAGTCTAAATCCACACAGTGATTATACTCCCCTTTTCCTTTGAGATAATTACTGCAATATCCATATTCAACAGAGGCACAAAGAATATCCTGGTAACTACAAGATAGTTATTTTATCAATGCTGGGTTCACATTTTAGAATGACTAATCTGCACTGTTGTGATTCATAGAGTCCCTACAGTACAGGAGGTGGTAATTTGGCCCATTGAGTCTGCACAAACAACAATCTCAACCAGGATCTATCCTTGTAACTCCACATATTTACCCCATTAATCCCTCTAACCTATGCTCCTGGGACATTTAGGGGGAAATTTAGCGTGGCCAATCCACCTAACCTGCACATCTTTCGACTGTGGGAGGAAACCAGAGCACAAGGCCATTTGGCCCATTGAGCCTAAATCCCAACAGTGCAGAGGATTGCCATTTAGTCTACTAAATCTGCACTGTTGGGATTTAGACTCAATAGGCCAAATCTGCATCAACAATCCCACCCTGGCCTTATCCCATAACTCCATTTTTTCATCCTGATAATATCCCTGACACTAAGGACTAATTTAGCATGGCCATTGCACATCTTTGGACTGTGGGAGAAAACCCACGCAAACACAGGGAGAACATGCAAACTCCACACAATCATCCAAGGTCAGAATTGAACCCAGGTTCCTGGTGCTGAGAGTCAGCAGTGCTAATCACTGTGCCATAACAGGACACACAGAGAGTAAAGCTCTCTCTATAAGTGAGTGGTTAGCGAAGCATTACAATCACTGAATCCCCCACTATCGACATCCTACGGATTGACATTGGCCAGAAATTGAACTGACTATCCATATAAATACTGTGGCCAAAAGAGTAGATCAAAGGCTAGGAATTCTGCAACAAACTCACTCTGACTCCCCAAAACCAGCCCACTTCCTACAAGGCACAAGTTTAATGGGTTTCTCTCCACTTGCTTGGATGACTGCAGCTCCAACAAGAAGCTCAGGACATCCATCACAAAGCAGCCTGCTTAATTGCCAGTCCTTCCACAAACATCAATCCCTCCACTACTGATGAACAGTAGTAGCTGTGTGTACCATCTACAAGATGCACTGCAGGAACTCACCAAAATTTCATACGGCAACTCTTTACAAACTCACAACCACCACTGCCTAGAAGGATGAGAATAGATGATGTCTGGGAACACCGCCACCTAGAAGTTCTCCTTTAAGTCATTCACCACCCTAACTCGGAAATACATCAGCAGTCCTTCACTGTTGTTGGGTCAAAATCATGAAACTGCCCCTAGCCGCACTGTGGGTGGTATCTGCACCTCAGACACTGCAGCAGTTCAAAATGAGAGCTCACCACCATCTTCTTGAGGGCAGCTAGAGATAGGGGATAAACATTGGCCTAGATAACGGCACCCACATCCCATTTCTTAAAAAAAAATCATGGTAAAATCAACAGGCACTTGGAAAATTCAGAGTTATTTAAGGAGAGTTAAATATGGAATCTGCAAAAGGCAGATTGTGCTGGACTAATCGATGGAATTCTCTGATTAAGTAACAGAGGAAGACTGCTGAAGATAATGCAATAGATGTTGTCAATATGGATTTCAACAAACCATTCGGCTGAATACCACACTTAAGGCTGGTTAACAAGACTTTGGATCATGGAATAGGGCATTCAGTGTCAACTCAGATTAAAAATTGGACATCAGTAAACATAACAATGAGTCATGGTAAATGGTTATTTTTAAGAACGGAGGACAGTAAATAGTGATATTCCCCAAGATTCAATGCTAGGAGCTGTTTTTTTAATCTATACTTGGTTATTGGAACACAATTTCAAAATTTGCTGTTAATACCAAATTTGTCGGTGTTCCAATGCTTCTACTTTCTCAGAAGATGAAGGAAATTTGACATGTCAGTGACCACTCTCACAGACACACCATAGAAAGCACTCTTTCTGGTTGTATTACAGTTTTGTATGGCTCCTGCTCTGCTCAAGTTCGCAAGGAACAGCAAAAGGTTGTGAATGTAGCCCAATCCATCACACAAACCAGTCTCCCATCCATTGACTCCACCTACATTTCCCACTGCCTCAGGAAAGCAGCCAACATAATTAATCACGCATCCTGGACATTGTCTCTTCCAGCTTCTTCCTTCAGGAAAAAGGATACAAAATTCTGAGGTCACATATCAACCGACTCGAGTACAGCTTCTTCCCTGCTGCCATCAGACTTTTGAATGGACTTACTTTGCATTAAGGTGATCTTTTTCCAAACCCTAGCTATGACTGTAACACTGTATTCTCCTTCCCTTCTCTATGAACAGTATGTTTTATTTATTTAGTGCGCAAGAAACAATACTTTTCACTGTATGTTAATACATGTGACAATAATAAAATCAAATCAAAACAAAAAAGATAAATTGACTGCAACAGGACATAGATAAGCTAACAAAATAGGCAGACAAATGGTAGGTGGAATTTAATACAGATAAACGTGAGGTGATGTCGAAGGGATAGGAAGAGGCAATGTAGGCTTCATAGCACAGTTTCAAAGTGTACAAGAGACAGAAGAATCTGGGGATGCCTGTGCACAGATCTTTGAAGGTAGCTGGACATATTGAGACAGTGCTTAGCAAAATATACAGAATCTTGGACTTCATAAATAGGATTTTGAGCACAAAAGCAGAGACGCTATACGGCACCTTTATAGAGCATTGTTTATACCATAACTGGAAGTCACCAAGGTTTAGAACATAGAACATAGAACAATACAGCACAGAACAGGCCCTTCGGCCTTCGATGTTGTGCCGACCAAAATAAAAAGCAATGCCCCTCCAAACTAAACCATTCCCTTCTCATCCATATACTTATCAACTAACCTCTTAAACGCCACCAAACTTGGCGCATCTACAACAGCTGCAGGCAGGGCATTCCACTCCCTAATCACTCTTTGAGTAAAGAACCTACCTCTGATATCCGTCCTATAACTCATACCCCTTAATTTAAAGCTGTGTCCCCTCGTGCTAGCTTTCTCCATCCTAGGAAAAAGGCTATCACTGTCCACCCTATCTAAACCTCTAATCATCTTATATGCTTCAATAAGATCCCCTCTTAGCCGCCTCCTTTCTAACGAAAACAACCTCAAATCCTTCAACCTCTCTTCATAGGACCTGCCCTCCATACCAGGCAACATCCTGGTAAACCTCCTCTGTACCCTCTCCAATGCCTCCACATCTTTCTTATAATGTGGCGACCAGAACTGCACACAATACTCCAAGTGCGGCCGCACTAGAGTTTTGTACAGCTGCAACATGATGCTGCGGCTCCTAAATTCAATCCCCCTACCAATAAAAGCTAAGACTCCATAAGCCTTCTTAACAACTTTATCCACTTGACTGCCTACTTTCAGGGATCTATTGACACATACACCAAGATCCTTCTGTTCCTCAACACTATTAAGAGCCCTACCATTAGCCCTATACTCTACACATTTATTGTTCCTGCCAAAGTGCATTACCTCACACTTTTCCACATTAAACTCCATTTGCCACCTCTCGGCCCAGCTCTGCAACTTGTCCAAGTCACTCTGTAAACTAAAACACCCCTCTTCACTATCTACCACACCACCAACTTTAGTATCATCTGCAAATTTACTGATCCATCCCTCAATACCCTCATCCAGATCATTTATAAAAATTACAAACAGCAGGGGCCCCAAAACAGACCCCTGAGGCACACCACTCGTCACCGAACTCCACGATGAATATCTCCCATCAACCACCACCCTCTGTCTTCTATCTGCCAGCCAATTTCTAATCCAATTAGCTAAATCACCCTCTATTCCACACATCTGCATTTTCTGTAGAAGTCTTCCATGGGCCACCTTATCAAAAGCCTTACTAAAGTCCATATATACTACATCAACCGCCTTACCCCCATCCACCTCTCTGGTCACTTTCTCAAAAAACTCAATGAGGTTAGTAAACTAGTAAACCTAGTAAGTAGGTTTCTAAACCTACAACCATTAACTTCTAGAAGAACAAAAGCAGCAGATATTGAGAAACAATATCACTTGGAGGTTCCCTTCCAAGTCACTTACCATCCTGGCTTAGAAATATATCACCATCCCTTCACTGTTGTTGGGTCAAAATTCTGGAACTTAGCAGCGCGTGTATCTACACCTCATGGGCTGCAGATGTTGAAGGAGGCAGCTCACCACCTCCTTCAAGGGCAACTAGGTATAGGCAATAAATGCAAGTTTTGGTTGCCAGACTTTAGGAGGGATGTGACGACCCTTGAGAGGGTGCGGACAAGATTTACCAGACTGATTCCAGAAATGGGGGATTTTAGCCACACGGTTAGGTTGGAAAAAATACAGTTTCTCTTTGTGCAAAGGAGGCTGAGGGGTGCTTAACTGGAGGCATACAAAACAATGGATAAGGTAGGCAAGAAAAGTCTGTTGCACTCACTGATGATAGATGAAATACTAAGTGCATATTTAAGGTGTTGAGTAAGAGATGCAGATCTGGCATGAGGAAGAACTTTCTGCTAACATAAAAGTGATACTGAAAGGAAGTTGGAAAAGTATTTGAGGGAAACAAACTTGCAGGGCTACAGGAATAAAGCAGAGAAATGGACTAACTGGTTTGTTCTATGGAGAGTCAACAAGAACTGAGTGATCTGAAGAGCCACCCTCTCTGCTGTAAGTGACCCGATGACCTGTACCATTTAGTACTGCAGCCCAGATGGTCTACATCGATATATGTAGATAAAATATATATATATACATTTTTTGAAATTGTTCTATCGAAGGAGTGATACACATCTGTTTAACATTAGGCTCCACATCTTACTCTTCCCAATGACACACAGATTACTTTTCAGGATGTTTTCATGAACTGATGCAACAGTAACATGCTTTTATATCGCACACTGAGTACAGGGGAACATCCTAAGGCATTCACAGAGTAATGAAAAACAAAATTGTTACTGAGATGAAGGAAGTATTAGAAGGAGGCTCCCAGAAAATACTTGGTTTTAAGGTGTGAGCTTTAAGGGGAGCATGGAATTTCAGAGCAGAGATCAGCGCAGCTGAGGACCTGGCTGCCAATGAAAGAGGGTGAGAGAAGGTGGGGATTCAGTAGAATTTGCAGTTGGAGCAACAGAGGATAGGTGGGGGAAGAAAGGGGAGGAAGAAGGGTTGTGGCTATGAAGTTGAACAGGCTAGGAACAAGAGAGCACATAATGAGTGCTTTAAATTTGGTGTCGGATATGAGAAGCCAATGGAAACCAGCAAGGTCAGAGGTGTTTAAGTTTATTTATTATCATCAACAGCTAACATTAACACTGCAACAAAGTCACTATGAAAATCTCCTTGTTGCTACACTTTGGAGACGCTTGTTCAGGTACACTAAGGGAGAATTTAGTATGGCCAATGCACCTAACCAGCACATCTTTTGGATTGTGAGAATAAACCAGAGGACCTGGATGAAACCCACGCAGACACTGCACAGACAGTGACCCAAGCCAGGAATCGAACCTGGGTCCCTGGTGCTGTGAGACAGAAATGCTAGTCAGTGTGCTGCCTCAGTTGACAAGGCAACTGAAGAGCTGTACAGCTCTGGATCAGCTTACGTTACAAAAGATGGAGTGGAAGACTGAACGAGTCTGGAGATGGAAACAGTATGGATGAGGGTTTCTTTTGCAGATTGCCAAGGAAGGGATACAATCTGCTGATATTACTGAGGGAGCAACGAGCAGTCACTGCTTGGAAGTTCAGCTCAAGATTGAACAAAAATCCAAGTTGGTCCAGCGAGAGATAGCGACTGGTGAGGGGAATGGAATGGTCTCGAGGTTATAGGGATGTTTTGGAGCAGGAGATGATATCTCTTTTGGAATAATGAGTCAGCTGCCAGCAAATTAGTTCCCTCAAATTAATGGACCAGACAATATTTATCCACGAGTATTCTTTCGCAATTACATGGACTATTTTGAGATATAACTGAAGAGATTTCTGAATAAATCATAGATCACCGAATCCCTACAGGGCAGAAGGAGGTCATTTGGCCATCAAGTCTGCACCAACTCTCTGATGTAGAGGTGCCGGCTTTGGATGGGGGTAAACACAATAAGAAGTCTCACAACACCAGTGGAAGGTTCCACACACCTAACAAAGAAATACCGTTTCTGAAAGCTTGTGGGATTACTATCAAATAAACTGGTTGGACTTGAACCTGGTGTTGTGAGACTTCTTATCAACTCTCTGACATAGTATCCCACCCAAGCCCCATCCCTGTAACCCCACATATTTACCCTGCCAATCCCCCCCAACCGATATATCCCTGGACACAAAGTAAATTTAGCTTGGCCAACCAAACTCATTTGCACATCTTTGGATTACGGGAGGAAACTGGAGCACCCAATGGAAACCCACACAGGCACGAGAAGATCAATGCAGACTCTACACAGATGGTGACCGAAGCTGGGAATCGAACCAGGGTCCCTGGCATTCTGAGGCAGCTGTGCTCACCACTGCGCCACCCTTTTTCCTCTTTTGCACAAAACCAACTTATAACATTACAACACATTGAATGTACAGAGTTTTATTTATGAATTCACAGTCTAGTTGGTTGGGACCCTTCTCAGGTACAGAGAGACTAAAGGATGCGAAAGTTTGTGCATGACCCTCATAATGGCTTGGAGCTCAGTTTCACTTCCCTTGCTAAAATAATAGGCCAGTGGCAGACTTGGCTGTTAAATCCCTGTCTCCCAGCTACAAGTGGGTTATTTAAAATTGCAATCCATAGATTTCTTGCAAGTCTGCCAGTACCACGATTTGATTCTATTATTACAACCTGATTTATATGCACATATGGCTGATATTAATGTATTTCCTCCCCTCAATATCCTGGCTTGTTCTAAAACTAGCAACTGGAACAATAAGTCATCTTAATGCATTTATTCAGTTTACACAAAAATAATAATTCCAGCTTTTATAATACTTTATTATACATCAATTACCTTTTGGAATATATTTGCAGTTGTGGGATATGGTAATAAGTAAGCTCCCACAAACAGCAATTAATGTGAACAATCAATCAATCTTTTTTGGGGGGTAGCATTAAGGCAATAACTTTGGGAAGATATCAGTATAATTATCTGCTTTTATTGTGAATCGTGCCTTGGGACCTTTCAATTGTAAATACTACTACTTTTCCTCTTGTGAATAGATTAGGAAGAAGGTCAACAGGTGCTTGGGAGCACCATCACCTAGAAAACTCCTTTCCAAGTCACACACCATTCTGATTTGGAAGTATACTGATGTTTCTTCATTATCACTGGGTATTAATCCAGAAACTCAGCTAATGTTCTGGAAACCCCAGTTCGAATCCCACCTTGGCAGATGAAAAATTTGAATTTGAATTCAATAAAAAAATATCTGAAATTAAAAGTCTACTGATGACCATGAAACCATTGACAATTGTTGGGAAAACCCATCTGGTTCACTAATGTCTTTCAAGGATGGAAATCTGCTATTCTTACCTGGCCTGTCTTTCATGTGACTCCAGAGCCACAGTGATGTGGTTGACTTTCAATTGTCCTCCAAGGGCAACTAGGAATGGACAATAAAAGTTGGGCAGCCAGCAGTGCCCATGTCCCACAGATTAAATGAAAAAAATCCTGGAACCCCCTAACAGCATTGTGGGAGTTTCTATACCATTCATACTGCTGCGGTTGAAGAAAGGGGCTCATTAGCACCATCTCATGGGCAATTAGGGTAGGGGAATAAATGCTGGCCTTGCCAATGACACTTATATCCTTGAATAAATAAAAACAAAACAGAACCCCAAATTAAACTGATTCTTTTTCTTTACTCTTTCATGTGGACATTGTTGGCAAAGTCAACATTTGTTGCCCATTTTTTTTAATTTTTATGCTCCATCTTTAAAGTTACACAGTCAATGCTCAGACTGGATGGGGCAAACTCAAATCCATTCCTTGCTTGCTCCACAAAACCAAATTCAAAATCCAACTGAATTCAATTCATGGTCCCCACAAGAGAGATAAATAATATCCAAGCTGTTAAGATAAGGCATTGCATCCCATCTTGTGCTTGACCTGACACTTGATCTCAGCCAAAAGGATCCTCATCCCTAATTGCTCTTGAACTGAGTGGTTATCTAGACCATTTCTGAGGGGAATTGACTTCCTTGTCAACCACATTGCTGTGGGTTTGGAATCTCACACTGGTGACACCGGATAAGGACAATGGATTTCCTTCTCTAAAGGACCCCAGTGAACCTGATGGGTTTTTACACTATTACACTACATTATTAATGATTGTTGTCATGGTCACCATCACTGTTACTAATTTTCAAATCCAGACTTACTAATTGAATATAAAATTCCATCTGCTGCTGTGATGGGATTTACATAGAAAATAGAAGCAGGAGTAGGCCATGTAGCCCGTTGAATCCGCACCATTGTTCATTATAAGCATGGCGTATTGTCCAATTGAATAATCTGATCCCACCTTCCCCCATGTCCTTTGATCCCCTTTGCCCCAAAAGTTATATTTAACTCATTCTCGAAAACATACAGGCAGAATTCCCTGGTCTCACATGCCTCACTACCTGTGCCAGCGAGAACAGAGAATTTTGCACTTAACCAAATCTTCATTCACAGCACGGAGACCAGAGAATCCCAGCCGTGGGTGAGGTCAGAGAATCCAGCCTACAACGTTTTAGCCTTAACTGCTTTTGATGGCGGAGAATTCCACAGGTTCACCACTCTTGGGATGAATAAATTTCTCCTCATCTCAGTCCTAAACATTTTACCCTGTACCCCTGGTTCTGAATTCCCCACCATCAGGAACATCCTTCCTGCATCTACCTTGTCTAGTCCTGTTGGAATTTTATAGATTTATATGAGATCTCTCATCATTCTTCTCAACTCCAGTAATACAATCACATGAGCTTGGGCCTCTGGATTTCTAGTCCAGTAATATTATTTTTCACCCAGACTCTGGCTCAGTGTCTCATTCCAAAGGTGTGCACTGAAGTACAGAACCAGAGCAACAGAGAGGACAAAAAGCTTCAATCTTCTCATGCCATCTGAATCATAGAATCCTATAATACGGAAGGAAGCTATTCAGCCCATCTAGTCTGCACTGACCATAATCCCATACAGGCTTTATCCCCATAACCTCATACATTTACCCTAGCTAGTCCCCACGACACCAAGGGGCAATTTAGTATTGCCAATCCACCTAACCCACACATCTTTATAAGACCATAACACATAGGAACAGAATTAGGCCACTTGGCTCATCGAGCTAATTGAACGCTTTGCCATTCAATCATGGCTGATTTTTTTTTCTCATCTTCATTCTCCTGCCTTTTTCCCCACAATCCCTGATCCTCTTATTAATCAAGAGCCTTTCTATCTCTATATTAAAGACACTCACTGACCTGGCTTCCACAGATTCACCATCCTCTGGCTGAAAACATTCCTCTTCATCTCTGTTTTAAAAGGATCATTCCTTTAGCCTGAGGTTGTGGCCTCTGGGATTCTAGTTTTTCCTACTAGTGGAAACATCCTCTCCATGAGTACTCTATCCAGGCCACACAGTATCCTGTAAGTTTCAATAAAATCGCCCCTCATCCTTTTAAATTCTAACGAGTGCAGACCCAGAATCCTCAACCATTCCTCATACAACAAACTCTTCATTCCAGGGGTCATTCTTGTGAACCATGTCTGGATTCTGAGGCAGACAGATAAACTGACATAGAATTCCACTCTATAACCAGCTTTTAAACACATTGCCACCCAAATCAAGGAAAGGAAAAAACTAACGATCCAATCAAAACTCATCCTCATGGTACTATTAACCTGCCCCTCTCAACAAGCAGCTTTATCTTAAATAACTAGAACTGCTTTGCATTTTACTGTCAAAATAATACACATTTTTTTAAAAACCAATTTGTTATCCGTTGCGTATCCAGGCCATATGACCAAAACATCCCTAAACAGCTGTGAAGATGTTTTCAAGACTGTCAGAAGTTAAGAACTCACTGCTGAGAGTAATCAAAATACTAAAGCTGAAAGCTGTAAGTGAAAGAAGAATGCACAAGGTGTCAAAACATAATGGCGGCACAGTGAGGCATTACTGCCTCACAGCGCCAGGAACCCAGGTTTGGTTCCAGCCTCAGGTCACCATTTGTGTGGAGTTTGCACATTCTCCCTGTGTCTGTGTGGGTTTCCTCCCACAGTCCAAAGGTGTGCGGATTAAGTTAATTGGCAATGCTAAATTGCCCCTAGTGTGTCAAGATATATAGTTAATGGGGATTAACAGGGTAAATAAGTGCCTGGGGTCATGGGGATAGGGATTGGGTGAGATTGTTGTTGGTGCAGGCTCTATGGGTCGAATGACTTCCTTCTGCACTGTAGGGATTCTACGATAATGATCTGTTTCTTGTTTACTTGAATTAATTTTGATGTTTAAACTCCCAAGCTGGCCAATACTGGAATAATAACATTTGTTTAGTTATCTATAACATTTAATATCTTTATATTTTAACCATCTTTTCTAAATTTCAATGTTTAAATTTTCCCAGTCTTTCTTCTAGTTTATCCTGGGTAGCACAATGGCGCTGCTGCTTCACAGCGCCAGGGACCCAGGTACAATTCCTAGCTTGGGTCACTGTCTGTGTGCAGTTTGCATGGCCTCCCAATGTCTGTGTGGGTTTCCTCCTTTTTTTTTAAAATTAATTTGTGGGGCATGGGCATCGCTGGCTAGTTGACATTTATTGCCATCCCTAGTTGTCCTTGGAGGACAGTTGATAGTCAACCACACTGCTGTGGTTCTGGAGTCAGATGTAAGCATGGCAGATTTCCTTACCTAAAGGACATCAATAAACTAGATGGGTCTTTCCAATAATTGACCATGAAACCATTGTCATCAGTAGATTCTTAATTCCAGATTTTTTACTGAATACAAATTCCATTATCTGCAGGATTCGAACCCAGGTCAGTAGAACACTAGCTGAGTTTCCACAATAATATTCATACAATAATACCACTAGGCCATCATCTCCCACAGTCTGAAAGACATGCTGGTTAGCTGCATCAGCCATGCTAAATTCTCCCTCTATGTACCCAAACAGGCACCGAAGTGTAGCAACTATGGGGATTTTCACAGTAACTTCATTACAGTATTAATGTAAACATACTTGTAATATTAATAAGTAAACTTAAAAAAAGCTTCAGATCTATCTCATTGCTCTTTCCTGTATACCTTGGCATGCTCGTCAAAATGCAGCATTAGGTATCATTTAAAAACATTTAACTAGTTCCTCATCATCTTGCAAACATTTGAAGTGCTTCAGATCCATAATCACTTTAAAGTGTGGTGCAGCAAACGTGAGAACCCTGTTGAGCACAGCAAGATCCCACATACAAGCATGAGATAACCAGTCACCCTGCCTCGAAAAGCACTGTGGGACCGAAACCCTGGCTGAGATTCCAGGAACAACTCCCTGTTCCTCTCCAAACCAAACTGGAACAGAGTCAGACTGAACCACGTCATAAAGTATTAGTGTAATTTCTATAGATCATAGAAACCTTACAGTACAGAAAGAGGCCATTTGGCCCATTGAGTCTGCATCGAGTACATTCTCACCCAGATGCTACCTCAAATCCCTACATTTTTTTATCCATTAATCCCTCTAACCTTCACATCTCAGAACACTAAGGGGCAAGTATAAGCATGGCCAATCAACCTAACCCACAAATCTTTGGACTGTGGGAGGAAATCAGAGCACCCAGAGGAAACCCACACAGACATGAAGAGAATGTGCAAACTCCACACAGATAGTGACCCAAGCCAGGAATCGAACCCAGGTCTCTGGAGTCGTGAAGCAGCAGTGCTAACCACTGTGCCGCCTGTATAGATTTCAGACAAAACCCAACCCGGTTCATTTCTGGCATTGGAGCCACTGCTGCAACATCTCACATGGCATCTATGTCGCCACAACAAGTTCCTCTGTTTACAAACCTCCAAAACAGGAATAACATAGATGGGCCATCTCTCTCACTGATCTGAAGACAGAAACAATCACAATAGAGCACTCTCTTTGAAATACACTGAAAAACTGAAGCTAGATAATACGCTTTTAAGATATATGCTAGATTTATAAAACAAATGAAAATCATCATCACACTTGCTTCATGCTATTTATTATGACTGGAGCTATTTGCATAAATTCAGCATTATTCCGCACCTCAATAGCACTAGGACTGAAGATGGATTAGAGGTTCCTGTTGGAAGGATAGCAGAAAGTGGGAAGATGGGACATGGCTTAATCCTTGGAAGGGCAGTTCAAACCTACAGCCTTCTTATTCAAAAGTACTGTGGGGGGTGGTGATTTGATGGTTTGCCTTGGAGGTGTAGCTTTGAGAGTTCTTCATTGGGAGATCTCTTATTCTTCAGATGAGAGGGAATGCTGATTTTCTTTATAAAGTTCTGCCTCTAAGATGTGTTCATCAATGCCGAATGCCAAACTGCAGGTTCCAACTTTCCACGCATCCACCAAGCAGTACGAGTCAGATTTAGCAAGGGATGAACCAAACTACTGAAGCACCAGTCATTATAATTTCCAGACTTGAACTGAGTCGAGTTTAACTAAGTTTCTAAAACATTTCTATGGATCTGTAATCTTGTCTTGGCTACATATCCTACCGTTCCATTTGCTAAATTAGTCTTGGGATGAAAACCAATGTTGGCCAACAGTTGGCACATTACCCACTGGTACCCAGCATTACCATAATGCGATCTAGTTTTCAAAAAGACCAAAGCAGCTGAACAAAAATAGTTAATGCTTGAATTGAAGTTTGCAAGAATAAGCACACTGTTTAATGATTGCATCTGTTGGGACCTACACACAACTGAAGTTATCCCTTTCAGAGTTGGTTTAATTAACATTTTTGTTTCAAACCAGAATGTTAAAGCTAAAAAATAACTTAAAATCTCAAATAGTTTTCATTATGTTTCCAAGTTAGTGATGCTGTTAAACTAATTGAACAGTAGGCTGAAAATCTAAGCGACATAACCTGCGTGTTGCCATCCAGATAACAGATGTTTAACTTGCATTTAACCTCAATTGCACAAGTATCCTCAGCACACGTACAAATAATGAGAACAACTTATGTGTTAACAGGATAAGGCATGGTGTTGCATGTGGGGAATTCTGCAGGCTACATTATCCCACAAATTAGGTCAAAGTTTGCATATTGCTCTATAACAAGAAGAGCTGCCATATACTCACCACAATACAGCTACCATAAGTACCTACTGACCTTCATAGAATTATCATCATAAAATCCTTGCAGTGCAGAAGCAGTCCATTTAGCCAACAGACAACAATCCCACCCAGGTCCTATCCCCAGAACCTGACATATTTACCCTGCTATTCCCTACTAAGGGGCAATTTGGCAATGCCAATCAACTTAACCTGCACATCTTTGGACTGTGGGAGGAATCTGGAGGAAATGCACACAAACACAAGGAGAACGTGCAAACTCCAAACAAACAGACAGTGACTGTATTTGAACCCGGGTCCCTGGTGCTGAGAGGCAAGAGTGCTAACTACTGTGCCGCCCCACCCGCCCCCCCACACACACAATTTTAGGGTAGCATGGTGGCACAGTGTTTAGCACTATTGGCTCACAGCATTAGAGATGTGTGTTCATTTCTGGCCTGGGATGAGTGTCTGTGTGGAGTTTACATGTTCTCCCTGTGTCTGCGTGTGTTTTGTTTGGGTGCACTGGTTTCCTCCCACACTCCAAAAATGTGCTGGTTAGGTGGACTGACCCTTTAGTGTTCGAAGTTGTGTATGTTAGGAGCATTAGTGGGGTAAATCATCCAATTGTAGAATCCCAACAGCACTGAAGGAGGCCCTTCAGCCCATTGAGTCTGCACTGGCTCTCCGAACAGCCTCTTACCCAGGCCCATGCCCCCAAATGCATGGTGTTATGGGCACGGACCTAAGTAAGATGCTCTGTCAGAGAGCCAGTGCAGGCTCGATGGGCTGAACGGTCCCCTTCTGCATTGTAGGAATTCTAAGTAAACTCTGAAGGTTTACAGTCCAACTTCCTTCCCCCTATGTAGTTAAATTTTCTACTCAGGCATCTCCAATATTAACACAAGCCAGACTTTAAAAATAGTGGGGGAAAGCTGATAATGACAGATAGGGAAAAAAAGAATTAATCTGCAGGTTTTAAAAGAGAAACCGATGAGTTGAAAGCCAAGTGAGGAGGAATTGTGGATGTGCCATTCTGACTAGATCATCAAAAATAGGCTGTTCATTAGTAAATCAAAACAAATTTACCAAGTGATTGCAAACTTTTAAAATTAACTTTTATATTCCATTCCAGTTTGTAAACAAGACTTGTGAGTAGTCAAGATTCCCAGCTGAAGCTATTTTTAAATAAAACAGGCAGTATTCCAACACGATCCAAGATTAACTTTTCTACAATTTTGAATATGAGGATTCAGTTATTTTTTGGCTACATGAAGCATTTAAGCACACTCGAAGCCTTGCAGGCCACATAAAGTTCAAATCCAACTCATATTTACGTTTAGGATAAATCCTGAAGATCAAAATCATTAACGGGATCGTAGAAAAGCGCCAAGGACTGTCCTCTCCAAATTCATAAATTCAGACAATGGAAACAACTGGAGGAAGAGACAACTTGAAAACCAACAGCCTTAATTCACGGATCATAGAGACCCAAGGCTTGTTGTTTGGACATTTGCAACCATTTTATTTCAATAAAATTTGTTTAAATCCCTGTAATTTGTCCTTTAAAACAAGTAATTGTTTGAAGGGCATTCAAATTTTTCTAAGCATACAATAGCAACCAGTTGATGGACTTTGAACACATGAAACCTCTGTGAAAGCAAACAGAACCTGTCAACATGTGCATTTTGTTTATAAAAAAAAACTTGCCTCCAGCCTATCTATACAGTGAGGTCTCACTAAAATAACTTTCCAATTCCAGCTTTACTATTTATGGTTTAGAGTCCTTACCTTCGATTTTCTTCCCTTCCCTAATTCAGCCATGGACTCTTAGCTGTACCTCACATACTACCTCTGCCACTGAATGATGTCACAGATCAAACACTAAGGGAAAATAAACACCATTTAACCCATAGGGTGCCCCTGGGTATTTTCCCAATAATAACAATAATGCACCTGAGATATCATCAGCAGGGCGTTGGATCCTGCAAGTCTTGCATCACCAATTTGTGAAAATAATTAGTCTCCTGGCTGATTAAGGCAGTAGGGCCTCTTTCCGCACTGTAGGGTTCTATGAATCTGCTTGAACTGTTTACTAAGTGGGTGCAAGATGCTGCTGCATGTGTGAAGGTGAAAGGCTGCTTCTTAGCCAGGCAAATTCAAGCAGTAAACAAAGATGATATCATCCAGAAACTAAATCAAGAGCATTCACTGCAGTGTTTTATATCAGCTTGTTACCAGTTCACATTCCAACCACACCCTGCTCAGGCATCAAGGCCCAGTGGTTCTAGAACCATGCGTGGCTCACCAAGAGTGTGTGCGCATTTCCAAAACTTGATCGATTTTGATGGTAATTAAATGGCTTGTTTCATTCATTGAATATTGTCGTCATAGAATCATAGAAGTTTAGAGCATGAAATAGGCCCTTTGGCCCGACTTGTTCATGCTGCCCAGTTTTTAATCATTAAGCTAGCCCCAATTGCCCGTGTTTGGCCCATATCCCTTTATATCAATCTTACCCATGTAACTGTCTAAATGCTTTTAAAAGACAAAATGATACTCGCCTCTCCTCCTGTCTCTGGCTGCTTGTTCCAGACACTCACCATCCTTGGTATAAAAAAATTGGCCCTCTGACCCTTTTGCATCTCTCCCCTCTCACCTTAAAGCTATGCCTCTATTTTTAGACTCCCTTACCTTTGGGAGAAAATGTTGACCAACTACCTTATCTATGCTCCTCATTATTTTATAGGCCACTATATAAAACTATTATAGATCTCTATAAGATTGTACTTTCAAGAAAGCACCACTCATTTCACAACTTTGTAAAATGTGCCTCTCTAGCGTTGTAAAATACTGCACTTCAGACTAAATTTTTTAAAAAATCTCTCTTTTCATTCTGCCCTACATCAAATATCATAAAATATCCTGATCCACGACTGGAAGTCAAAAGACAAAGAAGATAGAAGACAAGATTCTCTAGGCCCACTGTCAGCACACCCCCAATCAGAGGTTTCCTGACAGCGTGGTATGGCTTCAATGGAAAATCCCAATGAGAGGTGGGACCAGAGAATCCCGTCGCCAGCGAACATGTCCCCTCCCACACTGGAGAGGCACATGGCTGGAAAGCCGGAGAATCTCACCAATGACCTTGTAGAATAGAATCACAGAATGATTACAGCCTAGAAGGAGGCCATTTTGCTGGTCATACCCTTGTCGACACTCTGCAAGAGTGACTCAGTTGTCCCACTCACCCACCTTGACCCCTCAACCCTGCCAGTCCTCCCTCTTTAGGTCATTATTCAATTATCTCTTGAAAGCCGTAATTGAAGTTGTCTCCAGCAGATTCTCATGCTGTGCATTTTAAATCCTAACCATTTGCTGCATGAAAGTATTCCCCAATGTTGCTTCTGCAACCACTCACTCTAAATCAGTGTCCTCTGGTGTCCTATTTTCCCAAAAATGGGAACAGTGTCTCCCACTCTGTCAATTCCCTCATGATTTGGAGCTTAAGAAAAAAAAGCAAAGTTTATTATTGAAAATCATGACAAAAGAACTCAAATAGTCTAAATTTAGTGGCCATTACAGCATTTGCATTCAATGCTCTATGAATCTAACAGAAAATCTGGCATCAGCACCTACTGAGTTAAATTCAGAAATCCAAAATTTGCTGATGATTCTCTGCTCCACCATGGTGCTCTCTTCAAGTCCGTACATACAGCAATCTTTTAGACTCATGAACAATTCCCCTTTTAACTCTGTAAAAACATATTAAAGAACCCTCCTCTGCCCCCAGAAAATCCCACCTTTTTAAATGAGGTGTAACTTGCTTTTAAATAGCGTGTCATACTATTACTGGATAGTCTCTGACTCTGGGAAAAGTAATTATGCTTCTATAATGTCAAAAGTTTCCATTATGATAAAAATGTCCTTGTTTAGTAAAAATAAAGATTTAAACATTTATACTTCAGCTTCTGGTGTACATGCCCCTGCAAAACATATAAAGAGCAGAGGACAGCCTAGGCACTTTACATCCTGTTTGGCTGTTTATAAAAATACTTCAGTGAGACAAGCTGCCTACCTTGCTTGGTAACGTCACTCTCATCAAGTGATGACAGTGATTTGGCACCAGATTCAAATGAACACTCGGGAAAGGTGAAATATAAAGCACAGAGAGTGCCAGATATGTTCAGGTGACTTACTTTGAGGAAAGTAGCAAGTACCACTACTTAATTGCTAATGTCAAAGGATTAGCAAGGATTTAGCAATCTTGTCAAATTGGGGAATAGATACTGAATTTATCAGCTCCATTTCTACTTAAAAAAACCCACAATAATGAGAAACACTGCACTCGAGTAAGTCTTGTCTCGGGGAAGAGGAGTCACCAGAGGTTTCCGAAAAGGCAAAACTCAAAGGAACTTTGGCTTTTTAAGTATTCAGAAACCAAAGTGAGGTCAAGTTCCACATGGCATACACATTGAAGAGTAAAACAGAAGTAGAGAATGTGATACTGTGCTTGAATGTTAAAAACTTGTAATATGCAGCAAAAGGAAAGACCGAGGGCATCAAGGAGCTTCAGCATGGGTGGCATTGTGGTACAGTGGTTAACACTGCTGCCTCACAGTGCCAGGGATTTGGGTTCAATTCTGGCCTGAGGCAACTGTCTGTGTGGAGTTTGCACATTCTCCCTGTGTCTGTGTGGGTTTTCTCCGGGTGCTCCAGTTTCCTCCCAGTTAAAAGATGTGCAGGGTCAGGTTGATTGGCCCTGCTAAAACTGCTCCTTAGTGTTAGAGGGATTAGCAGGATAATATATGAAGTTACAGGATGAGGCCTGGTTGCGATTGTTGTCAGTGCAAGCTCGATGGGCTAAATGGTCTCCTTCTATACTGTAGGGATTCTGTACACTATACTTTGTCAACTAAATGCTTGCAACTGGGGAGAGGGCTGTAAGTAGACATTGATCTACTGTGATCTTTTTTGGGTAAAATGGTGGGCATGTTGTCACTCTGCTGCAAAACAAATCTGTATGCAACATTCCATTGTAACCAATAAGCCTCAATTAACTAGCACTAGAACCGTGGTCTGTCTACCTTCCAGGTTTAGGGCAGAGGCCACCTCTCAAGAGGTCAATTGAGAAAAGAAATGCTTGCTGCAGGGGACAGTGACACCCACTTTCAACTTAAGAGCGCAGGATAACCTTTTCCAGCAGTTCAGATAAGCACCTCTGAGAACAGCCTGCACTATGTTTCTATATGGATCTTTTATCATAGATGGTATAATGTGCCAAAAATATTTGCATACAAGTGGGGCTGGGACTGGATCAGCTTGATTGCTACCTGCTCCCTCCTTTGAGCTGCTATCATGCCATAAAGAAATATAATGGCAGTGTTTCCTTACACTCCTACTGTAAGTGAAATTATGGGGAGGTGATGGGCTAGTGGTATTATCATTATTAATTCAGAAACTCAACCAATGTCCTGGGGACTTGGTTTGAATTCTGCCACGGTAGATGGTGGAATTTAGACACAATAAAAATATCTGTAATTAAGAATCTACTGATGACAGAAAAAACCCATCTGGTTCACTAATGTCCTTTCAGGAAGGAAATCTGCCATCCTTATCTGGTCTGGCCTACATGTTACTCTAGACCCACAGTAACGTGATTGACTCGCAACTGCCCTCTGAAATGGCCTACTAAGCCTCTCAGTTCAAGGGTAACTAGGGATGAACAATAAATGCTGGCCAGCCAGCGACACCTATGTTCCAAAAATGAATAAAGAATTCCTCTACAAAAGTTAAGGAGATATTTCAGCTATGCAAGCAACAACCACATTCTTCTAAGTAACATTTTTCATGCAGTAAATTGTCTCAAGATACTCAGGAACATTTTGCAAACAAATAAGACTCTGAGCCACAGTGAGCTGTTAGGACAGATGTTTGAATAAAGTACATCAAGGGGGCAGGTTTTACAGAGCATCTTAAAGGAGAAGAGGAAGTCAAGGATGCAGGGAGAGGTTTCGGAGTAGAATTTCTGGGTTTACAACCCAGGTGGTTCAAGATCACTAGTAGTAAATGAAAATAAGGGACACTCAAAAGGCCAACAAATAAAGCATCTGTAAGCATTAAAACTATATTTGCCTCATTTAAGAATGATTAACCAAGCATCCTAAAAGGTCAGGAGAGGAAAAATTAAAATACACTTTATTGTATATCATACGTCACAGCGGTCACGAGGAGGATAAATAGCAAAAGGAAACTTCTCCTTACCCTCATGAATAGGTCAGCAGCCTCAGTGGTCTCATCGCTAATCGTTCCATCTGAATTGCACAATGGATCTCCAGTCATAGGCATCGATGACGTACACTCAACAACCAACTGTTGCTCGGACAAGCGGCCATATTCTGAACAAAAAACGGTAGGCATTAGCAACTGTTAACTGAACCCGGTGTCTCACCATGTGAACTGAGCAACCCAGCCTAATAAACACAGAAGGTTTCACATTCATAACTTTCCCCATATCAGAAAAACTTCTAAATCCTCAGTGTTCTAATCTTGAAAAGAACAGAAATACCTTCAATGTCCAACATTTTGAAGGGGGTGACCCGGGAGGAGAGCGGGCATTGACAGATAATCGAGAGCTCCCACATTTTGACGTGCAGCACAGCAACGTGCACCCACACACAAAAGCAATATCATAATAGCAACAAAAGAACAAACAAGCTTTCATTTATAAGTGTTAACCATGACTCAGTTGGTAACACCCTCATCTGAGTCACAAGGTTCAAGTCCTACTCCTGTCCTTCAACACAAAAATCAAGGCTCACACTCCAATGCAATAATGAGGTAGTGGCATTTTTTTAGATGAGATATTAAACCCAAGCTTCATCTACCCGCTTGAGTGGATGCAAAAGATAACATAATGGTATTTTGAAGAGGGTGGCATAATGGTTGGCACTGTTACCTCACAGTTCCAATGACCTGAGTTCAATTCTGGCCTTGGATGACTGTTTGCATGGAGTTTGAACGTTTTACCTGTGTCTGCGTGGGTTTCCTCTGGGTGCTCCGGTCTCCTCCCAGAGTCCAAAGATGTACATGTCAGATGTATTGCCCTTTAGTGTCCAATGATAGAATCAAAGAATCCATATAGTGCAGAAAGAGGACATTCAGTCCATTGAGTTTTACCAGGCAAAATTCCATCCAGGTCTTATTCCTGTTACCCCACACATCTACCCAGATGATTCCCCCTGATACTAGGATTAACTTAGCATGGCTAATCAAGCTAACCTGCACATCTTTGGACTGTGGGAGGAAACCAAAGCATCCAGAGTAAACTCAGGCAGACACAGGGATAATGTGTAAACTCCATACAAACAGTGATTTGAGGACAGAATTGAACTTTGGTCACTGGCACTGTGAGCCACAGTGTTAACCTCTGTGCCACCATGCCACCTGTGTAGGTTAGACGGATTAGCCATGGTAAATGTATGGATAGGACAGGGGAGAGAGATGTGGTTAAGATGCTCTCTCAGAGTCCATTCAAATTTGGTCTTTTCTGCACAGTAGAGATTCCATAATTCTATGAGTTGGGGTGTTATTCCCACTGTCTTGAACAATATTTTATTTCCCAATCAACATCTCAAAAATATTATCTGGTCATTATCTGCCTGTGGGAATTTTCTGAATACAAGTTGGCTGCCAAATTCCTACATTTCAGTGAGCAGACACCAGAAGTACATGACTGGCTGTAATGTGCTTTGAGACATCCAGTGATGATAAAAGGCACCATCTAAATGCAAGATATGCATTGTATCCCTCATAACCTTTGGGTATCCAAAAGCAATTCAGTCCAGTCATGTGGCAATATAGGAAACACAGAAGTTTATCTGCACACGACAAGCTCTCAACAAGTGAAGTGATAAAAGACATGCTTAAAGAAGGTTGGTCATGGGGTACATGTTGGTCAAGGCATTTGGAGAGAATTCTCTACCTGTCTCGGGCGGGGGAGGGATGGGGGTGGTTAATGTTGTGGTAGACAGAGCCAGGGGGCTGGAAGATGTGGATGGGCACAGTAAGAAGTCTCACGCCACCAAGTTAAAGTCCAACAGTTTATTTGGTAGCACAAGCTTTCAGAGTGTCGCTCCTTCTTCAGGAGAAAGCTCGTGCTTTCACATTAAACCTGTTGGACTTCAACTGATGTTGTGAGACTTCTTACTGTTCTTATCGCAGTTCAATGTCGGCATCTCCATGTGCGGATGGGGCCAGGATTTAATATTTCATTGGAAGGACAGGTATTGAGAGAAGCAGCTCAATACCTGTCCTTCCAGAGTAGTGTGGGGCACTACTCTTGAAGTGGTGCCCCACATAATATTTTTACAGGATGAGCTATTGACTGATAATCGGAACAGCAAATCACAGGACCGGGATTCTTATACAGCTGGAGCAGCACAAAGGTGGAAAGGAATAGGTAAGGATATTAAACTTTGCCATTTTACTAGGATAATAACATGGCTATTTTGTGGCTACTAGTTAGATAAAAACACACCTGAGCTATTTAAATACCTCATTCTTTGTTTGCAACTACCTCAGTGGTTTAATGGGATGATGTGGATGGAGAATTAAAATGAAAGATATTAGAATAATTGGAATACTCATCTGCATTTTATGGATTGGGTTAGATGTTTGGGGATAGGGGAAGGTTGGTAATTACTCCTCTGCTCTGACTGTTCCTGTAGCAAAGAAGAGACTCTCTAAAAACTCAAGAATGTCCTCAACTGCAACCCCACTGCGAAGTCCACACTCTTTCCTTGGGCTGTTACTGCCTCCTGCGGCATTCCCCCCCTTTCAATTTTTGAATACAGAAGATTAGTATTTTCTGGAGAAAAATGGTTATGAACCCACATATTCCAGGTACAGAAACTTTTCAAAGGCAAAAAGAAATAACAGCTCCACCCCAAGAGTCAACTCTTCAGAAGAAAGCAGCTTAAAGTCTTTACCTACCACCCAGAATTCTCCCTGATTTGTTTTACTGCATTCCATCATTAAGCTCCACATTCTACCATCAAATAAAACAAGCTATTTTAATCTCCTTTACAGTCTGAGAGATCTTGGTGTGTGCAAAGTGGTGGCTACACTTCAATCAATGACTGCACCTCAAAGTAACTGGTTGGTAATACCGCATTGTATTTTTTAAGGTTCACTTTAGAAATCCTCAATGTTCCTTTAATTTTAAACTTGACATGAAGCAACATGAATAGAGGTGAAAAAAGTAATTTACCCAAGTTTTACTGATACCATGGCATTGAAACATCCTGAGAGTTACGGCCGAGTGCTCCAGAGTTGAAAATGGTATTTTCTTTTGATATTCTATTATTTCTCTCCTTCAATTTAGATCTCAAAACAGAATAAAAACTTCTCAACTGGGCCACCTTTCTTAAGTATTTTACCCTGGATAAATAATCAAAGGATCCAGAATTTTGCTCTTACAATCTTTGCAAAAAAGATTGTTGCCCAGCCCTTTCCCATTGCAGCTTTGTCGTCATTTAACTGCCAAGGAGGGAAGCTTTGGAAGCCCAAGTGACATAATCATGGAAAATGTGCCTCAGAGGTCTGCCAACACTGTCCTCATGCTGCATTCTGCTTGTTTGGATAATGTGCTCACCGCCTCAAGGAAGGACACTGCCCAGCTGTGCATCGTAGGAGGAAGCAAGACTCTGATTCACAGCTATTAAACTAGGCTGAGAGCAACTCCTGGGACACTGCTAAGTGCAGGATGGCCAAATCTGGGTGCTGCCGACAACATATGCAGTGAGTAACGTTGCATTGAATTGGTACCTGGGCTTTAAGAGTGAAATCTGGCCACTGATAAGCTTTGGTGTCAAGGGCGACTCGCAACAACAGACACGTCAAAAACAATCCAATTACAATATTACATGTTCCAAACTAGCAAATGTCAACCTATAAGTTTCAGAAAAAGCTGACAGGTGTTAATAAACGTTGAGCAGATTCTCACTGGAGCCTGTGGTTAAAATTTAGTTGTATGTGGTAAGGCAACTTGAGATACAGATAGGTTAAGTTGTAACGTGAATGGGCAAAATGACAGATGGTATGTAATGCAGGGAAGCAAGAAGATATATTCTGTTGATTTCAAAAATAGAGAGCAGAACATTTAAAAAAGAAAAACTGGTCGTATGGTGGCACAGTAGTTAGCACTGCTGCTTCTCAGTGGTATGGGTGGGTGTGTGGGTGGATGGATGTGGGGTTTTCTCTCCTTTGGGTGCTCCAGTTTCCTCCCACAGTCCAAAGACGTGCAAGTTCAGTTAGCTGACCGTGCAAAATTGCCCCCTAATGTCAGACGGGATTCAAAGGGTAAACAAGTAGGGTTACGGGGTTAGAGTCTGGCTCAGATTGTTGTCAGTGCAGACTGAAAGATAGGTAGGTGGATTAGAAAAAACCATAGAACCCCTACAGTACAGAAAGAGGCCATTCAGCCCATCGAGTCTTCGCCAACAACAATCCCACCCAAGCCCTACCCTTGTATTTTACCCGCTAATCCCTCTAACCTACACATTCCGAGGCAATAAGGGACAATTTAGCTTGGCCAATCCACCTAACCAGCATGTGCAGGGAGAACATGCAATCTCCACACAGACAGTGACCCGAGCCGGGAATTGAACCCAGGTCCCTGGAGCTTTGAAGTAACAATGCTAACCACTGTGCTACCATGCCGCTTGATTGACCTTGGTAAATGCACAGCATTATGAGGATAGGATGGTGGAGTGGGACTATGTGGGGTGTTCTTTAGGATGGTTGATGCAGATTTGATGGATGAATAGCCTTTTCCTACACTATAGGGATTCTACAGAAAAGGTTAGTCACAGAATCCTACAGCGCAGAAAGAGGCCATTCAGCCCATCAGTGGGCACCAACCACAATTCCACCCAGTCCCTTCCTCATATTCTGACAAATTTACTCACTAATCCCTCTAAGCTATGCATCCCAGGACACTAAGGGACAATTTATAATGGCCAATCAACCTAACCCGCAGATCTTTGGAGTGTGCAAGGAAACCGGAGCAAACCCTCGCAGACAGGGGAAGAATGTGCAAATTCTACACAGACAGTGACTCAAGCCAAGATTCGAACCCAGGTCCCTGGAGTAGTGAAACAGCAGTGCTAACCACTGTGCAACCGTGTTGCCCTAAAGTTAGTCTAAAGGAAGTGCTCAGTAGAAAAATTAAACAAAATCATAATAATTGTATTGAAAATATAATGATTATTTAACAGGTAAACATTTAAATGCAACTTCTCTTCTACAGAAAAAAGTTGGCCAAAATTGTAGTCCATAAACATTAGAATGCAAGACACTGCATGAGATTCAGAAATCATGGATACAATCTTCATAAAATAACTGAAAGGCAACTAGGAATGGATAAAAACATTCCTTGTCAAAAAGCACGAACAGCTGAATGGGCACATGCTGAGTATTTGATGTCATTTCCAAAGCCAATTTCTTTGGTAAGTGGGAGCTGATGAAAAATGCATTTAATAGTTTTTCCTGTATTTCAAAGTGGGAAAATGTGAGACAAATCAATATTTTATACTCCCTGAATAGAGGGATACTCCATTTGGCACCTTTTACTTAAGTACTGACTGAAAGACAACTGTTCTCTTTAACTCACGTTGCATGACCCAGGAAAACAAAATGATCAATTTTGGTTGAAACAGCTCCTTGGAAGTTTGAACGCACAGGTCTGTTTCCACTACAACCCAACTTTCCAAAAGATGAGACAGGCAGAGATGCACACAAATAAATTGACTCTTTAATTTTATTTCCCCGAGGCATTCTGTACCTGACGGAGAAAGGGTGGGTGGTCACAGTCTCCAGTAAAAGCTTATTCCAGACATTCTACATGAATTTTCTTTACCTTGAAGCTGAAGCTCTTGTTGTGGTTCACTAACTTTACAGATAGAAACTGGAGAAGCCCATCCATTCCTTCCAGCTTATTTTTTTCCAGAAGACTCTGACTCTCCTAACATCAAGCTGTTTCACAGAGCAGGATTTTCTGTACAGGTGATGGGAATTACTGCCTGTACATTTGCCATATGAATGATTTGATTTGATTTATTACTGTCACATGTATTGAGATGGTGAAAATTATTATTTTCTGCACGCTACACAGACAAAGCATACCATTCATGGAGTACATAGGGAAGGAGGAAAGGAGAGGGTACAGAATATATCGTATTACAGTCATAGCTAGAATGTAGAGAAAGACCAGCTTAATATATGGTAGGTCCATTCAAAAGCTTGATGGCAACAGGAAAGAAGTGTTCTGAATAATAAATGTGTGAGATTACCTACTTTGGTAGCAATAATAGGAAGACAAATTATTACTTGAATTGATGTAAATTGAGAGATGTGGATACTCAGGGAGACCTTGGAGTCCTTGTGCATCAGTCACTGTAGTAAGTGCGTAGGTGCAGCAGACAGTAAAAAAGGCAGGTTGTATGTTGGCCTTCATAGTGAGAGGATTTGAGTATAGGATAGGCATGCTTTGCTGTGACTGTACAGGGCAATTTCAAATTAAGCTACATCAGGAGCACCAGAGTACACTTAAGAATCTTGACACCATCCAAGACAAAGCAGCCTACCTGACTGGCACCACATCTACAAACACTCACTTCCTCCATCTCTGATGCTCAGGAGCAGCAGTGTGCACTATCTACAAGATGCACCGCAGCAATTCACCAAAGACAGCACCTTCCAAACCCACGAGCACTTCCATCTGAAAGGACAAGGGTAGCAAATACACCAGCAACTGCAAGTTCCCCTCTGAGCCAATCACCATCCTGACTTGGAAATAAGATTGCCGTTCCTTCTCAGTCACTGGGTCAAAATCCAGGAATTTTCTTCCAAATGGCATTGTGAGTCAAACCACAGCACATGGACTGCAGTGATTCGAAAAGGCAGCTCACTACCATCTTCTCAAGAGCAACTAGGGATGGGCAATAAATGCTGGCCTAGCCAGTGATGCTACCATCCCACAAATGAATAAAAGAGGGGAGAAATTTGAATTCAGAATTAATGACACGAAGCACTTCTTCAACTTTGTTCAATACATGGAATAGAATGCCAGTTAAACCAGTGGAAGCAAAATTATTGGAATTGTATATTAAAACAAGTAATTTTGGATGCTATAGTGAGGAAGTGGAGGTTTTTCGGGAATGGATGACAAGCCTATTTCATCCCCATTTATCTTAGAATTTTGAACTTTGCCCAGAAGGTCTGTCCAATGTTACACAGACATGTTCGTCATTGCCTCATGGCTTGTTTGGATTTTATTTTGCAGAGTAATTATGATCAGACAGCTCAAGTTAAGAACTTGTCAAAACAGAAAATGTTTAGTCAGGCTTAAGTTGCAAGTTCTCCCAGCCTGTGCTGTTTGTGTACAGCAGGAAGAGGTGTATACTTTGCAATAAACAGGAATTAAATCACCAGGTGCGGCACCACTAAAAGCTATAACTACAGTTGACACAACAAGGTTTAAACACTGAATCCCATTGAGATTAATTTCTATATACACACATTAAACATGGTTTCTTCAAACTTATTTGTCTGTTCAACTTAAAGGGACACTGTCACAGCAGTTTTTTTTAATTCATTCCTGGGACTGGCTGGGACAGCATTTACTGCCCATGCTTGAGGGCATTTAAGAGTCACCCACATTGTTGTAGTCTGGAATCACATGTTGGCCAAACTGGGTAAGGATGGCAGATTTCCTTCCCTAAAGGACATTAGTGAACCAAATGGATTTTTACAACTATTGACAATAGTTTCATGGTCATAGGTACTATTAAGAAGTCTCACAACAGCGGGTTAAAGTCCAATAAGTTTATTTGGAATTAAGAGCTTTCAGAGCATGTCTCTTTCCACAGGTGACTGGACTTTGTCGACATGCACCATCTTCTTGGAGAGTCTCTTCCCGGTTATCATTAGACATTTAATTCCAGATTTTTTATTGAATTCAAATTTTACCATTGGCCATGGTGGGATGTAAACCGAGGTCTTCACAGAATTATCCAAGTGTCTGTATTACTAGTCCAGTGACAATACCACTACACCATCATCTTGCCTTATAGATATAAAGGTTCAAATATTATCTGGAAAGATAAAGTCAAAGGAATCACATTTACCTAGCATATCTCGTGATCTGAGGGGTGAAATGGAAGACTTACAGCCAATGCTTACTTTTGAAGCATAATCATCACCATTATTCCCTCAAAGCTGAGCTTGCATGTGGCCATGTAATAGTGGCTCAAGCATCACGTGTTTAATTATTGTAGCCACATAGACTCTGATGGTTAAATGAGGTTTACTGCCAACTGAGCCCGCAAACAAAGAACTGGTGGACTTCCCCAGAAACAGGAAATTAACGGATGAGAGCAGAGCCTGGCCTGATTAATGAGCTGGAATTATCAGCTGAAATTCACTTGTGGCAGTTCCTGGAGCGTGAAGCATAATCAGCACCTGGTTTTCCTGTTGCCCTCTCTTCACTTTCCTCCCCATCCCTCCCAGTCGCCGACTCCCGAAGGCACCAGCAAGCAGGACATTCGGACAGCAGGATGGTCGACAAGGTGAGTGACATAGAAGCGGCAAGCAGGAGAGCTCAGAGAGGAAGCAATGACAGGAGAAAGAGGAAGAGTGGGCAAGAGAGGTGGCGAGCTGCAGACAGAAAGCAGCGAACCGGTGTCAAGAGTTAGTAAATTATTAAGTGCTGTTAAGCTATTAAGAGGATTTATGGACCAGTTAATATCATTAATGTACTAACTCTGCTGCAACTGCTTTTGAAGAATTATTAAAAGGAAGATGGATCTTGAAGACATTCAACAAATTAAAAACACAAACCTGCATTTCTAGGCTATTTGTGAAAAGTTTTGCATTCTCAGTCTTGCAAAGTTTCTTGTGAAGTTATCACATGGTGCATTTTAAACTGATTTATTATTGTCACATGTCTTGAGTGCAGTGAAAATTATTTTTTCTTGTGTGCAATACAGAAAATATATCTTACACAGAGAATATGGGGAACGGGAATGGAAAGGGTACACAATGTACTGTTACAGCCATAGCTAGGGTGTAAAGAAAGATCAACATAACCCGTGTTTAATTATAAATATTGCCTCTGCCTAATTCACTTTTATAAGATAGTTTATTTTAAAAAGGGTGAATTAGTTTATTATAATTCACAGATCTTTAATATTTAAAAAGAAATCTGTCGGTGGAATAATTGTCACTACTTCCCAAAAGTATCCTCCTCCTGGGACTATATTTTCCCTTCACTATAGTTTCCATTCTCCAGTTTCCAGATACAGTTTCTACTCTGAATATTCAATTATTTTCAGGGTTGCTTTGATCCAGTTCGCAAGAGCCAACCTATCTCCAAATTCAGACACAAATTAACTCTGTTTGATTATATTTGTTGATGCAAAGGTATGACTGAACTATTTTCCTTACGGCTCATAATAGTTTTAAGTAAACATTCAATAAGCTGAAAAAAGTTGACTTTTCCATATTTTCTGCCAATTCAAAATTCAATTCCTCACCTCTTGGCCTCTCTACCTCTTCCTATTTTGAGCTTGTCCAATTGAAACAAAAGATCCTTGTCTTTTTCCCTCGCTACCTATTTAAATTTCTTTCCGTTATATCATAAAAATACAAACAACAAAATGAAAACTAACAAATGCCTCTCTCTTGTATGGTACCTTGGTGGTTATGGTACTGAACTTAAAACCTAGAAGTTTTGAGTTCAAATGCCACCATTGTAACTTCAAAATTGAATTCAGTAAATCTTGTAATGCTGAGGACCAGCATGTTACATTGTTAATGGCTTCCATATTTATGATAATTTTCTAAAACTACAGTTTATTTGTTTCCACTGGTGGCCCACATCAGTATATTATCCAAGTTTAAGTTTATTTATTAGTATCACAAGTAGGTGTACAGTAACTGCAATGAAGTTATTGTGAAAATCCCCTAGTTGCCACACTCCAGCTCCTGTTTGGGTACACGAGGGAGAATTTAGCATGGGCAATGCATCCAACCAACACGTCTTTTGAAAACCGGCGTGCCTTGAGGAAACCCATGCAGACGTGGGGTGAATGTGCAGACTCCGCATGGATGGTGATCCAGTTGGGAATTGAACCCATTCCCTGGTGCTCAGAGGCAGAAGTGCCAAGCACTATGCTGTCCTCAAAAAACCCAATAATCATTGAGAATGGATATGTTAGACTGAAAGAACACGCTAATATCATGAATTCCATCTTCCACTTTGCCAGCATTGGTGCTTCACAGTCCAAATTTTTTTTCCAAGTTTGAACTTTGCCATGCTCAAACCTATCTGGTTTCCAAATGTTTGTTTCATGCTTACTCATCTGACTGTAGTTTCCAGCAACCACTCCACCCAAAGAAGTTCCTTCATTAATGAAAGGAGAGGAAGGCTCAACAGGTCATTGACCTCATCAAATAGGGTGGAGCCATTGCATCAAATAAGACAATTTCCATTATCATTTGCAGGAAGGCAGATTTTCTGGCCGCCCTGAAATGAAGTGGGGAAACTGACCCATTTCAGAAATATAAATACAACAAAATTATATTTAAACCATCAGATCTGATGAGCAAACCAACAAATATCATTACAAACCAACAAAAATAGGTCTCTCTCCAGAAGCGTTCTGCAGGCTTGAGGATTAGCAGCCCAAACATCAACACATAAGCCTCTTGTTTACTAACTGATTGTGAAGGAGTTTAATTCAATGAGGAATATTACTTAAATTGGAACTAATAGAGTAGGTTAATCAAGAATTATATCTCATCATATTTAAGTATTTCAATTGGTAAAAGTTATGCTAATTCTTTTTGTTATAGTTAAACTGTATTGTTAAATAAACTTTGTTTTAAGAAAAGCTTCGTAATGTGTCAATAAAATCACACCTGGAGGGAAATACTTTACCCTCACATTAATGCCAAAATCAAAAATAGTTTGGTTCTGGTCTAACTTCATAATATACCTTTTTGATCTGTTTCCTAATACTTTCCTTTACAAGAGTCATGAAAACAGCCAAGTGAAAATATATAGCAGAATATAAATCCTGCAGTATTCAGAGTGAAGCTTTACAATCTCAATAGAATTGTGACGTCAAACATAAGTGGACTTTGTGATGCAATAGAGCCATGACGCTTCATGGAGTTCATGTTTTGCAAATGTGTCAAAGTGGAGGCTATAACGATAGTATGATTAACAACTTTCTGGTTCTGATGGTTTTTGAACAAAGGGGTAATCCAATTGAGGTTCCTGCTCGGGATTGCTCTCAAATAACCCCCAGTGGAAAGCAAAACTGGACGATGATAGATTACATTAGCATCCGACTGTGTGGTCAGAGACCATCCTACCCCCTACAAATAGATGTGCCAACCAGAAACTGCCTATATTACCAGGTGAAGATGGAACACTTGAGAAGGATCCAAGCAGATTCCTACCAGTCATAGGACCATGCACCCGTAAGAACAGCCCATTTTCAAAAAGACATTGAGAACAGAAATTGGGAAGGAGGGAGGGGGAAGAATGCAACAGATAACGGAGACCTCTAAATCACAACGCTTCATAGCTACAAAAAACAACTTCATTCACTGAAGTTTAGTGAATTATAGTAGATGATTATCACGTCTACAAATCTTTTAGCGGCTGGGAGCATAATTATTTTGATTAAGTAGTTTGGCCCAATTTTAATATTCACAAAGCCTTATGAGTTGATCATGTGAGCCTGCATCTAGTGGGCTGAATACTGTGGGAATGTGTGACTGGCATCCTGCCCACAGTACAGCAAACCTGGCTCTTCTGCAGGATAGGGTGGGGACGGAGAGGAGGATGCATTAATTGGAGGTCTGGGACTTGAGCCAGATCCTAGCTGCAAACATTGCCAAAGCTATGAAAATATCAATCTGGGTTTTCATCAGCAGAGATGAATAACTTTGCTTTCCCTTTGTAAATTGAGGCCCTTTTTATTCCAAAGAAGAAATCTGGATGAAGAGCATTATATAGGACCAAGATTGCAAAAAGGAGAAAAGGTGAGGAAAATTAAAGATGGTTACATTTGGATTTCATTAGCCTGTAAATTACTGAAGGATAAGAGGGTGGAGGCGTAGCACTTCACAGTTTGATGCCCTTTAGAAATAATACAGTTGGATAGGAAATATTGACATGAGTCTTGATTTGAATACAGCAAGTTTATAGGAAGTAAGTGTGCACAGTAAGAAGTCTCACAACACCAGGTTAAAGTCCACGATAAAGGTTTATTTAGTATCATGAGCTTTTGAAGCACTGCTTCAGGATCAGCGCTCTGAAAGCTCGTGATACCAAATAAAGCTGTTGGGCTTTAACCTGGTGTCGTGAGACTTCTTACTGTGCCCACCCCAGTCCAACACCGACAACTCCACATCAGGGAGTAAGTGTTTAAGATAGAGTTTTGGATTTTGCTAGTCCATTTCCATTGTCAGATATGGCTCAGCGTGAGCACATTTTTTCAGTCAGAAGGGTGTGGCTCCAAGTCCTGAACTACAGACTCCACACAACATCTAGTACTAACATTAAAGTGCCACGTTGAGGGACTGCTGCACTGTTGGAGACACTGTCTTTCAGAGAGGATTCTAAGATAAGACTCCTGTCCCCCCTCTCAGATGGGCAGAGAGACTGTGCACTATTTCAAACAAGCGCAAGGAAGCTCTCCCTGGTATTTAAGTGAATACTTAGTCTTCAATCACACCACCAAAACTTTGTCTGATGATTATCACATTTATATGAGTGCTTACCATGTGCAAATTGGCACACCAGTTTCTGACAGTTGGCTATGCTTCAAAACAAAACCCATCTGTTGGGAAGATCTTTGGGTCACTAAGGTCCTGAAGGGTGCTATATAAATGCAATCCTGTCCTCTTTCTTTCAAATGTTAAATATAAACTCCTGGACTATATTCTGAGAAGATACTCAATGCACAAAGTAACATTTGTTCATTCAATTTCTTTGTGGCTTTTAACTTATACATATTATCCTATAAAATCATAAAATAGTCACGGCCCATCACTTATGGGCTGAATCTTTCCAAGAGCAACACAGCTAGTCCTATTTCGCTGCCTTTTTCCTCACATCACTCCAATTTTTTCTCTCAAGTTTGTTTTAATTCATATACAGGATGTGGGCATCACTGGCTTAGTCAGCATTTACTGCCCATCCCTAGATGTCCTTGAGAAAGTGATGGTGAGCTGCCTTCTTCAATGACTGCAGTCTCTGTGGTGTAGGTACACCCACAGTGCTGTTAGGGAGGAAGTTCCAAGATTTTGACCTGATAACAATGAAGGAACATTGACATATTACCAAGTCAGGATGTGAGAGGCGGGGAAGGAAACTTGCAGATGTTGGTGTTCTCATGTACCTGCTGTCTTTGTCCATCTAGATGACAATGTCGAGACAGAGTACAGGAATGTGATAGAAAATCTGGTGAACTGGTGCTGCACAATTATCTCCCCTTCAATGTCAACAAAATGAAGGAGATTGTCATCGACTTCAGGAAGTTGGAAGGAGAACATGCCCTGGCCTACATCAATGAGAACAAAGCAGAAAGTGTAAAGAGCCTCAAGTTTTTAAGATATCCAGATCATCAACGTGTCCTGGTTCCCCCATGCCGACACTATAGTTAAGAAAGTCTACCAATGCCTCTACTTTCTCAGAAGACTAAGGAAATTTGGTATGTCAGCTACAACTCTCAGCAACGTTTACAGGAGCACCATAGAAAGCATTCTTTCTGGTTGTATGATAACTTAGTACGACTCCTGCTCTGTTCAAGACCGCAAGGAACTACAACAGGTCATGGGAGCAGCCCAATTCATTGTGCAAACCGACCTCCCATCCATTTTCTCTGTCTATACTTCACATTGCCTCAAAGCAGCCAACATAATTAAGGACCCCACACATCCTGAACATTCTCTCTTCCATCTTCTTCTGTCAAGAAAAAGATACAAAAGTCTGAGATCACCTTCCAACTGACTCAAAAACAGCTTCTTTCCTGCTACCATTAGACTTTTGAATGCACCTACCTCGCATTAAGTTGATCTCTGCACCCTATGTCTGTATCACTACATTCTGAACACTCATTTACTTCTCCATGAATAGTATGTTTTGTCTGTATAGCGTAAAAAAAACAATACTTTTCACCGCTTGTTAATACATGTGACAATAATAAATCAAACCAAACTAGATTGCAATGGTTGTGTGTTTGGAAGGTGCTGTTGAAGGAACCTTGATGTGGTTCCTGTAGTGCATCTCATAGACAGTACACACTGCTGGGTGATGGAGGGAGTGAATGTTTGTGGACTGAATATCAAAAGGGCAGCTTTGTCTTGGATGATGTAGAGTTTCTTGAATGTTGTTGGAGCTGCACTCAGCAGGTAAAGAGACTGTGTGTCTCATCATATTCCATATGCCTTGTATCTGGGGGACAGGCTTTGAGGTGTCAGGAAGCGAGATACTCGCCACAGAATTCCTAGCCTCTGATCTGCACCTGTAATCACAATGCTTATATGGCTAATCCAATTTCTAAAGAAAGCCATGAATAAATTTACTGCCCATACCACACTTTCAGGCAGTGTATTCCAAATCCAAACAACTTGTTGAAATTGCCAATCATAAAATTTGTGTCCTCAGGTTCTCAACTCTTCTGACAATGGGAACACCTTTTCTCTATACCTACACTGTCTAGGCCCTTCATGAGTTTGATCCTACCCACAGGCATAAAAAAGTCTGTAAATTAACATATAATCATAGAATCCCTACAGTGCAGGAGACCATTCAGCCCATTGAATCTGCACTGACCACAATCCCAGAAAGGGCCTCTGTGATCCTGCATATTTACCCTGCCAATTCCTCTAACTTACACATCTAAGGGACACTAAGGGGCAATTTAGCATGGCCAATGCACCTAACCCACACATCTTTGGACAGTGGGAGGAAACCCAGACAGACATAGGGAGAATGCACAAACTCCACACAGACATTGAGCTAAGGTAGGAATCGAACCCACATCCCAGGTGCTGTGAGGCAGCAGAGCTAACCGCTGTGCCAGAATGCAGGAAATATCCATTTACTGTATACCCACATAAACATCTGAGTCACCTATAATGCAAGCTGAATTGAGGTGTCAGAGGGTGTTGAGAGATTGGCATTGAGATGTTGGATTAGCCACGATCATGTTGAATAGCAGCACAGGCTTGAAGAGCCGAACGGCCTATTCCTATGTTTCTAATTCAGGGCTCGCTGTTGTGTTGTTAAAGCTACTGCAACCTGGCCAGTGTGCAAGAAAAGAAATCGATGCTTTCTTCATGCCTCATTTTGTCCTTTCACAGTCCCTAAAATTAAAATGCTCATTGGCTCTTTAAGCTTTCCCTTAGAATCCTGTTAGTTACAAATAAAATGCAGAGCACAGAAATAAAATGCAGAGCACAGAACAAAGTCAATGAGCTCATCCTGCAGCTCAGCATCATCTCTTTGCCAAGAATTATTGAAACGTCTAATAAGTGTCACTTCCCTATCCAATAGCCTGTCAAGTATTCACCTAATTCTCCTTTGAAAGTAAGCACAGTGAGAGTTCTTACAACACCAAGTTAAAGTCCGACAGGTTTATTTGGAATCACGAGCTTTCGGAATGCTGATGCTTCATCAGGTGGGGTGAAGGAGCAGTGCTCCTAAAGTTCTTAATACCAAATAAACCTGTTGAACTTTAATCTGGTGTTGAGAGACTTCTTGCTGTGCCCACCCAACTCCAACGCTGGCATCTCCACATCATGACTTTTGAAAGTTACCATTGAATTTGCAGCTGCCACAATGTCAGACAACCTGTTTCAGATTATAACAAACATATTCTAATCACTTTCTCTTTCTTGTATTTTCACCGTGTGAAAGTCAAGTCTCCCAGTTGAACTTATTCCCTCCCGGGACCACAGGCATTCCTTACCTGTCAGGACTTCCCTGGCCCTAAGCAGAGAGAGTTACCACTAAACAAATATTCAGATGTAATTTATGTACAGTTCTTGTGTACTTTTGATTTGACAGATCAGAAGCCATGACTGCGCACCAGGGAGGAAATGGATTTCCTAAAAGAAAATATGCTGGAAATCAGAAGGTATCATTACTTCAGGACAGGCATGGAAAAGTGCAAGGTGACTGTGACTGGCGCATCTGTGACATCAGGATCAGAGGTGCGTTCAGGTCGACATGCCCCCTTTCTGGGAGCCCCTCCATCAATGCTATTCACGTGTGCGTCCTGCCTCTAATCTGCAGGTCATGGTGCCGGCCTCTGTACTGCAAATTCTCATTTAAACCTAAAATTTCCACTTACACCACAAAACTTAAATCACAAAGTGCAAGCAGGAGTGAAAACGATGGGAAGGTCACAGAACGAAGAGGAGAAATAAGGCTGCAGAAACTGAACTTGTTGTGGAGTGGTAGATACCGATGGACGTGGGGGTTAGGGAGATGCAAACACTACAAAGAATCATGGCCTTGCGTGAACGAGTGCACCTTTAACTTTGGGAGAGAAAGATTTTGGAAGAGATGTGGCAGCACAATGGCTAGCATTGCTGCCTCACAGCACTATATGCACGACCTTGGGTTACTGTCTGTGTGGAGTTTGCACATTCTTCTTGTGTCTGCGTAGGTTTCCTCCAGATGCTCCGGTTTCCTCCCACAGTCCGAAAGATGTGCTGATTAGGTGCACTAGCCAATCTAAATTACCTCTTAGTATCCCAACATGTGTGGGTTAATGGGGAGAGGGGTGTGTCTGGGTAAAATGCTCCATCAGAGAGTCGGTGCAGACTTGTTGGGCCGAATGACCTCCTTCTCCACTGTAGGGATTGAGAGATAAAATGGGGAGGACTTTAACCATTAATTGATATGGAGGGGCAAGAACTGAACAGAAGGAAGGTGAGTGTGAGCAGGAACAGAGGACAGAAGAAAGCTTATCATTTGAGAAGTGAAGAGACAGTTTGTTGCTAAACTGAGTGCGAAGATAGATGGGGAATGACTCTCTGAACTCAGTCAAGAAACGTTCTGCCCAATTTAAACTAAGACAGAACACTGGAAATGAAAGACAATCTGTTAAAAATCCAACCTATTATTTTTTCCACTTCAATTTAAAATTAACTTGAATACACTTAACATAAAATTTTCCATTGAGCTCTCTCAAAGTGCATCAAAATCTGGCACACTGTACAAATGATGTGAAGTGAGTTTCCTATCTATATCCTTGACAAGAATGATGTCATTGTCAGTTAGAAAAGATCTGAGTTCCATTTTTCCTGGATTGTATTTTTTAACATAGAAGCAAAACGAAATCTCCCTGTCATAGATGATCTGGTGCTTAAGGAGCTTGAAGAAAAATAATTCATTCTCAATTGGCAACTCGAGTGCTGTTTTCAATAAAATTTGTCAAGTGCTGATGTTGGAGAGAATAAATACAATAGGACATGTTTATTTCAGATTATTGCTAGTGCTGAGAGATGTGCTAAATTCAGTGAAAATACACTTTCTGTGGAATCATAGAACCCCTACAGGGCAGAAGGAGGCCATTCTGCCCATTGCGCCTACATCGACAACACTCCCACCCAGGCCCTACCTCAAGTATTTATCCTGCTAATCTCCTTGGCACTGAGATGCTATTTAGCATGGCCAATCTACCTAACCTGCACATTTTTGGACTGTGAAAGCACCCAGAGGAAACTCAAGAAGACACTGGAGTGAACGAGCAAACTCCACACGGACATCATCCGAGGCCGGAATTGAACCTGGGTCCCTGGCTAATCACTGTGCCACCATCCCAAACATGACCCAGAATCTTCCTGGAAAATAAATTTTGCACTTTCAACGTGGGTATTTCTTCTTTGGGCTTTTATGCTTTTACATCTTTTCTCTGTAATACAAGTTATGGAATGTTGGACACACTTACACTTCAAATCGTTGGCTTTCGCATATTACAGACATATAATCAGGACCTTTCTTCAACTGTCAGTCTTTGGAGGGGGTGTTTGAAGATAATTAGCTTTTAGTTCTCTATAGGGGAATGTGTGGAAGTATACAGATTTCCATTGTTAACGCCTTTGTGTGGCTCCACTGTTTTGCTGCCTTCTGGGTGATTATACTGACAGCGCTGAGTCATTTAAAAACTAAATTACAATGGAGGTAGCTCCAGTCATCACCATCACTGCCAATATTTGCACATTGAAAATTCTACACTATGCCCAAACACAACAAAGATACAACAGAAACACTGGATATTCACAGTGGGCAGTCAGCACAGAATGGCAAAGTTAGATTAACATCATGCCTTTGCTCAATCATCAAAAAGTGACCCATTTCTTCTCTTTTCTGACTGTACTCTTTCCTTAATCATTATGTTGGTCTATCATTCCATCACCCATTACTGGATATGACTTACTGCACAGGCTATCAAGTGATAGAAGCAGCATGCCAATGTGCCAACCTGTCGACCATCTTACTCTTGCTTTCGCCTGTTAAATATATAGAATCTGTATAGTGCCGAAGGAGACCATTTGGCCTATTATGTATGCAAAGACTCTCCTAAACAGCATCTTACCCAAGCCCTATTCCTATAACCCTATGTATTTATCTTGCTAATTCCCTTACCTACACGTCTTACCCAAGTCCTATCCCTATAATCGTATGTATTTATTCAGCTAATTCTCTTACCTACACATCTTGGGACACTAAAGGCAATTTAGCATGCTCAATCCAGCTAACCGGCACATCTTTTGGAGTGCTAGAGGAAACTGGAGCATCCAAAGGAAACCCACACTGACACAGGAAGAACATGCAAACTCCACACAGAGTGACCCGAGGCTGGAGTTGAACCCAGGTCCCTGGCGCCATGAGGCAGCAATGCTAACCGCTGTACCACCCTTTTTTTGGCAGCCTTTTCTGTTTCTAATCGGAAGATTTCTAACACTTTTGGTGAATCGCATCATAATAAAGGCAAATGGTTTGTGCCTCTGCCGAGATGGAAAGGATGCCACAAGTGCCATTTAGCAACAGCGCTTTACTTTTATCCCCTTTGTACCAAGTAAAATTAAAGCTTATTCATTAGTGTCACAGGTAGGCTCACATCAACACTGCAATGAAATTATTGTGAAAATCCCCTAGTCCCCACATTCTGGCAAGTGTTTAGGTATACTAAGGGAGAATTTAGCATGACCTTTGCACCTAACCAGATCTTTTGGAAGAAAACTGGAGCACTTGAAGAAACCCACGCAGACACAGGGAGAATGTGCAAACTCCACACAGAAATCACCTGAGGCTGAAATCGAACCCAGGTCCCTGGCACTCTGAGGCAGTAGTGCTAACCACTGTGCCAGCAGCTGGGTAGCAATTAGCAGTGGGTGGGTACCAAGTAGCAGCAGTTCAGAAAGCTGCTCAACAACAACTGCATCATGAGCCCAGGCAGTAAATGCCAGAGAGAAATAGTACTTTTCTATTTGCCTGAACTATCAGAGGCAGGAAGAATTAATGTTGATTTCTGTGGATGGAACAGCAGACCTTCTCAAAGGCAATTAGGGGTAGGCAATAAATGTTGGAAGAGCCGTCAAAGGCAACATCCTACAAATGAATAAAAATAAATCCATGAATGTTACAAGCTGTAATGGCTAGGCATTACAGAAGGGATCTTTTTATTCAAACCTATCTTGGCACTGTATGAGCTCTTGAGGTTAGAGGTAAAAATGAAGTATTTTATTTAAGATTGCTGATCCAGAACATTGAATGAATTAGATCTTCATTAGTGGCTTTTTGATGTCCCACACAGTTTATGCCAACTTAGTCCAATGCCCCTTTGATTTTTCAATTTCCGAGTCCGGTTTATAAAATGTGAACAAAAAAAACACAAAATGTTTATAAAAATTCCTTCCCTCCATCCTCTGATCCAATTTGCACAGTTCTGTGCAAACTGAACCAATTTTCCTGCTGCTTTCTTCATGCTACAGTTGTTGGTTGTGACAAATTGCTAAACATAATTTAAAAAGCTAATTCGAGGTATGGTATTGACTCATTGCTGTGTTATTTGTTGGAGGAATATTGTGCTGAAGGTGATAGGATGTTAGTGCAGAGTCTGAAACTTTTCAGTAACCCAGTGTTCCCTTCAAACATTTCTATTTAGCTTCCATGCATGTTAGAATCAAGGTACAATCCCCTTTTATGACCCACCAGCAATAGGACTGAGTCCCAAGCTTAGAAAAGAATGCTTACTCTTAAAATTTGGTGTGAAGTTGCCACCGTTGGATTAGGGTGAGCATAGTAAGAAGTCTCACAATACCAAGTTAAAGTCCAATAGGTTTATTTGGAATCACGTGCTTTTGGGGTGCTGCTATTTCATCAGGTGAGTTGGAGAGATAGGTTTTGCAAATCTATGTAGACAAAGACACAATTGTAAGATAATGGTTGGAGTGTGGGTGTTTACAGGTACAGACAGTGTGAGTGCTGAGAGGGATAATTACAGGTTAGGGAGATATAAATTGTCTCAAGCCAGGACAGTTAGTAGGATTTTACAAGCCTGGGCCAAATGGTGGTGGTTACATGTTGTGTGACATGAACTCAAGATCCTGCTTGAGGCTGTCCTCATGCGTGCGGAACTTGGCTAATAGTTACAGTTTGGTAAAAAACGGCTTTGACAAAGGATCATCTGAACTCGAAATGTCAGCTCTTTTCTCTCCTAACAGATGCTGCTAGACCTGCTGAGATTTTCCAGCGTTTTCTCTTTTAGTTACAGTTTGGTGTCTTATTACTATTCATATCTCTCATTCAAATTACCCATTGGTGCCAAATTATTTGTAGTTTTGCATTCCAGACCTACATTAATGAGAATTGAACTGAGACTTTTCAAACTCTTCTAACGTTGGACCTTGCTAGCTCATTGAGGAGACTTTCACTTCATCATTTTGGGTTAGTCTTGAGACATAACTCAAGAGTCTGGAGACCGTTGGTGCACCAACCGAACGTTCAATGCAATAGTGGCCGATATCATAATTTATAAATAGATATTTACCATAGTCACGAATGCCTTGTTCCTCCCATATATTTAAGTGAGAACCAAGAGGAATACGAAAGATTTGGGGGGAGGTGAAAAAGCACATTAGAGAAGCAAAAAGGATTGAGGAAATACTGGCAGCGAACATAAAGGGGAATTCCAAAGTCTTCTACAGGCATATAAATAGTGAAAGGATGGTAAAAGGAAGAGAAGGGCCAATTAGGGACTTAAAAGGGAATTTATACATGGGGGCATAGGGCATGACTGAGGTATTAAATAAATAATTTGTATCTTTCTTTACCAAGGAGGTAGATAGTTTCTCCTGGGAGTAGTGTCACTATAAGGGTTCAAAACTGATGACAAAATATTGAATTAACTGTCAAGGCTTTAAGTTGACAAGGTATAGAATGAGGTGCATTCAAGGGTATTGAAGAAAGTGACAATGGAAATTGCAGGGGTGCTGGCCATAATCTTTGTCTCCTCTAGAGTCAGAAGAGGCTCCAGAGGACTGGGGAATTGCAAACATTATGTCCTTGTTCAAAAAAAGTCATAAGGATAAACCCAACAATTACAGACTAGTCACTGGTAGGAAAGTGTATGAGGCCCATAAGATTGCTCTCTTGGAGTATGAGCTCCCTAATTGAAGTAACAATTACCTGCCCAGCCCTATAGTACAGTATTCGATGCAGAAAATTTAAAACAAAACCCTGCATTTGTCAATCATATTGCTGAATCCCACACTTTCATGTGCAGTGACCGTTGCACAGCCAATTACAGCTCTTGTTATAGCAACCTAAGTGATGGTGTCAGTTAGAGCAAGGTTATTTAAACTGCCAAGGAGGGTGGTGGAGGCGGACACGCTGGGATCATTTAAGATTTATCTGGATAGTCACATGAGCAGACTGGGAATGGAGGGATACAGAAGAATGGTCTAGCTGGATCAATGAGCGGCACAGGGTTGGAGGTTCGAAGAGCCCGTTTCCTGTGCTGTATTGTTCTTTGGCACTATACTGGTGGAGGAGATAGCAAGAAGTCTCACATCAGATTAAAGTCCAGCAGGTTTATCTGGATTCCAAATAAACCTGTTGGACTTTAACCTTGCGTTGTGAGACTTCTTATTGTGTGCACCCAAATCCAATGCCTTCATCTCTACATCATTGGTGGAGGAGCGCAAGTAAATTATCCTGCATCTTTTACTGGAAAATAAGTCTGTCTTTGGATGCCTCATTAGGGCAAGATCAAGTTCTATCATGATGCAACCATGCCTAGGTACACACAAAGAATGGCTAGAGAGACTGCCTTTATAGATTTTCAATTGTTTATGGGATATGAGCATCATTAGCAAAGCTAGCATTTGCTAACCATTCCTAAGTGCCTTTGAAATGATGATGATGACCTTTCTTCTGAGGTCCACGTGCTGTTGTGCTCTTGGGAAAGGAATTCCAGAATTTTGATGCAGCTACATTCTAATTCAGGATGATTTGTGACTTGGAAGAAATGTTACAGATGGTGGTGTTCCCATCTATCTGCTACCCTTGTCCAATCAGGGTGGTAAAGGTTTGAAGGTCATGAATTTGGAAGGTGCTGTTGAAAGGAGCCTTGACGAATTGCTGCAGTGCATCTTGTAGATGATTCACACGAAAGCCACTGTACGTCAGTAGTAGAGGGAGAGAGCGTGTAAAGTGGTGAACTGCATGCTGATCAAATCTTATTTTTATCTTAGATGGCATCAAGCTTCTTGAGTGCTGTTGGAACTGCACTCATCTCGGCAAATGTGGGAGTATGCCATCGCAGTCCTGACTTTTGCCTTGTAGCAACATACACAATCGTCTCAAAGTCCTCTACGGCTAATGAAATACATTTGAAATGTAGTCATTCTTGCAATATGGGTTGAGGTTGAGGTAGAGGTACAGAAAGAGTATTGGCTTCTAGAAAACTGCAGATTAGCACGGGCTGGCAACTGTAGGACTGGAGATGAGATGGCAGGGAGAAAAACAAAGGAAAATCTCACAAAAATACACTCTCCTCTTCCTGGTATCACCTGCAGACATAAGCATTCCAAACCGTGCCACCAATTAAAGGAGCTCAATGGCACCCCTATCCTTCAGAAATAAATCTGGCTTTGAACGTAGTCTTTCTCCGACTGATCTGCAAATATTGGCACCAATCCAGTCAAAACAGTGAGGCTCTAATCCTTTGAGGATGGAATTTCTTTTTACAATGTGGACCACACAAACCTTAGAGTAACCTCAGGGAAATAAATCTGTGACAGCTAGTGTGATCTTATACGGATAGAATGAGAATATTTATTTATAAGAGTATTTGTTGTCTGGGAATCAGAAAAATATCATTCCACCTCCGTGAACTAATGAACCTGGTAAACTCACCGAGCAAAACAATCATTTCTGACAGAAGGAAGGTACATAGAATTTGAATGGTTGAGAGTAAAGAGGATTGTATTTCAATTTAAGAATGGGCTGATGATACAGAGCACAAACTGACAGCACCACTAGTAGTTTGGAAGGGATATTTAAGGTGACAGAGAAACTTACTACATGTCCCTTCAAATTGTAGGCAAAGAAGCAGTACAAGTACAAAACATAAGTTCTATTCTCAATGTGAGCTGAAGTTGAAGGTGGCACTTTAGATTTTTAAGATACTATACGGAAGAACTGGTTGTTATGTGCATTAGGGATGGTGAAAGTATTTGGAAGTCATGAATTAATATTATTGTAGGGCAGCCCAGTGGCACAGCGATTAGCACTGTTGCCTCACAGCATCAGGAACCTGGCTTCATTTCGGGCCTTGGGTGATCATGTGGAGTTTGAACATTCTCCCTGTGTTTGCGTGGGTTTCCTCTGGGTGCTCTGGTTTCCTCCCACAGTGCAAAGACATGGGAATTAGGTAGGTTAGTTGTGCTAAATTTCCTCTTCATTTCCAAAGATGTATAGGTGAAGAGGATTAGTGGGTAAATACGTGGGGTTACAGGATTAGGATCTGGGTGGGATTGTCGTCAGTGTGGGCATGATGAGCCGAATGGCCTCCTTCCACACTGTAGAATTTTTATGGATTCTGCAGAACTTTAAAACATTTTGATCCATCACTTTACTGTTCCCATTTCTTATCTATATTTCAATTATTGTAGTAACGCAATTTAGATCTCATTTTGAAGTAATTCCAAAAGCTAAGAGGGGCCCATAATCACTCCAGAGCAGCAAACATGAGGATACAGGAAGCAGTATTGTAAGGGGAATTATGAGGCTTGTTTGTCATATTGAATAAATATTCAAACTCATGAATTTGGCCTCATTGCACCCATAGCTGAGTTATCTGATCAGCTTCACTTGTGAATCTATGATTCGCATCTCACTTGTTACCCAGAGCTTATTCTAAACCATTCCCAGTACAAGTGCTGCACAGTCCAAAATTACTTGTATGCTACCAGATGTGATTTCCGTCTCTACAGTACAGAAGGATCTATTGTTAATTGAGCAAATTGAATTCTTTAATTGCTGTCCAGCTCAAAACCCTTCCCTCCCAATGTACAATACTATCTAACAGGATTATTTTAATCAGCTAACCACAAGCTGTATTTGAGAATTGGGATGATTTCACTGAATTATTTTCTGAACCCATTAAGACCCAAAGTCTTTTTTGAGTTAACTCACAAGGCAGTCAAACTTGGTCCAACTAAAGTTTTGTGCCGTTGCTCTGGTTGTCAAGGGAGTTCTGTAGTTTGAAGCCGCAATAAAACACATGAAATAATTTATACAGAACAGAGATGTGATTACATATAATTATAGGTGAAATAGCAGTGTGCAGCATGTACTCAAATCACCACATACATGCAATTGGCACCACGTGTGGGTTCAGAAAACCTTCCAGGTAGTCAAACAAATCCAAAAACAGAAAAGTTTTCAACATTCACCCACTTCAACTGTTTAAATACGTAACTGCAAATCTTTCCCCACGGCTTGGATGGTAGAAGTGAATTGAAATCACATGACATTTTATATGCACTCCAACAAGCATTTAAAAAAAAAAAATTGGGCAAAGTCCAAATTACTGCACAGTTAGAAAACTCTAAAGTAACTATTCATGAGATCATTCGACAGTGAGATTGATATCCGCAGGGCAGCAACTGCGCTGTTTGAACACAATCCTTCATTGCAATAATGGGCTCAACCCAAGCCCAGCCTCAAGGTTTTTTTTTTAGTTCTGTAAGAAACACACTTAAAACGAGACCAAGAAATTTTAAGACTTGGCTTCTCGGACTTGGGACCCAATTCACCCCCTCCCCCACACACACCTTGTTTTGCACCCCCCCCCCCCCCCAAAAATGAAGCCAATTAAATTGTTAACTTCATAAAAACAAAGGCTGACAAGGAAAATGGGAAAATATGACACTGGAACAGTCAAGGAATGATTGCCTGAGAATGGGTTTGAAATGCCTTCTAGGTATCTACCAGATGGGAAGGTTTATTTCAAGATAATGTTTAATTTTTTAACTTTGAAGCAAAGCCTAAAAAATCAAATGCTTTCCCTAGTATAGACAACTTAAATAAAACAACGCAGCACATTGGTTAGCACTGCTGCCTCAGTGCCAGGGACCCGGATTCGATTCCCAGCTTGAGCTACTGTCTGTGCAGAGTTTGCACGTTCTCCCTGTATCCGTGTGGGTTTCCTCCAAGTGTTCCAAATGCATTGGCCATGCTAAATTGCTCCTCAGTGTCCCAAAGTGCGTAGTTAGAGGAATTAGCAGGGTAAATATGTGGGATTGTTGTTGATGCAGGCTCGAAGAGTCGAATGGCTTCCTTCTGTAATGTAGGGTTTCTGTGAAAGCAATTGCCACCATTGCGGCAGAACCTTCAAAAAATTCATGTGTTTCGCTGAATTATTTCTCTGATACTGCAGTCCCCTCAAATTTGAGTTGACCTCTCCCCATCAGGGCCTTAAATGTTATTGGGAAAGGGGTGTCAGGGGAAGAAGACAAGGGAAGCAGAGGTAAATTGTAGAGTATGACCATTTGATGCATCAAGCATCGACTTGACCTATATACCAACTTATGAATTACAATTAATTTTTACGTACCCTGCTGTTCCACACATGCAATAGCAGAGCAGTGCTGGTTTCAGAAATGAACCATCTCAAAATTCTCACCTTACAATCCTGGGGTCAGCTTTGGTCAGGCGGTATTGAGTATTGTGTACAATTCCAGTCACAACCAGAAGGATGTTGATGCATTGGAAAAGGTGCAGAAGAGATTTACCAGGATGTTGTCTGGTTTGGAGGCCATGGACTATGAAGAAAGGTTGAATAAACTTGGTTGTTTTCATTGGAGCATCAAAGAATAAGGGGTAAGGGATCAAGGAAGAGGAGGTTGGGGGCTGATAGGGGTTTTCAAAATTATGATAGACAGAATGGATAGTCAGTCTTTTTCCCAGGGTTGAAGAGTCAATTACTCAGGGGCACAGGTTGACAGTGAGAGAGGAAAATTAAAAGAGATATAAGGTGCAAGTTTTTCCATACAGAAGCTAGTGAATTTCTGGAATGTGTTGCTGGAAAAGGTAGCAGAAGTAGATTCAATAACAACGTTCAAGAGACGTCAGACAGATGTATGAATAGACACGGAATGCAGGGCTATGGACCATGTAGAGGCAAAAAAATATTAGATGAGAGAGGCATCTATGTTGTACAAACTCAATGGGCCAAAGGGCCTGTTCCTGTGCTGTACTGTTCTTTGTAACGTAAAGATTGGGCAAAGATGATTTCATTAGGATAATCTGAAACTTAAAGTTTCATAAATTTCAATTTATTTAGTTAATTTGTTTATTAATGTAACAAGTAGGTTTACATTAACACTACAATGAAATTACTGTGAAAAACCCTGTTTGCCACGGTCTAGCACCTGTTCGGGTACACTGAGGGAAAAGTTAGCATGGCCAATGCACCTAATCAGTACGTCTTTCGAACTGTAGCAGGAAATCGGAGCAGCTGAGGAAACTCATACAGATTCAGGGAGAACGTGGAGACTCCACACAGTCAGTGACCCAAACTGAAAATCGAACCCCAGTTTCCAGCGCTGTGAGGCAGCAACACCAAGAGTTGGCACCAGGAAACATCAGGATCAGATGAAGGTGATTTCATTGGGATCGTCTGAAACTTTTAATAAAAAAAATTTCACGGATCTTAATTTGCTTTGATTCCTCAGATATTGATCCATTATCGTGGTTCTTCAGATCTTTTTTTGATCGACTTATCATTAGCAAAGCAGACTTTGGATCACAAGCCATCATACTGTTCTACCTGTGCTACTCAGTGAAGGTTTACTCACCGGCTGTATTGGTATTTTGTTTTGTTTGCAGCAGGGTAGGATCAGGACACCAGCTCTCACGACTGATCTGAAAAGTAAAAGCAGGCAGGTCAGAATGAAGTGCTCTCCACGAGGGTATTAAAGATAACTGCCCAGGCAGCTAACCAGTTCAGAACAGCAACAGTTTAGCTTGAAGTGGTGGCTGTGGTCAGTGCCAAAAGCTACTGTATAGTTCTAACAAAAGAACATTTTGCATATGTTAATTATAAACAGCTCGAGAGTCAACTGACTTTTTACTTAAAGATCTGAAGCTAGGGCAATCGCTATCTGAAAGCAAAGATGATCTTACATTTTTGCAAGTGATTCTGTGTGTCAAAGCTCTAATAACTAGCACAATCTATTTTTAATTGAGATTTTCAGAAATGTAGGCGATTATTCACCCCCTCCCCCAACCTCCTTTTCAAATATCGCCCTTTCAAATTTTTGGAGAAGAATAAATGAATGCAGTTGACAATTGGCACACACATCCTGTTGGCAGGTCAGGGAAACTGCTCAAATCTCCAGACTTCAGCTGCAAGATTTCTAGTCACTCGGTTAATGTCCACCCACAGCATAGTCTCGGAGCAGCTGCGTTAGACAGGGCCAACACAGGACTGACTGACATTATTATCCAACTGCAGCTATCAGCCTCCACTTTGGGACCCCTGCAACAACACATCTGAAGATGATACATCCGCACAGACTGCTTTCATACACAGGCTGCTACATCGCCTCTCAATTTTCTTGCATCTGAATCGACTGTGAGTGAGACATTTTGAGGCAGTTAAAAAAGTGGGATTAAGGTGCCAAAGAAAGCTTGCAAATACATTGCCCCACCTTTTTCTCTGAGCTCTCACTGTGCTGAAATAAAAGGTCATTGCATCACTTTGTAATTTTAATTTCTTTTCTCAGGACTTTGGAACAAGAACAACTCACCTCCCTTTTCTCTCATCACTTTTAGACCTAAGCTTGGTGCCATCGACTGCTAACATTTGTGATTTCTCTCATCTCATCTCCCGCTCTTTCTGATCTTAGTTCAGACTTGTGCCATAGGTCTTGGCCCTTGTTCAAGGCAAGATTAAGGGAAGCAGGAAGTTTGACAGTCTTGCGGTTCTGTTATGTCTTCAGTTGTAATTCTTTGTCACTTAAAGAAAGAGGCGCAGGTGTTTTTGAATAAATTGGGATTCAGGAAGGAACAGTAACTGGGACTGGATTGTAGTGCTGGAAGTAACAAACTGCAGCACTGGGGGAACAGTATACTTTCAGGCCTTGAACAGTTCCATTTTCCTCTTTTCTCAGGTCAACATCAACAGATGCTCGAGGAAAGGCTTCAGAACCAGACAGTGGGTGAATGAGGAGAAAATCTGGCTGTAGCTAATAATGCATCATGGTAACTCCAAATTGGGGGTTTTTCCTTTTTTAAAAAAAGCATGATCATAGTTATGTCCGGGCTCTTCAACTGTCATGTGAATTATTAGATAAACAAGGCTTTAGGTTGAATCCCTTAGGCAAAGTGGGCAGCTCTGACAGTTCAGCACTTCTGCGGTACCGGACCACAGTAGCAGTCTAGATTGCATCTTCAATTCCAGAGTGAAATTTAAACTTAAGTTCTGACCCAAGAAGTGAATGCACAATATCCTAGAATCCAGAGTGCAGAAGAAAGCCATTTGGCCCATCAAGTCTGCACAAACAATCCCATCAAGGTCCTATCTCCATAACCCTAGAGATTTACCCCGCTAATCCCTCTAACCTATGCATGCTGGGCCACTAAGGGGTAATTTAGTATGGCCAATCCACATAACCCGCACATCTTTGGACTGTGGGAGGAAACCACAGCACCTGGAGGAAACACACACAGAATGGGGAGATTGCACAAATAGGCAGTGACCCAAACTGGGAATTGAAGCCAGATCCCCAGAGCTGTGACAGAGCAATGCTAACCACTGTGCCACCTCTCCTGAACTAATGTCTATTTTAATATGTGGGGTGGAAGTAGAAGAAATTCTCCTGTGTTTGAAAGTGTAAAAGTGTGCTCAGAGACAAATTAAATACATCATGGAAATAATGGCTAAATGAGTTTCCCAAATAAGGTAATCAAATTGAGTAATTGGAAACCAGTTTCCTGTTTGGCTCCAACTATAACTCATGGAACGCAAAATGTTTTCCTCGCAGTCAATAGATGTCATTCGTTGAGTTCTTGCATTTAAATGGTTGCTACAGGATACTATTAGGCTTTCAACTAAACATGCCCCATTACAAACTTGTCACTTGACAAAACATGCATTATTTACTGTGACTGAATAAAGAAACTTTCAATAAAACTTCCTTTCTGCCAACAAGTTTATTTGTAACAGTTTCCAAAATAGTTCTGACTCAAGGCATGACTTTTAGCCTCAGTGCCATGGGGGTGAAAGGGGTCTCACTTTTGCATGCTACACAGCAATCTTTGCTGGACAGCACTAGCTACAGTATCCTGAATGAACAACTAGTTTGTGACACTCAAGAATTATTCTCTTTGAAGAAGAGGGACGGCTAGCATTCCTGAAACAGTACCCTTGCAAGGGAACAACTTTGGAGAAAACAGATTAAGTTGTAGATTCCTGTAAACTTCTGAACATAAGGAATATGAGCAAGAGTTGGTCATATGGGACCTCAAGCTTGCACCAGCGTTCAATATGATCATGGCTAAATCTTCTCCATCTTCCCACTTTATCTCTCAATGTCTGAAAGAAGGCAGCTAAGAGGAGACCTTATTGAAACATGTAAGATGATTAGAGGTTTAGATAGGGTGGACAGTGATAGCCTTTTTCCTAGGATGGAGAAAGCTAGCACGAGGGGACATAGCTTTAAATTAAGGGGTGGTAGTTATAGGACGGATGTCAGAGGTAGGTTCTTTACCCAGAGGGTGGTAAGGGTATGGAATGCCCTGCCTGCTGCAATTGTAGATGCGCCAAGTTTGGTGGCGTTTAAGAGGTTAGTAGATAAGTTTATGGATGAAAAGGGAATGGTTTAGGTTAGAGGGTCATTGCTTTTTCTTAATTGGTCGGTGCAACATCGAAGGCCGAAGGGCCTGTTCTGCACTGTAATGTTCCATATTCTATGTCTAAATATCTGTTAGTCTTGAATATACTCAAGAACTGAGCATCCACAACCATGTGAAGTAGCAAATTCCAAAGCTATACAATTCTGAGTGAAGAAATTACTTCTCATCTCAGTCATAAATGGTCAATTTTTTATCCTGAGATTATGACCCTAGTCTAGGCTCTCCAGCCAGGGCAAGTAACCTCTCAGCATCCACCTTGTCAAGCCCTCCAAAAATTTCACATATTTCAATGAGATCACCTTGCATTCTTCTAAACACCAGGCAATACAGACCCAATCTATTCAACTGCAATTCACCAGAGAGTCTTCTCATCCTGGCAATCAATCAAGTGAACCAGAGTTCTAACTCTAAGGCAAGAAGATAGTGGGACAAAAACAATCCATCAGCACTGCAGCTGTGGTCTCACCAAAGCTCTATATAATTGAAGCACAACTTCCTTACTGACATTCTAACCCTCTTGTATTAAATACCAGCCTATTTGCCTTCCATAATTACAGTTATGCAGCATACCTCAAATTCTGTTTCATAGATTACTCCTGCGTGTATGTGCAGAGGAAATTACCTTTCAGCAATTTCTCAGTAAGCATTATTCAGCTTTTCAGTATGGCATAACCTCCACCCACCATTTTAGCCCTTGCAAAATGCATTTTGGAAAGTCTAATACAGATAGGAAATATCCAGTAAATGGCAGAACCCTTGAGAGTATTGACAGGCAGAGGGATCTGGGTGTACAGGTACATAGATCACTGAAAATGGCAGTGCAGGTAAGAGGGTAGTCAAGAAGGCATACGGCATACTTGCCTTCATCGGCACTGAGTTTAAAAATTGCCAAGTTGTGTTGCAGTTTTATAGAATCTTAATTCGGCCACACTTGGAATATACTGTTCAATTCTGGTTGCCACACTACCAGAAGGATGTGGAGGCTTTGGAGAGGGTACAGAAAAGAGAGTTACCAGGAGGGCATTAGTTATGAGGGGAGGTTGGAGAAACTCGATTTGTTCTCACTGGAACGACAACCTGATGGAAGTCTACAAGATTATGAGAGGCATGAACAGAATGGATAATCAGAAGATTTTTCCTAGGGTGGAAGAGTCAATTACTATGGGGCAAAAGTTTAAGATGCAAGAAGCAAGGTTTAAAGAAAATGTATGAAACAGACTTTTTACACAGAGCAGATACGAAATTACTTTCAAGGGGCATCTTGACAAATACATGAATAGGATGGGAATAGAGGGATATGGTCCCCAGAAAGGTAGGAGGTTTTAGTAAAGTTGGGCAGCATAGTCAGTGCAGGGTTGGAGGGCTGAAGGGTCTGTTCCTATGTTGTAATTTTCTTTCACCCAGAAATAACAGCTATATTTCTGAAAACTCCTCACTCTAACTTTTGAAGGACAGCATTAGCTCCTCATTGCTGAAGCCACTCTCTATTAGTACACATCAACAATTGTGGCGCACAATGGCACAGTGATTTGCATTGCAGCCTCACAACTCCAGGCATCTGGGTTCAATTCCTGGCTTTGGTCACTGTCTGTGGGAAGTTTACACATTTTCTGTGTCTGCATGGGTTTCTCCAGGTGCTCCAGTTTCCTCCCACATTCCAAACATATGCAGGTTAGGTGCATGGACCATGCTAAGTTACTCCTTAGTGTCTCAGGTTAGTGGGATTAGTGAGGTGAATATGTTGAGTGATGGGGATAGGGCTTGGGTGGGATTGTTGTCAGTGCAGACTTAAATCGGCCAAATGGTCTCCTTCTGCACTGTAGGGATTTTATGATTCTATGAAAGCATAAGAAAGCAGGAACTTTGTAAATATAGAAACTACTGGGGACCCTTAGAGTCTGAACCGTCTAGTTTGAAAACTGTTTGCTCTAAACTCAAGACCAGTGTTTAAATGTTTTCTATATTTAAAACAAAGGGAATGTTTCTGATAGAATCAATGCCTGAGAATTTTCTTTTCAACAAATGTTACCAGTGACAGGACAGCTTTTATACAGTGCACACTGCACCTGAGCAGTGTTTGTACAGATGCAACTTGAAGTATCACAATGTTTTATTCAAGAAACATGTTCACAGCCCAAAAGAGTCTTTACAGTATAAGCTTAAAGTATCAAGCAACTGTGCTCTCTGCAACTGCTGATTGACCCTCTGCATGCATCCACTTTTGATGGGGGTTTTATTAGCATAACTAGCCCCCTACATCATCCACCTTCTCTACTATGGCATCAGATTTCCCAGAAGGCTTGAACTATAAAGATTAAATAATTTCATAAAGAATTGTTCAATGCTGGTGTACAAACTAATAATAAAAATGTGCATCATTCCTTTTGTTTTAATGTTTAAAGTTTATTTATCATTGTTACAAATAGGCTTACATTAACACTGAAGTTAATCCCCAGGCGCCTGTTTGGGTATACTTTGGGAGAATTTAGCATGACCGATGCACTTAACAACATATTTTTTGGACTGTGGGAGAAGAAATCGACACAGACACGAGGAGAATGTGCAAACTCTGCACAGACAGTGGTTAGCACTGCTGCTTTACAGCGCCAGGCACATGGATTTGATTCCCTGCTTGGGTCACTGTCTGTGTGGAGCTTGCACATTCTCCCCATATCTGCGTGTTTCCTCCCACATTCTGAAAGATGTCCTGGTTAGGTGCATTGACCCAAAACAGGCACTGGACCAGGGGAGTTTCACAGTAACTTCATTGCAGTGTTAATGTAAGCCTTATTTGTGACTAAAAAATAAACTTTAAAAACTTAAAGCCTGGAATTGAACCTGGGTCCCTGGCACTGTGAGACTGCAGTGCCAACTACTATGCCACCATGCCATTTTGCAGTGTCTTGACTTGACACTAAAATATTTATAGAAAAATGCACATTATTGTCTTTATGGTTTTCTATTTCTATTTTGCTTTATGAGACTGATGTGCTCTATGCTTTTTGAAGGGGAAAGCTGACTGCTGGCGATTTAATCAGATTTCTTAAATAACCTCAGCCAATGGGGAATTGCTCTGAACCAAAAACCAGCCATCCAGCCAACTGACCTAACCGGACATTGATAGTAATTCCCCAAGTACTATATTAGACTGGAGAGAAAATAACCATCGCTGGATTGTTCCAATCATCTGAAACCTCTGAGAAATCAAGTAAGATCCTTGAGGTGAATAAGTAGACATCCTTCATCAGTTCTATTTTTTCTTCACACCCTTGTGCTGCAATATGCTGAACATGATTATATTAAAATACTTCTAGTCATCAGTGTTGGATAAAACGAGAGAGAAAGATCCCATGTTTTGGAGTGATTTGAGTACCAATCTGAGGCAGTGAAGTACCCCTTGTGAGAAACCTGACATTAACTGACAATGGTTAATATTACCACCTCACTGCTCCAGGGACCTGGGTTCAATTCCAGCCTTGGGTGACTGTATGGAGTTTGCACATTCTCCCCGTGTCTGCGAACGTTTGCTCTGGGTACTCTGATTTCCTCCCCAAGTCCAAGGATGTGTCGATTAGATGTACTGGCCATGGTAAATTGTCCCTCAAGTGCCCCAACATGTATAAGGTAGGTGAGTTAGCCATAGGAAATGAGAGAGATTGTAGGGATAGGATTGGGGATAGGGCCTAGGTAATATACTCTGTCAGAGAGTCAGTGCAGACTCAGTGGACCAAACGGTTTCCGCTGCACTGCAGGGATTCTATGAACTGTTGCCAGCTTGATGGTAGGGCCCTCAAATTTGGTCCACGCTAGAACCAAAATGGCTCTTTGAGGAGAAATTGTACATTTCCAAATACATGCAGAACAAGGATTACCTTCTAATTGATGGATGGGATAGAACACTGAAGTTAGAAGGTTGGGTAGGCTTAGGTTGTTTTCATTGGAAAAAGAAAGACTGAGGGGGTGACCTGATTGAGGTATACAAGATTACAAAGGACATCGACAGTGGATGAGAAACAGCTGTTCCCCTTAGTTGAAGGGTGAGTCACAAGGGGATATGGGTTCAAATGAAGGGCAAGAGGTTTTGGGGAGAATGCAAAGAAAAATTTTTTTATCCAGAGGATGGTGATGGTTTGGAATGCGCTGCCTGGGAGGTGGGAATGACAGGTTGCCTCACATCCTTTAAAAGAGTGTCTGGATTAGCACCTGGCACATCACAACATACAAGGTTGTGGGCCAAGTGTTGGCAGATGGTATGAGGTGGGAGTTCAAGTGTTCCTAATGTGTTAGTGCAGACTCAATGGGCCAAAAGGCCTCTTCGGTGCTATATCATTCCATGATGAATTACAGGCACTGATACCCAGATTTTTGTTGGTCCAAAATTAAGCTGCTTCCAGGTCCACACAGTTTGGAATCTGGGGAAGGAATTGGATCTTAAGTTGCAGGTGGCGGCATTCCCATGCATCTTCTGTGTGGATGATCACGGGTTTAAAATTTGCTATCCATGAAGCCTAGGTGATTTGCTGCAGTGCATCTCATAGATGGTACATTCTGCTGCCACTGAGTGGAGGAAGGAATGAATGCTTACAGTGCTGGATGGGATTTTGAGTGGGTTTTTTTTGTCCTTATTGGTGCTGGATTTTTGTAGAATTCCTACAGTGCAGAAGCAGGCTATTCAGCCCATCGAGCCTGCACCAACTCTCTGATGGAACAAACTTGATCTCTAACTCCACTTATTTACTCTGCTAATCCACCTAATCGACACAATTTGGCATTGCCAATCAACCTAACCTGCACATCTTGAGACTTTGAAGGGAATTACGAACATCTAGAAGAAATCCACGCAGACATTGTGGAGTTTTTATGTTCTCCCCAAGACAGTCACTCAAGGCAGAAATTGAACCTGCTGATCTCTGGTGCTGAGGCAGCAGTACTAACCACTGCCACTCCTTCTTCATAGAATCCTAAGGTGCAGAAGGAGGCCATTCCGTCTATTGAGTCTGCACTGACCACAATCCCACGAGTCCTGGTGCCATAACCTCACATATTTACTCTAGCTAGTCCCTCTGACACAAAGGGCCAATTTAACATGGTCAATCCATCTAATACACACATTTTTGACTGTGGGAGGAAACTGGAGTACTCGAGGAAATTGCCACAAAGATGGGGAAAATGTACAAACTCCACATAGACAGCCATCCGAGGCTGGAATCGAACCAGGTCGTTGGCACTGTGAGGCAGCAGTGCTATCTACAGTGCCACCGTGCCTCTCTGAGTGCTGCTGGAGTGTCATTCATTTGGGCAATGAAGAGCATTCCATCACACTCTGACTTGTACCTTGTGGATTATATGAAGACTTTCAATAGACCGGGCAGATGAATTACTCACCACAGAATCCCCAGCCTCTGACCTGTATTTTTAAATATGCACAGTGGACCACACTCAAAACAGTGGAACTTGGTCACCTTTCATGTCAAATTTAGGATTCATTGAAACCCCAGAGAAAGGAAAAGGGAAGAACAAGATAATTGCAGCAATTGGGTTAAAGAGCTTAAAATCAAGTACTTCATGAATCCTCTTACCCAGCCATCTCTCCAAAAGTGCTCACAGTCTGTACTCTCAGCCGAAATAAAAATCAATGCAAAGTTATTTACAATACGCCTGTATATTCATTTCCTGACATCTCATTGAGTTCATTGGAACCAACCCAACAACCCGTTGGGTTGCATTGTTCTGTAAACAATAAGGATTATTTCTCAAGGATCTATTTTTGTTAAAATAACCCACAGTAATATAATGCACATCAAAAGTTGCAGCTCCAACAAATGAAAACAGTGTTGACCCTAACAGAGTGAAGCTGAGATTAGGAGCCAGTAAATACCAGGTTTAATGCTCATCCCTCATTTCTCTTTCCACTCAGGGACCATTTCCTGTTGAGTATTTTCACCCATTGAAAATAACGCATGGCAAACAGAAAGACATGTTTCAAAATGACAGTGAATACATTTGAAAGATATTTTGTTGGCTCAGTAGTGTTGAGGACATCTCAAGGGTCTTAACTGGCATAATAATGATGCAAACCTCTCAGATTTATGCCTTAACTGCCTCTACACATGACTCTTCCAACACCCTTCTGGCTGGTCTCCCACAGTTTTTGTGAGGTCACCCAAAACTCTGCTGCCCATGGCTCAATCCACACTGTTCATTTATCAGTGCTTTGCTCACTGAGCTACACTGATCTGCTGTCAAGCAATGCTTTGATTTTAAAATTCTCATTTCCAACTCCCTTTGTGGCCTCCCTTTCTCTGTAATCTTTTTCAGCCCAATGGCACTGCGAGTTCTCTGCACATCTCCAATTTTAAATGCTCCACCATTAGCATCTGTACCTTTGGTTGTTAAGGCTCTAACCTCTGAAATTCCCTCCCTACACACTTTGTCTCACTTTCTGTTCTTTAAGACACTCCTTAAAACCTACCTCTTTGACCAAGATTTTGATCATCTGACTGATTATCCCTCTCCTGGTTCAGCGCCATATTTAGTTTTGTATTGAACCCTGGGGTACGTTGTGTGAAAGAGTTGTAGAATCATCATTTCCCTACAGTACAGAAAGAGGCTATATCGCCCATCGAGGCTGCGCTGATCACAATCCCATCCAGGCTGTACTCTCACATACTTACCAAGATAATCTCACAAGCATAACGTCAATCCACCTAATCCATACATGTTTGGACTATGGAAGCAAACTGGAGCATCCTGAGGAAACCCACACAGACATGGATAAAATGTGCAAACTCAATGCGGATAGTCACCCAAGGCTGGGATTGAACCCAAGACCATGATGCCGTGAGGCAGCAGTGCTAACATAGAACATAGAACATTACAGCACAGAACAGGCCCTTCGGCCTTCGATGTTGCGCCGACCAATATAAAAAGCAATGCCCCTCCAAACTAAACCATTCCCTTCTCTTCCATATACTTATCAACTAACCTCTTAAACGCCACCAAACTTGGCGCATCTACAACTGCTGCAGGCAGGGCATTCCACTCCCGAACCACCCTTTGGGTAAAGAACCTACCTCTGATATCCGTCCTATAACTATCACCCCTTAATTTAAAGCTGTGTCCCCTCGTGCTAGCTTTCTCCATCCTAGGAAAAAGGCTATCACTGTCCACCCTATCTAAACCTCTAATCATCTTATATGTTTCGATCAGGTCCCCTCTTAGCCTCCTCCTTTCTAACGAAAACAACCTCAAATCCCTCAGCCTCTCCTCATAAGACCTGCCCTCCATACCAGGCAACATCCTGGTAAACCTCCTCTGTACCCTCTCCAATGCCTCCACATCTTTCTTATAATGTGGGGACCAGAACTGCACACAATACTCCAAGTGCGGCCGCACTAGAGTTTTGTACAGTTGCAACATGACGTTGCGGCTCCGAAATTCAATCCCTCTACCAATAAAAGCCAAGACTCCATATGCCTTCCTAACAACCTTCTCGACCTGACTGCCTACTTTCAGGGATCTATGCACATACACACCAAGATCCCTCTGTTCATCTAGACTACTAAGAATCCTACCATTTGCCCTATACTCTACACATTTATTATTTCTGCCATAGTGCATTACCTCACACTTTTCCACATTAAACTCCATTTGCCAAATGACAACTGTGTCACCCTCCTAGATGCTATGTAAATATAAGTTGTTAGTTTCTTGCAGAAGTGGCAAACAAACGCTCAAATGAAAAGCCAATATCCACTATCTCATTTCTCCTGCATGTCAATTAACGCAAAAGAACAACAAAAATGGCAGCATCTGGCTAGAAAAGACTATTCAGGAGGCAACCCTTGTTATGAAGATCACGGCCTCAAAATATCAATTGATCCTTCTCCTCTCGGACACTGACGTGCTGCACATTCCCGAGATTTTCTGTTGAATATCCACCAACTTTCCATTGCTGAAACCAAGGTTTTATTTGGCGAGCTTCTATGTTTATAAAGGGAAGTTTCATACTTTCCGTTGCAATAACTTGAGGCCAATGAGATCAGCCACCTTTCAGCTTAATTGTTGAACATTCAAATGAGAAATGTGTGGAGGATCCATCCTGTGGCATCTTGTCTCAAATTCTTTCCTGAACTATCAGGAATATACTAACTGTTTGTAGATCTTGTTACTGCTTGGGTTATCTGGTCGAGCACATATCAACTGTTATACTGATCTTCCAAACGGCTAATGAGATTCAAACAGTGGGGACTATGAAAGGGTCGATCAGAAGAAAGCGAGGGAGGCCTTCAATTTAGACGGCGTGGACGTGAAGAGGATGCTTCCATAGTAGGAAAATCTAGAAAATACAAAGGGCACAATCTCATGCTAACGGGGCAATCCTTTTAAACAGGGATGAGGAGGAATTTCTTCAGCCAGAGAGTGGTGAATGTGTGGAACTCATTGCCACAGAGGGCAGTGGAGACCAGGTCACTGAGTGTCTTTAAGTCAGAGATAGATGGTTTCTTGTTTAATAAGGGGATTCATAGGTTATGGGAAAAGGCAGAAGAATGGGGATGAGAGAAGTATCAGCCACGATTGAATGGCAGAGCAGACTCAATGGGCCGAGTGGCCTAATTTTGCTCTTAGGTCCTATGGTCTAAATACCAGATTGAGTAAGGTCTGGATATTAAGTGACCTCCTAGCATCTTGTATCTTCTGCAGTTAGAAACACACCACATATTACGTTGGGGAAGCTGGAATGCCTGAGTGGGTAGATAGGAATTTGCAGCAAAGCATCAATTTTTTTTTAAAAACAGAATCCCCAGAAGCATACCACCTTCGAGAATGGGAACCATCCGTTGATACTGACACATGGGGAGAATCTGCCAGAACATGCTTGCCTATGATTGTTCCCCAACAGAATCTTTTTGTAGGCAGGACCTGAGAGGGAAACATTAAAGACTGTTCCACTGTTTCACATTCGAAATTCAAATTTATTCAGTGCACCTTGTTATAATTTAATAACGTACTCTGGCTATTGCCCAGCTTTCACTATTAAATTGTGCACTCCAACTGAAATATACAGTTTCAAAGATAATTATACATAACTATAACAGTTGGGACAGCGTTCACTTTTTTCTCCCTCAATCTTTTGAGAAACAGAAATTGAAATCATGTGGTCTGCTTTCTCACCTTTTGTTTGGTTAAGATGTTTAATTGAAATACCATCTGCTTTGATAGATGGTGAAACATTTTATGGCACCATTTGAAAAGCAGGGAGCTCATGTGTGGCTCTGGCCAACATTCCTCCCTTAACCAAGAGCTCACAAGAAAGAAGTTTAAACTAAATAAGTCATTTCATTGCTCTTTTGTGGGGTCTTGCTGTTCGTAAAAACGCCGTGGCATCTGGCTGAGTAATGATAGTCATTTCAAAATAACCGTAAGAGATGATTGAAGCACAATATAAATACAAGTTTCTTTCTTGCTAGTAACAAAGTTGGCATAAGTGACGAAAGTGGGAAACCTCTATATTTTACACACCTTGCTTTTTACCTAAGCATTGATATCCACAAAACACAATAAATCTCCCCAGGAAGTGTACAACCTTGCAAACAAAAACCCCTCCCTGACAATTTACATGATTAAATGTGGCCATGATCATCATCTTAAAGACGAACATTTTAGTTACCCACTAAACTTGACTTGCAATCAATGAAGTGCAGTCAACTGCTGGAGCAGGCACACGACACAACAACCTACCAGATTGTCACTTAATTTAGCCTGTTTAACAGCCACAGCAGTTGTGGTGAGTTAAAGTTCATTAATAACACCATTCCAATTCTTCCCCTTCTGCGCCCCCACCAAGGTGTCTAAATCCTTTTTGTGAGAAGTAACATACAGACAAATGTGGAGCATGAAGTCACTTTGGCTTTACTCCGCTTTCCATCAAATTTACCAGGAAAGGAGCCAAATCCAAAACAGTCAGGTCAAATTCCCAGACTTGAGCTTCAAGACTTGCCGCATCTCAAAAAGTACAAAAGAAGTTTGAACAAGACTTCTTGACAAATTAACAATCTTTCTACACCTTTACATATATAAAAAAACTTCCAGAAAACAACGTACCTTGAGTAGCACAACATCTACGTTTCTTCCATGTTTTGAGATGCTCGATAGACTATATCGCCTTCTGTGCCTTTCGTACATTTTGCAAGGAAAATGCAAAAAGAGACAAATTCCACAGCATGGACACCAGACCGCAGTTCATGGGACATAGAAAGCCGAGGTACCAAAACTACTGCACGTGTGTGTGTGTGTGTGTGTGTGTTGCTGATTTCCTTTGAATTACTCTGAACAGCAGGAAAAGCCCTCACAGCTGAGACCGTTGCATAAACGCCCTCCTTTCAAAATCAAACACATGGGAAGCCACACACGCAAAAAAAAGGCAGCAATTGTCAGAGGGAAAAAAAAGACAAAACGTTTTCCAAGTAGTTTGTCAAATGAAAACAACAAGCTGCAGTTTTTCCCCCCCCCCACTCTTCTTTTTCCTTCACAGTAGCTGGACAGAGTGACTCTATGCAAGCTTATGGATTGCACACCAGTCAATGGTCTTATTCAGATCAGCTGGATTTTACGCACACTGCCACATAGCTGTTTCCTGCGTCTGTGCCTCAGAGTCTCCCTGGGATAAAACACTCTCTTTCTCTCCACTTCCTTTTCCCTCCCATTAACGCATCCAGTTGTAAAAGCTACTTTATTCAGCTGCAACAAGGCACAATCTTGTAAAAGCCAGAGGCCTCCATTTACCTTAATTACACAAGGAGCAGGGGTACAAGGCTTTGTGTTAAAGGGGTAACCATAGCATAGAAACACTATTCTTCTCTCACAGAAATTAAAGCTTTAAATCTACCCTAATCAAACTTGATGTAACAGAAAAGTAAATGTTCAGCAAGTTCATTCTTATAAGGAACTTTCATTGTATGACAAGCTGGAACATCAAATCAGCTTTAATACTGAACCAAAGAGGTGTTTACATTAGTAACACGACAATGGTCCAGAAAGAAGAGCTTCAATCAAAGGAATTGTGAGGTGGTACATTTTGGTAGCAAGAATAAAGGAAAGTCACATTTATTGTACATGGGGGAGAAAAAACACAGGGATTAGGGGAGGTTAGCAGGCTCAATTACATGAACCATTAAAAGTCATGACACAAGTTAATGAGATCATTAAAAAAGCCAATAAAGCAACTGGGATTCCAGAAATTTATGTCAAACTCGCAAAGAACAGAGATTAGATCAAACTTTGAGAAATAAAGGATAGGAGGAACTCAAGGTGAAAAAAGGTTTACTAGAATAATACCAGGTCTAGAAGCTTTAACTTTCAGGAAAGATTGAACAGGCTGACGTTTTTTTTTCTGGAAAGACGACTGACAGGTGAAATGATGGAGCTTTTTAAAGTCATACAATACAGGAGGAGGCTATTAGGCCCATCAACTCTGTACCAACTGTCCCATCCAGGTCCTATCCCCGCAAACCCATACATTTACCTTGCTAATCCTCCTGATACCAGGATCAATTTAGCATGGCCAATCAACCTAATCCGCATATCTTTAGAGTGTGGGAGGAAACTGCAGCACCCGGAGGAAATCTGCACAGACACGGGGAAAACGTGCAAATTCCATACAATCACCCGAGGCCAGAATTGAACCCAAGTCCCTGGCACTATAAGGCAGCAATGCTAACCACTATGCCACCGTGCTGCCTCAAAGTGGGTAGATGTTGAGACTCTGGAACATTAACATAAAAGTCATCACTAATAAATTCAATCAGGAATTTAAGAGACAGTGTAATTAACAGAGGGGTCTGAACATGGATCTGATAGGAAGCAGTTGAAGAAAAACAGTATACAGAAGTCTTAGGGGAAGCAAGAGATACACAAGCAGAGAGGGATAGAAAGATACATTGTTAGGGTGAGATGAAGTAGTGTGGAAATAACTACATGGAGCATAAACACTGGCAGTGACTTCTTGGTTAAACAAGCTCATTATTTTGTTCCTTGTATCCTGTAAGGCTACAAAGGAGCGATGGCACTCTCCCTTCTTAACTGGCTTACTGAGGATTGGGTGAATGGGGAGGGTTGACAGGACAATCCCATGAACCTGGACTGGTGCTTTAGAAATAAGGAAATGTCAAGTTCTGGTGTTATTAGGATAGTACACGACCAGTCATAGAATTAGTTTGCACCCACTGCCAGTAGCATATTATCAATGCAAAAATATCAGGTTGAATCATAAAATTCTTACAGAGCAGAAGGAGGCCATTCAGTGCATTGAGTCTGCACTGGTTCTTATCAAGTCTTACCTTGGAACTCCACAAAGTTACCCTGCTAATCCCTTTAATCTATACATCTTGGGTCTTTTAGGGGGCAATTTACCATGGCCATTCAAGCTAACCCACACATCTTTGGTGCATGGAAGGAAACTGAAGCACCCAGAAGAAATCTACACAGACATGGGGAGAACATGCAAACTTCATGCCAGTCACCCAAGGCCAGAATCAAATTAATATGACTATGCTACCTCATTTCCTATATCATCTCTGCAGAGTTAGTTCACAATGCAGTTTTTGAGGTTCTGGTATCAAAATACGTCTATACTATAGACTTTACAGTGTATTTCATTGAGTCATAGAATCATAGAGGTTTACAGCATGGAAACAGGCCCTTCAGCCCAACTTGTCCATGCCATCCTTTTTTTTTTATACCCCAAAGCTAGTCTCAATTGCTGGCATTTGGTCCATATCTTCTATACCCATCTTACTCATGTAACTGTCTAAATGCGTTTTAAAAGACAAAATTGTACTCGCCTCTACTTTTAACTCTGGCAGTTTGTTCCAGATGCTCACCACCTTCTGTGTGAAGAATTGCCCTCCTGGATACTTCTGTATCTCTCCTCTCTCATCTTAATCCTATGCCCTCTAGTTTTAGATTCCCAACCTTTGGGAAAAGATATTGACTATCTAGCTGATCTCTGCCCCTCATTATTTTATAGACCTCTATAAGATCATCCCTAGGTCTTCTATGCTCTCAAGAAAAATGCCCCCAGTGTATCCAGCCTCTCTCTATAGCTAAAACTATCAAGTCCTGGTAGCATCCTACTAAATCTTTTCTGCCCTCTTTCCAGTTTAATAATATCCTTTTTATAATAGGATGACCAGAACTGTGTATGGTATTCCAAGTGTGGCCAATATCTTGTACAACTTCAACAAGACATCCCAATTCCTGTATTCAGTGTTCGGACCAATGAAGCCAAGTATGCTGAATGCCTTCTTCACCATTCTGTCCACCTGTGACTCCACTTTCAAGAAGTTACGAACATGTACACCTAGATCTATTTATTCCGTAACTCTCCCCAACATCCTACCATGAACTGAGAACATCCTGCCCTGGTTCAATGTACCAAAATGCATCACCTCACATTTATATAAATTAAACTCCATCTGCCATTCATTAGTCTACCAGCTCAATTGACCAAGATCTTGTTACAATCCGAGATAACTTTCTTCACTGTCAACTATGCCACCAATCTTGGTGTCATCTGCAAACTTATTAACCATGCCTTCTGTATTCTCATCCAAATCATTAATATAAGTGACAAATAACAGCAGACCCAGCGTTGGTCCCTGAGGCATACTGCATTTTATCTTTACATCTGCAATTCTCACAAGTTTCCAAGTTTTCATAGTTGTGCTTACATGAAAGGAATCCCAGGTATAACTGAGCCAGTGTGTGGGTTCGCTATGAGATTTGGAATCACAGGCTTAATATTGAGAGTTCAGCAGCTGCCCAGAGCCCATGGGGACAGGTATAGTGAGATCCTAACTGGTCGAGCTATGGGAACAACGTCAGTAAGTTGAAATAAGAAGCATTAGGGGCCAGATCAGGAACTCCAAGATATATTATGTTAGCCTAGATGCCAACTTCTTTTTGATTTTGGCATTGGTATGAGCTTAAGCTATTTCACTATGGTGTGATTCTATTGACCCATTAGGAAGCTTTTATTAAAAAATGCTTATTTGACAATACAAATTTAACATAAAGAGCTAGCATAACCTTTACCAATTGAAATACTTAAACATGACAAGATATAATTCTTAACTGTTAATTATCTCCAATAGGTCCAATTCAAGCAACAGTCCTCAGATGTAAACTCCTCTTCAGAATCAGTTAGGAAAAGCACACAGGCTTAAGTGAGTCACCAGCCCTCAAACATTTTAATACTTCTGGGCAGAGATAGAGAGTCAGACCAGTCTTCAGACAGCACAACTCCAGAGACAGACTGGTCTTCAGACAGAACTCCAGAATGACATTGTGCACAATACATGCACACACACACACACACACCCCACCTCAATTCCTTTATTTTCATTCTATTTTATTTAATTTTTTTTTTAAACTGTCCTCTACCTTTTATTTCTTTATTGTCTTTCTTCATTTTTCTTCCTTCACCTACTCTTTCCTGTACTTTATGCCTCTTTCCTTACCTTTTCTCTCCCTTTGCTTCTTTTCTAAAAATTACCTCTGTCCCATCCATTTTCCTACCCTACCCCCACCCCAACATCTTCATTTTGGCTTCTCTGCCATTTGCCATTCACACCCTTCATTCTCTCT